>OY284483.1:0-617291 GCA_958336345.1 Dorcus parallelipipedus | reverse complement strand
GAAAAAGTATGAATTTCATTACTTTAAATTGAAGAATAAAATAGCTGCTAGTTTGCAATTCTCTGGATTAGCGTGAAAGTATTTTAAAACCATTGTCTAATTATCTTCGTTATTTGTTACTGATCTTCGTACATTTTATTTTTCCAAATTGTATAAAGTTAGGTTCAAACTTTCCAAACTGTGTTTTATTCATAGGAGACAAGAGGAGTACATTTGATTGAACACACATTCTCTGCTCTGAACAATTTTAGATCATTCTTCATAAATTTAAAAAATAGATTTAAAACATCAGCGTTTGAGTAATTTTGATTTTGATTCTCAAATTTTTTTTTGCTTTTGCTTAAAATTTGTAGTAACAGGAAACGTTAAATGCAATTGTTTGTTGTTTTCATAACTATATCAACAAAATTAGAAATATTTAACCTAATAAATGTCAATTTTTATGTATTAAACCAGAAATATCTTATAACTGAAAAACTGTTAAAGTTAGGTATAGGGAATGCTAGTACAGTTCGACGCAGCATTTGATTCCACATACAATGGTGCATTAAAATATCGGTCGTTCCATTTGAAAAAAAGTATTTTTCTGTGTTTGAATATCTTCGAGTGGAGCGGTGCGTTTTAGACACCCTGTAGCTTAATAGATTATGCCGATGGAATTTTTAAGAACCTTAAAGCTTCAAATACAATATTAGCTGTTACAAATAAAATTGCTTCAACAACAGCTGTGTTATAATTTTTTGAAAATCAGATTGCAGAATCCAAATTTCTAAGAAAATTCAAAATATCTCAAAAATGATGCATTTTAGAGATAGGGAAATGTATTGCAATTTAACATATTTTTACATGTAGAATTCAAAAACGTGATAAAAAATATAGCATTCCAATTAAAATAAGCGAGTTGATAGCGACTTCCGGTACAACCGGAAGTGATACAAAGGCAATTTTATTTTATTTAAAGAGATCTCCACGGAAAACCCTTGCTCCTTAAATTTCAAATATCTACGTGAACTGCAACCTTGAAAACTTTTAACGAACGGTTTATGTGAATATCCCTGTATAAGTACGTATTGTATTTATAGGTTTTTTTTTAAATCCTATCTAGAGGCTTTATTTTATAAGCTAGAGAAAAACTTTAAATGCAAAAGTTATAGAGTTTTACACGTATTACCTTTTAGAATTATCACAAAAGCAAAAATACATCGTAATATATATAAAAAAAGAAATGAAATGTTAATACACATATCGAAACATTAAAAAAAACCTCATCAAAGCAGGCCGAGGAAAAAAAGATGTATATCTTTCCTTAATTGTACAAAGCAATTAACATGGTAGGTATATTTTTGCACCCTAAATTTCCCTAAAGCCCTCATATGCATACCTCATAAAATATACCCAATTTCCATTGATTTTACTACCATTTCTAAAATAAGTTTCTACTAAAGACGCTTTTGTTCTTCAGTAAACTTTTCTTTTTAAATCTGTGGTGGTTGCCCAACGGGGTCCTAAGTCATAGACTTGTCAGGACCTCAGGAGCGGGAGTGTATCTCAGTTTGTGTAAACTGTTCCATGGCTTTGTTACTTCCAAACCTCCTCGCCGTTTAAGGGCAACTTAAATTCCATTTTTGGGTTAAATTTAAACATTTTGCATAGAGTTTTTGTTATATTTTTTAATGCATACTCTAAATATGTATTAAAAAATTATACACATGAATTATAATTCATAATATATATATAATTCATAATAATATATAATCATAATGCAATTATAATTCAGTATCCAAAACGTGAACACCACAGTCCTTAATTAGTTCACGTTTTCGCGACTACACTGTAATTGTCATTAAAAGAAATTAATTGCAATTAATAATTAAATTAGTTGAAATTAAATTTCATTGCAACTAAATTTAATTGGGATCTGCAACTAAACTAATTAATTCCGATTAAATTTTATTGTAAAATGAAATTGTTGTGAATTATGATTAAATTTAAACGCAATTAAATATTTATTCAATTAATTTTATAATTAATTAATTAATTGAACATTTAATTGACTAATGTCATAGACATATTGCGGTGTTTATGAACAGTACGTATTTCGTTGAAACATTTATAAGAAATAATTTTGAAAATAATTAAATAAATCATAGGGATAGTGTATTAAGTGTATTTTAGCAGATTTGTTTAAGAAATAATTCAGTTCGTTTTTTCCTAATTTCTTAATATTCTTAAATATTGTTAGAAATTAAAAATTAACTATTCATTTTAGATAAATTATTTGGATTTTTTTATGATGTAAATATATATGGGAATTAAGTTATAATTGTAAATATTAGGATAATTAAAATAATCATGCGTAAAAGAAAATGTAGGTAATAGTTAAGAAGTTCGGATAATAAACGAATGAGGGCGCTGTGTTAGTGATCGCGAGAGCCTACGACCTGAGGCGCTATAAAACCGCCGGCGTGCAGAATTCGATTCATGCAATGGAAACTTATAGCGTTTTCGACTGACTGCTCCAGAGCACTCTGAGAATATCTCCATCACTTGTTATTACATGAGGTTAAAGCAAGATGGAGATACTCTGAGAGCACCCTAGAGCAGTCAATTGAAAACGCTATTAGGTACCTGAGCATCGTAGAAACTTTAGCGAAGGTTTTCTGAAAAACCTAAGCTAAAATTAAAATATTAGAAGTGGTGCAATAAACTGTGTTTTACGTTTTATTTTGCGACAATTTTTTTTAGTCACCCACACAGTGTCATCTACATCCAAAATTTATCACACAATAAATACACTCTACAAGCAAGAAACTGGTTTACAAGATACAACAAGTACAACAAGAAGTAATATAAAATAATAAGAAATCAGAAAATTTACAAAATACCCTGAAAACAAAGCATTAGATTAATACCCAAACTAAGGGCATACCACAGCAATATGCTAATTACAGAGAAAGAAATAAGGGTTTCAACATGAGAAAAAAGGGAGTGTACAATATTTTAATTCCGTTGCGTAGATTAACCAACACTTTTGACAATACATTGACAACGTAATGTTATATCTGTCAGTTATTAAATCTGTGTTGCAGTAAAGAAAAACAAAATTATTGAGAAACAAAGAAACTGAATCAATTATTTTAATCGCAGCACGCTTTTATTTTCTTATAAACGTAAAACAATTTGATTCTCTTTAATTCTGGCATTTCAAAAATTGCGTTCTGAGACGAATATTCGAAATAAACACCAATTTTAAATCTAGGGATTCGGAAATGACTACATAATTGCAAAAGGGGTGAAATTAAACACAGCATACACTCCCCTGATTTTGAACAAATCAATGCGTTAGTTTGTTTTGCGCCTTTGCAATTATTAAAATCTTTACTGTAAGTTATACTTCAGATATTGCTACTTTGATAAAGGGAAGACTTTTAATATAAATAAATAATGCAGCGTTTTCGATTCACTGCTTTAGAGCACTCTCGAGAGTATATCCATCCCCTATTATTACAAGAAGTTAAAATGAAAATATGCTGAGAGTGCTCCAGAGCAACGAAACGAAAACGCTACTAGTAATTTCGCCCGTTTTTTAAAGTTGTTTTATTTGTCTAACAATAACGCCAAGAGCATCTCTTTAATATAGTACGAAAAGTAACATATATCAAGTGTTCATTTAAAAAACTGTGCAGATAGCCATGAATTTGTTGTGAACGTATGACACGGGGTGCTTCATACGATACTAGTGTCACTTGTATTTCTAACCTCAGTTCAACTCGAAGAAAACATTTCAAAAATAAACGTTTTTTAATAACTGCATAAAACTTATAGTCCAGTCAACGAAGGGGTTGTAGAGGACATGGACACTTATTACAATTTTATTATTACTGTAATAATAATCCAGTCAATGAATGCCCAAATGGGAGTTGTAGAAGACATGGAGGGGGGGGGGAGAATTTTTCTCTTCAGGAATGTGTTGGGGGTAGTTAGGAGGTAAACATACTAAAAGTCCCCACCCCTACCCCTGCCGCTTCAGGGGAGGGGGGGAGGAGAAGTTCCCTTTTTTCGGTTTTTCGATTATAACTCGGAAATTGTGCGTCGTACGAAAAAATTATTCATTACAAAATTAAAGATAATTAAACTTCCTACAAAAATGTCTATTCATTTTTTTCCTATGTGTTATAGTTTCCGAGATATTCGCCAGCGAAAATCGATAATTTTCGAAAAACTTTTTTTTGCCTCACGTTTTTCTGAGGAATTAGAAGGACAAGATTGACGAAAAACGTGAGGCAAAAAAAGTTTTTCGAAAATTATCGATTTTCGCTGGCGAATATCTCTATAACACATAGGAAGAAAATGAATATAGACATTTCAGTAGGAAATTTAATTATCTTTAATTTTGTAATGAATACTTTTTTGGTACGACGCACAGTGGGAAAAAGACTTAATTTCGGTGGCCAAAAATCTATACTTTTATATGGACAACGGTAAAGTACTTATTCTTTCCTATGTGTTTACTAACATTATAATAAAGAATTTAGACAAGAAAATTTGTAAATGTTTATATTAAATTATATTACCAGTGACCTCCAGTATGCGAGGAAAATGTAGGTTTTCAATGATTTAAGAACTTGTTCAACGTTTCAACATCTACAATTGATTTTTACGCATGATATTAAGTCAAATATTAAATACATGATCATTATTTATAAAACGTCAGTACTTTTAACTTTTTTAAAAAAATAAAAGAATAAAAAGTAAATAAATTTTAATTTATGTATCAATTCTGGAAAATAGTACAAAAACTACGATTTTAAATAAAATTATAAATTTTCTATAGATAGGTAGAATTTAGTACTTATTAATATACAGTCGAACCTCCATAACTGAAACTTTAAGGGACCGGAAAATTACTTCGAGTTACAGAGATCTCGAGTTAAAGAAAGAGATAGCAGTTATATAGAATCTGCAGGGAGCATCAAATAAAACAGGAAATTTCGACTTACAGAAAATTTAGACTTGTGGAGGTTCGAGTTATAGAGGTGCGACTGTATAAAGTAACAAATAAGCAGCAAGTAAAAAACAAATATTTACATAATACAATTTAAACATTATTTATAAAATATTTTTTTTAATAACTTGTTATTCAAATATTTCTTTAATTTCATCTGGCCAATCTTCAATACTTTGTTTTTTTTTGTTTGAGTCTTAAAGATGAAATTAAAGGATCTGATGACACCAACAAAATGCGGAAAAGGTCCTCATTGACTCTTGATCTCGATATTTTGCATGTATTATTGAGTCGTAGTCTACGATATTCTTTGTGACTTGCCTCTTGGGCTTCTTCTGACAGTTCTCCAATTGGTAAAATATGAGACCCAATAATATATTCACCGTGAAAAAGAATTTTGTGAACAGTTGGTGTGATGTTTTTCTCTCCATATGTTTTTCTTAATAAATTTAGGGTATCTTTAGCATATTCTCCAAATTTTTGAGCATTCAATTTCAGTCCGGAATTAATCATGTTTAAAATATTTCTAAATTTCAAGATAATTTCTTCTTTTATATGCAATATATTGGATGTAATTTCAACATTATCAAAAAATCGTCTTGCCGTATTTCCATCATTCGTATTTCCAAATCCCTGCTTTGGCGTATCTATTATGAGGCCTAATTTTTGTTTAAATTCTTGTATTATTCGTTTCTTTTCTTGTTGTTTTATATTAAATTTTGTCTCATCTCCTTTTATATTTTCAAACCCAACAGATTTTTCATATGCAAGTTTCAATAAAAATTCCATAAATCTAATTCGAGCATGTAAAGGGGATAAACCATATTCGGCATTATGTTCAGGTTCATTTCCTTCGGATGAATTAAATTCTTTCATGGTTCTATTGCAAAAAGTTTGTGATAAATTCTTATAATTTTTCCATGAATATTTACAACGGTTTCCTTTAAATTCTTTATTTCTTCTTTTAGATGTTTATCCTCTAATCTTCTTTTATGTACTTAAATCTAATTGGTCGGCAAAAATGGCTTGACGATGGCCTGGGGTTTTTCCAAACTTCAATGGCATTTGCTTCATTTTCTGCTGCACACTTTAACCTTAGGGAAACTAAACAAGTTATAAATAAATTGGAATCAGAGATTTCATTTATATTTACTGAATTGAAAGTTTGTTTGTATTGATTCTGTCCTGAGGATCCGTCAAAACCATATTTGGAATACAATAGTAAGTCAGAGGAAGTAAGCTCATCTATTTCCTTTTGATCTTTTATTTGCAAAATTCTTTTTGCCGTGTGGTCTAGCAGATCCTGGAGATTACATCCAGCTGTTGTTTCAGTGGCTATCCAGTTCTTCGGCATAGAGTCCTTTTTTATCTCTGCAATTTTTGCGTAAGAAGGAAAGATATTCACATTTTTCTTCTTTAAATGTTGTACCAAAATTTCATATTTTGCCTTAGATAAATTCAAATCTAGAAAAATTGCCAAAGCATCCTGTGGTGAAAAGTTGTCTTTTAAATCTGTTGGGGAAAATATAGCTTTATATATACGATCTATTTCTAATTGCGAAGCATTCTCGACTTCTTCCAAAATCTTTGCTTTTTTGAAGTCATGACTTTTTTTATAATGATGGACCGTAAGTTCAGGTAAAGTTACTTCCAACGAAGACAAACTACTATTGTATATTTCACTTCTTTTTCTCCTTTTTGATCTTTCAGAACTTTCTTCATAGGATTTTCTTGGTCGCCCTTGTGACGTACTAGGAACATGTGTTTCATTGTTTGAATCCAAATTTTGACATTTGATTATTGAGAATTATTTTTTAAAAATGATTTTTTGTTATAATAACATGATTTATATTTACGTTTTAATTGATTGTACAATCCTGCCAGGTTAACGGAGAATGAATGTGGGGCGTTTTCGTAGTCTAATCCAAATTGTTCTGCTATTTTCCTCACGAAATTTCTTTCGCTAATACTGGTGTCTTCGCAAAAACAGTTATTATAAAAATTCATACGAACAATTCATCTTTAAGACTATGAAAAGTAACTTTGAGCTAAACTTATCGTTAGTTGAAAAATTGAAACGTCAAAGTAAACAAAATTTGAAGTAATTTTTTCGAAACAAACGAGGTGAGAGTGACCGTGCTTGGGCACTGGATCTGCGATTGGCATGAAGTTTGAAAATATTAAACCAAAAATTTGATCTTTGACAACTCGCAATTTGATAAAAGAAGCTTTTAGACAAAAAAAAAATTTATTTATTACTCCCAAACATTTACCTTAAATATAGACAAAAATAAGTTTTTTGAAAAACATTAAAAAATCGATTTTTGGCCAGCAAAACTGGCTGTTTTTCCCACTGTGCGACGCACAGTTTCCGAGTTAAGCGGCAGGGGCAGGAGTGGGGACTTTTAGTATGTTTACCTCCTAACTGCTCCCAACACATTCCTGAAGAGAAAAATTCTCCCTCCCCCCCTCCATGTCCTCTACAACTCCCATTTGGGCATTCATTGACTGGATTATTATTACAGTAATAATAAAATTGTAGTAAGTGTTGAAAGTGTCCACTTACTTCATGAAAAAATTTCAAGGTTTTGTGCTTAATTCACCACGTTCACGCAGTCACCGTGTTTTCTAACTAAAGGTACAAATGCAGTTTACTACGATATACGTTTCTAATAACAAAAGCGTGTTACAACCTACTTGACCGTTTTTTTTTTATTGAAGTTAGTTGAAAAAACACAGCTGTTTATTCCACCCTTAATTAATTAATTTTCCAAACCGCCACTTCATGTCTTTACTTTTGGTATAAAGGACTAAAAATAAAGAAACTCTAGCGCCATCTGTTGAGAGCCGTTTCCAATACTTACACCACAGCTTTTTGTAATTGGGACACGCAAGACGAATCGATTGAAAACTATTAATTAAATAATGATTTTTTTATACATATATAATAGACAATTTTAGACAAAAAGTGCGGTTTTTCAACAACCACGCCGCCAATAGGGGATTATTCGATATTCGGCTTCGGAGATGTGGGAGTAAATTTAATTAAAAGAGGAGGAAACAATTAAATAAAATAACTGATGTCTCTGAACTTGCACGTAACACATTACCAGTATAAAATCATTTTCCTAAAAATTTTCTATTAATTCATTTCTAGTTCGAAGGTGAAATTAGAAAAACTTTTTTTTTGAAGTCGTTCTTCATGGACTTGATAAGAAAGTCTGCTGGGTGAAAAAACGCGCGCCCGCCTGGATTATTTATTTATTATTCCTTTCGTTAGGCATATGAGTATGTGTTCATTTGCATAATAATAACAAAGGACGTTACCACTATATTTCACCAAGTGTATTGACCCGCGCTAACAGGTATCATTATAACGAAAATGATGGATTGGAAGGCACGGCGGCGCAGCGCTCGGATTTCTACGACTATTTTTTTAACTTTTTTCTCGTTGTTACAGCCGCTAACTCGCATAATATTCCAGTGCACCTGGCCAGGATGCATGTTCAGCACGAGTTCCTGCGACACCATCGAAGCTCACGTCAGAAACGATCACCTAAAGTAAGTTTAAATTTCTTCGTCATAGATTTCGTACAATTCGAAATTCAAAAACGTTTAGAAATAAAAGGGGTGTAAATAAAATACACCGGTAAAGTATTGTGTAATCGCGGCGAGACACCTATATAACCGATTTCAATTTTAATTTCTGTCGTACGATTTACGGTTTCCTTTTTTCTTGGCAAATATACTTTGCTAAATAAATAATACATGAAAATGTTGAACTTGACTTAGAAACATTTGCGTAACCGACGCATTTGAACGTCGGCCAAGAAAAACGTAACGTTTACTGTATATAAAAAAAAATCTGAATAACGGTAGGGTATGTGTCAATCTCATGGCCAAGCGAACGTCCGCCGAAATGCGCGTAGTAAACGGAACCATTAACGGACTCCAAGGATAACGCTCAGCCTTGCCAACTAATTTAAATCCGACAACTATGCTGCGATAGTTGCTTGCTCTCGCGCTGAAAGGATGGAAAAACATGATCGTAGCGTGTCTGATCGCGTTTGTTTAAGCGTTTTGGCGTGAATCACGTTCTAAAACGATTCGCTTTCACGTCCCTCTCAATCTCTACTTACAGTCAGGACCTGAATTGTATATATTTATAGTATCAAACACGCAAATATTTGCTTTGATTTTTTGCTTTGCAAACAGTGGCGGAAACTATAAAATCATAAGAAAAAACAAATCTTTTCCACCATCATGATTAAACGATAAAAATCAAACCACAATGAAGCTTCCCAAAATTTCGTTGTTAAAAATAATTCGATCTCGACGATGGTGTGTCTCATGGTGAAACGTGAAATACTTGAGCGGGGCCTCCGAGTTATTTTAATTAAGTGAGTCCGGTCCTGTTCGCAGCTGTTTAATCGCGGTGAAAATCGCGAGCGCGGCGCGCTTGTTTACATGCGCTTCTTGGAACGAACTATCAAACACGATTATGTTGTTTATGAACATCTCTTGGTATTTTTAACTTTGTGGGCTTGTTTGTGTTATTACATCTTGCAATGTTTCATAACGAATAAATATTAGGCGTGCGATTGCATTCTTTGTGCGATTTGCATTTAGTAAATAAAAACAACGGACCATGACGGTTTTCCATAAAATACTTAGAGTATGGAGGCGGCAAGTTAATAAATAAGGAATTTTGTTTTAGCAATATTGAATTAAAAGAACAAACTGCTTAAACCCTTTTGACCTATCTGCAGGGTACTGAAAAATTAGTGAACCTATACCACACTGTACTATTCAGGGACATCCACCTAATCATATTGATTAACCGGCATTGTCAATTTTCAACTTTATGCAAATTTGGCCGTGAATACACCTCGTGATGAAAAGAAAATATTGATGTGTTGTGATCGTCAAAAGTATAAATTTCTCAGCAATGAGTTGCAGGTAAAATAAAGCGTTTTACTGATATGTTTAAGGGATTCCTTGTAAATGTGATCGTCGCGTCCTTTGGCGATTTCAGAATACTATTTTGCGTAAGAAATATGGATTTTATTCTTCCGGATCAGCTGATCCCTGCGTCGCGTAGTAAGAACTGGCAGTGGGTTAGAGTCACACCACAGAATATAAACTAACGTTAACAGAAAGGAATCTTCCATGTATAAAATTTGGTCACGAATCCGCAGCGTCATCTATGTGCCGAGGCATAAAAGTACTGATCTTACAGCGGGCTTTTTAAAATTGATAATAATTAAATTAATACATTAAGTCCCGATTGTACAATCATGGCTTAACTTTAAGCTTCACTTTATTGCCACTGCAACAATTGTAAAGGCAATTGTAACCATAGAAATAAAGTGAAGCTTAAAATTAAACCATGATTGTACAATCGAGCTTAATAGAACTCTAATGGCCATTTTCATAATTGAATTTTAAATTTAAAGTAATTTTAATGCAAGTTATTTGTACATAGTTAAAATGACGTAAAAATTAAAGTCTGATTATGAAAATGGCGATAAAGCAAATAATATAAGTACACACATATTTGGTAAAATATATTTATTCAATAAAAAAACTATATTACTTTACACTTAGGAAAATAACTTGAAATTGAATAGGTTAATAGAATATTTTTATTTAAAATAATATTTAAAATAAGTAAGAAAATCGATACTAAGAATGATCTAATTATCTAAAAATAATTTTTCCTTTTCAACTATATTAGGGACGTATTCTGTAACTTTTTAACAGGCTGCTAAAATTTAAAGGTCTTTTAAAATTTAAAATACAGTTATATGATTGGTTGTCGCTATAGCAACAAAATTTAACAGCCCTTTAAATTTAACGTTTTTGATACAGAATCTGCCCCTTAAACAATGAAAATATACAAGAGTTCTTAAAAATTTATGTTAATATTATAGTTATTTATACATATTAAGAAAGTGTAAAAGTAATAAATAATTTCTGCTAAAAAATGAACAAAATGAAAATAAATATTCTGAAAAGAAAAAAAAAATCCAAAATGGAAATAAACAAAATTCAGAAATTAAAAAATAATTCTGCTAAAAGCTAATACATAATTATTACAAATACCAGTCAAAAAAGAAATTCGCCCAACCTATATTTTTATTTGTGGTGCAACCTTTTTTTTATATGTTTCGAAGCATATAGCTTCAATACAGTTTTTGTTTTCGGGATTTGCTTTTCCTAATAAAATATTGTTTAACTTTTTTACGTAATTAAAAATAAAAAGTTTGGTGAAACAATCAGGTATTGAAAAAAAAGGTATTGAAGAAAGAAGTTTTCTTAAAGTTCGAGTAGAAGGTAAAGAAAAACCTAACCGATTTAACATTCTGTAAGTAGATGGGCTCGCTTTCCACAAAATTAAGGCATCCAGTTTGTTTTCCAAAGTGTACTGTCTACCTTTCGGTTTCCTTCTAGCATTTTTTAACTCTTGCTCAAAAAATCGTCGTTGGAAAGGTGACAATGGATCTAATAATGACTGAATATTTTCTGATGTGATTACCTTCTGGGTCTTTTGCAAACTTTTTTTTATAGTTTTCTTCCAATGTTGTAAACGATGAACTTTCCTTCTTAATCTCTTTGTTTCTTTGAAAATAGCCAATCCTTCTGGAGATAAGTGCTTTTTCTGTGAGACTCGAAACATGGACAATGGTTTAAAACTTTTCTGACCGGAAATTTTACCTGGAAGCGAAACATTTGTTAAAATGTTATTATAGAGAGTAGTGTATTATTTTAGCGGCACACAAAGAATTAATCCAATAATTAATAATTAATTAATCAATGACATAAAGAACAATCATTAACTTTATTTGAAAAAGTTAAAAACTGAACACGTATTGTGTGATGAAGTCATTGTCCAAAATCTAACAACACAAAAATAAAAACAAATAGTTTTGGTCGTTAAACACGTGTGATTCATGTGTGTAATTGCAAAACTCGAATCTGTTTCTTTCTGTTACATAATTCAAATTTTGAAAAATATCACATTACTTTTCTCGTTGCAACAATAAGTTTTATAATATAATTAATGAATGGTAAAATACTTACTGAATGAAACTAACTTCGCAAATATGCTTTCCACGACACATAAAAACGTATAGAACGTAGACAGAATTTACAGAATTCTGCATAACCAACGGTCTCGGCCATCTTACAGTCGAGGCAGGCATTATTTAAACCAAATCGGTATATTCTGGTTTCTGCTCCCTGAGTCACACTGCGCTGAACAAGTAGTAATTGTAAAGCTTTAATGCAGTTTTACTGCTTTATTTACAAAGAGGAACATTGTATTTCTTAGGCACTGTGGTAAGATGATTTTAGGGTAAATTTTTTATTAATTCTAATTTATTAACTACAATTTTTTAGTATATTTTGTCGAGTGATTCTTGTTAAAACAAATTGAAATCTTGATTTTTTTTTCAGGTGTTATTTAGCAACAACTATTTTCTCTCTAAATTTACATTTAAGAAACTAATTTTAATATTTTTGTTAAAAATAATTTCCGTCTTGTTAGAGGCAGTATTAATAACAATTTTTCTTCGATACAGAAAAAAATATCTATTTTCAGGTACTTAATTTTTTTCCAAGCAACATTAACAATAATTGTTCTCTTTTAAATATTTAAGAAAGTTATTCTTTTCTATAATTTCCAAATTTTCTTTATTACAAACTAGTTTCACCTATAAAGGCATCTTCAGTATATCAAACCTTCAAGTTAAAAAATACATAATAGTAAAATATAATATTAAGTTAACAATAAAAATTACTTACGGGTATTTTATAAAATTAATTAATTATTTTATAATTACAGGTTACGAATTCAAATACAAGATTTCCAATCAATCGAACTAAAGAAATTATTTGTGTTGAAAAAAGTTTGTTCATTAAGAATAGCATTAGGAAATAAGAAAGTATGTAAAAATATTTCTAAATTTTCAGCGATATCTAATTTGGTACCTTTCAAAAAATTATGTAATAATTTTGTGTTAATTGTAGGGTCAAAATTATGGGAAGTTTCTAAAAGGTGATTAGCAAAACTAGAATCAGATTTATTTAAACGTAAAGATCGTAAGTGTTCTTTAATTCTAATTTGAAGACTTCTTCCAGTTTGTGCTTGACATGAATTACAATTTAATGAATAAACTCCGCTTTTGGAAAAATTATCAATCTGATCTTTATTTTTACAAAATAAATTTGAGAAATTAACTTGATTTGAAAATGAAATTTGTATTCCTAATGTTTTTAATAATTTCTTTAGTTTGACTGACAAAGTACCCACATACGGAATAGAGAAAAAATTATTTATTTTCTGTAATTAACATAAAAGACTTAGTCTTTCTCAAAAAGATTTCATTAAAAAAGTTCATTTAATTAAAAATAAAATTATTAGTTCTAACATTGTAATTACAAAATCAGATAAAGGTAATGGAGTAGTAATTTTAGACAAACGTACTTATATAGATAAAGTAGAATCTTTTCTTGAAAATAATGGTTTTTCATTACTTCAAAATAATCCTTTACCTTCTTATTGTACATTTTTACTAAAATTTCTAAATAATAATAAAAATAATTCTTTAGTTAACATTTATACACTTAAAACAATGAATCCACAAATTCCTAGGTTATATGGACTTCCTAAAACACACAAACCTAATTGCCCAATACGCCCAGTTGTTTCCTTTATTAATTCACCAGCACATGTGTTATCAAAATTTCTAGTTTCATTTTACAAAAGTCATTTACAATACAAACCGAAATACAGTATTAAAAATTCTTACGATCTTATTGATAGACTAAATCTAACTTATATTTCAAATCATAGTATACTAATTTCTTTAGATGTTTGCAATCTCTTTACATCAATACCTGCTTCTGAAAGTATTGAAATTGTTAATGATTTATTAATTTCTTCTAACTTATCAGATGAAGATACCAAATTCATTAATTCTTTGTTAAAAATTACTCTTGATCAAAAATTTTTTGTTTTCAACAATAAATTTTATTCTCAAGATGGATTAGCAATGGGTTGTGGCTTATCACCCCTTTTGGCAGATTTATTTATGGATAAATTAGAATCGGAATATTTTTCTTCAGTTAATTCTTGCAAAAATTATATTAAATTTTATGTTCGATATGTTGATGACATTCTTATTATTTATGACGGTCCATCTTCTTCTCTTATAAATCTTTTAGATGAATTTAACTCATTACATCCAAAAATTAAATTTACTTTAGAAAAAGAAGTTAATAATTCAATTAATTACTTAGATTTAACAATAACGAAATTTAATAACTCTCTTCAATATAAAATATTTCGTAAAACTACACAAACATATAATTGCATAAATTTTAAGTCTTTTCATCCTTTCGAACATAAATTTGCTGCTTTTCAATCATTTTTTCATCGTTCTTTTTCTGTTCCTATGAATGAAATAAATTTTAGAAAAGAAATTAGTATAATCATCCAAATTGCTTATCTTAATGACTTTCCTATTAAACCAATACATAATATTTTTAACAAAATTAGAAATAAATTACTAAACAACATCATTTTCCCAACAATTACAGAAAATAATAATTCAATAAATAATTTTTTCTCTATTCCGTATGTGGGTACTTTGTCAGTCAAACTAAAGAAATTATTAAAAACATTAGGAATACAAATTTCATTTTCAAATCAAGTTAATTTCTCAAATTTATTTTGTAAAAATAAAGATCAGATTGATAATTTTTCCAAAAGCGGAGTTTATTCATTAAATTGTAATTCATGTCAAGCACAAACTGGAAGAAGTCTTCAAATTAGAATTAAAGAACACTTACGACCTTTACGTTTAAATAAATCTGATTCTAGTTTTGCTAATCACCTTTTAGAAACTTCCCATAATTTTGACCCTACAATTAACACAAAATTATTACATAATTTTTTGAAAGGTACCAAGTTAGATATCGCTGAAAATTTAGAAATATTTTTACATACTTTCTTATTTCCTAATGCTATTCTTAATGAACAAACTTTTTTCAACACAAATAATTTCTTTAGTTCGACTGATTGGAAATCTTTTATTTGAATTCGTAACCTGTATCTAATAAAACACATAGCTAAATTTTACGTTCTTCAGATATTTATTTATTTATTATTTCATGACATTTTACAAAAAATACATACAACTTACATCTATTCTAAACATAATTTAAAATCTTAATTTTATAAAATACCCGTAAGTAATTTTTATTGTTAACTTAATATTATATTTTACTATTATGTATTTGTTAACTTGAAGGTTTGATATACTGAAGATGCCTTTATAGGTGAAACTAGTTTGTAATAAAGAAAATTTGGAAATTATAGAAAAGAATATCTTTCTTAAATATTTATAACAGAATCTATAAACAGCATGGAGAATTTTAACATTAATATTGTTCTCTTTGCTTCAGAGAAAACAGTGATTTAATTTCGGACGGCGAAGAGGAATTTTACTACACGGAAATCGAAGTGGGCCATGCAACGCCACCCCCAACATTGTCCCATCGGGATCTGGCGCGTCCCCCACACGAAGACCCAGAGTACCAGCGGCAATTAGTTGGATCCTTCCGCCAACAGTTCCTCAGCGGCCCCATCAACATCCCCCCATCACCCTTCAAACTGCTGAAACTATCACCTCGCCCCCACAGTCCGAAAATGCCGGTCTCACCGAAACGTGTCCGTGGCGAGAACAAAAAGTGCCGCAAAGTGTACGGAATGGAACACAGGGAACAATGGTGCACACAGTGCAAATGGAAAAAGGCGTGCAGTCGATTCGGAGACTGATCGAAATGATTCGCTCCTTCGCATCATAAGGACAAGCAAAGAAGCGTTGCGATCAGTTACTGGACGATAAAGTAACTGCACTCGAAAAGAAACATGAACAAATTCGTTTAACTATCCATCGTGCTGCGTTAAAATACAATAAACGAAACCATCCAAGTTTTTTGTCGACTAAAAATCGAAATCGAGCCTCCTGGATAGTTACTTCCGTATTAAGAGCAACTCAAATCGACTTAATTAGAAGAAGAAAACACCACAAGAACTAACAAATCCAAAGCCGCAACGCCTTTCGATACGTTCGAATTCCTCGTATTAGTGACGTTAGAAAAATAATTCGTATAAAAGTCGAGAATGTAACGCGCGTAAATTCTACAAATTATAAGCTGCATTCGATTCGCTAATTTGAATCGATTTGAGGTGTTCGTTTCGTGCAGAATTCGTTAACCCTCATCATAAATGAAACTGATCTAACTAAAAACGAATTGATTTCAACTACGAATCGAATGCAGTTATAGTAGACAGTGCCAGGCTTAGAAAACGTAATTGTTTGTTTTTTTAAGGCCGGTACTGACTGACGTGGAAGCAATGTAAGGCCCAAATCGATTTGTCGTGATGCAAGCAAGTTTTGCCATTTTAAACTGCCAAAGCCCTCTGTAATAATAAAATCGCCGTCATCAGAGGGCGCTATTGTTAAAACAATCATTGTGAAGGTTGTATTTTGTAAGGCGTTTGTAAGTATATTTCCATGCCTGCGTGTCGCAATTAAAGGGGCTATTTACCACATTCAAAATTAAGAAAATTTATCCCTGCAACGTGTTCGTAAATTTGGGGAAGTAGAAGCTTAAAACAAAATTATATTAGAACAACTTTCGAACTTTGCATTGAGGATAAATTTAAATTTACTAAAACTGTTCGTGATATTTAGCTTTGCGTAGTTTTTATTTTATTTTATACATTACTGAACAGTACTCGATAACTTTTTTAAGTAAGTTTTTTTCCGGCTCACTCTTGAGATTTAAACGAAAATTTCTTTCCTTCTTACTAATCACACTTAAAGTTAAATTAGAATACAGGTAGACGTTTTGAACGACTAAAATTTATCTGTTCTTATACAAGTAAACGTGGATACCAGAAACGATGTTGCCGGCATTGTTATAGCTGCAATAGAACTCGCGTTAAGTGAACGATCAACTTGCATAAAATCGTCAAATCAGACTAAACCACGTGATCAATCAGCGATTTGGAAAATTGATTACGTGGTTTAAATATAATAAAATTAGTCTTACTTATTTTAATTTTACGATTTTGTGCAAATTGACCATTCACTTAACGCAACCTTCATAATTAGTTGTTATTAGAGTTCCTAGATTTGATTCATATTTACCTTATTTGAACAACCTGTCAAATTCTCAATCCTTCTATCTTATAAAATAGCTGAAATTAATTTTTTTATTATAAGCCGATTGTATAGATCTGTGTTAAGAAAATATACGACGAAATGACATGACACGACAAAAGCCGCAAGATTAGAAGCTAAAAAAGTTCTTTGACTTATCGATTGAACGATCGGCATATAATACAAAAATGAACTGTACACTATATTTAATTTTTTTTATTGTAGTAATTTAATAAGAAAGTACAGTGACGTGTGGGGTCGTAATTAAACAAGCCAGCTCCTGTGACCATATTTCATCTAGCGCGCATCTTCTCAAAAATATACAAGATTGTGAAAATTCTAATTATACATTCCCAAAAACACGTAAATATACAGCGTGTCCCAGAAATGCGTATAAAGCTTCAGGTAAACCTATTCTTCGTTCGTCGTTGTTCTATACTGTTAATTTTTTTTTGTCTGCTACTTCGTTTCTCCTTTATTTTATTCTACTTCCATTTTACACCGTCTATGCTTAACGATCTAACAATATTTATTAGACGAAGAAAATACACCCGCTTAAATGCACTAGTAAGAAATATTAAAAGTCACTTCTATTTTGATTAGCTTATAATAGGAGTAACAACTTATTTACTTATACTATTCATTGCTGCCTTGTACTTCTGGTTGTATAACATATTAGGCGCAGAATGCAAGCAGTGCCGGCCTAGTTTTAAGTAGCAGATTTGAAAAATTGAATTTCAAAATCTAAGACTGCACCTCTAAATTGTATTCGAAAAAGCGTCTTAATAATGTCAAAACAGTTTTTTAATATCTGTAAAAATAAACTAGATATGCGCGTTTGACGAAAAGTCGACAATCTCAATTTTTGCTTATAACTGGAAAGAATAAGAAGAGAGTCAATTTTTGTTTACACTATTGACTTTATCTCTAAACATGAGATCGAGACTTGGGCACTAATTCTTATGGCTACAGCGAAACTTACAAGAGACATCGAAATTGATCCACCTTGTACAATCATAGATATTCTTTAATCGCTCCCCAGCTGAGTACTAATAATTCATCAACCGACCCCTATATTTTAAGTTTTCATCGCTAAATGAGATTATTTTTATATAGTATAAGCTTCTTTCGCAAATAAGCAAACAGCGAACACTTTTTGAAACGGAATTTTTAATATACTTACTCCCCTAATTTACGAACGCCCTACTGGTTTGCGATTTCAAAATTGACTATCTAAATATAAAAATTTGAAATTCTCTGATATACGTATATTGTTATTTTATCGCTTATTTCAAGAAATACGAATCTAAAAAATATTCACAGTATTGCAGAGTAAAAATGTTAAATGACGTAAAAAGATTATTTTCTGAGTTCCCTCACGTTCCTTGGTAATGCTAATGAATCATTAGTAATAATTATTGACAAAAAAAAACAATAATTTAATTTTTTATTTCCCCATTAAAATAATGTTATCTTCTGCCTGCTAAATTAAATTCTAAGAATAATAGAGAGATCTCTCTATAAGCATGTACAGTAGATAGCCCGTTAACGCAAACACCCAATACCGGAAACATTGAGCTAACGTAAACACCAAATTAATGTTACGGGATCAAATGGAATGCCCTATAATGTAAACAACCTATACGCTGTACTCTCGATAACGTAAATTATTGTGGCGACAATTAGATGTTTTTATTCTCTCACTTTAGTCATTTCTATAATGCGGATGAAAGTGGCTTTTATTGGAAACTTCTGCCCGAAAAATGCTTCCTTTCAAAATTTTGCTCAAGGGAGAAACCAGAAAAATAAGCGAAATACGTTTGTGGCATGTACGAATGCTACTGACACAAAATCATGCCCAACCCTTATTCACCGTTTTTCTTTGTATAGTACTCCCATTTATAAAGTTGCACTCGCTAATTTAAATAATTCGATAACGTCAACATGCTTGGTTTTAATTCGTTCACGTTATCGAGCATCTACTGTATTTTCTTATTTGTTTCGTAAGTGTTACTTTTCATGCAATTCGATTTACATATAAAGGGTATATCAGTATGGGTTACCTACAGTTTTATTGGAATAAAACTGAAAATATTCAAGGAAATTCGAAAATGTTTATTAAATATGAAAATATGAAACATCTCAATTATGTGTTCAATTATGCGGTTCCTTTGGCAGGCCACAATCCGCTTGATGAAATCTCCCGCATGACATTTTCGCACGTCTCTCGGATATGCATTGGCCATCGCGTTCAAGTGATTTGACGCCACTCGATTTCTTTTGTAGGAATATGTGAAGGGAAAGCTTTACACTACGCATCCATAGAATATTCAACAAGTCAAACTCGAAATCCAACTTGTCATCGGCGAAATTCCGAGAGACATGTGCGAAAATGGGAGATTTCATCAAGCGGATTGTGGCCTGCCAAAGGAGCCGCAGTGGTCATTTGGCCGACATTGTGTTTCACACATAATTGAGATGTTTCATATTTTCATATTTAATAAACATTTCCTTGAATATTTTTAGTTTTATTCCAATAAAATTATAGGTAACCCGTATTGGTAAACCCTTTACAGGTTGCCTATATTAAATTGTGACGCCTTAAAAATTGAAAATAGACAGTCCATTCTACTTCCGTGCTTTTAATACATTATGAAAACACGAAGGTATTTCTGATTTGATTGATGGATTGCCTATTCTAAAGTCAGGGGTCACGATTTAAAGTGAACACTTTATATATTTATGAGGATTTGTAAATGCCTAATTAGTTAATTGATTCAAATAATTCCCATTTACAAGCAAAATTAAAAGAAGCCAAAGCGTTGAAAATTATAAAAATTATTGAAAGTTTGGGTTTTTAATTTAGAATTGTAATATTATCAAATATCCTTAATTGTTGTTCGGAAAAAAAATGTCGTTTTCTTTTTAATTCAGAATGTTTATATACATAAGTACATACATTTTGATTAAACTATATAATCAATATTTGCATCAGTGACCTTTTGCCATCTTTCTGCTAGCAGTTATATTCCACGATGATATCATCCAAGTTTTCTGGAATCAAAAATTCTAGACATAATACATTTTTTCCGAACGACCTAATAGGAAGGTACACTGTATCCTCAGATACAAAAATTTGATCAAAAGAACATAAAAGGACAAACAACACAAAATTAATGCTTTTACGTTATTATCATTTTATGATTTTCAGTCTGTAATATTTATACAGAGACCATTTTAAATCGTTTTAAATAGGCAATCCATTATACTTCATACTTTTAGTAAATTATGAAAAACGTTATTTCTAATTTAATTGAAGGGTGCCTATTCAGAGTCTTCAGAGGTCACGATTTAAAATAGGCACCCTGTATAAGAATTATATTGAAAAGTCGCTGAAAATTTTCGATTTCAGCTCATAATACCTCGACAAACCTCGAACGAGTTTTTTGCAAAATTATTTAATATTGTCAGTTCCAACTGATTTAATATTAACAGTTTCAATTGCACCACTTAAGAAGTAGGACATATAACCTGCCTTTTTTTAAATTTCTTTTCCTAGTTGGCTGCGAATTGTTAGTTGTGAATCAACCTCAATCGAATGAAATAGCATAATCCCACTTTTAGGCCCGTGTGACACCATGCAAGATTTGATAACATTAGCCGCGTTCAGGTAACTGCAGCAGCTGAGTTGCTGACTAAGCAATCGTTTGTGATTGGTTCAAATTAAAGTAATAGCCAATCACAAACGATTGCTTAGTAAGCAACTCAGCTGCTGCAGTTACCTGAACGCGGCCATTTTTGTTACAAAGTGAGGGTGATTAGCTACCACAGTGAATTCTCAAAATCATTATTTGAACTGACAAATTAGCTCTAATTTAGATTTATTGTTTGTAATCCATAAGATTCACATTTCTGTAAATAAGCGAGATCACCATGTCTAGAATTGCAAAGAGAAACTACGTGTATCCGAATCTTATTTTTGAATTTTCTAATATTTAATTTTGCTAACCAATTGAGTTTTCTAAGAAAAACGTTTTTCATCTGGAATTGAAAATTATCGTGAAGTGTAACATTTGGGGAAGTACTGGGGAACAATAAATTGCGACACTGAACTGTGTTTTCGAAAATGGCAATTTAACGTATGGAAATTTACTGCCTTTTAACTGCCATTTTACATGCATCTCGGGCATCATCTTTCCTGCTATCGTTACGTAAACAGACGACTTTTGTTGCAAGACAACCATCTCGGATCTCAATACCAGAAAAGTACAATTAACTACGAGATAAGTTCAAATAAAAATAAACAAGCGATGAAAAGGAAATGAATCAGTTAGCTGACGAAAGCTACATCTGTGTTCTAACAAAGTAAATCCGCGAATTTGTTATTGTTAATGGACTTGGAATTGATCAAATCAAACAAGAATTTATTGTATATATTTTACCATATTTTGTAAACCGTTCGTTATTATCGTATATTGTGTTGTTAAGTGGTTACATGCCAGTTAATTTACGTTTACTTGTTGGTATCGTTTAAGAAACTTTACTTCTCTTTTTAATTTTACCATTTCAAATGTTTTTTTATTTAATTAATTTCGTGCGTTTTCTTAGTGTGCAGGGGTACCAAAGTATAAGTAAAAAAGGAAAAAAAAGTTATACAAATGAAACGTCGATTGCCGCGCTACTTTACCTAAGTTTTACCTCTCAGCTGCAATCAGCTGTTAAACAGTCGCCATATTTAATACATTCGTCATTGTCAAAGCAACCATTTTTTTTTTCATCTATTTCGCTTGTCACTTCATGGCTAACTAGATTAGGTATGTCTTGGAAAGAATATTAAAAAGTTCTGCCATGTATTATATAGTTCATATATGTCGATGTATAAAGCGCAGACGTAATGTGATTTTATATTTTTGTTATCGGCGGGTTCGATGTCATAAATAAATACCATCGCATTGCGTCAATGTGTCCTGAGCTTGTCATATTTTTATCATTTTAGGTGTATTCGTAAGAGAAAGATGTGCACTCGTTTGAAGAATCATTGTCATTCTTCACTCCACCCCTTTTTTAAGTTAAACTGAACTCATCATACCTCTAAGTCTTTCATTTTTATTATTACCTTAAAATTTTATTGTCATGTTTAGATTTTATTATATTTATATGTCATATTTTAAAGAGTATTCATATACACGTATTTGTAGTATTAAGTTAAAGATTTACTTATTTTTAAACAAGAGAATTATCGTAGGATCTATGTAGCATAAGAATCATATTTTAAAGAATCATACTATATATTCATGAATGGAAGCTTTTGTGAATGGAGCCGAAATTTCCGAAAATTTATTAATAAATATATATTATTAAATGTATGTGTTTTTATTTACGACATGCAACTCGAAATCATATTTACATTACAATAGCTTGTATTTTAAAAATTTGAGAAAAAGATTCTACCATTCTACATTTACAGGGAAAGATTTTACAAAGTTTATAGTAAAGCTCCATCATAATCTTCATTGTCAAAATCATTCCATTCAATTCGTCGGTTCCCTCTTCCTTATATGTCATGCGATAAAAATTTGGGATTCGATATTTAAACTCAATTTTCTTAACCACTGACCAGGGCCGGCGCGAGGCGGGTTCAACGCGTTGCCCGGAACCCGGCCCCGCGCTTAAACTTTGTGCTGTCGTTGCAGTTATAAATCCACTTTTATAAACTGAATTCATTCCTAGGCGATTTTTCATCACTGCGTTACACGATAGATATTTTTGATTGGTTCGTTTAATTTATTTATAATTTATTTAGAACTTTAATTTGGCCCCGCGCAATTTTTGAACCCGGCCCTGCCACTGACAGTAACTTTGACAAACATCACTTCAGATAATATTTCCAACTGCTTTTTATCCCTAAATGAGAAGAATGTGCGACAAGGATAAATATAAAAAATCACTAAATGCGTTACCTCTACAGGAATATCCACATAAACCGTTCGTTAAAAGTTTTCAAGGTTGCAGTTCACGTGGATATTTGAAATTTAAGGAGCAAGGGTTTTCGGTAGAGATTTCCCTATCTCTAAAATGCATCATTTTTGAGATATTTTGAATTTTCTTAGAAATTTGAATTCTGCAATCTGATTTTCAAAAAATTATAACACAGCTGTTATTGAAACAATTTTTTTGTAATAGCTAATATTGTATTTGAAGCTTTAAGGTTCTTAAAAATTCCATCAGCATAATCTATTAAGCTACAGGGTGTCTAAAACGCACCGCTCCACTCGAAGATATTCAAACACAGAAAAATACTTTTTTTCAAATGGAATGACCGATATTTTAATGCACCATTCTATGTGGAATCAAATGCTGCGTCGAACTGTACTAGCATTCCCTATACCTAACTTTAAGAGTTTTTGAGTTATGAAACATTTTCGATTTAATTCATAGAAAATTACAATTTTAATAGGTCAAATATTTTTAATTTTATTAAGATAGCAGAGAAATTATAACAACGATTACTGTTACTACAAATTTTGTAGTCAACCAAAGAAAATAGAATTTGGCAAGTGGAAATTCACAAATTTTAATAGTTCTTTAATCATCCTTCTCTTAGGACGCTTGTGATCTTATAAAACGAAAAAGTATGAATTTCATTACTTTAAATTGAAGAATAAAGTAGCTGCTAGTTTGCAATTCTCTGGATTAGCGTGAAAGTATTTCAAAACCATTGTCTAATTATCTTCGTTATTTGTTACTGATCTTCGTACATTTTATTTTTCCAAATTGTATAAAGTTAGGTTCAAACTTTCCAAACTGTGTTTTATTCATAGGAGACAAGAGGGGTACATTTGATTGAACACACATTCTCTGCTCTGAACAATTTTAGATCATTCTTCATGAATTTAAAAAATAGATTTAAAATATCAGCGTTTGAGTAATTTTGATTTTGATTCTCAAATTTTTTTTGCTTTTGCTTAAAATTTGTAGTAACAGGAAACGTTAAATGCAATTGTTTGTTGTTTTCATAACTATATCAACAAAATTAGAAATATTTAACCTAGTAAATGTCAATTTTTATGTATTAAACCAGAAATATCTTATAACTGAAAAACTGTTAAAGTTAGGTATAGGGAATGCTAGTACAGTTCGACGCAGCATTTGATTCCACATACAATGGTGCATTAAAATATCGGTCATTCCATTTGAAAAAAAGTATTTTTCTGTGTTTGAATATCTTCGAGTGGAGCGGTGCGTTTTAGACACCCTGTAGCTTAATAGATTATGCTGATGGAATTTTTAAGAACCTTAAAGCTTCAACTACAATATTAGCTATTACAAATAAAATTGCTTCAATAACAGCTGTGTTATAATTTTTTGAAAATCAGATTGCAGAATCCAAATTTCTAAGAAAATTCAAAATATCTCAAAAATGATGCATTTTAGAGATAGGGAAATGTATTGCAATTTAACATATTTTTACATGTAGAATTCAAAAACGTGATAAAAAATATAGCATTCCATTTAAAATAAGTGAGTTGATAGCGACTTCCGGTACAACCGGAAGTGATACAAAGACAATTTTATTTTATTTAAAGAGATCTCTACGGAAAACCCTTGCTCCTTAAATTTCAAATATCTATGTGAACTACAACCTTGAAAACTTTTAACGAACGGTTTATGTGAATATCCCTGTATACGTCGACGGCTAATCAAGACTGGTAATGCCACTGCAAATTAGGACGGTTTGTTTGAAAGCAACATCAACAGATCTTGCGGCGGGAACGAAAGGTGGGATACTGTTTACTCATCTCTAATGCACATAGGCGGCGTTCATTAAGTGGAGGTAAAAATCGAATATTACAAAAAATATACTTGTTAATTGAAATAATAATAGATTATTCATTACGAAATAGAATTATTAATTTAATTAATTAGTCAATTATATTGAATTAATTCATTAAATACAAATACACGCAATAAAACTAGTATGTACGCCTATGAGTTCTGTTGCGTTACACGACATCCGCCGAAAATTATCGACTGCAATTTGAAAGTAATCAATCACTAATAGCGTTTTCGATTCATCTGCACTGGTTGCACTCAGTGTATTTGTATCTTCTTTTAACCTCGTGTAATAACACGAGATGAAGATATTCTGAGTGCGTACTGGTGCGGTCAATCGAAAACGCTATTAGCAAACAGATCCCCTTTCACTCCTGTGAACTTGTTAGCTACATTTTAAAGCTCGCTTGCCCAGTCTACCTAAGCTGGGTTCGTTTATTCAACTCCGTTCGCTCTATTTACTCTTTTCACACTGTAAAAAGTGAGAGCGAATAAGTTTTGGTATAAGTAAGAGTGAGACAAAAGTGCGAAGAGAGTAAATAGAGTGCAAGGAGTTGAATAAACGAACGCAGCTCTAGATTAGTTGTCGGAGCCTCTATACAAAGTACGGTGGCGTGCAAAAAAATCGCGCACACCCAATTTTTGTTGTATTAAGTCGGTCTTAATTTATAATCTGTATCAAACAATAAAAATGCAGAACTGACACAAACAGAATCAATTTTAATACTCTCTTGGAAAATGCATGACGAATAAGGGCAGTGGCGGATAATTATGGTCTAAATAAAAGCACTCTTACACGAACAGAGAAGATGTAGGAAGAGGAAGAAAGTGTAAGTAGAAATAAGCAGCTTTGGGACGTTAAAAAAATTCAACTCATGAGCAAGATGAAGCCCTCTTTAATCATTTGAGGTAAAACCGATCTCAAACAATAAGAGATCTTGTTATTTGTAACAAACCTTCCGGTATTATGGTCAACTACAGGTCGAAGGATTATAAATTCTGATTCAAAGAATTCGACAAGTGCCAAAAAAATAGTATTGATATGGTATTGATGGAAGATCAGAAGCTGTCACGTTTTCTATTTTACTTGAATCATGATAAGGAAGAATTACGCCAGGATGAAAATTATTGGTGAAATCTTATTTCATATTATGCCTGAAAGATTGAATCGAGTATTACCCAGTAAACAAGGTCACGTGATATTAACGTCACATTTTAGTAAACATTTGTGACCTTATCACGTCAGACATCACGTTAACATGATGTGAAAACGGCAAAAAGTCACAGACCAGAGACGTCAAAATACGACGAATAAATGACGTTTATAGATCACGTACTTGGAACGTTATACTTTTGCATTAATGACGTAGGAAGAGTGACAATGCTGAGCACTGGATCTGTTATTGGCATGAACTTTGATAATTTTTGATTTAAAATTTTTTAACAGTAGAGAATTTAACTGTAAGAAGTTCCGATAGTATTGATTTTAAATCAAACATTTTGGGCACTTTTCAGAATTAACCGGTTATTCCACCGGTAGACATTTTAAAATTCTAAAATCCACTGTAAAGCTATAATATGTTATTATAGCTATAATAAGTATATAATAATAATACAGTTATAATAAGTTAATAACTTATTATAGGTAAAATAACATATTATAGCTTTACAGTGGATTTTAGAATTTTAAAATGTCTACCGGTGGAGTAACCGGTTAATTCTGAAAAGTGCCCTTTCAAATTTCATGCCAATCACAGATTCCGTGCCAAGCACTGTCACTCTTACCCTACCTATGTTGTGAATTTGTGGGAAAAATTTAAAAAAAAAACATAAATACATAAATACAATATATTCTATAAAAACATAAACATAACTTCTAGTATAATACATATAACATTTGCTCCGAAGAGCCTATAAAACAAGTATTAGGTTAGACCTCAAGCAAGATGTAACCATAGATAACCTAACTTTATGTAACACAGTCAATAAGAAAACGAAAATAATAGAAATTACTTACTTAATAATAAATAATAAATCTAAGTTGCTCTTGCACCAACACATTTACCCCAATTTAGACGGAACGATTACTTAACAATTCGATCAGATTCCACACGCAAAACGTAGATCAACATGAACAGCAGAATCTGCACTGTGTAGGTTAGGTCGTTGGGCGGGAAATTGACGCAAGCGCAGAAAAGTAACACGCGCTTGCAGTGAGTTTCAAATAATAACAAGTTTGTGACAAAACAATTCACAGAACGAATATTTTTGTCATCTATGACAATATGCATTTCAATTATGAGAAATCCACTTTTAAATGATAATCATGTGCATTCGTACAATTAAAAAAGTCAATATCACGTCGAGAGTACGTTTAGAAATGACGTCACTGGTTAGTCATTAAATATGACGTAAACAAGACGTGACTTGTGGAACAATTGACGTCCAAGACCAATAATGACCAGATTTTGACGTGAAAAATACGTGACTCTGTTTGCTGGGTAGAAGTTGATGGAGAAGAGATAAAATATTGAACTTTATATTTCCTTTATTCATAAATTCTATTTTATCAAAGTAAATGCACCTCTGTTACGTTTGTTTCCTGATACTTTCATAACAAATTCATACTTAAATAAATCGTAACAAGAATCTCAAATTCTCAGTTTATACCTTGCAAGCGCCCCGTTCTGAGTTAACGCAACCATTGTTCTGTGATTTTTCAATTTCGCAGGTTGGCCTACTTGGCAACATTAGTATATTATAAAAAAAATATTTAAATTTGACGTTTTCTCATGTCAAATTAATTTTAAATTTGAATCGCCTTTGAATTATATTAAAATTAAACACTTTGTGGCCCTTACGCGTTCAATGCGTTAAGTATTTAAAATGCGCGTTTACATTTGCAACAAGTTCTAACCCTGCGGTATTTAAGGTTATGTCTGTCGTAACGGCCGAATATGTCAATAAATGTTACTGTAACTGGAAATCCTGTAAGCATCAAGAGAGGTAAGATGGTCACCGCGGATCCTGATTATGCGAAAAGAGAGTTTCAAAGACGTCGACGAATGCGCCTAGAACAGGTATGTCTCTTTGTACTCAGCACTTCCTATAATTTAATTGGGCATGCATTTCATTCAGGTGCGACAACAATCGAAGGATATAGCAGAGAACGTCCGCAGCAAAGTGCGTAAGGAGAAAAAGAAGCAACTATCGGAGATAGAGCAAGAGGGTGCGAACAAATTGAAAGAATGGCAAAGTCGAAAACTGCTCGAATTACAACAACAATATTGTGAAAACCTGAAAGATATCGGTTTAGGACACACGGGCGCAGCTGTCGAAGAAACACGTGAAGATTTAGTCGGTGCTTATAAAGATGTGCTTAGGGAGAAATCTAGAGAACGAGGGTACGCAGCCGCAAAACATTTGCATGATGAAAAAGAAGATAATGCATTGGCTAAAACTCTAAAATCACAGCAAAGAAAGGATGCGAGAAATCTTGAAAAGACGAGGTCAGCAATGGTTTCAAAAATAAGAACGAGAACACAAAACAGCTCATTCAAAAAGAAAAAGCAGAAAAGGCCTGTTACCAGTGTAAACATATCCAGCATTGTTGATGATAGTCAGTCAAGTTTGGATAGTGATTTCAGTGTAGAAGTAGAAGAGTCAAGTGATAATTATGCAAGAAATTCACCACGTAAGCTAAAGCCTGAGACAGATGATGTAACAACGACATCTTTAAGTAAAACGGAATCACCTAAAAAAAGTCGGATTACACATGAAAAACAAATATTGAAAAAGAAAAGAAAATCACCCGAAACAAATCGATCACCACCCGGTTCTCCTGAACCTATAAGACACCCTCAAAAAATTCCATCACCTCCAGAAAGACCATTTAATTATCCTTTGGACACAAGAATATCAGACCGTATTAAAAGAAGACTCAACATTCCTTTAAATCAACCGATTTCAAAGAGCTATCTTCCAGAGAATTTTGTGAACAAGGTAACGCAGAGCAGTCCCACGATGGATGAAATCTCAACGCAGACGAAAATGCAACCCTTCAGTATACCTGTAGAAAGTAACATTGAGTTGCAAATTCCTAAAGCAGATTTTCGTTGTCAACCTTGCAATCATTCATCTGCAGACAAGTCTTGCCAACTTTGTAGATCAAAAGAAAACATAAGAAAATCGTGTGTGAGAGAAACATGCCAACCTTATAAATGCAAGGAAAATGTTGCAAAATCCAGCATAAGCCGACCTTGTGATGATATACCTGAAAAGCCAAGAATTACATTGAAGAGCTCATCAAAAACAAGTAAATTTGACGGCGGTGATTTCAACAAAGTGCAATACTATGATCACGCTAATCGTTATTCAAAGGAATATTTATGTGATAATTCTTGCGTGCAAAAAATTCAAGATGACAGTATCCAGATATGTCCCAGCACATCCAGTGAGCAGGAATTCATTGAAAAAATCTACAAAAGAGATCGTGATGCATTAGAGCGTGGAAAAAAGGCCATGGAGAAAGAGAAAATTCATAGAGACTATAAGGAAATGATGCAGCAGCTACCGGTACTGCAGAAACAAGAGCGTATTGCATCAATCAACTCAAATAATCCCATATTTCACATGTCTGATGAAAGGTTAAAACTGTACGAATTAAGAAGACAAAATCAAATGGAGGAAGCATATGAAAAATATTTCCCATGTACTCCACTGATTACTGTTCCACCTAAAAAACATGACGTTCAAACAGAACCTTTTCGAGTTATAGACGTCAGCAACAACCAGCCTGCACTGAATTTAGCAACTTGGGATGTGGATTCGATCAACAAAGATGTTATCGTAACAAAGGATGACGGGCTAATTTCTGTGAGTGCAGAAACTACACAGGATCGAACTGAATATTTGAAGAATTTGTTGGAAAAGCTGAAGATGCAAAGAGAAATGTTAATGAGGGAAGTTGATTCTTTACCCAAAGACAGTAATCTTCGTAATTTAATTCAGAAAAGTGATTTTCATGAGTTGAAAGCTGGGGTTAAGAAAAAAATGACCTCCAGTAGAGCAGAAAATGGTGACTGTTATTGCCCCGAGACAGGTTTGTTGTATTTATTTATTTATGTTTTTCTAATTTTGCATTGTCTGAATCTGAAGTCGCCACTGAATGCCATTTTTGGAACAAAGAAAACACAATTGTCTGATTATTACATTAGATGTCAAAAAATTTGTTGATTATTTATGGACACCATTATAATTGTAATTGTTACAGAGTAACGTTTATAATGATATTAAAAATACAATATGCAGAGTGTCTCAAATTGGATGGTATTCTATGTCTATGATGGTATCTCATTTAGTAATGAAAATAGAAGAAAACTAAATAAACATAATTGAGTCAATTTTTCAAGCTGTTTTCAACCAAAAATCTAAAAAATGGTCTTTTTAATAGTGGCAGACCCAACTATGACTTTTATTTTTAAAAAATTAGGTTTTGTGTGAAGCTCGGCTAATGTAAAGTTGTTAAATTACTTGATTAGAAAATCACGATCTTGCTTAAAAAAAAAAAACCATAAAATAGTTATTTGGATTTGAAAAATTGTCCGTTTTTTTCTTTTTTTGACTATACCACGAAAACCCCAACAGATAGCTAATTTTTAGTTGGACTGTTGAAAGCAGCTTGAGAAGTTGCGCTAATAATGCTTGTTTACTTTTCGTCTACTTTCATTATTAACTAACTATACCTATAGACAGTGTTGCCAGATTGGGCGATTTAGCGCAAATTGGACGATTTTGAGGTATAATTTGCGCTTCAATTTTTGTAAAAATCGCAAGCCGCAATTTGGGCAATATTTAAAAATAAAAATTGCGCTTTATAATTGCAAGTCGGCGCTATAAAAAAAACCTTTTGTGTCTTGTTTGTTTTATCCGGAAATACCTAGCATGCAATTGTAATAATAGACTAACTACAAACCTCAGGTATTTTTTCTATTATGTGGTTGGTTGGTTGGTTACTCTGGTGACAGGCGAAATAGCGCCAACTAGATACTGAACTGATCTAACCTATTTATTGTATTTTACTTTATGCGTTTAGTCACGCCTGATTCATGCTTTCTCAGAGCTCGGTACATGCGAAAACTGTTCAACTGTAATTTAGAAATGGGTAAATGGGCAAAGTATTTTAAAATATATAAACAGGAATGGGAAGTAGAAACACAATTCAAAGGTAATGCCCGTTTTACACAGTCAAAGAAATTGATGGATTTTTTGTCCTTGAATTTATTCATGCGTGTAATACATAAAATCGTCGTGAATAAATCGACGACAATAAATTCATGAATAAATTGCCAAATTAGAACCAGCTTCACAGTTGGGATTAACTGAAAGACGACAATAAAAAGTTGGACTGTGTAATACAAAGTGACATTTGCAATAAATTCAACGATTTCTTCATGAATAAATTTGCAAATAAATCCATCAATTTCTTTGACTGTGTAAAACGGGCATAAGCTAAACGAAAACTGCAAATTAAATATGAGTGGTGGTGGGATGTGTAAATAAATTGTTTTGTAAAAAAGCATATTTGTATCAATCTGTATTCAATTAATTAAACCACGCCTAAAATTCTATTCTAGCGTTTCGATTGGAATGTTGGCGCTTTTGGGCGATTTTACACCCAAAAATTTGCGCCTTGCGTTTTGAAAATCTGGCAACACTGCCTATAGACACGACCTACTAGATTTCGCGTTCCTTGGAGTCTCTTAACCGGCCTGCGCATTATTTACCCGGGGTAACTAACCCCTATTGAATTAAGATACTAAATCAACATACTTCGTATAGATTTTTTATGTCTATCTTTGTCGCAAATTGTTCTAATCTAGGGATAAAAAAACAGTTGGAAATATTATTTGAAGTGACGTTTGTCAAAGTTACTGTCAGTGGTTAAGAAAATTGAGTTTAAATATCGCATCCCAAACTTTTATCGCATGACATTTAATGATTCCGTCTTTTTCGTAAAAGAAAAATTCTGCACTTCTTAAAATAACAACTTTTTGATTGGTAAATAACTTAACTAGACATAACCTAATACACTTTTAAATTGAAACCAGTGAATTGCGGTAAACAGAATTCCCTAAAACTGTTGTCTTCCTTATTGCACTTGCGACAATTACTAATATAAATATAATTATTAACATTATTATAATTATTTATAATTATTATATAATAAATAATAAATTATTATATAATAAATAATAATTATAAATATAATTATAATAAATAATTAATGATATCTCAATATTAACAATTCAGAAATAAGTGCTAAATTACAATCAAAATTGGACAAAACGCGTTTTGGACAAAATGCATTTTGAATGTCAACTCCTCATATAGTCAAAGCTGTTTTGCATCAATATTGGACAACCTTAAAATTCTGCACTGATGTGATGGGGTTTACGCCGTTACTTTCGCAGGTAACTGACCCTAAATAATAAATTTTAATTACTTCGATAATGAATGAATTCAGCCTTATGATGTATCGCTCCATGTTAAAATAACATGAGAGAACAACACATAATTATAACATGCGTTATAACGGTCTGTTAAAGGCTCTGTTATGTTAACCTGCGTTTCATCTGTTAAAATAGAAAAAAGGTTTGGTGCAAACTAAAACGAGACAGACTTACGGAGAAAACTAAAAGTGCAACAAGGAAGGCGAACGACCTGCACAACAAGTGCGCGTGCGCTACGCTTCAGATGACGGCAAACGTCAAAATCTGCCTGAATTGCGAATTTCTATTTTATCAGTGTTAATAAATAATGAAATGTTAATATTGCATCCTCGCATTACTAAAGATTTCGTTTTTCAGTCATTATTGTGAATGTGTCGCACAGTTAAAATGAAAAAAAGCATAATCAGGAAAAACTGGGCTTGAAAGCCTGAAGTATCGAATAAATACTTCCTCTCGAAGTTCAAACAGATTACCTATTTGTATCTCTTAGGCCCAGTTTTACAATCATGGAATAAGGACGGAATAACTGTTCGCTTAATATCCTTTAACGTTCCTCCATATCTATACGCCACACCCACGTCACGTTACTCTAAGAATAATGCTTATCCGACGATTGTAAAATCGGGCCTAATATGTGTACCTTTGAATATTTTCTCGAAATCTAAACGTAGATTGCCATTAAAACTCTGAGGCTATTCCTGAAAAGTATGGACCAGTAAATTATTGTTGCAAGCTAATTACAATTTTAATTATTGGTAAGGTCTTTTTCTTTGAGGAACACAATTTGACAGCAGAATTTTACAAAGAAAAGGAACTTGTAACTAATTACATACTTTTGAGGAACAGGCCCCTGAAAAGCAGGGGAAGTTATAGTAATTGTTTTAATTAATCTTTACCTGATCTTTACCTTTCATTTAAGATTTCCAGTAGTTGCAATAAGTTTAGATGTAATAATTCACCCATAACTGGTTTCATTTAAGCAGTGATATCATTAATCAAATTAATTACTGCGAAATCCCTTAGTAGGATGCATTTTAACATCCATGTTAACGGCATAACAAGACCTCCACACTAGAAATTATTTTAACATGGCCAAATAACATACTATGTTGTAATAACATAAAATATAACATGACAAGAAGATACATATTTCCGATGTGTTAACATAACATGAAAAAGTCCATAACATGCATGTTAAGATAACATGGAGCGATACATCATAGGGCTGATTATCTACGTTGTAAATAAGTAGGCCTGGGCATTACTTTTGTCGGCGGGTGTACCTTACAATTGAAGTTAATTTGGCACTTGATACGCAAAAGTCAGTTCACTGTCAATTCTTGTTTTAAGCGATGTTTGTCAAACAAACTTTTAATAATTTTTGAAGAATTATGAATATTAAGTCCCTCTTTGAGGTCGTTGCAAACGAAGAAGTCTGGAGACGTAATTGGAGTTAAGAATAATAAGGTTTGTTTGCTAAATGTGAGAGCTTTTAGGTAATTATAGTTGTTGATCTGTCAAAATAAAAAACGTAAAATTCAAAGCCACTTTCTGCATAAATTAAAATTCAATGACAACTAACTGATCTAGTTCTAGTAGAATCAAACCACCTACTGCACGTTGTAACATTGCATTTATTCATAGCTGGTGCTATTTACTGCCTATTATTAATTTTAAAAAAATCAAATTCTTTGAAACGGACACTGAATATGCGCACTAACACTTAACGTTTCGCCGTCGTTCAACAGCTTCGTCGTCGGACAAGAACCTGCTTGAATAATAAAAATTAAGTAACCGAACAGTCCAAAAATTTAATTAAAAAAAATTCAAATGACACAAACAAGGAAAGCATAAATAACTAAAGAGAAAAATTGCCAAAAAACTAAAACTGAGGAAAAAAATACAACTTTACTCGCTATATACGCAGAACTGTAAATTCGACACGAGCTTGACATTTAATAGAAAATGATGTTTCGGATATACAGGGTGTCTTACAAAAAACGCCCCAAGCCATATTTCCTTTATTTATGGACTAATTTTCTGTGTTTCCTAAAAAATGTTTCATCCCGTAGCGACGTTATTTATGATCCGATTTTAATGAATAAAAAAATAAAACAAATGGCTTTAGATGTATTTTAAAATGGCTCTAATTTCGATTTTTTCTAATGTTATCTTCAATATCTATCGATAGTCAACTTTTTTTTTCAAATGGCTACCCATATTTTTTTAGCATTAATCTAGTAGACCATTTTTTTTCTAAATCGGATAAAGTATACAAAATTATTATTTGGTGCGCAGTTAATTGGAAAAATTAATAAAATTATTATTAACATAATGAATGAAATTTTCAAGTCAGCCGTGGAAATTCATAACAATGCACTAAACGACAAATGTCATTCAACCGTCATTTTGAAAATATTTGAGGTTTTAATTGTTTAGGAGATCAATTAATTGAGCTCAATTGGGCCAGTTGTCTTAAATTGTACTCTTAGGGTGGGTTGCATAAAAGATTTAAGCCAGGATTAAATTTAATTCTAAATTAATTTTAAATTAATTAAATTTAATTAAGTTAGAAGGTCACTCACAATGACGTTATAGCATATTGTGTGTCACATTCTAACGTGGGCTTAAACTTAATCCTAGCTTAAAACTTTTATGCAATCCAGCCTTAATCAAGAAAAATATCACCAACTGTTATCGATAGACATAGAAAATTTTTTGGACGAATTACCTTTGGTAGAACTAAATAGAGTTTTCTTCCAACAACATGAGCCGCTCCTCATAATGCAAGAAGAATTGTCCATTGGTTAAATGACAAATTCGGTGCAAGATGGATAGGAACGGATGGGCCAATTGTATGGCCTGCCCGTTCTCCGGATCTTATACAGCTGGATTTTTGGATGTGGGGTTATCTCAAAGATCGCGTGTACATAACAAGCCCGGAAAACGATTTGATTTTAAGACAGAGGATCGTTGATACTTGTGGCGAAATACCTCCTAATTTACTATTAAATGCGGTCCGTGGCGTGATTAGAAGGTGCCAGTTTGAGCAAGGCGGTGGAGGTCAATTCGAGCAATACTTGTAAATTTTTTTTAAATACATCTAAAGCATTTGTTTCATTTTTTTATTCATTAAAATCGGATCATAAATAACGACGCTACAGGATGGAACATTTTTCAGGAAACACCCGGTATAATCATTTTTACGCAACATATAAAAAAATTGTGGTGAAACCTATCCCAGTTCATTTTTTAAATAGAAAAATATATTGTTTTTATAAGGTAACAATCCAAAATCAGGCAAAATTTTTTATAGAAATAATTATATTCTGATATTATGTCATTGGTTTAGAAAATGTATTTAAAAGTACACAATTTTGTTATTTTCATCGTTTTAGAAACTTAGATGTAAAAAAATAATTTTGACGCGGTAGAATTTCATTCTGGACCACTGTGCGGCGTACAATTTAAATCGCCGTACATCGTTTACCGTACTTACTTTATTTAATTGACGATTTGGCAAAAAGATCGACGTAATGTTTGCGACAAATGAAAAAATTTAAATCAACTGTCATATCGGTAATACAGAAAACTGTAAACCTGAAATAAATATTTGTTCAAATTAAAATTATCATGTGCACCAGTAGTGGAAAAAATAGTATATACACCACGGTAGAGAAGTCTTATAACCCTCGGTCCTTTACATCCCTCGGCCCTAAGGGCCTCGGGATGTAATCATACCCTCGGGTTATAAGACTTCTCTAGACTTCTCTACCTAGGTGTATACTATACTATTATTATGCGAAACGTGATTTTTATAAAAATGTACAAGTGTGCCGTGAAAACAATATCATAGAGCGTTATTGTTTATTGCAGTTATTGTTTAAAACTGTCAAGTTTTTCTTGCTTTATGCTTATTGTCTCCTTAAAAAAACAGATTTATCGGGAACTTTGGTTTATTAGAATTTAAAAGTTGTACAAAATTGTTGATTACAATGGATAATAATCAATTGACTGACTTATTCCAAGTTTATTTTGAATTCAATAAGAACAGCAGTCAGGCAGTGCGACTCTATAGAAAATACATGGTTTAGAAAGAAATGATCTTGAGCGAAGACAGGTTTTTTGTAATTTTTATTTAAACAAAATACAATTTTTTCAAAAAAAATTATTTGGTCCGACGAGTGCACTTTTGGCAGTAATGGCATCTTTAATAAAAACAATAATCGATATTCGTGTCAAGAAAACCCAAGAGTTCTTGTAGAAACTAATTTTCAACGAAAGTTTAGTCTAAATGTTTGGTGTGGCATTTTAGGAAATCGATTAAATGGACGATTTTTCATAGATGGTACCTTAAACCAACAAAAGTACCATGAACTTACATTTGCACACTCAATTCTTTCATTAATGTTTTCTGCAATATTTGCTGGTCAAAACTTAAAAGTCTTGCACAGCTCTACGAAATACAATAATGAAAAAATATACAGAGCCATTTAAAAAATAAAAGTTGATAGTCGTTTGAGCATGAAAGTAATTAAAAAAAAAATTAACTAACCACACTCTATAGTGTTTTTAGTCTCATTTCATTTGCCTCTCTGTTGTTTAAAATTAGTCCATAAATAAAGGAGTTATGGCTTGGGGCGTTTTTTGTAAGACACCCTGTATATCGGCTTCCGGTTTTTAGGGGTAAATGATGGCAGCGAAGAAACACTTGAATTAGTAAGAACGCTGTATACAGTTGATGAATTTGTGTAATAGCAATCTGAAGTAACATTATGTATGTATATTTTTATCTGTATTTTAAAGCCATAACTGACTAATGTGTCAACACATTTTATTCTATTTTATTATACACTAAGTTGACTTATCCAGTCACTTCTTGCTCATGTTAATTATGACTGTGATCTTGAGACCAATAAATTATTATTATTGTTATTATTATTAGTAAATTGCCCAGGCCGGTTAAGAGACGTTCTCTCGTAAAATCTAGTAGGTCGTGCCTATAGAATACCATCCAATTTGGGACACTCTGTACAGGGTGAGCAAAATTTGACGCTTTTAATCCTGTTTTTAGAAGAGTTAGACAAAAACTGACTTCGGTGTCTGGAGCTCGATTTTTAAGACAAAATTAATGGTGAAGACCACATTTTGATATCTTGTACCGTTTCGGTGCTACAAGGTGTTTTTCAAAATTCTGCAATTTCTAAAAACTATCGTAGCTCTTTTGTTTATGAAAATTTCTGATTTCTGTAAAAACTTTCTTGAGCCACTTTTTGACGTAGAATTCATTGCTCTTAATTACAATTTTCTGAAGAGTAAGTTTTCGAGATATAAGCAAAACTTCCGAATTTTTATATGGAACACCCTGTATATTTTTACATTTTTAAAAAGAGCATAAAATTACCTTTATAAAAGCACCGAGGTCAGTTTTTATCTAAGTCCTCTAGAAATAGGAGTTTCCCATTAAAAGTGTCAAATTTGGCCCACCCTGTACATAGTTTGGTTAATTTGTTTATTTTATGAGATTTGCAATTTTTTTTTGTAATATCTTTCAGGTTCATATCACAGCAAAGGCTCAAAGGATGCAAGGAAACCGACAAAGAAAGTTTCCAGCCATTACCCACGCACCAAGCATAAAATCCTTTTGAATTCATCGAATTCGTCTACAAGTCCCTCACCAAGAAAAAGAACGAAGCACAGAAAATACACTCTAGTTTTGCAAAACACAAGTACACAAACAACACCAAAAAGATTATCTCCTACATTGGCCAAATCGTTGGAATCAAGGACCACACAACAACAACAGACAATAACTTTGGACAGGAGACACTTTGAAGTACAAATTGGAGAAGATAAATCGAAGTCACCAAAAGAGAAATTGCCATCGAAAAAGATCGCGAGTTCACAAACAGATTTTACATCTCAAGTTAAGGTGTTAAGCAGCACAACAAAAGAAAAAGACAAAGTTGACTCAACGGCTCCATCACTCAAGGCAAATGAAAAAGATAAAAAAGCAAAGACAAAAGAGAGCCATGCTGTGCAGCCACCAAATATATCTCGATCACCAAGAAGTAAGCACTCTAAAGGCAGTTCAACCAACTCTGTATCAGATAACGTAAAGCTTCCCTGCGAGGGCAATGATGAGATATGTGAAATTTTAATCAAGATCAAAGACGAAGAACCAGAAATAGTAATAAAAAGCCCAAAAAAGACACATAGGCCCTTGCTGGTTAAAGCCGACATACAAAAAAATATTAAGAAGAAATTGCAATTGAAGAAACAGCTGCAATTTCAAACCGAAGTGCAACCTGATCTGCCTAAAGACAAATCAAAAAGTGATGCGACAGCAAAGACAACTTCTTGGAAGGAATACTTCAGCAGAAATAACTCACTTGGTACTTCTACAAGTACATCGTATTATAGTCCACCAGATTTTAGGAGCTCTACTAAAAGTGAATTAAAAGAACAGCTCGATCCGCGTCTATTAACATATATTAGAAAACTACTAACAATGTCCAGAGCAAGTGTAGAAGATTTAGGTGTGAGCTCAGTTAGTGAAATTTCAACACCAGCGCCTAGTTTAATTAGTAATGAAAATAATGATTCTCTAAATCAATTGAGGAATATCATAAAGTATTTTAACTTGAACCCCGAGGAATTAGCACGATGCTTAAACTACTCAAACGAAACTGATGATAATACAAGAGGAAGTAGCACATCATCTTCAAGCCTATTTGTTAGTCGTCAGTATAAAGGTGACCACAAAGAAACGAACGCATCAAGTAGCAACGTATCTGGTCAACACAGTTCATCAACTGACAAAAGTACATCTCTAAAATCTCAGAACGAGTCACAAAAATATAAAGTCATTTCAACACGAATTGAAAAAATTGTAGAACAAACTGCTCGTAACATCGAAGGCTCGAACGTTCGTCAGATTAATTTGGAGACTTTCACTGACCAAAACTATCCGAGTGCTTTATCACAGTACACAAAGATTGCTGAGATGTGTCACCAACGTATTTCAAATTTGTCAGATATGATACAGAAGGTACGGCAAGAAAAACAGCAAATGCTGAGCCCGAATATTAGCGATAAGGAGAACAGTACTTCTTATATGAATCTGCCTTCACAACTTGGAGCTACGTCAGCTATGTCAGAGAGCACCACAGCAAGACCAAACACACCTAATATGAATGTGTCCTCAAGTAGTGAAGCTGAACAATCTGAACTAACGCGCAAATTACTTGAGATTGATTATTCTTTAGTTGATAAATTGCAGAAGTTAAGTCCGGCTGAGCTCAAAAAACAAGTTGAGCAAATGAACGAGCCTCAAGTCACGGGTCCTGATGGAGAGATTGACAATGATTTAATGACTAGGTACAGAGCGCTATTGGATGATAATAATGATAACATTCCAAGTACAGACAGAGTTGAACAATTTGAAAAGAAACAGCCGGAGATTTCTCAAACCAACCAAGTGATTGTATTGGATAAACAATCTTCAGAACTTCCCTTCATTCCTCTCTTGCTTGATATTCCACGCTTGCCCAAATTAACACTCTCATCAACGAGTACCAACCTTGACGAAAACGAAGAGAAAACAAAAGCTGCAATTCACGATGCTTTCACTGAGTTAAATCACTTTGAAAAGAAACCACCCCCATCAAAAGGTTTATCTGCAGCAAAAAAATTTAATAATAACATAACAGGCATTCCCCATGAGCTCTCAACAATTGTGGAAGTCGACAGTCAATTATCAACGAAAGCACGTCAATCTGCAAGTCCAATAAATTCAGGTCATCAAGTTTTCGAAAACATTAAACCATTAGTTGTCCCTCCTAATCCTCAAAATTCAATATGGACTACACAAGCAGTAGCGAAACTGCTCTCCGATGAGAGTTTACCTGACATTTTGACAGAGCTTGTACAACAACCACCCCAAAACCAGAGTTCAAGCTCGACTGAAAAGCAAGAAGTGATTCACAATAAGGAAGATCAGAGAGACAAAGTTGACGGAAGCGATGTCAAGCGTAGAATTCTCACCCAAAAACAATTAAACATGTACCAGATGTCGCAGGTCATCGCTGATCAAAGCACCGACAGTTCAACCGACAAATCTGAACTCGAGAACGTCGAAGCCATGCTTAAAAGTATGGGAATGGGTTGGGCGGTTGCGACCATAAGAAAAACTCAAGAAGCTTTAACGAGGGCCTCTTCGAGTTCAAGTTTAGAAACAAGTGGTAAAAAGCAACAGCTAAAAACCTCTGACAAATCTAACAGCTCTGACGTCAGCTTACGCCAATTTTTAGACAGTAAAATATTCAACAGATCGTCGGAGTCCGGCTCAAAAATAACTGACAGCAGTTTATCGCCTTTCTTGCGAGAACTTCAAGAAATATCTGCCGTACAAGGGTCAGGTGGGAGCTCGGAAACTAAAAATCAGAGAACCTCAACGCCTGTGCAGACCACGAAAAGTTCGGATAAGTCGAAAAATGAATCGCAGAAGGGCGTGTTTCTAGTAGAGTCGGATTTGTCGAGTGTAAAATCGAAACCGGATGATATGTTCATGACAATGCCTAGTGATATTTCAATGTCCACTGGTTCTCAGTCTAAATCAAGTGATCTTTAAAAGATTTTTGTTTTTAATGTATTAAATGTTATGTGCATTTTATTATGTATTTGTAAAAAGTGAGCAAATAAAAGTCAGATTAGAGTAGGCGGTGCAATGTCTGTGATTAACTGAATTAATCAATGTAATATATTCATAGACAGTTAAATTTATTGACAGACATACATTTTCTTTGCACCGCCTACTCTAACCTGATTTTTATTTGCTCACCGTTTATAAAATAGATTTTTATTTATTGATTTGTAAGACTGTAAATACATGAAGAGAAATTTTGTATTTTTTATTAAACAGTATAGAACAATTTTTAATGAACGTTTTTTTTTTCAATCAGAAATATGTTGGCAAGTTGTAGTTGTAAGCGTAAATTTTTAATTAACGGAAATTTATACAAAAAAAGTCGTATGAGGAGGAAGACCATCAATTTTTGTGTGAATAATGGACAGCAATAATTATTCACGCACAATAATGATTGAAAGTTTATATTAAATGAAAAATATAGACGATAGCAACCTGGGTTGCGTTCAGAATCTATAGCTCCGAGAGCGTCTTTCTCACTCACCATTCTTAACATATTGCTATATTTTAGTTCTGAAGTTTGAAAATTGTTGTAACAATATTATTTGTATTTATGATTTTGATGTATTAATTGTAATTTAGTTCATGATTCATCATACATCAATTAAATTTTGCACATTAAAAGAAAAAAATTATGATCCCAAAGTATTTCAACAAAAATGTTCTATTACTGAAACACAAATTTTTGTTAAGAAAAACAAACATGTGGGGAATGTAAAGATGCAATCGCCATCACCCCAGCGAAAACATGTACGTTTATTCAACGTTAATTTCACGTTGTTACGGTGGAAATAACGTTATTCGTTGAAAAATGCAACGTTGTTTTTTGGTTGAATTAGCAACCATAATTATACCACGTTTGTATAACGTGCTTTTAACGATCAGTTTAATATGAACGTAATTATAACGTGAAATAAATATGTAATAATTTTGTCTTTTTACGACGTGATTTATACTATGAGTAAATGCGATGTATCTACCGTACGTTGATTACCATATCTTTTCAACGTTAATTCAACATCTACTATTCTACGTAATAAATGAGAAAAAAATTAACGAAACTAATACGTTAGATAAATCATAATTTACAACTAAATTTTTAACCCACGTTTTATAACGTTATTTTAACGTATACCGAATAAATATGCGTTACAAAACGTGATGTCGACGTTAGAAAACACTTAATTTTACAGTGATTGTCTATCGTGTTCCACACCTTGAATTCTAATTTTACTAAAAATCTCTGAAATATAAGGTTCTTCTCCATGCTTGGCAGCTTTGAAATGAAACGAAACAGGTATGAAAAGTACTGCTAATCTGCACATACGATTCAACCATAACCACTTTTTAAGTTGACGTAATCTGTCAAATTTTTTTAAGTTAGTTTGAATTTGATGCCCAAAATCTGTGATTAAAAATACTAAAGAACGCAATAGTCAATCACTTATACATACATATTGTCACGAATACTCATTGGGGACAGCTGTATACAGAGTGGAAAGTTTAACTGAATTAAATTCTGTAACTTAGAAGATCACGATTTGTAAAAAAATTCTTGGAACAGGTCAATTTTTATTTTTAATGGCGCATATTACAAAAGGACTTTTTTAACTTTTCAATTATTTGGAGGGGTGAAACGACCCATAACTATGTTTTTTTTTAATGGAAGGATATGTTGAAAAAATTGGGAATATAGCTACGTTTTATTTTTTTATTTTTCTTTAGCAGTAAAAGGTAAAAAATAAAAAAAAGAATTTTTTTACTAAAACCGTTTTTAATGCCAAAAATTCAGGAACTCCATTTTTTTTATTATTTGATAAGAAGAAATAAGCATTCCATATGGTATCGTATTGTTGCGTGCAACCAATAGATGGCGCTGCCAATGCGCTAAATTTTTAATTGTACATAATTACCTCACTGAAGTTTTTCCCAATAGGTGAATAGGAAGAAGAGGACCGAGGACCGATGACCGATTGAGTGGCCAACAAGATCTCCAGATCTCATCCCTTTAGACTTTTTTATGGGGGTATTTAAAAAGTAAAGTTTATGTGACTAAACCAAACGACATAGCAGAACTTCAGAACTTCAAATTTTGCATGAAATTAGGAGAGTAACGCCGGAAATGTTACAAACTGTTAGGGATGGAATTTATAATCGATTAGGGTATTGCCAAGTGAGAGGTGGCGAGCATTTTGAACATCTGATGCGTTAAAATTGTTCTAGTCAAAAATTTATTTTTTATTCTTTCGCCTTTTACTATTTAAGAAAAATTAAAAAATAAAAACGTAGCTGTATTCCCAATTGAACAAGTTTTAAGAAAAAAAATTACTCAACATACCCTTCCATTAAAAAAAAAATAGTTAGGTGTTGTTTCATCCCTCCAAATTGAAAAGTTAAAGAAATCCATTTATAATATGTGCCATAAAAATAAAAATTGACCTGTTCCAAGAATTTTGCTACAAATAGCAATTTTCTAAGTTACAGAATTTATTCCAGTTAAACTTTCCACTCTGTATAATTGTTAACGGGATCACTTTGCTGAACTACGGATAATGGATTAATTGCGCGGGACAGTCGATTGGGAACCGAGCGGGAAGGTGGCCCAATGGCGAAGGGTGCTCAATAAAGCCTAAAAATGGTGCGGTGGTTTTTCTGAAGAGGACCTTCCTTTTTAGAGCCGAGAACCGGGACAAAGTAAGCAAGTCTTTGTTATTCCGGTAAACTACCCCCAAGTGCCTTTAGCCCATACCTGGACGGAACCATCTACCGAGAGCTACGTTTACCCCAACAGCTGAATTTATTGCAAGCGCGAAGAGAGCATTGTCACGCTCTCTTCGCGCTTGCAATAAATTCAGCTGTTGGGGTAAACGTAGCTATTGCGGTGTTTATGAGCAGCATGTAATTTTTTTTAAATTTTCATAAAGAAATAATTTTGTAAATAATAAAGTAAATTGAGAGTACTGTATTAAATGTGTTTTGTCGAATATTTTAAGTTAGTGTAAATATTTTTAGAAATAGGCGATACATGTTTATTATAAATAAATTATTTAGAATTTTTGAAATGTATATACAAAGAAAATAAGCTTAGGATTGTAATAATTAGAAAAATTGATTTAATAATGCTCTGATAATATGGATGTTAGAAGGAAACTGTAGGTAGTAACGAGTTCGGAAATTGAACGAGTGAGGGCGGCGCGTAGCTATTGTAAGTTAAAGTCCCCGGTTCGGCTTTATTTCCGCAAGCCTCCGTCCGCTTTACGAATCAGTCACGGAAGCGATGCGGAACTGGAGTCTCCAAGTGGCTTAGCGGTGCGGCCTAGCCGATTTGAAAAGTCGTCTCACACGACGGCGTGGGTTCAAATTCCACCATTAGCCATGTATGTTTGTTAAGTCTAATGATTTAGACTTTAGACCCAGCTTTAATACACGTCGTAATTGTCTGATTCAACGTTACACGTGGACATTGCCGCGACATTTTTTCGTTGTTTCAACGTAACCATAACACACGAATTCAACGTTTGATACATGTTATTCTACAACGTCCTTTATACGTATGTGTGCACTGGGATTTAACGTTGAAATACCGTGGACAAAGACGTTTAAAAGAACTTGATTCGAGCGTTGTTAAAACGTATCAATAACACACGAATTAAACGTTGATTAATTGTTATTCTACAACGTTTTTTACACGTGGACAGAGACGTTTAAAAGAAATTGATTGCCGCGACATTTTTTCGTTGTTTCAACATAACAATAACATATGAATTCAACGTTTGGTTACGTGTTATTCTACAACGTTTTTTACACGTACGTGTTTTCGCTGGGACCTGACTGACACACACACACACCAGTCTAAAAGCAGTTGGGATGGATGTACACCATCGTGGAGGATTTGCAGTTCTTGAAGGCACCTCCGAAGCCAAACTTTTCAAACCAGGAGCAAGTCCAATATAATCGATTTTATAACGTGTACGGTTTCATTTGTTTGATAACTGAAATCAGAATTACATGGCGATTCATTTAAGATCAAGCGCGAATATCAGGGACAAATAATAAGAAAATTATTTTTTGTATCAAATTTGGTTTCGGGTTTTCACAAAAAAATTGTTGATCCATATTCATCGTTGTATGACGCGTTCAATACAAATCTATAAGTAGGACCGAAGTTAAATTGGAGTTAAATTTAAACGTTTTAAACACTTCTAAAAGTTCACATCAATGCACATCTAAAATCGTCAACCACCCTCTGCTACCATGTCAGAATAAATCGCGAATACACTATTTAACAGATTTATTCAATAAAATACACGTTGCATTGACATTTTGTTGGAGGAGCTAAAACTTTACTTCGCGCAAAAATATCTTATTGTAATTGTACATTCGCGCAACAACATAGTCATACATGTATCTAATTGGTTAGCAAATGGAGGGAATTACAAGTAAAGCAAACAAACACAATATGAATATTCTCAACAAAAATACATGCACGTAACCTTACGAAAAAAACATGGCCTACTAGAATGCAAAAAGAACAGTGTTGTTCTTCGACTAAAAGTTATTGTAACAGAATTTTACAGATTACTGTAATAGATTTTGTTTTGACGTAATAGATAGTGCTTTATATTTATTTCTTAATTATTTTTCACTGATCACCTATGTAATGACGGCACATTCTACTTTATACCATTGTTTATACTCAAACAAAAGCCGAACGAAAAGGTTTAAAACTATGCTAAATTAAAACTTATCTTCATTACAGTACATTACAGTAAAAATTATTTCAATTTCTATATTTTTAACTATACCTACATATAAATAATAAATATTAGACTTAAGTTATTTAGAACATTAATTTAAATTCGTAACACATTTTAAACATTATAATATATTTCTAATGCAGCGGGCACATATGCATTTAATGTAACGCCTAACGTGATTTTTAACATCTAATTTGACATAAATCTGCGGTTAAACTAAAGTTTAATATCAAATTACTCGTTATAAATTTGTTTTATTTTCCATATTATCATATCACAAGTAAAAACTACACCAAACTAGTCAGATTAGACTTTGAAAATCACGTTAGGCGTTACGTTAAACGTTAATGTGGCCGCACCGTAACATAAAAAATAAATGTGAAGTTGAGAAATAATAATTCCTAATTTTTTATTTTATATTGTTACATTATGAGAAGTAGACTATATTTTTATATACTGGTTGCGCCACCTGTCACGCAGACAGGATTCTAATCTATTCTAGACACGCACCGAATTTACCGGAAAAATCTAGCAATATTCGACGTTGTTCTCGAAGAGCGCTGGCTGCTATAAAGAGGAGCCGGAGCGCGGTTCTTATTTAGAAAGCGATGTGTAGTAAGCGAATTTATTAACGTTTAAGTGTTATTTTGTCAGATAAGTGTACAGCTCGATATTATTGTACTTTTATTGTGTGTAATGATCGTAGACATTAAAGTGTTTTAAAATAAATAAATAACGTTTAAATTTGTGAACCCGAAGTCGTAACAATATGTTTACTTGCTACCGGTTTCGACAATATAATGTCTTCATCAGGCAGTTAATAGTCAAAAATAATAATGATAAACATCATATTAATAAAATTATTGGAAAAGAAAAATATATTATTCAAACTGTAATGGCTGAAGGCAGGTTAACCATATATATTGTCGAAACCGGTAGCAAGTAAATACATAAAATAAAAAATTAGGAATTATTATTTCTCAACTTCACATTCAACAATATAGGTACCTAATTATGGATATCAACAGAAATATAAAAAATAAACTTTACAAATCCGACTTTGAAAGTTGCAGATAAAACGAAATGTAATAGATTTTATTGTCGAGTAATAGCGTAACAAACAACATAAAAAGTAATAGATCTATTACGCCCGTAATAACAAGAACAATGCTGAAAAAGAACGTGAACGGAATACAATCAGTGCTATTTTGTAGCGTGGTGGTTTACATTGGCTAGTGACGTCAGTGGTTAAATTGTATTGACTGAATACGAATTTAACCACTGACGTCAGTAGCCAATGTAAACCACTACGCTACAGAATAGCACTGAATATATCTATCCAATTTATATTTTATGAAACTATCTCCTTCTAACTTTCGTGAAATAGCCTTGTGGCTCTTGTCAAGTCACGTCATTTCGTCGTATATTTTCTTAACTTATACATTATACGATAGGCATACAGTAAAAAAATTATCTGTAGGAACGTTTATGTATACATCAACTTCAAAATTATCAATTTTCTAATACATTTTCAAATAAGAAAGGAGAAATAAATTATTTTCACCTTCAGTAAATAAATAATCAGCTTCAATTTTCATAAGTATACAATGTAATTTATTATTGTAGCAATTTTTGGTCCTGATGAAGTAATAAAAACATTACGAAATATTGACCAACAAAAAAATATATTTTATTTACAATAGCCGTTAATCCCCGTTAATAAAAATAATTTCAGAATTGGTTTACCTAACAAGTACGGCATTACTTCCCTACGAATTATGTATATTCAGAGATAAATACTCGATCTCAAAAACCACCACCTGTGGAAATGTGGAATTGTTGGCAAAAAACAAAATTCCCAGATATTTTAGTTGGTCCTTCATGTGTCACTATAATTTATCCGCGTCAGTAATTTGTCGTCAACATTTAAAATGTCATGTTAAAATTTCATTTGCCTAAAACGTTACGATGCTGCAAAAAAGCAGAAATCTTTTAAATTGTGCAGTTAAAATTTCTTTTCCCCCAAATTTGTCACTAGTTGGTACCTGCAGCAGCGTTGCCGGTTGTATGTACGAGGTAAATTGCGAGGTTGGTGATTTCTTTAATTTTGAGCAGAGGGGTATCATTTATATAGGCAAATCTTATACAATTAGATAATAGTGTTAACCATTCACAGAGGGCAATATATACAGATATCTGCAAAACGACAGATTTATTCAAAAATAGCAAAAGATGACAGTACTGGATGAAACGCAGCGCAACAGTTATATTGCAGCTGTAAATCACCGAAATTGCGTTGCAAGTATTAAATTCATTTTCTTGCAATACGTACACACCAAAAAGTAAGTTTTATTGTCATTTTTTTCATAATTAAGCATAGAGTTATTAATTTAAAGGTTCACTTTACAGAAATGATACGATCACGGTGTAGTGTTCCTGAATGTGAAAATTTAATCCAAGGAAACGTAATTTTACATACTTTTCCTGGAAATAAACAATTGCGTATGAAATGACTGGAAAATATTGGCAGTGCAGAATTAATGAATAAATCAGATTTAGCTATTCGAGCTTATAAGATTTGTAACAATCATTTTGAAGATATTCATTTTCAAACAGTAGAAAAAAATTAAACTGAATAGAGGGGCTGTTCCGACTTTAAGATTACCTTTAAACCGTGAAGAAAGAATAGAAGCGAGAGAATTGCATACAGTTTCACTAGAAAGTCAAGAATTTGGTAAGTAAAATAATGTTAATTAAATATATCTTGTTAATGTGTCTAATTATTACAGCACAGACACCAGTAACATCTGCACATTTCTTAGGTAGTAGATTTGTAACAGAAAATATTCAAAAAGAAAGCAGCTTACCTGGGACTTCAGAATCAAGTAGAACAGTTTGCGTTGCGCCACCACCATCAACATCAAGGCTACATGTAATTTCAGGTAATCAATTACAAACTCTTTGTTATTCAAACTATTATAATGAATTTGAAAATGGTGTAAAAAAAGTTGCAATTGAATTTCTTTTATTTCAGTGTTTCCATAGAATTTTAAAGAAATTTACACATTTTTCTTTTCTTATTGTAATTTGAATTTCCTATTTCCAGAATTTTTCAAATTGCATATTCACCTGCTCTAAGCTGAAAGATTGTATCTCAAAATTTCATATGCTTTTAATATTTTTTTATGGAATAGTGCTTGAACTAAAGGGTATTAAATACTACAATTAATTTACTTTGAGTAAATAGAAATTCTGTCATTGAAACCTGGCAATATTGTTTATATTGTAAATATGATGTGAATGAAACCAAAATGTAGAACAGTTACAGAACTCCAATAGACAAAATATTCAGACATTAAAAGGTCTGTTTGTTATCCTGCACTGGTGTACACTAGTCTACACTCTTTCTACTAAATATGCTTTAATGAAGCCTGAATTCTTTGATAATGTGTCAATACGAATCATACTCATTCATACTGACAAATCACACAAACATTTCAGGTTGCATTAAAGAGTATTTTGCGAAAAAGTATGCATTGGTGTACACTAGTGCAGGATAACAAACAGACCTAAAGTTCTAACTTAAGGAAGTTCAATTTGCAGGAAGTGCAATTTATAAAAAAATTGGATGTAGATTATAGTGGGTGATTTTTAAAAAAATTTTAACAACTCTTGCCATGGAATTTGGACGGCATGTCTTAACTATACTGTAAAACAGCATAAAAGTACAGCAATGAGGTGCTTTTCACTTAAGCTAAGACATGCCGTCCAAATCTTATGGCAAGAGTTGATAAAAAATTTAAAAAATCACTTAGTAAAAGTAATTATTATATTTAATCACTTATTGTTAGTGAAATATTTAGATGTAGTTATGTATTTGTTTTTTTTTTTTTTAATTTATAAACTTGTAAGTAAAATTACATATTTTTAAATATCTGAATTACTAGTGTAGGTATGTAAATAGGTAATAAGTTTTAAGATTTTCAATAAATTTCTAAATCTTACCTTTTCCTTTTTTTGTAATGCATATTAAGTTCCGTTTAATTATAACGAAAATATATACATTTCATATTTAGAATATGTATAAATATACATAGATTTCAGTTAAAAGAAAATAAAAATAATAATTAATTTCAATAACACACCTATCCTACAAACTGGCGAGTATTTCGTAAATTTTTAAAAGGAGATTTAAAATTTAAAATCCGCCTTGCAAGAATCTTAAATTTTAAGTCTCCCTGTAAAAAGTTGATACTGATCGAAAGTAAAATAGAATTCCAGGAGTAGGAGTCGTAATTTGAATTTGGCGGCAAAGAATAAAATAGTAACGTTAACCGTTGATAGATGACGCAAAAATTAGTCCATAAAATTTTCTGCAGGAATAGACACTTCTTCTTGTGTATGTTCTGTGATTTTGAGGCAGACAATATAAAAAACTCACGGTATATTATTCGAAATACAACTTAAATTTAGGCTCTGCTTGAAAAGTTGGTGTAACCGTGTATTAATGAGCTATATACTTTATGACACCCAATGGGTTTCGTAATGTATTTATTCAGACTGCAAAATAACAAAATGCATTAATTTGTGAAATTATACAGTGCTCCAAATAATTTTTTAATAAGACTAAGCAGTGACGAAGAAAACAAATAAAGAGAATAAACAAATTACCAATGCTATTTCAAAAGAAACAATAATGTTTGTAATACGGGAAAAGTAGCAAAAATTATTTACGCAGGTGACGAAATTTTATTCAAAATTATTTCTAATATAATTACAAAATTTATACACACACATCAATTTAAAATTTAATAATGCACTACAATACAAAAATGAATACTGAAGAACTGAAATGTAAATATTGGTCCAGCCTCACTGTAAGTGTTTCGGAGCCCTCTGAATAACATAATTCGAGATGTTTTACTTTTCCCTGAACGAATATTTATTTTTTTCATCATGTATTATATTGACATTAAAAGTATTTGTTAAAAGAGTGACTTATATTTATAAACTGAACTCCCCATTAATTAAAGTATTGTTTTTTTTTTATCATTACACTAAAGCTATCATTATAGTCTAGGTACTTGTCTTTTGTAAGAGAATTTTTGCTATCTCGTATTTTTTATCACAGAAGTCGCCATTTTTAGATTCACTGTGATGATTTTTCCAACTATATTCTGGAAAATTTGCCTTATAAAATAAATTGCAATGAAGAACACAAAATTCCATTTTTGCTATGAACACTCTATGTCGTTTTCTATAATAACCATTGATTCCCACTCCAATTCCTCTTCTTGTACTTCTTCTTTTACTTCTAATTTAACATACTGTACTTCTTCAGCTTCTTTCACTTGTTTTCCTTCTTCTTTTACTTGCTTTTCTTCTTGTTTTATTTCTTTCTCTGGTTGTGTTTCTTCCTCACTCTCCGAAAATTCAATAACCCTCAAAGGATTTATCTTTTCTCTAACCTTTCGCCTTGGCCTTTTACCAACTATTATATTGCTGCTTGACACCTCATTCCAATCAATATCTCCTTTCCGTTTGCCTCTAGTTTTAACTGTTTTAGCTGTATTAAAAGATGTGTGTTTAGCGGCAACTTTTCGTCGACCTCGTTTAGTATACGGCAAAGGTTTCTCTTTGACTTGTTTAAAATGAATCGAGTTAGCCGTCTCTACAATTTTTTGGTTCATGACTCCATCAGAAATTGGATTGTTAACTGCAACATTCTGTGGCGTTATACCGTCTGGCTTGATATTTGGTTTTAATTCCCTGAAACGATTTGAAATTCGTTGCATTGAATTATTTGTATTTTGGACATATGATAGTTGCTGCATTTGTGACGATGGAACAGAAGTTATTTGCGGTTGGAAAGTGTGAAGGTTAACAATATTTTGTGAAGGTGTGTTATTACCACACTGTGGCTGTGTGTAGATTATCGTCGGAGTCTGCATTGTATTTAATTGCCCGATTGAATTGTTTAAATTCTGAGTTACTATATCATTGGTATTCGGTACTTGACTCAAATTTATGATGTTGACAGTTTGCGGCTGGGTTAGAATCTGATAGTTTGATTGCACAGGTGAAACAAAATTTGGATTTTGTAAAACGGAGACATTTGAAGGTGTTTGTGGTTGAGATATTAACTGCATGTTTCCTGCTACTGGTTGAATGTTACTGACAACTACAATTTGAGATGGCTGCGACATATTGGTTTGGATACCACAATTTACCGTGCTGTTGTTTAATATCAACGGTTGTGAAGTCATAACGGTATTTAAAACTGGAAATCCACTGTTTACCATATTTTCGTTGGCAGATAAGGTTTGGCCACAGGACAAGTTTTGATAATTAACATCGTTATTCATTAAATAGCTTCGTAACACCACATTTTTGGGAGATATCGGCAACATGCAGTTTTGTTTCCCGTTTTCTTCTTTCATTGAAACAAGTGAAGAAGTTAGGTTTGTCAGTATACCACTAGAATTCTGATTTGAAGTCATAAAAACGACGTTGTTCTCAGCTTTCATGGTGTTCTGCAACAAGTTGGTTCCTTCATTATGGACTAAAAAATTTTTCGATATCATCTGCATTTCCTGAGAGTCATATGCTGATTGGTTATTAAAAATTAAAGTAGTCGGTGCTAAATTATTTGTTGTAGGTTGTGTTGGAGCTACAGTGTTTAATAAAACAGGTAACGTTTGATAATTCGCAGACTCATTTAACAGCACACTTTTTAAAATGCTACTTTGACTAACCGAAGGTGTCACTTGATTCACATCATTATTACTGAATGTTGCTTCGTCTTGTACCGGAGGCTTTGGCTTCAGTGCAACTTGCCGGATAACTGCTCTCACAATGTTCTTTCTTCTACGACGCACAGGATTTCTAACCTTATTATCAGGTTTTATCTGTTTTTTCTCTTTTGCACCGACGATAAACGGTTGTGGCAATTTCTGTTTGTTATGCATTTCGTAATCACTTTCATCTTCATCATCAATGACAATTACATCTTGTAAAGATTTATTCATACTATCTGCCGGTTTCTGCTATTTTTTATTCCCTTTGGAAAATTATTTGCATCTGAAAAATATTACAAAAATTTAATTCTTATAGTTGTAATTTATTCAATCAATCAATAATAGAAGTAAAGAAACATAACCTCATGTGATGTGAATTTCATTTATATAGGACACAGCAATTTTAAATTCTTAGATTATTTTTAAACTCGTACTACAAGAGAAAACTAACAATAAAAATACCTTTTTTTTGCAATCACATTATGAATTAACTTGATAATTATTTAACATACGCCTAAAAACACTAATCAACTAGTGTTGCCACCGGCGTTGTTTCAAGCCAGTGTTGCCATCAGTCAGAAAATAAATTGTGCTACACTTGCTGGGTTCGGTAATTCCTCCGCGCTTACTCTATTCACTCCTCGAGCACTTGTCTCACTTCTATCAAAACAGCTGTGCTCTCACTCTACTTTTCACTCGCAGCTTGCACCGTGTGAATTTCCGAACTCAACAACTGTGTGCTACACCGACCACTTTTTCCTGCTATTTTACATTTTTTCCTGCTACCTTCAAAACTTATTTGTGTTGAATTAAAAACTTTATTTAAACTCTCACATTACAACAAGATATCTTAAAATTTATTTTTACCTCTTATAAAAAGAAATAATTGTTTTAGGTAGTAATAATACAAGGTGGTCAAGAATCACTGCTTGAATTGGCAGTGCTGAATTTTATTTTTAAATGGTACGACTGGAGTAACTTCTGTCGGTTCTGTCCAGGGTTGCCAGCTCTTTAAAGCTAAAGTATAGAAGATTCTAGGTATTTAAGAAAATAGGAGAATATAGGGGAACATGGAAATGAGAAAATAAAAATATAATTTATATAATATTTTATAAAAAATATATAATAACAAGTACTATTACATTCCTTGCTGTTACTGTTCCCGCTTTCGTCATCGGTACTTTCATCAATTTTCTTATTGTCATCATGATTAATGCAATTCATATCCATTTATAAATACTCCCAACAGTGAAACAGTAAAATTTCAGTTTTTAAGCGATCAACCGATGTGAATGTGATGCAGTTGCAGCCATATTGCAGGTAACAAACAAACAACACCATATTCATCCGAATAATCGCTCAAGTAGCATTCATCTGTGATTGGTGGATTTTTTGAATTTTTTTGAAATAAGCCAATCACGGACGAATGCTGCGTGAGCGCTTGGTTCTGGCAAACGCGACCATTAAAGATAGGCCCCTAGCAAGCTACATGGCGGCGCCACCTGGTGGTTGCGACATAAATTGTAGGAGCGACTTGAAACCGTTATATCCATTTATTTCATTTCGAGGAAGATTTGAATGTGTTTGCTAGTATTTTCTCGATTTGTTTTAAAGTATGGAAGGTAAAGATCGTCCTTGTAACGTGCTCGTAACTCCAGTGATAGTACTGACACTCAGCTGACAGCAGTGTTGCCAACCCTGATACGACCGTATTCCCTACCTTTTCCTACATAAACTTACAGCTAGTGGCGCTCGTGACGCTGTTTGCTTAAGGTTACTGTATCGAGAAGGTAGCGCCAACTTTCTATCTCTTTTAATTTTAGGGTTAATCGAATTCATTCATAAACTCCTTAGCAACAGTAACTTGATATGTAATCTATCCTTTTTCTTCTTTAGCGTTTCAACGCTTCCTTTTTAATTTGGGGGACGAAGCCGCGGAAATGAATGGCGGTACCTTCTAAATACAGTAACCTTACGTTTACTACCCGCCTATAGTCTATAGCCAGTGTAGCCACATAAAAGGGCATCATTGCCTTAAATTTCTCTAACTAAGAATTTAAAAAGCGGTTTCTTTTTGGAAGAAAAACGTAACAATTTATGACTACCATAAGAAAGTTTGTTCCGTGAAAATATAGGAGATTTTCTCCTATATCTAATGCTTCATAGAAGGTAGGAGATTTTGTTAAAAAATTAAAAATAGGAGAACTGGCTACCCTGGTTCTGTCACAGAATACGAGCGACACTCGGCTTCCCGCGCAGATTTTCTTTGCGCATGTACAGCTTTTGGCGGATCTTCTGTCAACCTTAAAACTTCGTACCTATGTGGTTAATGCCATTGTTTGATGCAATTTGTGTACGGTTTACAAAATTTAAAGCGTCTTTTTAAATTTGTTTAGTGTTTACAATCATTTTGCAATTCCCACTTGCCTGTCCTAACTTTTACAAATAATTACGTCTCAGAATTTTTCATTCAATGTTTACAAATGCATATTTCGCACATTCTTTTGACGCCTAATACACTAGAACAATGGCGTCAAAGACATACCTTCGGGACCCTAAAACATCAAAGGTTCCGAGTCCGACACGAGTGTCGCTTCTGGTATTCTGTGTTTCTGTTTGCTGTCACTTTACAAGCGTCATTTAATATTTTAAATTCACATTAAAACGCTAATTTTTATTCACATATCCCGCAATCTTATCGCTGTTCAGTTCAGGGTTACGTCAATTAAACCATCAAAGCAAATGTCCGGTTGCAGTGTTGCAAATAGCCAAATAAAAAAACGCTCTTAATTGTATTGCCAACTCAAACAGTTATTCTTGCGGACAGAAAATTTCGGATGTCCCCGTCATTCCACTGACATAAAAGTCAAGAAATTCCTATATGTATACGTCAGATGAATGACAGTGACATCCGAAATTTTTTGTCCGCAACCGTACTAATACATACATAATTTAATATACCGAAATCTTAAACAGTTCGACTTTCTAATTTCCTTAGAACAGAACCAGCTGAAATCAATAACAGCTAACGCACATGGACACATGTGCAAACCACAAGAAATAAATACAGGGCGATCAATGTCAACTGTCTTGAGTTGGCAATACTTAATTTAAGGTGGGAGCGAAAATTAGAATAGCCCTGAGCAACGCGCGTGGGGACGTGGCCAAATAATACAACGCACGCTATTTTCTAAACATAAAAGTGTTGTGTTTAAGGCTGAAGTGTCCACAAAAGACTTGAGAGCACTCTCGGAGACAGAGCTCTGTCTCCGAGAGTACTCTCAAGTCTTTGTCCATTGGTGATTGAATCTCAAGACTAAATCTCGAGAGTATTTTGGACACTTACCTTAAGTCATGTAAAGATTATGTAAGATGCATCTAAAATCAAAATATATTAAGTGTACGTGTATTGAGAAAAATTATGGCGTTTTCAACTGACCGCTCTAGAGCGGTCAGTTGGTAGAGATACTCTCAGAACTCTGGAGCAGTCAGTCAAAAACGCTATTAATTTCCATGTAATCGTTATAATGAGTCTCAAAAGTGTGGAATAAAATTCGTAAATTATTCATTTTTGATATTTCAAGAAAATGTTCGGACAGTTAAATTTTATTTTAAAGAAATAGGTAGGGGAGACTGGGGTGACTGTGCGCATTTTTGCTTTAGACCCCCAGAATATAGAGAATAATTAAGATAATACCACCATTTTTATTTACACAATGCTCCAGATGTTTGCGGAACAAATTTCAAAGCGTAGACATCTTAAAGGGAAAAAATACGGACAATAAAAAATAAAATTAATGACAGTGTTTCTGCGCACAGATACCCCATACATACGGGGTAATTGTGCGCGGGTACGGGGTAACTTAGCGCAGTAGAATATTTCTCATTTAGGTATTAATATTAAAAATATGTTGAAATAAAATATTTCTCGAGCATACTATATGCATATTTTGTTATAAAAAAAACATGGGTGATATAACAAAAGTAAGATTCTTTGAAAATACGATATTTCCATTTCGGATATCGATATTATCGATATTAACGATAGAGCGATAATAACATGTATCAATAAATATTGATATTTTTAAGTTATCGATAACCGATATTGAAAATATGATATCGTGCACCCATAGTTCCAACCGTTGCATGTATGCACCCATCTAGAGCAGAGAGTACACCTAAACCATTGCTCAGTTTTAAGTAGCAACTCCCCACATCTGTGGAGGTATGTGTCTTCTTCTGGACTTCACTTACTTTTGCTTAAATATAAATTTTTAACTTCTGACGAAGCTGTCGAACGACGGTGAAACGTTAAGCATATAGTGCGCGATTTAGTGTCCGGTTAAAAGATTTTGTGATATACATTTTTCGTGCGCACACTTACCCCTTCACAATGCGCACAGTTTCCCCGTACCTACATTATTTTATTGTTGTTACCACAAAATTGTAAAAAAAATTCAATAAATACCAAATGCGCAATGCATTCTTTAAATGTTACTGAATATCGTAACACAAAACTGAAATCAAAATATTTATAATTAATTTATTTACGGCTAAAGTTTTCGGAATCCAAACATACATTGAAAACTCATTGCTGCTATGACGTCATACCGAACTTGATTGGTAAAGCACATACTAGGTCTGTTTGTTTGTATTGCTCGGAGTTACTCTAAAAGCTATCATATATAGTTTTCAGTCAAATTTGCTTATCTCGTATTGAAAAAACTTCGAATTTGACTGAAAACTACACATGATAGCTTTTAGAGTAACTCGGAGCAATACAAACAAACAGACCTAATGTTAGGGCTTTCAAAAATTAGAGTCGTAGGTGGATAACATAAATTTCATGAGCGGTAATTTCTTGTAAGTCTATTACTTTTTGAGATGAATGGATGCGTACCCGTGCGCACACTTACCCCATTTTCCCCTACATACTTTTATGTAAAAATTAATTTTTGATAGCCATTTGTTTTCGATTAATGACGTCATCGATATTTTTTTATAACCATTCTTTTTCTACTACTATTTTTTTTTCTTGATTCTGATAGCTCATTATCAGTATCGAAGCACATCAAGAATTTATGTTTTATGGGAAAATTTTTGAGAAAAAAAATTATTGGAAATGACGTGTGTGTCTCATCTCGCTATAATAAGAATAATTTCGTATTAAGTCAAAAATTTCGCATTGCTATGGTAATAACACGAGCGTCTGGCTGCAGATCCACCTACAGCCAATCAGAACAAGGATAGGTCAAATTACCAATCAAAAGCGTATACCACGCTCTAGCCAATTAGAATAAGGCAAAGTAATTCAAATTTTTGAATTCAAACTTAGGAATGCAGTTTCAATAGTATATAGTGGTGTGATTCATATTAAACGATACTATGGAACTGGTGAACCAAAAGAACGTTTTAGCTTAAAGCTGGAGAAAGAAATACAGCAATGAATGAAAATACTTTTATTTGTCATGTTTGTGGCTCAATATATAAGTCAAATATAACTAATTTTAAATATTTCAACAAAAATAACATTGTGGAAAATGTTGTCAGCAAAATAAAAAGTTTAGAAACTAATGTGATTTTACATTTACAAAATTTGAAGAATTAGAAAATGAAAATTTAGAACGCTATTTAGATCTCGATCTTAATGTTAAACAAGACGTTACATTTTGGCAGTATTGATGTACCATTGGCGACAGAAAAAATGAGGACAAGTCTTAGCAGTGATTTTAACGTTTTTTTACTAATGTAAGTGAAACTTCCAATTCAGTTTGCACTCGTTTCCATAGCAATGTGTTTAATATAATTTTAATCAAATATGGCATTATCGAAGATAATCATGCTAACATCCTATGTTCCGGATTGAAAACTGCTACTACCTGCGACAGTATGTATATCACAACTGATGATGCTGCAGAACAAGACACTGTTGTACAAGAAGTTACTAATTGGACTATTAATTCTAATGAAAGTAATTATACTGTGAAAAAAATTAATTGGAGTATATAGCAGCCATTAATGTAAATTGAAATGTGTTATATGTGAATGTTGCGTGCACGTATATTCTTGTACATGCACAGATTATTTAATACATGCTATTGTATGTAAACACATACATAAAGTAGGTATTATTTATTATTATTAACAAAAAAGGTATAGATATCCACAAGTAACGAAGTTCTCAATAATTAAGACAAAGAGGAAATTCAAATGCCTTTAAAAACTTTAAAAAGAAATAATAATTTACAAACAGTACACACAGAAATTAATAATAACATTACTGAGGTTTCAGAATATTGTAAAAATAGTAAAAATTACGACTTATTATCTAAGATAAGCAATTACTTAAAATTAATGAATAAAATGGTTAACAGGGTCCAGCATTCATGCAAGACAAATCAAAAAATAATAATAAATAATAAATAAATAAGAAAATTGATTTTCAACCTAGGTAATTTATATAAATTATAAATATAAATATGTTCCGTATAAATTTACTGGAAAATTCAATTTACAAACACCGAACATCAGCTTTCATCGTCTGATCATTAGATTATTCTTTCAAACTTCTATGTATTTATAATGCATACTCAGGACTTAATCGTTTACCAGCAAATTTGTATGGAACTCACCATAGGTACAGTGCTAGGCATTAAAAATAAAACGTTCTGCCAACCCAAAGCCTAACTAGCACTCAGAGCCTCACTTCTGTTGAAAAATTACAATAAATTCTGCCTTGATAATATGACCATATTTACTCTTTATCAATAAGATTCATTATTTTCGAACAAGATTGTGGTTTTTTGGTTAGTTTTTAATGTCAAGCACTGTATAGGTGTTTTTTTTTTAATATTTGCACCCTACATAGATACTTTAACACCTAGAGAAAAACTGTAAATACAAAAGTTGTAGGGATTTATATATATGTATTATTTTTTAGAGATTTCAAGCTCCTAAAGTAAACCTACATGTGGGGTGCAAAAGAAAACTGTACATACAAACATTTTAAATTGCTTCGTTTTTTACAAAATAATTTATAATTCATTTTAGATATCAATCAACAAAGAAAAAAGGAAATGCCATAATTCGTCTAGGAAAACCTTTCCCAAAAGAAGTATATTAGATTCATAGCATGTTAATGAGAATTAGAATTATATTCCAGAAAAAAGTGTGCATTTTCAGTGTCCGTTAAAAGGATTTGTATTACAAAAGATTAAAGTTAACTAGTAACTAAAGTACTAGCCTTTACAGTTTTAATAAAATCAATTCCAAGCAATTTAAAACTGCTACTTATGTAGCTATTTAGTTGAAAGTTTCACTGAAATTAGAAATGGACCCCCTTTAAACTCTGTTTCTTCTGATCAGATGTTGCACTGAAATAAAACACGTCTCATTAGAGTTCAAAGTGTAATGCAATTTTCTTACTTATCATATGTATTGTATTTTAACGCCAGTGCTATTGATGCCATTCTTGAAATATAACACAGTATCCACCCTGACCCGATGTTCAAATGAATATTACGATTGGCATCCCAGTAAACATGAAACATCCATATGACATCACAGAAAGTTGAAAAGCATTCACACTTGTAACGTTTCTTTGTGACGTGAATATAATATCGCTGTGATATCTACGTAATCGGTTCTGTAGGAATAAAATTTAAAAACACTCCAGAAAGCCTCATGCACAATGAGGTAGAAATAATAATAATAGTAATAATAATAACATAATATATACGTTATATAATTAATTTTGCTAAATGTTAGGCACAGAAGACGGACATTAAACGTGAAAATGCCGTTATTTTCACCATTTGCTTACATCAGGGTGATGTTATTTTGTTTACTGGGATTGGATATCATATTTTTAATTGCTGTAAGTAAAAATAATAATATGAATACAAAAGAAACATAGAGTATGGTATAAAAGCCAGGTTGAGTTTCTGCTGGTTTAAGGATCTCCGAGTTCTAACTGGTAGCATGCTGTAAAATATCTAACACGATTTGCTGTGTCGGTGCAAAATCCATATTCATGACATAACAGCTGATCTTGTGTACACTAAAAATTTATACGTTTTAATCATGTTACAGAATGAGTTTAAACTTTAAAATATTGCGGACTGACTTACGTGTTAAATTATCAACTTCCAAAGTAAAAGCGAGGTTATGAGCACCATGACGGCCTGATTACCAGTACCAGTTACCATATTATTTTTAAAGATTCTCTAAGTTTTAAACCTTATTTTGTTTCACCAGCTTAATTAGTGTCTTTTAATGTGAACCACACCACTATTGGAACTGTATTCGTAAGTTTGAATTCGAAAATTTGAATTACTTTGTCCTATTCTAATTGGCCACAGTGTATTATAATGTGATTGGTAATTTGAGCTATCCTTGTTCTGATTGGCTGTAGGGGGATCTGCAGCTAGACGCTCGTGTAATAACAACTGCAATTACTTAAAAACTCGCAAGAGGCGCTGAGGTGAGTACCCATCAAAATTTTTAAAAGTCGAATTGAAACGGCCATACATACACGTCAGTGAATGTTAATAAAGCTGGCCATAGGATGAAAAAGACCGCACAAAAGACACAGCTACTGATGGCGGGTAGGTTTCTTCCAATCGGTAAGGTGAGAAGCAACTTTCTCATTTCAAACACAAGGCATGTGTAAGTTAGGTGAGGAAGCGGAAATGAGGTCAGAGTATCGAATCGATGTAAAAGGAACGCGACATAAATATGACTGTTAACTTGACGATTTTATTCAAAATTAACCCTTCACTTATTTTTGTATTTTGTTTTTCAAGTTAGACAGTAACCGTCGTTGACAGTAGATTCAAAGGCTCAAACCTGAAGTTTTGCCGTCAGATTTTTCGTTTCTTTAGCATCTGTCCTGAAGTGAAAATGCCGCCTCCAAAAGCGGAATACCAAGAATTAGCAGACATCGCCAACAGGCTGCGCATTCATGCCATTCGCAGCACGAACACCGCAAAATCTGGACATCCCACATCATGTTCATCTATTGCCGAAATAATGGCGGTGCTTTTTTTCAAGACAATGAAATACAAGGTACACGATCCGAGAGATTCAGCGAGCGACAGATTCGTATTATCTAAAGGGCACGCTGCTCCAATTTTATACGCAGCTTGGGCCGAAGTTGGAAATTTCCCTGTCGAAAATTTGGAAACCCTAAGAACTTTATACTCCGATTTAGAAGGACATCCAACTCCTCGCTTAAAGTTCATAGATGTGGCCACCGGATCTTTAGGGCAAGGTTTTTCGATAGCTTCGGGAATGGCATATGTCGGTAAAAAAATTGACCGAGCAAAGTTTAGGGTTTACTGTATTCTTGGGGATAGTGAAAATTCCGAAGGAAATGTCTGGGAGGCCGCAACATTTGCAGGTCATTACAAACTTGATAATTTATGTGCAATAGTCGATGTTAATCGATTAGGACAAGTCGGTCCTACCCCTTTGGCCCATGACATGGATCTGTATCGCAAAAGATATCAAACGTACGGTTTCCATGCAATCGTCGTCGATGGGCATAATATTGAAGAACTCGTACAAGCATTTGAACAGGCAGCTCGAACTAAAGAAAAGCCGACTGTCATTCTGGCGAAAACCATCAAGGGAAAACACTTTCGTAACATAGAAGACACTGACGGTTGGCATGGCAAAATTCTGGCGAATAAAGCGCCGAAAATAATCGAATACCTGGAATCTTTAATCGTCAATAAAGGTGCGATGACAGTGAAGCCGTGTATGCCTCTTGAAGTAATCAATGAAATTGATAATTCAAATATTCAACTGTCTACTTCACCGGATTACACCATGGATGACAAGGTCTCTACCAGAGTTGCAAGCGGTACTGCGCTGGTTAAATTAGCCCAAAATCACCCGAGGGTGATAGTTTTGGACGCTGATTTAAAAAATTCAACTTTTCTTGACAAAGTGGAAGAGTACGATCGGTCGAGATTCATTCAATGCTTTTTGGCGGAACAAAATCTAATCGGTGTTGCAATAGGAGCTGCTTGCAGGGGAAGAACAATCCCATTTGTTTCAACGTTCGCTGCATTTTTAACTAGAGGATTTGATCAGATAAGAATGGGGGCCATTTCAAGGTGCAACGTGAAATTCTGCGGAACTCATGTCGGTGTTAGTGTGGGTGAAGATGGCCCGAGTCAAATGGGTTTGGAAGATCTCGCAATGTTTCGCAGTATTTCAGGAAGCACCATTTTATATCCAAGTGATGCAGTCTCGTGTGAGCGAGCTATAGAACTAGCTGCTAATGTGAAGGGCATCGTTTACATAAGATTGAACCGGCCCGAAACTCCTATCCTTTATCATAATGATAAAATTTTTCGTATAGGCGAAGCTCAAATCCTCAAACAAAACCCCGGTGATAAAGTCCTAATTATCACGGGTGGAGTTACATTGAATGAAGCACTCTCGACGGCTTGCAAGCTGGACATTGAAGGAATATATGTTCGAGTGATGGATTTGTTTTCGATTAAACCTATTGATAAAAAAGCTATTATTAAAAATGCACATGAAACGGAAGGTCGCGTGATTACAGTAGAAGATCATTATCCGCAAGGTGGTTTGGGAGAAGCTGTGTTGTCGGCGGTAGCAGAGGAAGCCAACATAAGAGTGAAAATGTTGGCCGTGCCGAAAATTCCAAAGTCTGGAAAGGGAAGTGAGTTACTTGATTACTTTGGCGTGTCGAGTTCTAATATTACTTGTGCTGTGCGAGAATTTATTAATTCTAAATGAACATGATGTTCATAAAAATATTAAATTGTAATAAAGTTCTCAAATATTTTCAACATCAGGCTGTTAATAATTATAAGATATACTAAACAATTTGTTTCACAAAAATGCAAAATTTTAATCAGCAGCAGCATATTTGTTGCAAAAAGGTTAAAATTATGAATCCACATTAATCACTTTGGCCGTGTTTTAAAATAACAGCCGAGTAATTTAACATGTTGTGATTTCTTACCTAATCAAGTGCTCAATTAGGGAGGAAATAGCATGTTAATCAAACGCTCGAACGGTTGTTCGAGTAATTTTAAAACATGGTCATTATACCTACATACATAAATAGCTGCTTTCTTTCGCTGAAAAGTTTGAATCGTGATTCGAACTGTTTCTTGGTTGTCCGCTCTGGATCTGGATAGGTGAAATTTAAGTGCCCCCCCCACTTGCGTTGACAGCATAGTTTTTAAATAGTGACGTAGAGGTTAGGTACGGGATTTTATATTAGGCATTTTCGGAAACTACGATCAGGGGGTAGTAACTTAAATGGGAGGAAGTGGTACTTAATTTATACAGAAATCTATTAAACTCTAGTTCTCTCGTCATCCATTGTATGACGCTGGTACAAGAAATTTTAAAGGTTGTTGGAACTGATGCAAAAGTGTCAAATGTCAAGTTGGTCAATCTGCGTGAGTTTTGAGTAATTCACCTGACTTACCGAACAGTTTATCACAGATTTCTGTTTTCAGCTTTAGAAATTCAGATTAAATTTGGTGTTCCTGTGATTATAGTGTTTTATAAACTGCTTCTCTTGTTTTTGTGGACTACCTTTGTGTCTTTGTTAATTAGGTAAGTTCGTTATCTTGTACTCCGGGCCACACCTAACGAGCGTGTAATGCATGTCTTGAGTTTTAACAACACAAATAGGACCGGCTAAATTAATTTAATTAACAAATGACTTATTGTTTCACAGCAGCTGTAATTTGCAATGGAAAGTAGATCAAAATGTCCATGTTGTGTGCCTGGATGTAAAGATCGGGTGAATAAAAGGCACCGTTTTCCTAAGTACAATGAAAAACTGATGAAAGTATGGATTGAAAATATTGCTCATCCTCGTTTTATTCAACTAACATCTCAACAAATTTATGGAACATATTATGTTTGTGACAAACATTTTTCCCAAAAATACATAGTGCCTGGTACTAAGCGAGGACTTAGAAGAGATGCTATACCAACAATGTTTTTATCAGGTATGTAAGTATAGAGTCACTATTGTAGTCAGGATGCATAAATATGCTATATGTGAAGGAATACTCACTGTATACAGTGTGTCCCAGGATTGACTTCGGAATAGGTATAACGACAAAAATTTTGTTACAAACAAGTTTTGCTTGATTGAGAATGGATTTTCATCAAATATTAGTGCAAATGGTATCTAGTTGGCATAGTTATTCTAAGAAAACCATAAAGCATTGTACGTAAAGTGGCTTTTCTGTTGCTTTTACACAAAATGTTCTAAATTTGAAATTATGGCCATAGCTATGCCAAAATTCATTCATTTGAACAAAAATATTGAAATAACAAAAATTGACAATTTTAAACTTTTATGTATTTAAAAAAATCGCAATTTGTTTTATTCATACATTCAAAAAAATATGCATTATTTATTATATGTTATTTATTATTTTTCTTTTAATGGTTTTCTTAATTTTTTTTAATGAAAGTTTAAAATCATAAATTTTTCATTATTTTAATGGTTTTGTTCAAATGCGATGAATTTTGGCATATCGCCATAATTTCAAATTTAGAACATTTTGCGTAAAAGCAACAGAAAAGCCACTTTACCTACAATGCTTTATGGTTTTCTTAGAATAACTACTTCAACTAGATATCACTTTCACTAATGTTTGGTGAAAATCCATTCTCAGTCAAGCAAAACTTGTTTGCAAAATATGATGCACATAGTGAAAAATTTTTTGGTCATTATACCTATCCTGAAGTCAATCCTGGGACACACTGGTAAGCCACTTTTTGATCAAAATTTTATTTTAGGTTTTGGTGATGACCAACATGAACATACAAGTGGAGAAAATGCAGAAACCGTCCATTACCCCTACCATTCTAAAGGCTTTAAAATTTATAATGATTTGCCACGAAACGATGTCATGTGAAAATTTCAGATCACTTAAAAAATTAGTCATACATTATATTGTGATATTGTGAATATTTTTTAGACAATTTCAAATATTTAATTTAAATTGTGTAACGGTCCGTCAATCTTCGGTTCAGGTCTGTAGTTGCTGATCGATGCTCTGCTTGACGGCGGTTCGGGTTTGCTCGTCGGAGTCCAGGTTCATAAATAAAAGCGTCGATCACTTAGCAAATACAGTTTTATTTACAAACAGTTCATAAATACACGTATCCACAAATTGGGATATTTTTACAGCGGTAACACTCACGTACAGGTAAACGAAATGTTAACCTCTCGGACGGTATTTTCGGTAGCGGTTATATACGGTGTGTCTCGAGGACAACGGTAAACTACGGTGTGTCTTACGGACACTAATCGCAGGACGGTGGTTCCGGAAACGGTGTGTCTTACGGACACTAATCGCAGGACGGTGGTTCCGGAAACGGTGTGTCTTACGGACACTAATCGCAGGACGGTGGTTCCGGAAACGGTGTGTCTTACGGACACTAATCGCAGGACGGTGGTTCCGGAAACGGTGTGTCTTACGGACACTAATCGCAGGACGGTGGTTCCGGAAACGGTGTGTCTTAACGGACACTCACGGACCGGTAACGCACTGTGCATACGTTCCTACTCAGGGTCAGGATATGCGAGACACCCGCATTGGGATAAGAGAGAGTGAGACACCCACTCTTGGATCAGGATGTGTGAGACGCCCACACTCGGTAAGAGAGAGTGAACGAGACTCCCGTTCTATGATCAGGAAGTGCGAGACACCCGCACTCGGTAAGAGAGAGTGAGACTCCCACTCAGGGATCAGGATGTGTGAGACGCCCACACTCGGTAAGAGAGAGTGAGACTCCCACTCAGGGATCAGGATGTGTGAGACGCCCACACTTAAGGTAAGGGAGAGAGAGAACGAGACTCCCGTTCTCTGGTAAGGAAGTGCGAGACACCCGCACTCGGTAGGAGAGAGTGAGACTCCCACTCAGGGATCAGGATGTGTGAGACGCCCACACTTAGGTAAGGGAGAGAGAGAACGAGACTCCCGTTCTCTGGTAAGGAAATGCGAGAAAGAGGAAGGTCAGGATAAAAACAGGAGCGGTTGCAGGTAACGCGAACGTAGCACAGATTGTTAAACGCGTTTGAGTCAAAACATCGACGGATGAATGACTCCGCGAACTACTGCATTCGAGCCACTTCCGGTGACTCGGAATGCCCCGGGCGTCACTAACTTCAAACCACGTCCGGTGGCTTGATAGCGCGGCGGAGCCACGACCATCGGCTGAAAGAGCCGGTGAGCGACTAACTCAAGCACGCTCCGAGCGCGCTTATAAAGGCTTGCGCGTGGTGGGGAGTCCCACTCCCTGAGAACTCCCACCTAAATTATGCCTTTATGAATCTGCGCAAGGCATCCTAAATTTACAGACTAAATTAATATATACAAAACTTAACTAACTATGTACAAAAATAGTAACGGATTGGTCACTTCGTTACAATTGAATCGATTGAATGTTAGATTTAAGATAAATTTTCGATTTAGTTTTACAGTCTTATTCTTTTGGTTTTCCCCTTTTGTCAATTGTGTTTCCGAATTTGTCAAATGACTTTCCAAACCGTTCTAAGTAGCCCTGCGTATTGGAAAGTCATTTGACAAATTCGGAAACACAATTGACAAAAGGGGAAAACCAAAAGAAAAAGACTGTATATTTATAATTAATATCTATCTGCTTAATTTTGCAGATCATATAAGTATATTTCTTTTTTATTTAACAATAATTTTTGCAATTATTGTAACTAATAATAATGCAATTATTGCAACTAATAGCAAAATGTGAACTAAGTGACTATTATTATTGTAATTTGTAATACAATTATTTTACACTACAATTATCTGTTTTCTGTGTTCTCTTTCGTGCTTTTCCTTACCACATAACATTATTTTGTATTTTTTTTGTAGCATTTTCATTTGTATAATGGACAATTTACGTGTAATTTCATATTGAATACAAAACGTGAAATTGCACATGTATATTGTTCAAGGGCTATATGATGAAAGATTTTTGTGAAACAAAACAACTTTCTTCATAAAAAAAATTTGCATCTTGTCATAATAAGCTTTACAAATGAAAATGTTATAAAAATAAGAAGTAATTTTGTCTTCATGGAGTTTTTCAAAATTCAAATAACGCGGTAATTCGATGTAGTTCTGTTGTCATCCACCGCGAGCGCTGAAACTCTGCCCTCTGTCTCGTACACAGACTTTCTTATCTATAGGGGTGGTCTGTGACTACGATCTCGGGTCAGTTTGATCAATTGGATCATACAAGTAAAGCTAAGTTCACATGCATTGCGGATACGCAAAATTTTTATTGCGGATCGTTTCTAATTGGTTCAAAATTCAAAATGAAAAAAATTTTGCGTATCCGCAATGCATGTGAACTTAGCTTAAACGTGTAAAATTTCTATTTCGAACGTCAAGATCACTGAACTTACTAATTGGATCATAATTTCCGAAAACGCCCATTTTAGTAGAGATGTGGGTTCAGAAATTTTCCAATTTGGAAATTTTCTAAAATGGAAATTTTACAGAAACTTTCCAACCAATCTTTCTGGAAAATTTCCGACGGAAATTTTACAGTTATTACTTGTTACGCTTGCGCAGGAATCATTTATTAAAATGTAATGCCTAACCTAACTTCAAATGATTATGCGCCCAAAATGCGGAAAAATACCTATACGTACAATTTGTGAATTACAAGCGAACGCCAGAGCGTAAGTTTAGTTTGTGAATACACATTATTTTGCAATTTCTGTCATTTGTTATATTACCGTTGTACATGAGGATTTGGTACTATTTTAACTAGCGTTTGCTCCCGAGTTTATAAAAAATATATTTTTTTAAAGAAACACGTTACTATAATTAATTCGGAAATTTTCTGGTAAATTACCGGAAAAGGTCATCGGAAAATTTCCATCTCTTTTATTTTTCCGGAAAAATTACGTCTCTACATTTTAGTGCTTTTAAATTCATTTTAATTGTAACTCATATGATTGTATTCATTTGATTACAATTTTTTATTATTAATGTATACCATGATATGAGTTAATTCTGAAGATTTGTCTTTAAAGCGGACGTAGTTATGCACATATTCAACATGTCAACTACAAAACGCCGTCAAGCCAACTGTCAAATTTATCCGCATAGCAATGGACGCTTCAAAAATGGAAGAAGCTGCGAACCTAGCTTAAGATGTGCAGCAACAGGGACCAGAATGTTGGCTAACACGAGCCAAGATTTATTAAGTTAAGTAAGGAGGTTCAAGTGATGGAGAATATCGTTACTTTTGAGTAATCGGTATTAATCGTTACTCTTGAACTCAGTAATCTTCACTTGTATTAGTTACTTTGATTACCGTGTTTACTACCAATGTTAGTTAAAACAAGTTGGATTAATCAGGTATCTATTCGATTATTTTATTTATCCACGACCACTACTGTAAATGACGAATTACGTACAACACATAAATTAAGTAAGCGGGTGTTTACAAACGTCGTGCGTAAAATAAGAAAAACGCACAACGCACCTACTTTACGCACGCTTGTAGTTAGATCTACGTAGTCGCATCACATTAAATTGACAGTCGTCGAAATTGCAAGTGGCTTTGCTGATTATTTTGAACTTGAATAATAAGGTAATTTTTGTGGTCGTAGATAAAGTATAGTACAAACTCGAGTTGTAAAGCAATTACTTGGATTCGCCTCTGCGCGGCTCGTGCGCAACTTTTCCACCGTGCGTAATATGCTATTTATTACAACTCTCGTTACCACGCGATCATTTAAATTTAAATTTACTTTAATTTAAATTTACAATTAAAGTAGGCGGGATTTTTTTTTATACGGTTGTACATCTTGCTGTGTAGATTAGAGGTTATGTAAATATTATGACGTTTATAGGATTCTCATCGGGTTCAATCGTTTTAATTTAAAGGAAGTGAAACAGTTTTAGTGACAACCATAGCAAATGTTCAAAGTGTTCGCCCCCGGCAATTAATTAAACATCTTGAAGAGTTACTTTGACAATTCAAACTCAAATTAAGCTGTCAACAGTTAGTGTTGCCAATCTAATTCAAAATTCATAGCCTACTCTAATTATAAATTTAAATGACCGCGATAAGCACATATGTCCAAATAAATTTTTGATAAAGGTAGGTCATGGAGTGTAAAAATCTACAACACCAAGCAGTTTTTGAAGTTAGTGACATATCAAGCTGTAAGATATGGCCAATTAAACTTCAATTGTACTTAACTACACAAGAACCGGACAATATTTTAATGTAAATAATGTAATAATTTATCTTCCGTGACCTACTTTTATCAGAAATTTAGTTGGGCATATTGTGTTACTATTATGGGTGCGTTTCATTTGCGCGCTTAAATGCTTTGAGCGCTAATAAGCGTTGCTTAAACCATTCCGTTTGGGTTTGCAAACGCTTACAAAGCGCCAGATGACGAAATGATAACGTCATAGTTTTCGCTCACAATTGCTTATTCCATGGAGGTAGGGCAGCAAAAGCGTAAGCGCTTATGCCCCTAACGGAACGTATGAGACGTGTATGAGAAGATCAGCTAATCATAGTCAGATTATAAACAAACATTACACTTCAGAAACAGCTGCAGCAGCTATGATTAGATCAATTTCACTACTAAAATTATATTTTTAAGGTTATGAATTCGTTGTGCGAACAAAAGTCAAAAGAAACACCTTTGCGTATAACGGCTTAAGCGACTAAACGCCAAAGGAAACAACAGAAAACAGCGCTTATAAGCGTAAGCGCTTAAAGCGTGTGAGCGTGCAAACGAAACGCACCCTATGTGTTATAATAATTAGTGCTGGCAACCTAAATCGATTTTTTGGATAATCGGTTAACCGGTTTTGGATATCCGCGGTTTTGGAGAAAACCGAAAACCGGTTATCCGGATAACTCGGTTATTCGAGTATCCAGTTATACGGAAAACCGGTTATTCGAATATCCAGTTATTCGGATAACCGGATATTTGGATATTATCAGTTTCTTGGATAATCGAATAATCGGTTTTAACCATTATTTGGATAGCCGATTATATCCGAAACCGGTTTTTAAAGAAACCGATTATTCGGTTTAAATTTTTTCCGGTTTTTGCCAGCACTAATAATAATATAACATATGTCCAAATAAATTTGTGATAAAGGTAGGCCATGGAAGATAAATTATTACATTTTTATATTAAAATACTGTCCAGTTCTTAAGTAGTTAAGTAAAATTGAAATTTAATTGGCCATATCTTACAGCTTGATATGTCACCAACTTCAAAAACTGCTTGGTGTTGTAGATTTTTACACTCCATGACCTACCTTTATCAGAAATTTATTTGGACATATGGTAGGACTACAATACAATAAACAATTGTTCATAGCTTTCCTAATTTTGTATTCTGGGGAAGAGTCGCTAAATTATTTGTTAGAATCAAAAGTACGGAATATTCATTTTCTTGCATTCATGTAAATAAAGTGCGTTCAATAAAATCCTTTATCGAGATGGCTTGGAACTTGCTTTTATTTTATACCGGCACCGGCATGTCGTAGCTTAGTACGTATATTGAATAACTACGAACTGTCAACGGTGTTTACTCGTTTACGTTCAGGGTTGCCAGCTTGGTAAATGCTAGAAGCGCCAAAGAATATATTCCAAAGCGCCACTTGGCGCCAAAATTTGAAAATTTTGTAATTTTTATATGTATTTCGAATTTTTACTAAAATTTAAACATTAAAACAAGTACATAATATTTATCCTTTATTATAATAACGTAACATTAATTCTCACAAGAAGAACAAACAACATTCTTTACTGTCAATAAAACCTACAAAACACTGACTGAAGTTCATCTTTTTTTAACCAAAGAAACGTAAACAAATGTCAAATATTCCTACGCCTAACGTTAACCAATAGTATTATTCGGCGGGCATATACAACATTTATACCAACCGCAAGCCTATGATTCGATGCCTAGCTCATTCGATGCTACTCGATTCTAGGGTATTTCAATATGTTAGGATATTTGAAATTTTCCAATCTATCTCCGGACAGGGTATATCAAACGTCAAGTGTCATGTGTATGCACGTCTACCAACTACTGTGCAAAAAGAAATGGAAAGTTATTGAATAATGTAAGTAACTAAATGCAAGATCAAAAATTCCCCCCAAGTACTGCATAAAATATGTAGGTATGTGTCGCTTTTTAAGAATTAAATGCAAAGCGCCAAAATTCGCCAAATTTGTTGTTTGAAGGCGCCACATTTAGCGCCAAGCGCCAAAATGAAATTTTCAAGCGCAATTTGTTCAGTCAAAGGCGCCGGTTTGGCGCAAGAGCGCCATACCTGGCAACACTGTTTACATTTACTGTCAAAGGTTTTGTTTACATTTTCGAGGTATTCTATAGACGCCATGCACATCTCTGCGTTCAGCGCCGCCTGGCGTGGTGATTTGTGAATTAGTGATATGAAAATATTTCTTGAGACTCATCGCGTGGGAATAATATCACTCTTATGACAATTTAAGATTGTAGCAGAGCTGTGCCAAGTACTACTTATAAATACAAAAAGCACAAGTACAATAGTGCTTAATTGTACTTAAATACAAGCACAAATCCAAAAGTATTTGTATTTGGACTCGTGCTTATAAATACTTATTAGTGGGGGAACGACTCGCTGCCGGCCAGACTATGAAGCATCAATATTTTGTCGCGTAGATAGGCCGCGTCTACTGCTATATAACATAACCATAAGTATACGCACAGCTGTGAAGTGTACTTGCGGTAATAAGCACAAGTATAAATACAAGTACAAGTACTAAGCACAATTGTAATTAATTGTGCTTAAGCACAAGTACGAGTCCAAAAGTGCTTGTGCTTGTAACTGACTTGTATTTGTAACAGTAAGTACTCGCACAGCTCTGGATTGTAGTACATAATACTTGAGCTTCCTGGTATTGAAATACATTACAATATTCAAGTTCAAATGTTCACTAATAATTTTAAACAACTCGTATTTTCATACCACTAATGCAGAATATGGTCATTGGCAGGCGCTGGCTTCGCATGTGCATGGTCCCTATTCCGTTATTTGTGTTGTTGCTTTAATTCCATTAAAAAGACAGTTCTTTTGGGAACTAAACTGCCGAGAAATGTTTACTACTGAACATAGAGTGTTTATGTTATAGCGTTTTCGATTGACCGCCTTAGTGCGCACTCAGAGTATCTTCATCTCGTTTTATTACATGAGGTTAAAAGAAGATGCTAATACACTGACACTGAGTTAACACTGAGTGCAACCGGTGCACGTGAATCGAAAACGCTATTAGAGTCGTATATTCGAAATGGACGTAAAATCGACGGCAATTGGGTATAGGTACTCTAGACCAGATTGTTTAGAAGAGTTCAGAGCTGAATTTCCGGAGTTGACTATTGACTACAAGCATTTTAATGCTACACTGGATCGATTTGTTACGCTATTTCGTGAAACTGGAGTTTTCTTAAGAAAAAAAGGTCACCTCTTAAACGAAGTCAACAGGTAATCGATGATGGACGAGAAATCATGCAAAATAACCCAAAAACAAGTAACTGTTCGACAATCAGCCCAACAAATGGAAGTTTCAGTTGGAACGTCTCATGCAATATTAAGAAAGGATTTACATTTATATCCTTATCGACTAACAGCAGTTCACGAATTGAAAGACATTGATATACCCCAGAGGTTAGAATTTTGTCAATGGTCACTTTAAATAATGACGACAATACCCTACGAATGACTTTCTTTACTGATGAATCGTGGTTCTACTTGTCTGGATATGTAAATTCGCAGAATATGAAATCTTGGAATTCAGATAATCCTCATATGTTTGTTGAACGTCCATTGCATCCTGAAAAAATTGGTTTATGGGCAGCTATAAGCGGCAGACGATTAATTGGACCAATTTTCTTTGAAGATGTTTATAAATAAATAAATCATAAAAATAATCTTTAAACTTATATTCGCATGTTAATTTTTAGGCAGGCTTAAGTTGCAACACTTCAACACCGTTTCCTCCGCGAGGTCGTGCGATTTAACACCAAGTGATTATTTTTTATAGCCTTACCTTAAAAATTCAATACTTGCAACCCCTATAAATAATCTAGAAGAACTGCAGCACCGAATAAGGCAAAAGTTTGAAGAAATTAATCAAAATCCGAACTTGTTAGAAAATGTAGTCATGAGTTCCCTTAAACGCAGAGCTTTAAAATGTTATGAAGAAGGTGGTAGGCATTTTAAGGCACCCGACTTCCTTCCAGATATACGCCTAAAACATACTCAATAAAGAATCAATATAACATAATTAATATTCATTGTATTAATTTAGATTTCTTTACACATATAGTAAACATCATATTCTACACGGGGCTGCAGCTGAAATATTGAAAATAATAGTTTAAAAGCTAATAATTTTAATTTTAAAACGTATATTTGTAGCAAAATTTGACAGGAATTCAATATTTTTTTTCTAAATAAATTGGGTCTTTTCATAAATAATGACGACAGCCCCGTGTCATATAATCCTTTTACAAAAGGTTTACGTTTTTTCCTAAAAGAAAAACTATAAACTATTTCCTACAAACGTATTATTTGTCAAGCTATGATTTTCATTTAACTCGATTCTCAAACCGAAACATAGATGTCCTCTGAAACTCACATTTCTAGCAAAATATCTGATTGGTGGTTACGACAAAGACCAACCCCTTACATTTTATGCGTGATTTATTAAAGCAGACCCACAAATAAAGAATTGCAATCCATCAAATATTCGCGGGAATTTTAAATTTGGAAAAGTGGCAGGTGCGTTGTGACAACGTGCTAAGCGTTGATGAGCACTAGTTTCAATAGTGATAACCAGATAAAGTAGATCGTGGTTGAGTTTAAAAGTGTTCTATGTCTAAAGTGATGTTAATTTTGAAATAATGACGGTACTGTTTTATATGCGAGAAAACAGCTTAAACAAATATAGTAAAGCAGTTTACGATACTGCTAAATCTCAAATTATAGAGTATGCATCGAAAGATATAAATGGCATTAAATAGTACATTTAAAAAAATTAAAAGAATTAAATCTAAAACATACAGCAAAGAAGAATATACTGCAGTGCGAAGACACATCGTAATCGTACGATTATTATAAACATAATAGGGATGGACGATACTTTTGGAAGATCGATATTTTCCTTTAAAATATCGATTTTTTGAATCGACATTAAACTTCCGATTTTCAGTACATATCGATACGCGTATGTACGAATCGATTCACTAAATAATTTCGGGACAGTCGGCGATTTAATTGATATACCCAAGAAATTTGCAATTTTTTTTCAAGAATTATTTTTGTCATGAAATAAAATCTGTACTTTACAAGGTGACCCAATAGATTATTATTATTATTATATTTTAAATCGATCTTTTCTAATATCGATATTTTTTAACAAGTATCAGCGTCAAATCGATTCGGACTCGATTCGAAAATTCGATTTTTTTAAATTTTGGTGCATCCCTAAAACATCACCTAACTTTTTATATCCATTTAATACAAAATGGATAATAAAAGGCAATTAATGAATTAAAACATTTATTTTATTACATAAAGCTCGAAGATGTAAACAAAGCCTTTGACAGTTAGAGTTGACGCTGTTGACAACTTCAAGGTTGCGACATACGTACTAAGCTAGAGATGTTCAATTCAGAATCGATCTTTTGGAAGGTCGATCTTTTTCTCATAAAAATCGATTTTTTAAATCTGTTTGCAACTGATTTCTTAGTGAATCGATTTTTAAATTTGGAATTGAAAGCGTTTTACGGCTTTGACACCGCGTAAAAAATGCTAATCTGACTGCGACTCCGAAACTCAACCGCATATTTTGAGAATTATTTTGACACTCGATAGATTTGACATTAGACGTAATAACCTAAATAGAATAAATTTTGCTAGCACCAAATTAACGCAGTGCTCTAAAAAGTAACTGTTCAGTATTATGTATTGCTGTTTTAATATAAAACTTCCCCTATTCATAGTTTTTATTTGTGTAATTGTGTAATTGTGTAAGCAATATCATTGGAGGAAAGTTTAAGTTTGATCGAGTGGTTAACTTATTTTATACAATTGGCCCTATAACATACAGCGACCATATTGAGTAACCAATTTGGATGAGAAACTACTGTTAATGTAGCTCTCCTGTTATTCTTAACTCATTAGTCAACACTGAATGCAAAACTTCAACGGCGACAGATACATGCATTTGTCTCCGTAAAAATTTTTGGTGGGGGTTCATCAGCGACACGCCTACTGACTGTTCCTTCCCTTCACCCTTTAGCCCCTCAGAAACTTTGGGATTGCAAGGCGAAAATCATAATTAAATATTAAATGGGCATAAAAAGTTGGGTTATGTTTATTATGATTCCATGAGAAAAGCGTACACGAAAATTGCTCACAAAAAAAAGCCCACAGCGAAATAGTATCTTATAATACAAGTGCATAAGAAAGCCTTTAAAGCACGCGCGACGGGTTTAAACTTTTAACGGCGCAAGTGCTTTAAAGGCTCTTGTGCACGTGTATTATACTACATTTTTTATTATACCTGCGCTAAAATGTGAAAATTTGAATGACATTAAAATTTAAATTCATTTTATAAAGTTGCCTGTGGATCGCATTTTGAATCGTTAACGTGGAGATTGTATGTGTTGTTTCCTAGGCAACTTTAAAACACGGCGTGCTTTAATCGCTCTTTTTCGCATGCTTTTTAGTTTTAAAAACAGAGATTTTGATGCAGGTATAATAAAAAATACGGACAAGAAAAAAGCACACAACGAAAATTGCGCACACCGAAAAATGCCCACATGGAAAAATGCGTACACGAAAAATTGCTCACACCGAAAAATGCTCACATAGAAAAATGCGCACATGGAAAATTACCCACACTGAAAAATGCCCACAGAGAAAATTGGGCACACAGAAAATTGCTCACACCGAAAAATGCTCACCCAGAAAAATGCCCACATAGAAAAATACGCACATATTTTATTTTCACATAAAAATGAAATTAATGCGTTACATAAAATAATGGCAGCATGCAGCGGGATTTTTTTTTAATGGAACACCCTGTGTATTTTCCTATAGAAAGATATAACACTCGATCCTCTAAACAGCAGCACATAAAATATTTATATTTATTTAACCAATTAAGAGTAAATTAATATTTTATTGAAAACTGTCTGATTTTCAACTTCTCTTAAAATACTAACTGTAAACGTATCGTTTGTCGTACGGGAATAAAAATAGGTAGTGTTATAAATTAAAGTATATAACCCAGATATAAATTCATTTAGTTTCATTTGTTTTTTCAAGTGTTCAAGGTTCAAGCCTGTGTAATTGTCAGATTTTCACATTGCCGTTATTCAATTTTTTTAAATGCAACCCCCCTATCTCTTTTCTCGAATAGATAGTGTTCATGTTCCTCTTCAATTCTGTTATAGGTTTTCTGCATCTAATCCTTACAGTTTTTTTGCTATAATAAACTTTCTACATTTTTACTCTAAAATCAATATTAAAATAGTATATTATTATACAAGTTTCACAAGAAGGCTTATTGTAACACGAGTGGGGTTGGGGTACGACTAGCGAAGCGTAGCGAGCTAGGAGTGCCCCAACGGAACGAGTGTTACAATGCCTCTTGTGAAACGTGTATAATATACTATTTTTTCTACTTTGCGTCACTTATTGAACAAAAATATGAAAAATATTGGATCTTCTTAGTATATGGGGAATTTTAGTTGTAATGCGTGGCAACACTGAAAACCTTTCGTTTTAATCAAAAGTCACATTAACAAGTTATTAATTTTTCTTATCCAGCTTCATTGTGAGTATATTGTTAAGTAACAAATAAATACTGAGTTATTTTGTAAAATCTATTAAATATTTTCAATTAAAAATTTCCCCAAAAACAGTGTCACAATGAGCTTCATTGTGAAACTGTTTTTGGTGTCACAATGAATCCATTGTGAACGCAAAGTAGAAAAAGTTATTTAACGTATTTTAATTTCTTTAAGACAGCGCCCTCTATTTCATAAAACAGATGGATAATATCAAGTTTACAATTGGTTACAGACTCTTATTACATTATAATCATCGTATTTTTATTGTAATACAGTTCTTTCACTTTGTTGTAATTAACGTCTTAATTAAAATTGATTCGATGTGGTTTAAAACAAAGGAAAACATCAGTGTTTGCAAATAATTACCTTAATGTAAAAATTTATATACTGGCAACACTGTTACCACATTAAACCGCGCAAAATGGACGCATGCGCCACACATCTCCTAGAAAAGTCTGGCAAATTTGTGTTATATAAGCTTTTTCGATTGATCGCGCTAGTGCGCACTCAGATTATCTTTATCTCATGTTATTGCATGTGGTTAAAAGAAGATGCAAATACACTGAGTGCAACCGGTGCAGGTGAATTGAAAACGCTATTAATTAATAAATACATATAATTTACATTTTTCTGCACATACAAGAATTTTCTTAAATATACAAAGTTTATTGCAGATAACAATTTTTTACAACCGTATTTCATATAATGTCAAATTCATGTCATTAATTGAACGTTCTGTTGACGTGATTTATAAACGTCAATTTTTAGACAAGATTTTCACGAACAAATGGTCACCCGACGTCATTGACCAATTTTAACCAAATAATGACATGATAAAAACGACTACTTGCTGCTTGGGGAACGTGAAAACATACTTTTATTAAAGAATAAACATAAAATGTTTGTCTGTTTATCATATAATATTATAAACTATCAATTGGAAGATACTCTATTAATAGATGACAACTTTACGCTTTACAACGTGAACGTCCAATGCATCTATGGACCAATCACAGAACACTTACTAGAGGACCAATGAACCGTTGAACCAATGAATCCATTATCACCAACCAACAAAATCTACACAAAACTAAAGGAATACACGGCAATCAATTATCGTAGAATATCTAAAATTAACAAAATATTACTGCTCACCCAAATTAGTTGGCAGTCGCCAAAGCTGAAAATTGGTCGCAATCTGAAGTTTAAACTCGCCCATTTGGCGATTTATCGCACAAACTAGCAACACTGTCAACAGAGTACAACGTGTTGCCTATACGGTGGGGTCACGTGGGTTTAAATCATTTGTGATTTCTCCTGTACTATTATTCATTGCTGCTACATCGGTACTTTCATCAGTTTTCTTATTGTCATCACGATTAATACAATTCATATCCATTTATACTCCCAACATTAAAATATCAGTTTTTAACCGATCAACCGATGTGAATATGGCTGCATCTGCATCAGATGGAGCCATATTGCAGGCAACAATAGAAAACAAACAACACTGTCTGTAGCCAGTGTAGCCACATAAAATTACATCATGACTTAAATTTCCCTAACTAAGAATAAAAAACGGTTTCTCTCTGGAAGAAAATGCAACAATTTATGACGACCATAAGAAAGTTTGTTCCGTGAAAATATAGATTTTCTCCTATATCTAATGCTTCATAGAAGGTGAGAGATTTTGTTAAAAAATAGGAGACTCCTATTAAAAATAGGAGAACTGGCAACCCTGGCTTTTGCTGCTCTACCTCGATGGAATGGGCGTGTTTTTTGATTTGTGCATGAATCTACATATGTCATGTATAAAGTTTGTACCATATAAATTATGTTGTGTTACGGTAATTACAATATTAATTAATTTTGCGTGAACTCACTTTGATTGACAGTAATGACAGTGCACTTCACTCAGTGCCGTCAGTGCCCCGTAACCAGCGCCAAAGTGTCAACTTTTGGCGTTTTCTCGAGCACAAAAATTGAATGTAAATTTTTCAAAATGTCCAGGCCAGTTAGAACTCACTTTTCATTTAGAGGGCCATGACAAAAATATAAATCTTTATAAATAATATACATAAATATAAAATAAAAATATAAAATAAATAAAACATCTGCTATGTTGACTAACTTCGCTAAAATATCAATAATTTGTGACCAGTAACACGAGCAGCAAATACACAATCCCTAGAAAAACCAACATATTAGAACAACATCTATTGTCTTTATATTTATTTACATGTAAATTTACATGTAGAAATTACTGTATTGCCTGTTTTAGACGGTCGTATTTTTTGTACAAATTTGTGACAAAGTGAGAGAGATAAGCTACCACAGTGAATGTTGATTGGTTGAATTGGCACTTCTCACTCACTTCGTAACAAATTTGATACAAAAATATGACCGTGTAAAACAGGCATATTACACGGAAAAATATGCAATTTTGATGAATACACGTAGAATTAGATGTAAATATAACGAGCGCTCAATAAAAAAAAAAAAACGGTCAAGAAGGCTGTGGCACGATTTTGTTGTCAGGAACATATGTCATGTCATTTATATTTCAACTTTGACAAGCTGACGGCGATTAACCTTGTAGCAGCAAAACTCGAACGTTGTTCCAAGTTTTTTGGGATATTTTGGCAAGTATTTTGTAAATGCTGTGCAAAAATTGATGGAAATTGGACGTATTCTGTGGCAAGGTGCTTTGAAGAAGATTGTAGGTAAATAAATAACTATTCTTTCTGAATTATTAATTAGGTTTATGTTGTAGATGCCAAGTTCGATTAGGACTACTTTCGGGTATCAATGCGACGTTGCCAAGCGTAACAGCACGGCTTGTTAGATAGAGACGGCTTTGTATTTTCTCGTGGCCTTACATAAAAAAACTCTATATTTACCACATCAGTTGTTGATTTAAATGACCTAAAACAGCGAATTGCTAATAAAATTCAAGAACAGAAGGAATCTCCTCCTGTCTTAAAAACATCTGATGAACGCAATTAAGCATAGAACATTGAAATGTTTTCAAGAAGAAGGTAGACACTTTCAGCATTTATTATAATTGTTGTAAAAAGTTTTATAACTTACAGTAATAAATGTTTATTTTTGAAATGTTTTCTTTGAGTTAAAGTGAGGTTAGATATGCAGGCGACACTAGTCGTATGAAGAACCCTACGCTATACATTCAGAAAAATTTCACAGCTATTTAGACTGTTTTTTTAATTGAACACTCGTTATAACCGTGTAAAACTAGCTTTAGGTAACAAAAAGATTGAAAATGTGTAATTAATTATACAACTTCAACTGTGACCTCGGATGGAGTATGGTCTTGAAAGATATAGAGTCACTTACCTATTCACAGAATATTATTCATACTTTCCTATAAAAATCAAAACTCGTCGCAAACTTGCCACTGTCACTTCAAATAAGAAAAATGTTAGCAGCAAAAATAAAAAAAAGATACTTTCAGAAAATTAAAAACTAAGATATACGAATTTAAAAATTGTAGTAAAATCCCCTACCATACGACCGGTTGAGATCATAGCTGAAGTTATGTTACTATTTAGTTAAGGCAAGAAAAAGATTCAAAATGTGTAATTGTACAACTTCAACTGTGACCTTGGATGCGGTATGGTCTTGAAAGATATAGAGTCACTTACCTATTCACAGAATATTATTCATACTTTCCTATAAAAATCAAATCTCGGCACAAACTTATCACTGTCACTTCAAATAAGTAAGATGTTAGCAGCAAAAATAATAAAAAAGAATTTCAGACGTACTCACCGCGCTGCAACCCAATCTGGAACCCGACGTGGGACTAAAATTAAACAAAAATAAATGAAATTGTCCTAGAAAATAATTATTCATAATACTTACCCTACCTTTTATCGAAGCGTGCCGTTCTACTTGCCGTTAACTTGGGTCCAATGTCGGTCACAACACAACACTACACTAGTCACTAGAACAAAATTCAAATTAATTCCTATTTAGAATTATATGTTGAAAAATTACCTATAAAAGTCACACCGCACAATGAAACACTGAAATATGGGTATACTGAAACAAGAATGATTGTATAGGTATTTTCGTAAAAAAATTAAATGTGTTATTTACCTCTCCATTGTTATTTGTGAGGTTTCTTCAATCATTTTGGAAATCAAACCGGTTTTCTCTCACACATTTAGGAAACTAGATTTCATCATCCTTGTAGTTTATAGGTCTATAGAAAGAAAATCTTTAAAACTTATAATAAAGAAATGATATTCCCGCGACGGTATCGCATATGATATTCGATATCAATTTCAGCCAAGTCACAGCTCATCACGACATGAAAAATGTTAAGATATATGAAATTCAGAAAAAGTTAGTAAGAGTCTCTTACCTATTCAGTCACTTACCTATTCACAGTATATTATTCATACTTTCCTATAAAAATCAAATCTCGGCACAAACTTATCACTGTCACTTCAAATTAGTAAACTGTTAGCAGCAGAAATAAAAAAGAAACTTTCAGAAAATGAAAAACTGAGATATGCGAATTTAAAATTTTTAGTAAAATCCCCTACCATATGACCGGTTGAGATCATAACTGAAGTTATGTTACTATTTAGTTAAGGCAAGAAAAGGATTCAAAATGTGTAATTGTACAACTTCAACTGTGACCTTGGATGGGGTATGGTCTTGAAAGATATAGAGTCACTTACCTATTCACAGAATATTATTCATACTTTCCTATAAAAATCAAATCTCGGCACAAACTTATCACTGTCACTTCAAATAAGTAAAATGTTAGCAGCAAAAATAATAAAAGAGAATTTCAGACGTACTCACCGCGCTGCAACCCAATTTAGAACTCGACGTGGGACTAAAATTAAGCGAAAATAAATGAAATTATAAAAAAAAAATACTTATTCATAATACTTACCCTACCTTTTATCGAAGCGTGCCGCTCTACTTCCCACTAACATGAATCCAATGTCAGTCACTACACTACACTCGTCACTAAAACAATATTAAAATTAATTCATATTTAGAATTATATATAGAAAAATTACCTATAAGACTCGCACCGCACAATGCAACACTGAAACAAGAAACTTGTATTAGTATTTTCCTAAAAAGATTAAATGCTTGGACTCACCTTTTCATTATTATGCTTGAGATCTCTACAACAATTTTAAGGACCCCTAGAAATTATTTTCTATTTTCTCTCATATTTTGGAAATTAGATTTGATGATCCTTGTAGTCGATAGAAAGTCTGTAGAAAGAAATAGTTTAAAATATACCGACTGGCTTACGATAAACGCTAAAACTCTATTATTAATAATCCGATTTCAGTAAATCAAAAATCACAGAATACTGATTTATGAATACCACAAATAGTTATCATACTATAAAAAGTAGGTATCGATAACCCTGCATTAGTGAAAAGAAAATTTAATTTTACATGTAATGAATGAAAAAAAAATATAGGGTTCCATTTAAGAAAAATGAATTATGCCCATATTTAATGAGCCCTCATTGACGGCTCTAGATTTAAATCAATTTGAAAAAATATTTCTTCCACGTAGATACAAAAGATAGTACATTTCTTGTAGAAATGAATAGCAAAATCTCATATGCCTATCTACATTCTTTTCTGAATTATTGAAGATGGCGCGAAGGACTGCTATTGCGTATTTTTTGCTTTAGCATCGATTTGATTTAGGTATAACAAATGTTTAACAAACTGACCTTTAAATTCGACGAGGAATTCAAAAATGTAATAAAATATGAGTCATTCCATTTAAAATATCGAAGTAGGTACTTACTTCCGGTATAACCGGAAGTCACTCATATTTGAAAATAATTTTACGAGATGGAGAATACAAAAATAGGAAACTTTTGTATAAAACATTTTTACCTATTTTAAACAGTTTTCGCGTTAAGGATGAAATACGTTCACTTGGGCTACCCTGTATAATTTACTATAAAAATGGTAATATTATTCACCTTTTGTATCGTACTTCCGCCTCAGATGAGAACGAATTTCACTTGACAGCGACGATTGAAGCTAAAATTCCTCAAGACGTTTACTTTGAAACCTGCCAAATCAATAGTATAAATTCAATATTCTAGAAATTTATTTAGTAATTGTGTACCTGATAAAATTCGTAGCTTGTAACTTCCATCGTTGACCGAAGAAGTCTTTTCGAGTATGACGTGTTCGCAAGCGAATATTATTTTTAACATAGGGATAGGTTACTGCAAAATACAAACATTTACCTAAATCAGATGCAAATAAATAAGAAAATTATCTTAAGTACCTTAGAGTAAATACCGCCCAGAATTCAATTTTCCTCCTTAAATATTCTCCTGAGATAAACCTCGTTCCATGGTTGTAAAGTCCTGAAAAAGATTTTCGGTTTGATCACATTGATTTTAATATTTTTGTACACAGGTATTTTTATAAAATAAAATTTTTTACATTTACTCTTGTCGTTAAATTTAAAAATATGAGGAAGATTCCCTCTGTTCTCAACAGGAAAGATTAAAGAACTTCAAAAACTTTGCACAAACGATTTAAAAAAAGTTTCACATATAATTTTTTTTAATTTACATCTCATTATGTCCTTCACTCAAATCAATGAGTGTACGGATTTTCTGCAATAGTCGAGCGACATATAATTTTATATTTTTTGTTTTAGGTGCTGCCTTTATAAAAAAAATTGAAACCGCAATTAATTTGACCTGTTACATTACACATTTCTTATTACTAAAATTTTTATTGGTTTTAAATATAGAAAATATTACTCAATGTAATTTCCATCTACCTCTACCCACTTTTCTACCCTGTACCTAAATTCCCGAAACACGTTAGTTAACGATATACAAATTTTTGGACTATGTTTTTTAATGTATTCATTGTAACATGAATGGCAGGATATTTTACATTAAATTTATCAATGGCCGTAAGTAGTTTCTCCAATTCCGTAACATTTTACTAAATACATCCGCTGCTGCAATGTGACTATAGCTTTAACTGAGGGTATTAATTACTGACAAGCACTTAAGGAATAAAGACATTTTTTGACGATGCAATATTTTCAATCAATATGTTGAAATAATTTAGTCTATGCAACCATGCCTGCCAGGTTTCGTTTGTCATACGGTGTGATCCAAAATTATTTAGAAAAGTAAAATTAGAGTCTTAGGGCCAGTTGTACAAAGTAGGTTTAAACTGAACCAGGTTCGAAGTAAACAAATTCGCATAGGATCTTAATGGCATATGGCAATCAATGCATTCATAAATAAAATTTTATGCGATTTTGTTCACTTTGAACCTGGTTCAGTTGAGCATCAGTTTAAACCTCCTTTGTACAACTGGCCCTTAGCTTAATTGATACAATTAACCTGACCATCTGTCAAAACTGAAACGTCAAGATATATGTAGGTATTTGACGACAGTAGAAAAATCTTCTAATTGAAGACATAAGGGTTAGTCAAAACTCTTTAAATAATATGAAAACGACTAATTTCAAATGCCACGGGATTGCTTGCTGACCAATGACTACAATGTTCGAGGAAATTAGTGTAATTAGTTATACTCGTATGCAATCCCCCATAAACGTAGTCTACTCATTTGAAAATATACATATTTTTTTAATTTGCACCATTTTCTTCAATAAAATTGTTTATTTTAATTAATATAAATAATTTGAAAAGAAAATTGCTATTGACGATACATTTTCTCGTTTATTTGTTGTTTACGTGCACAGGAAGATATATTTCTGTCAATTATTTGGACTTTAGACAGCTTGATTTTATAATGAACAAGGCCTACCCATATGGAAAAGATTTTTTGTATATGGTATTATTTTGTAAACAAAATGAGAAAAAAAATTGGTATAAGATGCGGAAAATTATTCATTTTAATTAACTTAAATTCAAAGCAAATTAATGACGATGTTTTCTTTCATTCATTTGTTGTTTGCGTACACATTAACCAGATATCATTAGACAATTATTTGGGCAACTTCATTTTATAGATGAACATAGGTGAACATGGCCTACTTACTCGAAAATGACTTTTGTGAATTATTTCGTTATTTTTGAAGTAGATTTAAGAAACTTTTGTATCTCCGTAAAAAGAAAGAAAATCTCTACTGAATGAATTACAAAAATTTCCACATTGCTATTAAAATTGCACAAATATTTTGACAACTAGCAAATTATTTTTTAGATTAGGAATTTAGAATCAGCATAACAATTAGAGAATCTTTGCTAATTTAACCGAATTCCTATCTTTAAAAATAAAAAGTTAAGGATGGAGAACCGTTCAAATTGAACGTTCTGTATACCCCGAACATAGGAGATTAGAATATGACATTTTTAATTAAAATCATATTAAATATATCAAAAAATAAATTTAAATGTTAATTTAAATTTAAAAATTTAATTAATTAATTTAATTTCGAGTATTGATTTGTCTATTGTTCCTAAAATTTAAAAATACTTAAAATTAAATTAATTATTAAGATTTTCAAATTTAAATTAATATTTGAATCTATTTTTTGATGTTTTTAATATGACCTTAATCAAATATTATCAATATCGGTGTGCTAACTTCCTATGTTCCAGATTGAAAATGCTCACTCGAAATTGCCAAAATGATAACGAATTTGCAGTTTTAGTTTCGTGATATTTTAGGGGAAGGAACTTTGAAAATGCTTGATGAGGCTAGTGTTGCCAGATATTCTTGGTCACATTTCCCCGCAAATTTTCCCAAAATCAGCAAATTATTTTAAAATTTCCCCAATTGACTTAAAAGTTACGTTTTTATTAAAATATAGCTAAAATAGGGATTTTAAATTATATAAATATGTAGATTACTTGGTAGTACAGTTGCGGACAGAAAATTTCGGATGTCACTGTCACTCATCTGACGTAGGTATACATATAAGAATTTCAGTGGAATGACAGTGTCATCCGAAATTTTCTGTCCGCAACTGTACCTATTTGAAACGTCCTATGAGGATAGGAAAACTCTAAGTGAAACAGAATTTTATATTGAAGGTCTTTTTTCAAATATTAAGGAAGACAAGTGGTAATAAACCATGAAGCTTGAAAAACCCAAGGCGGGGCCTTTTTTATTCTTCGATGTGTAAGACAAAAACTTAAAAAAACGCTAAATCAGAAATTAATATTTTCTTTCTTTTTTTTGTTCTAATAATGTAGCAGTGTTACGTAAGTAACTTACTAATTTACCTAAACGAATACTCCAAATAAACTCCCGACATCAAAATTTGAAAATGAGCGGTTACTTTAATTGTCATGTTTATTCTCGCCATCAATAACACAAAAATCTACCCGCCCAATAGTTATATGTATAATGGTCCGTTTTCACGCTCAAGCAATTTGCACAAATGTGCTTGTGCACACAAGGAAGTCGTTGCATGAAAACGTATTTTTTTGCTTGCACAAGCTAAAAAGGTTGGCAAACTGCATGCATTGGCGCAAACAAATTTGTATGCGCAAATGCTTGCACAAATCCGTTTGTGCAAATTGTTTGAGCGTGAAAACGGACCATAAGAGTTCGGACTTGACTTCATACTTGTCGAACGTCTCCAACCGCTCTTATGATCTTAATGATCACTCTGTTTATGTGCACTTTTTTAACACCGCACAGTGCGGCGCTTAATTGGCAAAATTCAAAAAATCATATGCACGGTTGACGATATTTAACCATATAGTATTTTTCGTAGACCCATATTATTATCAAAACAATGGTAAACGCTTAAGTTGCTTGTCATCTTAAATATACCCCGCAAAGATAGACACATAATCGGTGCTAGAAAACTTACATATTAAATTTCTGTGAATTTATGATTTTTTTTTAAGTTCACTTCAATTTAATATACGATGTCCCAGTAGGTTTTTTTTTTTATAGTTTGATTAATAAAATATAGCAAAAAAGGTAAGTAATATTCTTAATATTCAAATGTCATTTTCTCAATTTCGACGTAAAATATCCTGTAATTCTTATTGCTTTTGATTTTTGCCCTACCATCCCATAAGGCGGCTGCACTGTGCGCCGTCTCGGTAAACAATCTAAATTAATCGACTTTATATCAATAAACAATGTCAGCCTACAACGATAATAATCGTGAAGCAAACAGTTTGCGATTTGTCCCCGATACTACATTGGCGGCTGCGATGAATGCAATGGGAGCCCGGGAAAACTCACAAAGCTCCATGTCCTGCAGGACCAGCTTAAAAATTATCAAATATCAGTATTCCCCGGCCTGTAGGCCTGTTATAGATAGTGCAGTGAGGACTAAAGGAAGACACACGAAGCCCTCTCCTCACACTTCACTGAGGGAAAACACACCCAACAGGCAGAGCCCTATTAAGGTTGTCGAAGGACCTAGGCACAGACCTCCTACCACCCCCTCCTCGGGGCTCCGGCATTTGTTTTCCTAAATCCAATATTTTTTCCTAGACCCTAGACAATGTGTTTAAAGTGCCTTTTGGCTAATACAGCCCTGCTAGCAGGATTCGGGAATCCATACAACATTCCGCCCAAACAAGACGTACTGTTAAATTATTTTTGTACAAAGACGGCAATGACCTTTTAGCAACTTATTTGACAATTTGTTAGCGACTATTCATTCAACGATATTAATGTAACAAAATTCTATAATACGTGAATAATTATTTATACTACACCAACCTGAATTTTACTGTTCATCCAAGACACCTCACACCACGGAAATTTCAACGATACTGACTCACGTATCCTTTATTTTTCTTCCCTTTTTGCTGCTTACGCAACATGAAAGCTTTGTTAAGTTTGGGCAAGATTTTTTTGAACCGTGAATCATCTAAGTCAGAGATGATGTGGCTTTAATTCCACAACGTACTTTTTATTCCATTGGGGAGGTGACATGCAAAAAGCGATAAATCCACTTCTGCATAAAATGTGTTTTTTTACTTGGTTTCCAGTAAATTTAAAATGCTCTCTCTCTATCGATATCTTTAGGTTGGTTTTATGGTCCGTTTTCACGCTCAAGCAATTTGCACAAATGTGCTTGTGCACACAAGGAAGTCGTTGCATGAAAACGTACTTTTTTGCTTGCACAAGCTAAAAAGATTGGCAAACTGCATGCATTGGCGCAAGCAAATTTGTATGCGCAAATGCTTGCACAAATCCGTTTGCGCAAATTGCTTGAGCGTGAAAACGGACAATTACATCACATACAAAGCCGATATTTCCCATTTAAAATCACCTGAAATTTCCAGCAGTTCATGCAGAACCCAATAATCGATGTTTAAAATGTACCAAATAATAAAAAAATTATAAAATAAATATCATCAATATTATTAAAATAGAAGCTTTACTGTGTTTGTTTTAAGATTTTATTAAAAATAAGAATAATAATGATTTCAATTATTTTTTTTTAATTTTAAGTACAAAAACAATAGTTTTTTCAAGTTACAAGCTTTGTTATGAAACTGAGAAAAAATATACCGACTGAGCATTTTCATTCCGAAACAAAGGAAGTTGGTATGAGTACCCTGGATAATGACAAATTTGATTAAAATCATATTAAAAACATCAACAAATAAATTCAAGTATAACTCCTTTTTAATTCTTTTTGGTAATTTAAGATAAAACAGTATCAGGCTCAAACAAAATTATTAAACAAGCGAAACTCAACTTAAATACAGAAGCATTGTCTTGGTCGTCGCCAAAATGTTTGCCATCTTCCCACATCCAGTTTAAATTTCGCTTTTTTGGAGCTTCTGAATTCATATATTTGAACATTAAAGCTAATTTATTTTGCTTTTTTATAATATTTCATAATAGCTGTACTTGTATTACTTACTCTGTCAATTTTAAAATGTGAATAATAAATATCCTGATATTTATCAAACATAAAAAACCTGATATACGTATGTCTTGATATATATCGTGATATACTCGTATATCATCAAACCCTGTTCAAAACCTTATACTATTATGAATTCGTTCTCAAATCGCTTATATTTCATTTTAAGTGAAAAAAGTATTACCTAATGCCAATCCTCCTGCATTATAACTGTAAGTTATTCACGTAGAGAAATGTCAAGTTTCATTCCAAACAGTAAATTCTACGTCCAAGCGATAAAATGAGGACCAGGTATCTAAATGACAAATAATAAATAAAATTAAAGTAGACTCTTGTCCGAGGAAAATTATACAACAAATTCTTTTAAGGGACGCTTAAAATTTGCACAATCGTTCAACATTTCCCTATCACTCCTGAGGACGCTATCAACCCATAGCGAAATGTTGAGCTATTTTAAGTGTCCCTCAAAAGAATTTGTTGTAAATTTTTTTTTTTTTTTTTAATTATCAGGAACATAAACGCAAAATTGAAGTATCCAGCAAAAAATTTATACAGCGTGCATCAGTAGCTCCTTAACTTATAATTAGTTATGCACAGTAAAAATAATTTTTTGACCGTTAATTTTGAATAAAATACTTCTGCATTTCAACTCTTTCATTCAATTGAATATCTCCAGATTTGAATGCTTTGATTTAGAGCTGTAGTTGCTTAATAAAAAAATGTTTACTCTTAAGAGATCTATCGAAATGTGAAACAAAAATGTGTACTATCGCGGCCTTATAATTTCGCACGATTCGATTTTCCGCTGTAAATATGGCTCTCTTTGACGGCTTGTCAAAAATAACCATTTTAAACGTTAGATTTCAAATGTAATGCTAAAGTTGTAGCAACGCAATGCCAAATTACGTGCTTTCTGAACGAAAGAAGGGTTTTGCAATCGCAAAATTAGGAGATGATTGGTCGCTACTTTTATTTTGTTATTTCAGTTCTAATACTTTATTATCTTGCTGTTCTTAAAATATAACCAAACAATCTGACTTTTGGTTGTTGAGTTATAGCATGTTATATTAATTTTAGTATATCAAGTTAGTGTTTAAAAAAAAATTATGTATATTACTGTAGCAACATGTAATTATTATGATAGATGTTACAAAAACTACTTTTACTGTAATTCTGCCTTTTCTTAAAGAATATAAACCTTCTGTTGAAAAAGGGCGTCTTATTTGATACAAAACAACAGGTTATGAGGCCCAGTTCACGAAATTGCCCTTATTCGAATGTAATTTGAAGACAGAAAGTTCAAGTTTGAAGTAACGTTTGTGGTGCCTAATTTTTCACATCGAGGTTGGTCCTTTCCTTGTTATTTAATCTGATTGAGACTGAGGTAAAGATGGATAAATTAAAAGGTTTTTAACATTCAGAAATTTGATGGCAAAAATTTCCAACTGTGGAAATATCAGCTAGAGATAATTTTTCGTGCTGAAGGTATTAGCGATGTTGTTCTTGGTACAAAACCACGACCTATTGAGAAGAATGAAGCTCAAAAATTATGGGATGATCAAAATGCAAAAGGTATGTTAATAATTTCTACTGCAATGGAGTTTGATCAGCTTCAGGTTGTTATGACATGTGACACCGCTTCACAAATGTGGATTCGACTTAAAGCTATTCATGAACAACGATCAGCAATTAATAAGCTTTCTCTGAAGCAGCAATTCTTTAATTACAAGATGTCGGATACTGACACAATTGCACAGCACATTAGCAAGATTGAATCAATGGCTCAAAGTTTGGCGGATATTGGTGAACCAGTAAGTGAAGTTGACAAGATTGCAAAAATGTTAGGTGGTCTTCCGGTAAAGTATGGTCCATTCATAACTGCTTGGGATTCTTGTGAAGAAAGTAAGCAAACAGTTGATAATCTTACTGCTAGATTGTTAAAAGAGGAGCAGTGCTTGAATCAACTTGATGAAATGTCGACAGCTTTTACAGCTATTAAGGTAGGAAAATTTAAATCAACAAATCAGCCATCTGCAAGTAGTAGCAAAAATAGTCAAAGTTCAAAAACAGTAAATAAAAGGCAAATAGAATGCTTCTATTGTCATCAAAAAGGACATATAAAGTCAGAATGCAGGAAACTAAAATCAAAACGTCATTTAGACGTCAATACTTCAAAGCATCAAGCTTTTACTGCTGAAGTTAAAAATATTTATGTTCCTGAATGCGAAAAGATATGGCTTGCAGATAGTGCCGCATCGAAACATATGACTTTTCACAGAGAATGGTTTATATCTTATAAATCATTTGATAATGAAGTTTTAATTCAGATTGGCGATAATTCTTTTGTACAAGCTGAAGGGATAGGATCTGTCAAAGTTTTGGCATTAGTAAATAATATGTGGGAACCACGCACTCTTGAAGATACTTTGTACGTTCCAAAATTACAAAAGAATTTATTTTCAGTGGGAGCTGTGACAAATAAAAATTATAGAGCTAATTTTATTAATGAAAAACTCGAAATTAGAAATTCACGTTTAGTTGCCGTAGGAACAAAAATGAGCAACCAATGTTATCAAATGTTGTTTGAGGTGCCTGAAATAGAGCAAGCTAATGCAGCCTCATCATCAAACCTTGCTACAATTTGGCATAAAAGATTAGGGCACGTTAATTTTAAAACTTTAAAAGATATGGCTGATAAAGGACTTATACCCAATTTAAAGTTAAATAATGTTGATGATTTGTTTTGTGATTCCTGTCAAAAAGGTAAAAGTCACCGAAAATCGTTTAAGTGAAATCTTGACTGCAGAGCAGCCAAACCAGGGGAAATTATTCACACAGATTTAAGTGGTAAGATGTCGAGGACTTCTGTTGGTGGTGCCAATTATTATCTTATTTTTAAAGATGACTGCACTTCATATAGATTTGTCTATTTTGTCAAGAATAAAAGCGATGTTTTTTCTAAGTTTATTGAGTTTGAAAAACTCTTGGAAAGGCAAACAGGAAACAAAATCAAGGTTATTCGAAGTGATAATGGTACTGAATACGTTAATCAGTATTTTAAAAATTACTTCAGGAAAAATGGAGTAATTCATGAAACAACAAGTCCCTACACACCTGAACAGAATGGTAGGATTGAGCGTGACAATCGTTCTATTGTTGAAAGTGCTCGCACAATGCTACTTGAGTCGAACCTTCCTGAAGAGTTATGGGCAGAAGCAATTAATACTGCCGTGTATAGTTTAAATCGACGCCCCTGCAAATCCAATGATAATAAAACTCCTTATGAAAAATGGTTTGGTAAGTTACCATCATTACAACACATGAAAAAATTTGGAGCTCTTGCTTTTGTTCATGTTCCTAAACAATTTAGATCTAAGCTCGATAGCAAGACCAAAAATATGATAATGGTTGGATACAACGGTCATAGTATAAATTATAGATTATTCAATCCGTTAGATAAGAAAATAACAGTTTCTCGTGATGTATGCTTTAAAGAAGATGAAACGACTGAAAACTTTAAAGGAAAAGGTCAGTATTCCAGTTTTAAATGGCCTTGGTCATCAACTTGCAGTGTCATTGAGAACGATGAAGAGGATAATGAATCTGAGGAAACTGAAGAAAATTCTAAACAATCATCTACTGATGAACAAGAAGAAAACACGCGACAACTTCGAAATCGTGAAATGCTAAAGCCACCAGATCGTTTTGTTGCTTGTTCAGTAATCTTAGATGAACCGCAATGTTTTGAAGAAGCTGTAGTATCTAATGAATCGCAACAATGGTTTAATGCAATGGAAGAGGAAATGCTTTCATTAACGAAAAACAAGACGTGGGATCTTGCTCCACTACCAAATGACCGTAAAGCAATTGGTTGTAAGTGGGTATATCGCATAAAACAAAAACCGGATGGTACGATAAATCGTTTCAAGGCAAGATTATGTGCAAAAGGTTATTCGCAGAAAGCAGGGATTGATTATCAGGAGACTTTTTCACCTGTGGTACGTTATGACTCTGTTCGAGTGCTTCTGGCATTATCAGCTACAAACGGTATGGAAATTAAACAATTTGATGTGAAAACGGCATTTCTTAATGGAGATCTTGAAGAAGAAATATTTATGGAACAACCGAAAGGTTTTGAATCAAAACACCCAGAGCTTGTATGTAAGCTGAATAAAAGTATTTATGGTTTAAAACAGTCTCCACGTTGTTGGAATAAAAAGTTTACTCAGTTTTTGTCAAGCTTTGGATTTCAACAATGCAACGCTGATAAATGTGTATTTTACACAAAAATTGAAAACGAAGATGTATACCTAGCACTCTACGTGGATGATGGACTCATTTTATCCAAATCTGCCGAGCTTCTGGATAAAGTTCTATTTGAACTTGGTTCTTATTTTGAAATTACCATTGGAGATGGAACTTATTTTTGTGGACTAGAAATAAAGCGCAATCTAAAGAAGAAAGAAATCTTCATTAGTCAACGCAGTTACATTGATCGAATATTGCACAAATTTAATATTAATGATTGTAAGCCAACTTCAATTCCGTGCACTTTAGGAAATCCATTTGAAAAAGTCTTTTTCTGTGGTTGAATATGTTTTAATTGAATTAATTAATTGAATATGTTGAATTTTTAAGAACCTTAGGATGGAAAACCAAATCATATATTTAATTGCGAATTAAACTAATTACTATTAAGTTGCCATAAGAATTACATTCCGAAATGTCAAATTAACAATGTCATTAAAATTTGATTGCAATTAAAGCTTCTATAAACCGGGCCTAAATGTTTCAACTACATTATCAGCTATTACAAATAAAATTACTTCAATCATAGCTATATTATGATTTTAGGAAAATCAGATTTCAGAATCCAGATTTTTAAGAAAATCAAAAAATGATACATTTTAGAGATAGGGAAATGTATAGCAATTTAACATACTTTTACATATAGAAATCAAAAACGTGATAAAAAATATAGCATTCCATTTAAAATAAGCGAGTTGATGACGACTTCCGGTATAACCGGAAATGACCGGAAGCCAATTTTATTTTACTTGAAAAGATCCTTTCGAAGTATCTCTCCACCGTAAATTTCAAATTTTTATCTAAACTTCTTCTTTGAAAACTTTTAATGAACGGTCTGCGTGAATAACCCTGTATAGTAGGTAAATAAGGTTACTATAAAATCTCAAATGGAAATCTTTTCCGTTAATTTTAAAAAATGTCATGAGACCGACAGGGAATAATTTAGTAGTGTAAATTTACCAAATAACAGAAAGAGGCAGAAAAACAAGGCAAAATTATTTTTTAAATGCCTAATCAAAAGACAAAGTTATTCTTTCAATCGATCTCAAAAATAATGGAATTTAGCAAAACGGAATAAAAAGTTTACCATTTTCCTGCTGGAAACGTTCATCGGTCTTCCTTGGACAGCAATGAGACCAAAATATGTCTGGTCTGGACGATAGGTTCAAAAATAGGAACAGGGAAGTCAAACCAATGCTGCTACTAACCTAAACCAAAAAGTGATGAAATTACATGGATTGTATTTTTCTTGAAAACTACGAAAAATCATCAAAAAAAAATGCAATAATAGACGAATATTCAGAGTAGATTCTAAAACGATAATTCAGACAAAATGTCCGTTACATCCGCGTGCATCACGTGATCAGAAATGGCGGACCTTCTGGAAAATTCCGTTGAAGGATTCGTCAATCGTCCCACAAATTCGTGTCTAAACAATTTGAAAAAGCGGAAAATAAAAAAAAGTGATGCATCTGCTTATAGTTTTGAACGGGAGCCTGAATTTGACTAGGTTAAAGCAAGTTTACAAAAAAAATTCGCCATAAAGTCGAATCAAAACTGACGAACTTAGGTAGAGGAAAGACGGGTAAAGTGGTCAGATCGGGTAAAGTGAACTACTGAATTTATCAACTATTCTACACCTATATTCAAATTATTGTACTATGCACACACTCTTCTATCATAATAGAGGTCGCTGAACTAAAAAGTGCTTCCCGCCAATTTCTGTGGTTTTTATTAAACGGAGTGCAAGTGTTTACGTGTTACGCAGGTAAGATTTTGTGCTCTTTATGTAAGCTGTATTAACAAATATATCAATTATTTTGTTTCTTTTGTTATACTCGGTTGATTTTTTAGGAATTTGGTTACATTTTTAGTATAACACTCATAGGGTTTAATCATTGCTTTTTAAGATATAACCTGAAATCTAATGTTTATACATCTAAGGGAAAAGTGGTCCGATAAGTAATGAGGTAAATCAGTCCATCTGTCCACTTTACCCATCATATTTTCATAATCATTTTGAACTGCACTTAATTCAAAATTAATTTTATTTTATTATATTTGATTGCAGCTGCAGTAATTAATCATGCCTCGCGTTTACAAAAGAAAAAGCAAACAACAATCCTGGAGTAAAGAAAGTCTTGTACGTGCAGTACAAGATATTCGAAGTGACAAAATGTCATACAGGCGAGCGTCTGAAATTTATAATATTCCACGAACTACTTTTATGAGAAGGGCCAAAACAAATAAAATAGATAAAATCAAACTAGGTAGATTTGAAGCAGTATTTACCAAAGATCAGGAAGAGGAACTTAAACATCATTTGTTGCAAATGGAACAACGACTTTTTGGACTAACACAAACTGAGTTTAGAAAACTTGTTTATAGTTTTGCGGTAGCAAACAAAATAGAGCATCCTTTTAACGCAACAAAAGGTTTAGCAGGAAAGGATTGGTTAAGAGGATTCATGGAAAGAAATCCAGGACTTTCACTTAAGAATCCAGAAAACACTTCATTTGCACGAGCGTCTGGTTTTAATAAGGTTACCGTAGATAAATTTTTCGATCTTTTAACGGAGCTAATAGAGAGATATGAGTTTTTGCCAAGTAGAATTTTTAACGAGGACGAAACATCTATCACAACTGTTCCAAATAAATCGTCAAGAATTATATCAAAAAAAGGAAAGCGGCAGATTGGAGTACTGACATCTGCAGAGAGGGGTGTAACCGTTACGTGTGCAATTTGTTGCAATGCAGCTGGTTACTTTTTGCCACCACTAATGATCTTTCCTAGAGTACGTCACAACCCAGCTTTTATAAACGGATGTCCACCTGAAACGCTACTAGTTTGTCACCAGTCAGGATGGATGCAAACGGAAATCTTTTCACCCATATGGTTTAATCATTTTTTGGCTTTTGTTAAACCCGTTGAAAGTAGTTCGGTTTTGCTCATATTAGATGAACATTCCACCCATTCCAAGAATTTAGATCTGTTAACAAGAGCCAAAGAAAATCATGTTCACATTTTGTGCATTCCCCCGCATACGTCACACAAATTGCAACCACTAGATCGTTCCTTTATGAAACCCTTAAGCACATTTTACAGTCAAGAGTGTCAAGTTTGGCTAAGATCACATCCAGGACAAGTGGTTTGATCAATCTAGGTGAAATTTTCGGAAAAGCATATTTAAAGGCTGCAACACGTTCAAATGCAATTAGTGGATTTCGTGCTTCGGGCATTGTACCTCTTGACAGGTTTATTTTTCCAGATTTTGAATTTGCCCCATCATTAACAACTGATAACGAAGCTTCTGTTGACAATAATCCGACACAAATTCAAGAACAAGAAATTATTGATGCACCAATCTTAATGATTGATCAAATTCCAGAAAATTTTGTAGAAGTCCCGGCAGAGATTCAATTTGTAGATTTACAAGATTCAGAAACGCCTGCAAAGAAACAATCTCAGCAAGAAGAACCTATTTATATTTATGATGGATCATCAACTAGTAAACAAAATCATGTGTCTCCAGCTGATGTAATGCCATTACCAAAAGCAAAATTTGAAGGTAAAATAAGAAACAGTAGTAAAAACAAAGGGAAAACTGCGATATTAACTTCTAGTTCTTACATTAAAGACCTTCAAGAAAAAGCTAAAGTGAACACAGTGAATGTTAAACGAACAGTTTTGGATTTAAAAAAACTAAGGATAAAAACTACAGTCGAAAAGGCAAAAGCAACAAGAAAAGAAATGTTTCAGATGACAGCGATGCTGCTTGTCTGTATTGCAATTCTTTATTCAGCGAATCAAGATCAGGTGAGAAATGGGTCCAGTGTAATTCTTGCAAATTGTGGGCACATGAAGAATGTTCATGTTTAAACAAAAATAGTCTGGTATTTGTTTGTGAGAAATGTAATTAGATTATTTATCAAAGAAGAATTAAATTTTTTTGACATGTAAATTGTAACATTTTTTTATTACATATTTGTTTTTTTCTAGAATTTTATTTTCAATAAAATTTATATTTTTATTGTCTTATTATTTCCACACACCTTTGGGGTAAAATTTATTTTATTTTTTATTATGACCGCTTTAACCGACTGGGTGGTCCACTTTCCCCAACTCGGTAAGGCAAAGTGGACCATTCGCATCTACATTTTTGAGCTATCTATACAAAATAAGTTATTAGCAAATATCTATGATAGAAATTTGTTTCCATAGATTAAAGTATGTTTTGACAATTACGTTTTTTTAATAGGTTATTTCAGGAAAAGATTCGTTTATATAAATGATTTAAGTGTATCATGTCCACTTTACCCGTCTTTCCCCTACATAAATTATGGAAAAAGCGAAAATAACATAAAACAGAAGAGATTTCTTATTTACTTGAGCAGAAAGCGTTGAAAGAAAGCTTCTGTTTTTTGTTTGTTTACAATAAAGCAACATTTAAAAAAGTAATAAAAATTAAGGATCTAGTTAAATAAATAATAGAATTTTACCAGTTTCTTGCCGAGGACGTTCGACGGCGTTCCTTCGACGACAGCAAAACCAAACATGTCTGGTGCAGACGCCGAATTCAAGAATAAAACACGAACGGCGAAGTCATGCCAACGCTGTTACTAATCTAAATCAAAAGTAACAAAATTACACGAATGTTTTTTTTAACTACAAGAAATTGCTAAAAATTTTAAAAAATACGCAGATTTCCAAGAAGCATGATAGCTATTGCTCAGACAAAATTTCCGTTACATCCCACTGCGTCACGTGATCAGAAATGGCGCACCTTCTGGAAGATTTCGCGGAAGCAAACGCCATTCCCTCGTACCGGAAATTCGTGTCTTAGCGATTTGAAAAGCGAGAAATAAGAAACAAGCGATACTGCTTTAAACTGTTTTAAACGGGAAGCAAAAATAAAATTCATTCAGCTTGAATTTGACTAGGTTAAAGCAAAGCTCAAAAAAGTTTCTCCTTAAAATCGAATCAAAGTGAAAATAACATAAAACAGAAGCGATTTCTTATTTACATAAGCAGAAAGCGTCGAAAGAAAGCTTTTTTGTTCGTCTACGATAAAGCAACGTTAAAAAAAGAACAGCCAAAAGAATAATAATAATAAAAGCATCTACTAAAAATAAGAATACAATTTTACCATTTTCCTGCTGAGGATGTTTGACGGTCTTCCTTCGAGGACAGCGAGCACATATGTCTGGTGCTTGTGCAGACGCCGAATGCAAAAAAGAGACGAACGACTACGAAGTCATACCACCGCTGTTGCTACTATTAACCTAAACCAAAAGTAACAAAATTACACCTATGGATTTTCTTGAAAACCACAGCAAATTGTCAAAAATATTAAAAAATACACAGATGGCCATAGATAGCAATCGCTCATACAAAAATTTTCCGATTTCCATTAGGTATCCGATCATCGGAGTGGGACACGTAGTCAAAAATGGCGGACCTTCTGGAACAATCCGCGCAAGCAGACGCCAGTTTGGCGCCCCACAAATTCGCGTCTAAACGATTTACAAAAGTGGAAAATAATTTAAAAAAGCGATGCATCGACTTACCGTTTTGAACGGGAGGCAAAAATAAAATGCGATCAGCTTGAATTCGACTAGGCTAAAGCAAGTTTCAAAATAAATTCGCCATAAAGTCGAATCAAACTGACGAAATTAAGTGTATTAATGATGGGAAAAGCGAGAATAACATAAATCAGGAGCGATTTCTTAATTACTTAAGCAGAAACCGTTAAAAGAAAGCTCTTGTTTTTTGTTCGTCTACGTTAGGTACACAAAGCAACGCGACCGCCAAAAAAATAATTAATGCATCTAATAACTGAGTAGTAAGTTTACCTGCACCTGCAAAACTTCCAACAGCATGGAGTAGTTGCGTTTTCCAGGTGGAATCTCCCAACAAACTTCAAATATCGGAGCGAAGAATTACGTACACATTCTCTTCGGCCGACGATTTCATAAAAAAGAGTGTAGTTAAGTTCTTGCGCAGCGTTTAGATAATTGAAGCAGGGTTGCAAACTTATAGGGTGAAAAATAATTGTTAAGCTCTTTTCTCAAAAATGATAGCTCGGCATGCCAATAAAAAGCAAAATTAATTGCTCAGATCTTAAATTAAGACGGGAAATAAATTACAAGAAAAGATTTACATTTACATGAATTATTTTCTATGTATAACCTCCATTAGATAAAATGTATAATGTAATTATAACTCAAAAACGTTACATATCGTTTCCAATCTTGCTACAAAAGTCTATATACTAATATTATTCTTTACAATCGATATTCTAATTAGAAGTAGTTTAATGATTCAAACAACTACAAACATCCAAGGATAACAAAATTGAAGGTTGGTACCAAATTACTCTAATCTTTTTTAGAATTTTCTAAACCTACAAAAATTAAATTGCTTCGAAAATTAGTTGTTTACGTAAAGTACCATTTGTATATAGTCTAACAGAAACTATTGCACAAATCCACAAGAATAAAACAGAGGAGGATTCGGGAAATAAAAAACTGTTTTTTTTTTCTTAATCTTTATTTCTTCTTATTCTTATAGGATGTTTGTTATTAAATACACACAAAAGATATTAATGAAATATTTAATTATATTTTATTTCGTAAAACCTTTTTAAAGTAATCTTGTTTCCATTAATTAACTATAAAGTTTATTATATACAGGGTTGTTACAAATTAGAGAGTTCCTAAGCTGTATCTGAACATAAAGTTTACTACCTTCATAGGTTCTAAAAAGAGTGCTAGACTTCTATTTTACGATAAATTCATTAAAGTGCAATCAAATAGTTTTTCCTAGATTTTTAAACAATAGTTACCTAGTTTCCCTGACTCATATGATTTAAAATTTAACTATATTATACATAATGTATATTGCACACCATATTTCATTTTTCGTTTCATTTATTAATCATTTGTTAATTACAAAGAAATGTGACAGATCATTTTATGCGTTAATATACAAAATAATAAGTATAATAATTGTAAATATGTATAAATATCTATAAGGACATGTTACATTGCAAAAGCAATGTCAATATACCTAACCGTGAACATACACAGGTGTAAAGAACGATCTATTTAGAGACTTTATATACAAAAATTGTAACGTTTTATTCTAAGCTATGTATATCAGGTATCTTTAAGTGCATCGCAAAGTGGAGAAAAGAATACATTTCTTTTGTGCACCATCGGTTTAAGCCAAAATAGGTTTGATTTTTTGAATAAATTCAGTAATTTTTCAATAGCTCTCTGAAATTCGAGAAAATCCTCATGTACTTAAAACTTATTTTTAATAAACCTTGATAACCTTGTACAAATAAAGTATTCTTCCTTAAACTTAAAATGTAAAGAGAAATATTAAAGAAAACTACTAAAATAAACTGTTAATTAATTACATTCTTATAAGTACCTACGTAATTATGCATCTTGCAAGACGTATTAGTTTTCCATTCAATAGTTATACATATTGGACTTTATATGATGCAGAACGTTTCTATTAATTAATTAAAATTCGTGAATAATTCAGCTTACTACGCCATTGATCTTTTAAAATTATAAACTTTATACTGCTCCCCACCATACTCAACTTCATTCATTCGCGTCCATATTCTTATTCATAAATATTAGCCACACCCCCGACTACGCCTGGAAGCGCTACGGAAGCGCTCCTCTCCAATTGGCTAAACAGCCACAATCTCTTATTATCTACTAAAGCTGCGTTCGCTTATACAACTCCGTTCACTCTTTTCGCACTTTTGTCTCACTCTTACTTGTAGTAAACCATATTAACTATCACTCTTTAGAATGCCAAAAGAGTAAGTAGAGTGAACGGAATTGAGTAAACGAGCGCAGCTTATATGTAAACAGATTTATCCATCATGACCGTTTAAACGATGGGCAGTATTCAGAACAAAATAAAAAATATATTAGAGTAAAGGAGGTAAAGACACTTCTTTTTTCTTGTTCTTTATAAAAAAAATGAAATTCGTTGACCTGACATAAGAGTTTGGTTTTGTATTTGTTTTTGAAATAAATTTAAGGGAATTACATTGTAATTTCAAGTTAATTCATTTTGCTGTTTCCTTCAAAATAATTAAACGATCGTCTACTTACGTGAAAGCAGTTAACCATTACCTACTTAAAAATATTATTACTGTGAATTACACTACGAACACAAATAAGTTAAACGTTTATTTAATGTTAGCAAATTGTATTTTCAAAGCTAATTACAAAAGGGAAATATAAATCTAATTAAAAAGTACTTATTTATTTACTGTTATACAGGTTCATTATTAATTAATCTGACAGCAACATAAAACCAGGAATGCGTTCAAGGAATTCGTTCGGTCAGCGACAATTATTAATTTGTTATATTATTTCTAATTGCTCTAAAATTAATTAGGACAACTGTTACATACAAGCTGTCGCTAAAATGCGTAGATAAGATATGGCTTAACCTACATAAAAGAGCTAAGTATTTCTAAAAAACTCTTTTAAAATTAAAAATTAAAAAAAGAACTCGTCGTATACAAAGATTTAAAGGTTAATGTTTTTGAAAAACTGTTAAAAGTTGAAAGAAACATAAATTAAACACGGACATTTTCAAAGTATAGATTAAGATAAGATTTTTCATTTTATTCAGACGAACCGTGCCTATCTGATCCTGATATTAGTCACAGTTTTAAACGGTTACCTTCGCGCTACTTTGGGATTTGAAACAAATTTTTGTGACCAAGACTGTGCAGTAAGTTTAGGGTTCCCAACAGCTCTCTTTAAAAAGTACAGGTACTCTTTCTCAGTACCAAAGCTAGTGTATCCATAAAGTAAAAAGTATCGATAAGAGTGACATTTAACACTTCGTCAGAGTGATGTTTTTCATAAGTCATGGTTATTTTTATTTATGGCAGGGACAGGGATAAAGGTAAAGTATAAAAGCGCCATCTAACAAACCTATACCTAAAAATTCCTAAAATATATTTTTTGTAAAATCGTATCAAAATGAAGTCATTTATAGGATTTTTTCGCGACTAACCGTGTTAAGATATAGCGGTTATAAACGGTTAGTCCCCCACCTATCAGCTGATGAAGTAACGGTTATCTATTACCGCGAAATCATATTTGAATCTCGTAACAGTCGTAAGTACTAAATTTGAATGATTCATAGCAAATGAAAATAAATTGATTTTCCAATTGTGAACATAAGTGAAACCATTGTTTATGTATTAATAGTTAGCCAACCTAGTCTTCAGAATGTGCTGCCATCTAATAACTGTTGATTAAAACAAAATACATGAACGGCATGTGTTTATAAAGTTTGAAACTCGGCTGAAAGAAAAATTATTTTATCTACTGTCACTGAAATCTAACGAGCGGCTAAAATCTCCGCAGACTTCTTGTGGTGGGAGAGAATTAGTGGTTAATTTGAATTGAATTGTGCCTAGTTAGTATTTCGGAAGCTCTTAAATACATATTTGATCATAAGAGTAATTACCTAGAAAAGACACTGAAGAATTTAAATTAAAAAATAAATTGATTGATTAGGCTAAAATTTTCCACAAAAATTAATATATTGAACCAAGTTCATTTCAAAATTACTTAAAATATTGTTTAATTTAAGGGCATAAAATATTTCATTATAACATACTGAAAAATTCAAATATTTATTTATATGTTATTACAAAAAATATTATATTATGAAAAAAATTACAAATAACTTATAATGTTCAAGTTCTCAATTTCTGTCTACCTGTTTTTTTTTTAGTTCTTTCTCTGTGGTTTGCCTTCTTTTAGTACTATGGAAAGACATCTGCTATTTTTATTTGCTGATTCTGTAACTGATATTACTAAGGTCTAGTTTTACAATCGTTGAATAACTGTTCGCCGAATATCCTTTAATGTTCCTTCATATCTACTCACACCTACATGGGGCCTTTTAATAATATTGAAAGTGGTATTGTTTCCTTCAATTTTCGGTATATTTCAGAAAGTGATTGTTGATCTTCTTTAAAAAAAAAATACATCTTTCCAATTATTTATTAAATTATCACTTTTATTTTTAACCTTATTGCATGTGTTATTTTTTATACTTGATGTAATAGGTGCAGACAGCAAATATGTTTCTGGTTGTTCATTTTCATTACAATAATTATTTTTTTCGTAAGTATTATCCCTAGTGATGTTCTCAACAAGAGAGTAAATATGTTTACAAAATGGGTTTGTACTCACATTTTGCAATACTGACATTAATTTACAACATATTTGTGCTTCTTATAACAATATAAAATTTTTCTTTGGTATTTAACTGATACGTGTTAATATAGATTTGATTGATATTGAAAAAAGTTAACGATGCTCTGTGATGATTTATAATTTTTGTTATATGGCAATTAATCTCTCCTGTAGTAATTTTTAAAATTCTTTCGACCGTCTTATCATGAATAAAATTAATTACAGTATGTGATCTCTCATCCAATCTCTGTACTTTTCTACCTTCCAGACAGAAATATCTAATTACTTTAACATGGATTATACAGGGTGTCCCAAACCCTGGTTTGAGACTGAAACAGTATATAGAGAGGCGCAAAAGAAACAACTTTTTTCAATACTTTTCTTCCAAAAGTCAATAATAAGGGAGTTATAATTCCCTGAAAGAGGGATGAAACTTATTTTTCTTTTGGCAACATCGTCTGAATCCTTTAAGTTATCAAACTAATATTTGAAACTTAGATATAAGGTACCTAACTGAACATTTACAATGCATTTGTCAGATCCTTCCTCCCTTGTGACATATCGAGCTGTAAGATATGGCGAATTAAACTTCAATTTTACTTAACTACTCAAGAACTGGACAATATTTTAATGTAAATAACGTAATAATTTATCTTCCATGGCCTACCTTTATTAGAAATTTATTTGGACATATGTTATAACCCCAAGGGGACACTTTTTTATCCTACACCGAACTGTCATACGTGATCCCCCTCCCTTCCAGCTCTCTAACCAATAGAATTTAAATAGGGAATGTACCATGAATGGCATGTCATTGAAAAGGTAATTTTATAGAGAATTCAGTAATGTGAATATGCATGTCCGAAAATTTTATTTTAGCGCCCTCTTTCGGGAAAAAAATTGTTAAATAATCCAAAGTGTGTGATAACCAGACATAAGTAATTCGTACATATTTCTCCAATGGCGCAACTAAAGTTCTTAATAGTAACGCGTATAACCAATTCCATTAAAACACTGGACAACTGAACTGTTCCCCTTCTTTCGCAGTAGGGTGGCCGATCTCAGAGGAGAAATAAAATATTCGTCTCCCACACCAATACGCGTAGCTCATGACGCAAAAATGTATGAAGGCCGTAACCGCCCATCCCGACTGCTCCCTTCCACTCATCATGTGTACGAATTACTTAAGTCTGGTGATAACTCATATGAAAGCTAATTTTAATAGTAATTCATAAGTTTCAGTTCATAATTACAACCACCAGGCAAAAGTTTTATATTATAAAATTGACGTAAAACAGTCCACTTTTTTGTACGCGATTGTATATTTAAAAAAATATCAAAATCGCCTGCATTTTGTTTTATTTTTATTTATCGTTTTACATTTATTTAAAGAAAAATTCATTACAAGATCCTATTTTTTTATTAACTTTCTGTGAAAAAATTTTTAATTAAATTTTCTTATTTCTCCGTCACAAACTATTTTTAAGAGTGTGTATAAATATATTGAGAGTCCCTCGACATGTGAATTCCAGAATTTTTATTTTTAAATCTATTTACATGAAATTTGAAAAGTATTAATTAAGCAAAAAAAATGAATTTTCCAGCAAAATATCGAGCATAGAGTGTTCCATTTAAAACATGTAGAGTGCCGCAATGGAAATAGGATCCAAATGGTTCCAGTGTCCACCAATAATTTTTTTAAATTTTCATTTGCTTTTGTTGTGTTTTGTTGTGTCATATAATTTTAATTTTTATCTCTATCGGTTGCCGAGTTATTTGCAGAAAACCGAAAATCGCAGAAATTTCAAAGGGTGTTGTTGCTCACTTAGGGCTTTTTTGGGCAGGTAAAATAATTCCGTGTTCACCGTAGGGTGAACTACTAACCCACAATGTTTCAGTTTTTTTGAATTTACGGGTTGGGGACTTCCCCTTGTTCGTTAACCTGAATTTATAATCCATTTTTTACATCGTACATCGTAATGAATGGGAAAAATAAATTTTCTAAGTCCAGGGTTTCTTCTCAGGCTCTTTTCGCACATAAAATAACTACATTTGTTCCCCGACATCTTAAAAAATTCGTCGAGAAATTTGAAGAAAATGTGACTAATTTAAGTATTATGTTCGCAACTATAACGAAACTCGGTGAAATACACGGCAATACCACAGTGCAACACAGCGCAAACAAATCAAGACGGCATTTATTGGAAACAGTTGATGAGTGGAGATTCAAACCTGTTAACGTCTGCTGGAGTGCTACACTTCTAGTCCATCGCCCCCTATCAATCTTGGTCCAGAACTAAAATTAATTTCCGTAGGTTGACTAACTAGACCTAAGGTATATTTTCGTGAGTAACGCGGTTCAATGCCTGGTTTAAAGATTACGTCATGGATTACAGCGTCGCGAAAGCGTATTGGTTGAAATATATCTATGGTACTTGGAAAAAGAGAAAACACAAAGGTCAACAGATGACAAATTTACTGCACACGCGTACATTTAAAACATGTAAACCGGATTACAATGATTACCAGTCGAAAATAATGGAACCATGGATGCAGAAAATGTACACAGGTCGAAAGGTTCATCCATGTGTTACAGTAACAGCGTTCAAAAATTGTAACAATGACGTCATAGTTACTCACGAAAACGTTGTTGTTTAAAACACGCCGTCTTTCATCCGTCGCGAAAATATCCCTATATATAAGCAATGGTGAAACTAATCTTATAGATATAACACTGAAACTTATTTCGTAGAATTTATTACAATTGGGACATTAATGCATGAAACAAAAACAATATGAATTATTCTTAATAAGTTTTTTTCGGATTTGTAAATACCTAAGCATAATATATCCACACATGTCAATACAAAAACAAACAGGAAACACGGTCCTAGCCTCACTTTTATAACCTCTTTTCGTTACGCACGTCGAGAGCTGTGTTACTGATTCAATAACACGGTCACAAATGATGACGTTGCTCACATACGTCATAACACCTTCCCCTTGATAACCGCTGTCAAGAAAATGAAGCGGTAATAGTAACCGTTGCGTTTGTCAGTTCAACGGTTACTCGCGAAAAAATCCTATTAATTACAATAATTTGCGGGCGTAAATAGTGCCTTTTGCGCCCTAAAACCTAAGAAACCAACATGTTTATTTGCATCACATTGGCATACCAACAACGTAACTTGATTTTTGAGAACGAATCGTGCCATTTATTTTTTCAAAGTTTTAAGGTGGATTTAAACGATTTTATAAAAAATCTTGTTTGCATTTCGGGCGTGAACGATGATTTTGGCCCTTTGCCTTTCGAGCCTCGGGCTTGTAATTCCGCCGCGAGCCAAAATCGCTCCCTTCACGCCCTTAATACAGAAATAGCTAATTTATAAATAATATACCTACTTAATCTAACTAATACGTATAATGTAGTATACGAGCATACAAGGCCGATCAGTCAAGGCAAGAACCGAGCGTGACCCAGCGAGATATTTTGTAAGTATTTTTATCAAAATACCGCAAATTTGAAGTCTTATAACTCGAAAGATACTTAATAAAAAAAAATTTATTATGGTGTTTTGGAAAGATCTCGAGGTAAGCTATAAGAATATGTAAAAATATGTAGGGTGTCCAATTAAAAAAATTTAAGGTTACCTTCATATGACCTTCAAGCGATTATTCAAGGTCAAACAAATGGTACCATCTTATGGCCCCCTCGAAACCATACAACTTTTGTCTGAAATATTTTTCTCTAAATTGCTCTGTTTCCGAAATAAAAGGGGTGTACGGGTGGTCTCAGACATCCTGTATATGAATAAACCGGGTGCTTTCAAAAATTTTAATTTCCCGTTCAAACCGAACGAAACATAAAATTTTCTTGCCATTGTTTACAGATGGTCAAGTAGTTTACAGGTTTACATGCTTCAATAGTATGTGATGAATAGTTACTTTTAAGTTTAACCCAAAGCTTTAGGTATAGCTAAGATCTGAACAACATATGCAGATCTCTGCGTTCAGCGTCGCCTGGCGGTGATTTGTGAATTAGTGTTATGAAAACACTTCTTGAGTTTAAGTAATTGCATGGAAATAAATCCGTAGTACCGTATGATTTTTAAAATTTTAGATCAAGAGAGGCTGTGATAAGGAAAACATACAGCTTAAATTAACTCATACGTACGTTTTGGTTAACACCACTGGGAAAATATCGTTCAATTATGAATGCATTTTGAAGTTTTGTAAATATCATTTTAAATAAACTGTTGTATTTGCTAATTTACGCCATACGTTTTGCTTTCACGGCCTCCCTCGATCTAAAATTTTAAAAATCATACGGTAGTACCAGAGTACACGAGTACGATAACTCGCCAAAATTGTGAACACCATTGTGACGTAGTGTCCCACCCCAACCGTCAATTGTATTATGAAACCTGCCTTAATACGCTAATTCTTGTAAAATTAGATTAAGGAAAAAAATAAACAAATCGGAATGGATTCTACTTTATTTAGAACTCTTTACTTACACTTAAGAACAGAAACACTTTGGATCAGTGGCGGCTCTTCAAGATATGCAGAGGGTGGGCAATATTTGAAAAACTAAAGGACCCTTTATAAAGATATTCCTCTGATTGATATTTTTTAAACGTTCTTTGTTAGAAGTTATTTTAACAAGTTGATGAACAAGTATTATCGTTATGATATTATATGTCATTATCTCCGTATGTCTCCAATTTTCCACACATTAAAAAGAAAACAAAACTATATATTCTAAGAATTACTAAAACAAATTCTGAAATGATAAAATTTAAAACTGTAGCTAAACAATAACAAATAAATTCTCAAAATAATAACTAAATAAAATTTAAAACAATAACAAATAAATTCTCAGAATAATTAAATAACATGCAAAACAGTACCTAACTAAAATAAATTCTGAAAATAAGAACATAAATTTTTAAGTGATAAATCTGTCATTTTAAACATTAATATCGAAATCTCTCACCTTAATTAAATTAATAATATAGCGTTGACATTAACGTTTTTAACTCGGATGGTACTCGTGAACAACCGAACACAGACGAATTGTAGGACGGGCTTGCCCTCCCGCTATCTAACTTCAGAGCAGCTATTATTCTTTTTGTTTTTAGTTATGCATTACAATGTATAATATGTATAAATCTTTCAGACGAATATTGAATATTATGTAACCTGTATTAGGTATTAATCAAACAGAATGGACAGAAGATTCAAAATAAAATACAAAATTTGGCAAATTAATCTTAATGTCCCATTCTGTTTATACAGCACTCCGATCTCGAGTTGTCACGTGGCCGTGGGTCTGCCCATCGGGTGAACGTAAGAGAGGATAACGTAACAACCTACGTGTAGCGTTCCTTTCTGTCTGTTACATTAAATGAAAGTTCATCGTATGTCTGCACTTACAGTCATACAGGGGGCGAGCCCAACCTACTCCTGCATAGTAACAAGGAGCTGCATCGCATCGCAATTTAACGTATTACCGAGCGTGCGGAATTATACAAAGTTCTAAAATCTAGATCACATGCACATTTTTAATTATGCATTACAATAATGTTCTGGATTTATATATTTAAAGAACACGAATAGATGAAAAAAAATTAAAAAATATTTCAAAATTATTTTAAAGATTAATGGTCTATTTCTTCACCATATTTAACCTAAGGTTAATATATCTAACAGTTCGAATGTGACGGACAGTTGGCCATACACATACTATGTGTCACATTCTAACTGAGAGATAAATTTAACCTCAAGTTAAGGCGATGAAGAAATCGGGCACAAATTGTATTGATAAATTGTATCACAAAATCTCATAAATGAACACTAATTATACGCACCGTTTATAAGATTTTGTGATGCAGTTTTCATCGGACAAGAACCTGCTTTAATTATGTATTGATAAACTTTAACAGGGTGGGCAATGCCCACCCTGCCCACCCCGACGAGCCGCCACTGGTTTTGTATTGAAGAAACTGAAAGAATAGTATTGACATTCTCAGTGACTGTCATTGTCTCATTTGACTCTACGTCATTTGACAATATTATTCAGTATTGTTTATCAATAAATATTTTTGTTTTAAACGCGCTTAAACTTTGTGCTGTCGTTGCAGTTATAAATCCACTTTTATAAACTGGATTCATTCCTAGGCGATTTTTCATTTTTTTTTACGCAATAGATATTTTTAATTGGTTCGTTTAATTTATTTAGAACTGCTTTTTTTTGGCCCCGCGCAATTTTTGAACCCGGCCCCGCAATAGTTTGCGCCGGCCCTGATATTTACAGTGTATTAATTTAGCTGCATCAACGAAAAATATTAATATTATTAAGCACATTTGATTTGTCTTGAATTGTCTCATATTCTAAAAGCCACATCTTTTTTTGTAAGAGTTTGCATATCACCAATTATGTATTTTGCTACTCTTAAAAATGCAATCTTTTGTTTTCTAATCAAAATACGTGCCCGAACTTGCCCCATTTCTTACTTTTTTGAATTATTGTTTGTTATAGATAAAACGAAATACAAGAATTTATTCCAAAAGTGGTTAACTCATAAACATTTAACTCGTGTAAAAATGTAAACAATTAAAAGTTTTTGTGTTTAGTAAAGACAAAGTGACGGATTTACTACATTTAAATAGAAAAAATGAATATTTTATTAAAACTATAGGTAGAAGAAAAATGGCAAAAATATAATCGAATCTCATCGCGGTTTCTTGCTGGTAATTATTCACGGTTAGAGAAAGCTCATCAATAAATAAGTATAAAAAATTAACTGTAACTTCTATTTACATTTTTCTTATTTTATTTTTACTAAGATAGTACAACATCAAAATTATCTAACTACTTAAATTAGTAATTTTTTGCAGATAGCATATTTTTTTAGCTATAATTTCTTAATATATTCTTCATTTTATAATAATAAATTATAGTTATACGTAATTATGCCTTTTTGGGTCAATTTTTAAAAAGACTGATCTTTCATTGTTGATTCAATAATAAAGTTTTCCTAATTTACTATGTGAGACTACTGTGCGCTGTAATGCAGCGCTGCAATGTAACATAATAAAGACTAGGCTTGGGCTGGATTAATGGCGACCGCTTGAAGAAAGCGCTGCAAGCTACACTGCAAGCAATGGCGTCACATGTACCCCGTTCAGGTTTACGCTTTGGGTGCGTTTCGTTTGCGCGCTCACACGCTTTAAGCGCTCACGCTTACAAGCGCTGGGTTGCGTTCAAAAATGAACACCCCGGTGTGAGGTGTGACCCGGCGAGGTGTTGTGACGTTTTATAGTGGAGTGCACACCGTATATGAACGCTCGGGGTGCATGTGGTGTCATGTGAGGTTAATTTAAAGTTAAATGGACATATTATCAGTCATCACTGTCAGTGATTTTAGTAGTTTTTAGTATTTAACGGTCAATAAAATATTTTGATTACTAAACAGAATTTACAGAGGATTTAATAAAAAGAAATTAAGTAATCGAAACTCATTTTCGCACGCTTGCTTCACATTGCGCATGACGGTAAATTTTTCCCCTGTCGCGACCAAGGAACGAGGAGTGCACTCAAAGTGTGAGCCCGAATCTTTATTTGAACGCTTGGGGAGTTTCCTTTAATTCATTTCTGAACGCTTGAGGTTCGCCTAGGTATCACTCTTACCCCGGGGTACGCCATTTTTGAACGCACTCCTGTTTTCTGTCGTTTTCTTTGGGGTTTAGTCGCTTAAGCCGTTATACGCAAAGGTGTTTCTTTTGACTTTTGTTTGCACAACGAATTCATAACCTCAAAAATATAACTTCAATAGTGAAATTGATTCTATTGAATCTATTGATTCTATTGAATTGAGCTATTTCTAAAGTGTAATGTTTGTTTATAACCTGATTATGTTTAGCTAATCTCCTTATACGCATCTCACACGTGCCATTTGGAACATAAGCGCTTAAGCTTTTGCTGCTCTACCTCGATGGAATAAGCGATTGTGAGCGAAGACTATGACGTCATAATGACGTTACTATTTCGTCAGCCGGCGCTTTGTGAGCGTTTGCAAAGCCAAAGGGAACGATTTAAGCAATGCTTATGAGCGCGCAAATGAAACGCACCCTTTATTAAAGCGCTGCAGTTACCTGAATGCAGCTAACGTAAATCTAAATTCGACTCAAAATGGCGGACAACCACACCAAATTTTGCCACCGTGCTTCGTCTCTTACAGCTTGAGGGATTCTAAATAATCGAACTTCCTTTTCGGATCGATTTTTATAATTTTTAATGTTGCAGGTTGGCATTTTTTATTATTATAAGATAATTTCTTTTAACCCGTCAGTCAGACAGAACCTGTTAGGACGTTTAAAACTGCGTTTCCAAGGTTTCGCGCGCTTATTTTGACTGAAAATGGCGTTTAATTGCGGTACTTTATCTATTTAAGGACTTTATCTTCGACTGGAGTGCCTTTAATAAGAGTGAAGACATACCTGAAGTCAATTTCTATTGGTCGCAAGCGATTTTCAACCTTATTTATCAAGGTCGGTAGCCATTTTTGTGCTAGAAATGGGCATATGTTTCAGAATTTGGTCTACCGGTTTAATTTCTCAACCACCGGAGCATTCCGGACTTACTGGTTTTATATTTAATGATGCGTTGGTAGGAGCCCCGGTTTAATATACCGATTACATTTGGTGAATTATGAAATGGACTACGCATAGTGGTGAAATGTCAATGGTTGTATATATTTAATATATATTTAATGATACGTTGGTAGGGGTCCTGGTTTAATATACCGATTAGATTCGGTGATTTGTGAAATGGCCTACGTATATGTTGCGCAATATGGACGTCGACGGATATTTTGGGGTTAGTAATTGTTCTTTGTTTTGAGGTAGTTAATTAAATTAGTAAAAACTTAATTATTCAGTTTGTATGTATACAATACAATCCGTCTGCTTTTTATTTCAATACGGCTTTGTAGTTACTGAAAGAAAATAGTAACGATAAACCGGTTGGCTAATTTGAACCACCACCACCTAATTTTGAACCTCCTATCCGTTCCCATTTAGCACAAAAATGGCGCCTATGTCTTCATAGAAATAGCATCCAATATTAAAACTTTGATGACCAGGGTTGCCACAATCGTTACAATTGTAATGATTTCATTACAATTTAGTCGATGTCGTTACGTCGTTACTACATTGTTTAAAACAAGCAAATTTCATTACTAAATTAATGATACATTTAACGATTTAAGTATATCGCGAGAAATCGCTTATTCATGTTATATCACAGTTTTGTTTTGGTAAAATTTGAAATTGATCATCATGAAATTACTATTTACTTATGTCAGTTTGGCCCAATCGGTTTTGTGGTTTGGCGTTTAGACTCTGCAATAGATAAGTAAGTACCGGGTGGACTATTTTTGATGGTTTTACAGGGTTTCTTGGTTATTTATAGGAGTAAAAGAAAACCGTTTTTGCAACCCAGTACTACTTTTTCGAGAGGTGAAGACGAAAGTTAGCTACTTGGATTCATTCGGGAAATATCGGCCGAAAACGAATTTTCACGAAAAATTATTTTTCACAATATTTCAGCTGATATTTCCCGAACGAATCGAGGTAGCTAACTTTTGTCTTCACCATTGAGTTTTTCTCGAAAAAGTAGCAATGGATCGCGAAAACGGTTTTCTTTTATTCCTATAAATAACCGAAAAATCCTGTAAAACTATATTTTATATGTTATAAATGTTGTAGGTTTTTATCTCTATCGAAGCCCAATGCAGCACAAATGCAATCAAATTGTACAATGAATGAATCAGGTGTTACAGAAGAAATTACATTTTAATTTTTCTTTAATAAATTTTAAATATTAATGTGACAATTTTATAATTACCTAAAGAATTTTTTTTTTATTTTTATAGTTTATTTAGCACTAAACTTATTTCCTACTCCATTTGAATATTGGCATAAAATTAGTGTTGTAAAATTGGATTATAAACCGGTTATTAACTGGTTAATTATCCGGTTAATAACACCCGGTTATTTACCACATGGTTATTTATTTTGAATTTGCCGCCAATAATTTGGAGACATACTTGCAACTAAACTTTTTAAGTATTAATTTTAGATGGTTAGGGTAAATGTGACGCAATAAATTTTGACATATCGATATTTATCGGTAGCAGGGGCGCGAAAAATTATCGATAATATTTTCATAAATATCATTAAGGGGAACGCAATTCAAATGTTTTCTTCATCGTCATTTTTGGGTTGTCTGACGTTGCTGTTGATCGTTGCTCTGCTTGACGTCGGTTCGGCGATTCGGGTGTGCTCGTCGGTTTCCGGGTTCAGCGGAAATAAAAGCGTCTATCACTTAGCAACGACTTTATTTACAAACTTTGTCTATATTTACATGTTTTTACAAACTGTGTCTTACGGACACTACTCGCAGGACGGTAGTTTCGGAAACGGTGTGTCTTACGGACACTAATCGCAGGACGGTAGTTCCGGAAACGGTGTGCCTTACGGACACTAATCGCAGGACGGCAGTTCCGGAAACGGTGTGTCTTACGGACACTAATCGCAGGACGGTAGTTCCGGAAACGGTGTGCCTTACGGACACTAATCGCAGAACGGCAGTTCCGGAAACGGTGTGTCTTACGGACACTAATCGCAGGACGGTAGTTTCGGAAACGGTGTGTCTTACGGACACTAATCGCAGGACGGTAGTTTCGGAAACGGTGTGTCTTACGGACACTAATCCCAGGACTGTAGTTCCGGAAACGGTGTGTCTTACGGACACTAATCGCAGGACGGTGTTCCGGAAACGGCGTGTCTTACGGACACTAATCGCAGGACGGCAGTTCCGGAAACGTTGTGTCTTACGGTCACTAATCGCAGGACTGTAGTTTCGGAAACGGTGTGTCTTACGGACACTAAACCCAGGACGGTAGTTCCGGAAACATACACCAATCAAACTTCGCAACTACAATAGGCATTTACGAAAATTCACCCGGTTGATAACCGGGTTAGAAATGTGAGACAGAACATTAAAAGCGATTTTAAGCGAATCATCGGTAATTACCGGTTAAAATTTTTTTTAACTAAATGCTTTCCAAATGCACAGATACTACTCGGAGTTATTCTAGAGCTGCTCCAAGTAGCTTCGAATAACTCATGCGTGCAATTGGAAAGCACCTCTTGTAGCTTTAGTTAAAAATATTTTTGACCGTTAATTACCGGTTATGCGCTTAAAATCGCTTTATGCATGTAAGGGTGAGAAAAATAGAGTACGGTATATCCACCGGATTAATTTTCGTAAATGCCTAATGTTGTTCACCCTTTTATCGGCCATTTTGCAATTAACAGAGACCTCTCGCGTCGATAATTAAGTCGCGAATATCGACATTCTAAAGTCATCAGTTAGCGATATATAAAACCTGATATTGCGCATGCGCATCCCTAATTGATACCAGATGTTCAGTCGTACGAAATTCGCTATAACCATACAAAAACCGTCTCAAATTCGATATACATTTTACTGTATCGCTCATCTTTAATTATAAGTTCATTAACATTAGACCATTACCATTCCATTTATTATAAGATCATAACATAACCTTTAAATTATTATTCTTAATAACTACAAAAATTCTATTTTCTCATAAAATAAAGATTGTGACATAGCTGAATTTGGTCTTTTCTAAAAGGATAAGTCAAAAGCAATACAATAACACTAGTTTTATTCCATTTTGTTATTTACTTTATTTACTGTTTAATTGACAGGTTAGTAATCCGGTAAATTAAGTAAATTATATAATTTACCGGTAAATTTGCAACACTACATAAAATTAAGAACTATTTACATACGTACATAGAGTACTAGTAAAACAAATACAATAACTTGTGATTAACTATTTTGAAGTTCCCGCCTTTCATTACATTTAATTACTATTTGACTGTCCTTTTCATTACTTATTTTAACTGCTTGTGGCAACCCTGTTGAAGACCACATAACCTCTAAATTTGTTTACATTTCCCACAGGACCAATAGCGTACCGTCACAGCAGGGGAACGTTTCTCATTCTTTCAGTATAAAATACACAACTGTGAGCTATTGGCATTAAATAAAAAGCTCTTACCAATAATTTTGTTCTGTGAAATCCAATGTGTGATTCTAAACGTAAGTAAAACCACTGAAAACGGACATTCAATTTCGATGTGTAAAACACATCCGACGCTACTGACTTATTTACATTTCAACAAACGTTTACGAAACTGATAAATGATGCTACAAATAGCATAAGAATTAGTCATGACACAAGTTATCACATTAATTTTCATTCAAAACTACTTATTAATACGCAAAATGAACAATTATTTGACTCCGGCAAGTCAGCTATTCACGAATGCGTCCATGATATGCCCCTCGACCAATCAGACGCTGTGTCTGACCAAAACAAAGCTATAGGTTATGTGGCTTTCCAAAAGCTGTATACTATACGATTTTTAGCCATGGGCATATTCTTTATTTCAACGCAAATTTGTGATTGAAAGCATCAGTGTTGGTACCTGATGCAGAGACATCATCTACTGATGGATACAACAGACTACGAATAAAAGAACGTCTTGTGTTCAACTGAAATTCTCTTGGAAATTCTTTCTAACCTCAAAAAAGTAGATATTTTATTTACGTCCTTAAAATCATTGGTTGCAGACCATTCTGTAGACACAAAATACATTTTAGTGTTACAATAGTGACGTCACACATGCAACTGGTTCAAAATTATTGACTTCTTTCACTTTTCTGCAAAAAATAAAGATAATTAAATAATAATAATAAAAATAAAGATACTTGAAAGAATTTCTTTCAATTTCGTAAACATTTGTTAGATCCGCAAAATAAATGATGTTCCCTAAAGTAAATAAACTTTCAAATGTATACCATTTCCCGCCAGAACGAACTTTCAAACAGTTCCACCATCTGAAACGAATGATGGATCTGTGATGCCATCAGGGGGGTTATTCTCGAACTGGAGAGAAGTGATCGCTCCCAAAAATGACGTCAAAATGACGCAAATCTCGAAAGATTTGTATACTTTTATACGAGAGCCTACGTCATTTTGACGTCATTTTCGAGAGCGATCGCTTCTCTCCAGTTCGAGAATAACCCCCCTGATTACAACTAACTGGAATAAAAGAACAACTGTTGATGAATCTGAGTGATCCATCAAGCAATAAAAGAACGGACTTGATGGAACTGATGCCATCAAGCGGGCTTATTGATGAAATAAAGAACACGCCCTTTGATTGGTGCATGTTTTCTGATGTTTTCAAAGTTAAACCAATCCGTGAAATCTATCTATCCTATCCTAATTCATTTGTCTTCACTCTTATTAAAGGCACTCTATGGGCGTGTTCTTTATTTCATCAATAAGCCCGCTTGATGGCATCAGTTCCATCAAGTCCGTTCTTTTATTGCTTGATGGATCACTCAGATTCATCAACAGTCGTTCTTTTATATCTACTTTTTTGAGGTTAGAAAGAATTTCCAAGAGAATTTCAGTTGAACGCAAAGCGTTCTTTTATTCATAGCCTGTTGTATCCATCAGTAGATGACGTCACTGCATTAGGTCCCAACACTATCTTCGACTCGATCCTAACGACATCTGAAGAGAGATACACCATTTAACAACAAAATTAATAACTTTACTATTAATATGTAATGTAATGTATTTCATAAATACAACGTGTTTATTAAATCTATACCTGCAAACAATTGTTAAAGCGAACACATTACTACAATTTCCTGAAAGTCATTTCATGTAAATAATCTGTGAAGTAAAGCGAGGTTACGTTCGTATATGCAGATGTTTCGTTTAACCACCAAATTAAATGCTGTGGAGGCATTTAATTTAAGTTGCACGAATTTACAATTCGTAAGATGGGCAAAAAGACCTGCCAGAAAACCGTTAGGTTCTCCACCAGCCAAAAGTAAGATGTTCAAAATTCCAATCAAGCCAAAAATTCCAGAAGATGAGTATAACGAACTAAAACGTTTAATGAACAATTATCGTACACAGATGAAATCACTGAATAAATATCTGACTAGTAAATACACCACTGATATAACAGAACTTGTCGACGAGCAAAAAAGACGTGTAGAATTCGAGGAGGACTTTGCACGCTGTGTTAAAATTAATGAAATATGGAACAATAAAGTCGAAGCTGAAAGAAAAGAGTTCTTTGAAAGAGAGTTGATGGAACAGATCGAGAACGCTGAACAACGATTAAAGACACGACAGGAGATTCAAAAAGAAAAAGAGGAACAAGCAGAAAGAATCGTGCGTCAAGTTAAAGAAGAAGCAAAGACCTTCATCACTCCTGAGAATATTGATGATGCTATTGAATATGCATTAGCAAATCCAACAGATCACAATTATTCTATAGATTTAGAGGGAAACTATTATTATGGACGCAATACAAAACCATGCAAGGAAAATAAAGACAAAGAAGAATTATCCATAAAACAATAAGTTGTATATTTTAATGTAATAGAAAAATAATTTATAATATTTGCTTATTTAAGTAAATAATGATTGCAAGAATTCTTTTCTTTCTTCTGTACTTTTGACAAACTCCATCTGTTCAATGTTATTTTCTTTGCTGTTAATATTTTGCAACTCGTTATTAACAAACGTTTTATTTCTTTGCTTATCGAGATTAATTGTAAAGAAATTGCTTTTCTTCTTTGCCAATTGAATTTCAGCTTGTAATTTCTGTCTTCGGGCAGCTTTTTCGTACGCCAGGCGCTCATGCAAATGTGTCCACTTAAAATTTGATAAGTATTTAATATTCCATATGCTGTCGTAATGTTTTGACTTTTTCCTGCTGCTGACTTGTGTGCTGTTTAAATACTGGGCTACCTTTCTTGCCACAGACTTCTTTTCAAATTCTACCCATCCTTCTGTGAATTTCTTGGCAACTTTTCTTTTCTTTGACTTTTTTTCACCTGGTTTAGGTTCTAAAACAAAAGAATTTGTAAACTCATGATCTTGTTAAAAGAAAATTATACCTGTTTCTGCTAATTGTAAATATACACGACCAACATTGCCAAATTCACTGAAAACTTCTCTAATCTTTGTTACATTCATGTAAGGTGGTATGGTGGATAAGTATATAATCCCACGTTTGGGCATTTTCTTATGCCTAACCTTTTGCGATTCCGAATATATTTCTGTCTCTTCTTCAACCATTTTTCTCTTTAAACTCTTAAAATTTCTATAATTCTCATTCGAATTAATTTAACATTTCAAATCCACAACTTACATAAATCATAAGCCCTAATACTTTAGGTTAGGATTTTGACACATGTTTACAACTGTTGTCAATGGCTGCGTTCAACTCCAAACTCTTTGGGTGCGTTTCATTTACGCGCTCACATGCTTTGAGCGCTCATAAGCATTGCTTAAATCGGTCCCTTTGACTTTGCAAACACTCACAAAGCGCCGGCTGACGAAATAGTAACGTCATTATGACGTCATAGTCTTCGCTACTTCGCTCATTCCATCCACATTGGGCGTGTTTTTTAATTACTCGAACGTTCAAGCGTTCGAGCTCCGCTAGCATGCACCAAGTGCCGAGGTAGTGCAGCAAAGTAGAACAGTGAACACAACCTAACAACGTTATGTATGTATGTATGTTATGTACAGTAAGCATTAACTGGTCGTTTTTTAAAGCGTTTTTTAATTATAGAATTGAGCAAGTTCTCGAACTGTCTGACAACTTGTTCGAACACATTTGTCTCGAGGTGCATTTAAAAAACACGCCCATTCCATCGAGGTAGAGCAGCAAAAGCCAGGGTTGCCAGTTCTCCTATTTTTAATAGGAGTCTCCTATTTTTTAACAAAATCTCTCACCTTCTATGAAGCATTAGATATAGCGTATAGCGTATATTTTCACGGAACAAACTTTCTTATGGTCGTCATAAATTGTTGCATTTTTCTTCCAGAGAGAAACCGTTTTTTATTCTTAGTTAGGGAAATTTAAGTCATGATGTCATTTTATGTGGCAACATTGGCTACAGACAGTGTTGTTTGTTTTCTATTGTTGCCTGCAATATGGCTCCATCTAATGCAGATGCAGACATATTCACATCGGTTGATCGGTTAAAAACTGGGCTGTGTTCGAGAACAACGCTCTGGAGTGAAAAAGACTCTGAAAGCCGTTCGATAACGTTCAGTTTGTCAGTCAGAGCAATGTATACAAGCGTTCGAAAACTTGTTGGAGCGTCGCTCTAGTATCGCACAAGTTACTCCAAACTAGACCAGAGTAAAAATTAACTGACTTGCGCAGAAAGATTTTAATCGTCTGTTCTGTTTAGTTTGCTTTACTGTACCTTACTTTAGGTTATGTTTTGATATTCAAGTAAAATCAAATATCTGTTTATTGAATGGTTTATTGTAATTAGGTAGCAAAGATGGATAAAGAACAAGTGTTCGAGCTACAAATTTATGATCCTGAAGAAGAAAAAACGTACTATTTTCTATTGCGTGGCTTTAATCGACTCTTTAACTTTGCTATAACAACTTTTTGGATATTTTCATCTTCTGAACTACTATCGTCAGCATGTAACAATATTTCACAAAATAAACGATTACTTAATGCCAACGCACTGGCAACAACATTTATACATCTATTGTTGTCCATCGCGAATGTAAAGTATCTAATAAACTAGGGTTATAATTTTATAATAAAAAAGCCTTGTTGATCACACAGTATCGTTCGAAAACAAATAGTCAATCGAGTGTCGCCCGTGATTGCTCTTACCCTCTTCACAAAAATGTAATTGTCACCCTAGTGCGACGTTTTCGAACACAGCCCTGCACTGGTGTACACCAATGCATACTTTTTCGCAAAATACTCTTTAAAGTAACTTGAAATGTTTGTGTGGTATGTCAGTATGAATGAGTATGATTCGTATTATAATACGTATAATATATATATATAATATATATGTATATATAATATAATAGTATAATACGACAATAATTAATACGATTAAACATTATCAATGAATTTAGGCTTCATTAAAGTATATTTCGTAAAAAAGGTGTACAAAAAGGTGTAGTTGTTAAATGGGTTGTAAAAATTCCGCTCCAACTCCCTCCAATCTAGGTTGCGCGTTGCGTAGATCCGACGTAGACCGACGATTAGGGATGCTCAAAACAGTTAAATGTATCGATTCAATTGAATCGATTGTGTGGAATAGATTCAGATGAATCGATTCAATTTAAACACGTAGAATCGACTCGATTCAATACACATATTACCAATTTCTATTCTTGAAATTAAAACTTATGTCGCAGCATCATATTTTATGGTTCCATTGCAGTGTTTACAACGAACAGATTTGCTGTTATCAGTAATAAAATGATTAAAATGCTTCCATACTTCACTTGTTTTAGGAAGCATTGTTCTACACTCACACTCAAATACAAAATACGCATATACCTACTGTTCAAGGGTGCAACGCAAATTTTTGCTCGTTGATGGTCAAAGAAATTTCTGTAATTTGAAATGTTCTGTTTTATGCCGCGGACTTTCCCTACCCACAATTTTATCATTTTGAGTTATTGGCTGCCAGTAACATATAGATGGCGCGGTGATAAAAAATTGGTTGTATGTCCAGATCCACACCTTTCCGATTCGATTCTTGAATCGATTCACACCAAATTGAATCGATTCGATTCTTTCGATGCATCGTTTGCAAAGAATCGTTTCAACTATAAATCGATCGACGATTCAACGATTGTCGTTAATACAATTTCAATCGAATGGAGGTGTAGCGGCCACATTGTCGAGGCTACGCCGGCTACGGTTATTTTTTTCCAATTTAATGTTACAAATATCAAGATTTCGCACTCAGGAATTAAACTGATTTTCAAACTTAATGAATTTTGTGGTTAATCGCTGATCCTTTAGATGTCGTTATGTGTGCAAACTGTAATGTATTATCGGCCGAGTTATTGATACGTAGTTGTCAAAAGTCCGATGTACACAAGTTTGATGTAATTGTGTTTCGGCCGGTGCTTTGCTAATTTATAATTGTGAATTTGGTACTAGTTTGCTTTAGTCGCAATAATGAATAATATAAGCCCATCTGCAGGTAATTTTATGAAATTATTTGAGTTTCTATTGTAACCCTCTACATGTTCACTATTTCCAAAAAGTGTCTGACGCATTCATTGCATGTTACATTGTTGTTAATTTATGCAATCATCTCACCATACCCAAAACGGCGAAAGCATACAGAGGGGCTGAAATAGATTTGACGTTTCTTTTTGTAACGCTGTGACGTGTCACCGATGTCGGAATTTTTCCAGTTTTTATTTGTTTATCGGGGACAAAATCGGGAAACGATAACAAATTTCGTAAACGCTTGGTCGGATTTGTACTTTTTCGAATTTTTTTTGCGCATCGTTTGTTGCATACTTTCGAAAATGCCTCAAGGAGAAAGCCGCGAGAAAGGAATTTCTTCACGCTCGATGACCAGCAGTAACAGCTGTTTTGCGAATTTTTAACGCTGCCGATCGAATTCTGTTAAGAAATGCTAGCGATGTGAATTTTGTGCACCTGTGTTTTTGAAAAAATGAGCGGCGAAGGCGGCGAAGAAGAATCCAACTACATTGAAGATCCGTATTTTAATCCGCAGATCAGCACAACCCCGAGCTTGGACGACCTCGACGATATTGAGTATCTCGACGAGAATGATTTATTAGAAAATGAGTTGGAATTGTTCGATTTGAGGCAGCTGGATTTTGATGAATTAAATTTTCACAGTTTGAATTCCTTGAATGGGAACGACGAGTCGGTTAACGTTGAGGCTGAATTTTTTAACGTAAAACGTGCCAACGCGATTATCAGGGCTTTTTTTAGGAATAATTTCAAGCGACAAGTGCGCGTTACTTACTGTGATCTTACTAAGCCTTATTTAGCTAAATTACCAAAAGATAGTAATTTTAGGAAATATTTGGAAATCAGTAATGGTAACGACAGTGGTAAGTATAATTTTTTTTTCAAATAAAAATTTTGCGTCTGTAATTAAATACACTGTGTAAAAAACAAATAAACAAACTATACATATAAAGGAAAAGGACAGACAGTAGTTCTTCCCTCATTGTTTGACTTTATAATTTGCATCTTTCCTTAAATTGATGGAAGTGAGGTCACAGCTTTCTGACGTTATGGTCTTGATGACGCGAACGGTCTTGTTTAATTTTGAATCGCTGAGCCAAACTGACTACAATATGTCGCAAATTTAGGAACCTAAAGTGCAGTTTTACCTTTTTTTATCATCCTATATACTAATCTAACATCTTATCTTTTATTTTTACTTATTCATATATTTTTCCAGAAGAAGCAATGGCTGCAGGAGATAACACTCCGACAGATTACTCACACTTATCATATGAAGAAAAACTGAAGCAGGAAGAAGAATGGCGTACAGAACTTGCCCAAATCGAAGAAGAAATAGCAACTTTACGAACAGTTCTCTCGGCGAAAATGCGACGTAGTGCTGAACTGAAACGCAACTTGGGGATTACGGTTTGGAAAGAACTCACTGATGACATGAATCAGGGTTTGAAGAATGTCAAAGAGAGCAATGTGTAAGTTTTTTTTTTTTTAATTCAGAGATTACCTGTAAGCAGGGTTGGGCCAATAGAATACATCAAATAAAACACATTTTCTACATGTAAAGTACTGCATTACATCAAGAATTTTCCACACACTTTACACATAGGCAGTGTAATTAAAAAAAAATTTCAATTAAATGTTCAAAATGCTGCGCAGTGTACTTTTCATATCGTCGCTGATCATAAAGTAACAGGGAGAGAACATTGATGCTTTTTTTATTCGATGGGTTTTCGATGTGGTTTTATAGTAAAACTAAAAGAAGCAATGGTACCTTTGTGGTTCTTTTTCTGAGATATGAGCGAAAACTAACAAAAAAATTTCGTTAATTTATTGACAAACTTTTTTTTTAATCAAAATAATTTGTTCGCGATGATGTATTAACCTTAAATCAAGAAGGTATTAATTAGCTTTGCCAAACTGTTTTGTTGATTTAAATCAATGATTCCCAAAGTGGTCTGTATCGACCCCCAGGGGTCGATTTCGACCTGCAAGGGGTCCATATCAGCGAAAACAAAAATTGGGGGTGCATGAGATGTAAATAGGGGTCCATGGGAATGGATCTCATTTAAGCATGTCGTGACTGAAATTTTGGCTTTCCATAAATGTATCAATATGTTGCGCCGTTGCGCACATATGTGAAATAGCAAGGCTTGTCCAGACCAGTGTTGCCAGTTTTTATTTGCCCGAAATCGCCTATTGCATCAGAAACGGTCGCCCAAAATCGCCAAATTCCATTGCATGACTAGAATTCACATCCTATTCGCTTTATTGAAAATCAAGAGGTAAATTAAGTAGAGAACGTGAAATTTGTGAAAACATACTTTTGTTAAAAAATAAACATAAAATTTTTGTCTGTTTATCATATAATATAAACTATAATTTGGAAGAAACTCTATTAATAGATGACAACTTTACGCTTTACAACGTGGACGTCCAATGCATCTATGGACCAATAACGGAAGCACAGAACACTTTCTAAAGGACCATGAACCGGCATCAACCAACAAAATCTACACACAAAACTAAATGAATACAAGGCAATCAATTATTGTAAAATATCTAAGATTAACAACATATTAGTGCTCGCCCAAATTAGTCGCCAGTCGCCAAAGCTGAAAATTGGTCGCAATCTAAAATTTAAACTCGCCCATTTGGCGATTTATCGCCCAAACTGGCAACACTGGTCCAGACTTGTACCAGAGCTTTGCATCAGGCTCACCCCTCCCATTAAAAGCATTTTTTGTGTAGTTATTTTATATTAGAATTTTACTAGATTTGCATTTTGTCATTTTAATTAATAAGGGCCAGTTTTTCAATTACAAGTTAACTTTAACCTTCTTTTTATTGCCAGAGGAATTATTGTTTTCATAACTGTTACCATGTTACTATGGGAATAAACAGCAGTGTTGCCAATCCACTCTAAGCCAATTAACATTTTCAAATTTTTAAAAACCCGCTCTTACCCACATCTGCCCACATTGAGTAATGATAATGAAATTGAAATGAATGAATGAAATGGTACAAAATTTATTTTATTTAAATAAGTAATAATTATTGGATTGGCGGCAATCGGCAACAGTGCAGTGCTGCCAACCGACCAAGCGAAGCATTTCGGAAGATAGTTATGCAAAATTCCGATAGATGTCTCTGAATTTCGGTTGAGCTAATTTAAATCACTTGATTAAAATCATGTTTCAAATCACTGATTTTATTCAGCCGATTTTTATTTTTGAAAATACAAATTAAAATTTTTTTTTTAATTGTCATGAAATAAACAAAACTGGTTCCAAATTTCTAAAATTAAGACATTTGACAGTTATTGTGAAAATTTTTGACGCTAAATAAAACAAAAGACGATCGAGAAATACAGAAAATTTATAAAATTACAAAAAAAAATAAAAATTAAAAAATTCTTAGGAAATAAACAAAACTTTCTAAAATTTGACATTTGTGTAATTTTTAACATAAAATAAAACAAAAGACGATCGAGAAATAAAGAAAATAAATAAAATTTAAAGAAATAAAAATAAAAAAAATCTCATTGAATAAAATTAGAAAAAAATATGTAATAAAAATCTCATTAAATAAAATTACAAAAAATAAAAATTAAAAAATTCTCATTAAATAAATAAAACTTTCTAAAATTAAGGTTTGACATTTGTGCAATTTTTGACGTAAAATAAAACGAGACGCTCGACAAATTTATAAAATTAAAAAAAAATAAAAATTAATCTCATTGAATAAAATTAGAAAAAAATAAAAATAAAAAAATAAAAAATTACAAAAAATTTAAAAATTTTCATTAAATAAACAATACTTTCTACTTTCTATAAAATTATAAAAATTACAAAGTTATAAAAATTAAAAAATTCTCATTAATTAAACAAAATTTTCTAAAATTAAGATTTGAACTTTAGGCATTTTTTGGCGTAAAATAAAACAAAAAACGATCGACAAATTTATAAAATTAAAAAATCTCATTGAAGAAAATTAGAAAAAAATTACAAAAATAAAAAACATTAAATATACAAAAAATTATAAAAATTAAAAAATTCTCATTAAATAAACAAAACTTTCTAAAATTGCAATTTTTTACGAAAAATAAAACAAAAAACGATCGACAAATTCATAAAATTAAAAAAAGTAAATATAAGAAAAATCTCATTTAATAAAATTATAAAATAAAAAAATCTCAATAAAATTACAAAAAGATAAAAATTAAAAAATTATTATTGAATTAACAAAACTTTCTAAAATTAAAATTTGACAATTGTGTATTTTTTGATGAAAAACAAAACAAGAGGCGATCGAGAAATAAAGAAAAATTATAAAATTACGAAAACTAACGAAAATTTAAAAAATTCTCATTAAATAAAATTTTCTAAAATTAAGATTTGACATTGTGCAATTTTTAACGTAAAATAAAACAAAAGACGATCTAGAAGTAAAGAAAATTGATAAAATTACAAAAAAATAAAAATTTGAAAAAAGTTGAGTTCAAAATCGGTAGGTCTACCGAATTGTCGGTAGAGTTGGCAGCACTGATCTACAATGTGAATTTGGCTGTCAGTTAGTTACTTTAGTTTTTGTCGGCTTCCGGCTTCAGTGATTTCTTTGTTGCCAATAGTAAAGCTGACTAACAAGTCGTCAATCAAAAATTTTCTAATTTATCTGTTTTTTTTTCTTCCTTGAAAATAGCCATTTTTACCCATGTACATATTTTTTGTACCCGCAAGGTTGCTTAAATTACCCGTAAATCGGGTAATTGCCTGCACATTGGCAACCCTGATAAACAGATAGTTAAAGTTAACAGGTGATTGATATATCGGCCCTGAATGTATAAAACTTAACGTGTTTTTTTTTAACTCTTTCACTCTACACTACAGTTAAACCTATCAAAAATGAGTAGCACTGTGTCAGCTGTCAAAAACACATTTGAAATTGATGAATTTGTAACAATATTAGAAAGGCGAGGGGTCTACCCAAAACAGAAAATATTGGCACGTGTCTACGAGACAAATGAGTTGCCAATTTTGAAGGAACTACATTTTCTTTGAGAATAAAATTCAAATGCCCATAAAAGACTAAGCCTTTCCGACCCTGACAATACAGGTTTTTTATCGATGAAATCTCATCTACTTTCTATCATTTTCGTTTGAACACTTATTTTTGGGACACGTTGCATTGTGTTCTAAACAGTTTTTTTTTTGCATTAAAGGGGGGGTGGATTACCGCAGGTGCAATTCTTTTCAGGGATTTTGAAACAGCAATGAATTGTATGGATGCTCTCGTTTACACTATGCAATTCTTGACGTTTTACTTTTGATTTTTAAGCAGGTGAAATTGCATGCCTTAGAACAAGTTCTAACTCTGTGCAATTCTGGTAAGTTCAACCTTATCAACTGAATTTGTCACACTACATCCATTTCAATTATTCGCTAGAATAAGATGATCTTACAGTGAGTGTTCTGAAAGGTTAACTATTAATTCAGTCCATGCTTTGTTTTTTATTGTTGTGTATATGGATCATAAATTGCACGAGTGGAAACATATCATGCAATTCTATAGTCATGCAGCAAAATCGCAGCGATTCTAATATTGCATAAAACAATAATTGCAGGGAAGAATTGCATCAGTGGAAAACCCCCTTTACTCGTTTTCTACATGTAATATAAATAAAGTTTTTTTTTTTTTAATCAAAAATGACTCAACCCTTCTGTAAGTTAATTCGATAATTTGAGAGAGTTCTACGCATGTAATTTTTTATTAGAACAAATTGTTAATAATTTTTAATTAGAAATTGCATTGTTACATAGAGTTGCATATTTTTAATATACTGCTCAAAGTAATTAAGGGATGACAACACCGGATGAACAGGATGAAAACACCAGATCTGAACAAACAATTTATTGTATAAACCCTATTGTGTACTATTCAGTAGATATTGATTTGGAAATTCCAATCTCGAAACTGCAACCTAACAACATATTTCCAGTAAACTTAGGGTGGATCACATAAAAGATTAAATTTAAGTCTAAGTTAGAATGTGACACTGTCATGACGTACTATCGGGGCCTTAAAATTTCGCACGATTTTTTATCAAGTAGCCAGAATTTCTCTAAATTATAATAATAATAATAACCTGTGAGCAACTAAAAATCAGATTAGAGCAGGCGGTGCAAAGAAAATGTATGTCTGTGATTAAATAAAAAGTCAATAAATTTGACAGTCCATGAATGTATTACATTAATTAATTCAGTTAATCACAGACATACATTTTCTTTGCACCGCCTACTCTAATCTGATTTTTATTTGCTCACTTTTTATATTTGTCAAAACGTTCTACATACACAAATACAGGATTCAGTAAGAACATTTGACTTGTCAGCGAGCACATGAATATTAAACAAAAAAGTATTAAAAATGAATTACAAATTAAAAAATTCCTCTAATGAGTAAAATGCTGCTGCTGTCAGAAATTGTTGCAGTTTTTTCTTAAAATGCGTCGAGTTGGTCGGCATATCATCATTCCATAACGTCTTGATTTTGTTAAGGCAGAGTAATCCCATATATTTTGGACCCTTTTGACTAACGGTTAGTCGATTGAATGGAAGTCGCCAATTCTCTCGAGACCTGGTTTGGTAATCATGAAAATCACAATTTTTTTCTAGGTAGTCGGTAAGAGATATAGCATATAAAGTTAGTTGATAGATATAAAGCGATGGCACCGTCATTATCCCATAACACGAAAAAAATTGACGACAGCTCCTTCTCTTCTCGATACCTGCCATAATCCGAATTATCCTCTTCTGAATGGTCAAAATGTTTAACATTTTGCTGCAGCCGCCCCACATAAGCAAACCGTACGAGATGTTTGAATGTACCAGCCGAAATATAACATAACATTCGAAGCACTTCAAGAGTTACAGTGTCTCTGAGTCTGTAGATTTAAAACAGATGTTTACTAAGTTTGGTTTCCAGATCTTCGACATGGCGACACCAGGTTAATTTCGCGTCGATACGGACACCAAGGAATTTAAAATCGGTTGTGCCAGCAATAGAATTTCTTCCACATCGTATTAAGGGATAGCAGTCAAGAGTTGAGTTTTTTGTTGATATTGGTACAGCCACGGTCTTTTCACCATTTAGTAAGAGACCGTTACTTTGACACCATTGCTCCATTTCTTTCACGACATTATTAGCTTTTGCAATGGCTTCTGACGTGGTATAATCCGAGACAATAAATGTTGTGTCATCCGCATAAATTGTCGTTGAGGAAGCTGATGCGCATTGATTGGGTAGATCATTGATAAACGGAGCGAATAGTATAGGTCCAAGAATGGATCCTTGAGGCACTCCCGAGTTGACTTTGATATCATCCGAATAAGTGTTGTTTATCACAACAAACTGAGATCGGTTAGTTAAGTACGATCTAATCCAATCTTTCACTATTCCTCTGATTCCCATAACTTCCAATTTGTCGCATAGAAGAGAGTGATTGATAGTATCAAACGCTCGACGTAGATCACAGAATATTGTATAGGCTTTTTTCTTGTCGTTTAGTTCGTTAAGCATAAAGTTATAAGTTGCAGTTATGGCTGCAATGGTGGATCTACCCTTTCGAAAACCATGCTGAGAGTCGTTTAATAAGTTATGTTTGGAGATGTACAAATTCAGTCTTGTGTGGAAGATATCCTCGAATATTTTCCCTATTTGATTTTGTATGGTAATTGGTCTATAACTGCTTACTTCGTGAGGATTGCTTTTATTTTTGTAAATAGATATAACTTTACAGGACTTTAAGGCGGTTGGATATATTCCTTCAGAGAAGGATTCATTTATAATATCACTTAACGGATTGGCTATTACCTCTGCAACTGCTTTTAAAATAAAACTAGGGATATTATCTGGTCCCGCACAACGTTTTGTACATTTAGAGACTATTGTACGGGTCACTTCTGCGTTATCGGTTGGGAATAGTATCATTGATTGTGCAATACAATGACTTGTGCCAGTGGTACCGTTTAGTGTATGATTATTTGTGGAACTTCGGACGAAATATGCATTTAACAAGTTGGATACTTTTTTTTCATCAGTTATTTCATTTTTCATTGAGTCCAATAAAGTAAGTTTTGATACTTTCTTTGAACTTCTCTCGCTATTAATAATTTTCCAACATTCTGAGTTTAAATTGGAGGCGTTAGTAAGTCTACTGGAATTATATGTATGTTTAGCAGTATCAATTGTTGTTTTGTACAATCTCTTAAAGTCCAAAAAACGTTGATGGTACCAGGTATCGTTTAATCGTTTGTCGGTTTCGTGCATTTCATCTAACATTTTAGACAATTCTCTAATACGATCGGTCATCCATGGATGCTTTTGATTAGAGGTTTTTAATTTCGTTCGTACAAGTGGAAATGCGCTATTAAAGTAACCAAGAAAAAGATTTATGAAGGCATTATACTTTTCGTCTGTGCCATGAATCGAGTACACATCATGCCATTCTTCTGAGGATAAATAGTTTTTAAAAATATTTACATTTTCTCTTGTGAAATGCCTCAAATTTTGGACCTTCGCAAGGATTAATCTCAGCAACATTCATATTCTGGTAGGTATGATCAGACAGGTGTGTATCTTTAATTTCAATATCGCAAGTAAAATCCGCAAATATATTATCTATACAGGACATTGATAATCTATCTTTCCTGGTCGGTACTAATGATTTGAGAACAAGGTTATATTGTAGAAGGGTATTGGTCAAATTCCGAGATTCATTTGAAGTTACCAGTGTATTAATATTTGAATCCCCACAGACCAAGTGAAGGTTGAAGTGAGGATAAATTTTCCCTAGTTCAGTGTCAAAATGTAATAAAAAATCATCTGTGCCAGCTGAAGGGGGTTTGTATATGCATACGATGACAAGTTTTTGTTTATGTATACTTATGCTACACGCAGCTATAGCTATAGCTATAATTTTGTAGAACAGGCTCTTTCCTCAATTTTGACACTAAAGACATTTAACCAAAAGTCAGATCGTTTGGTTATATTTTAAGAACAGCAAGATAATAAAGTATTACAACTGAAATAACAGAATAAAAGTAGCGACCAACCATCTTCTAATTTTGCGATTGCAAAACCCTTCTTTCCTTCAGAAAGCACGTGATTTGGCTGTGTTGCTACAACTTTAGCATTACATTTGAAATCTGACGTTTAAAATGATTATTTTTGACAAGCCATCAAAGAAAGCCATATTTACAGCGGGAAATTGAATCGTGCGAAATTATAAGGCCGCGTAGTGTCACATTCTAAGATAGGCTTGTAATCTATGATGTATTTAACCGCAACTCTTGACATATCTCATAATTTTTTTGAGCAGTGTAGTTGCAATGCATGTTATACTACGTAAATATTTCATTTCTTCAGCTACCAGACCGTGGAATCGAAAGTAGGTCAAGTTACTAAGGCAGTTACTGACGCCCCGATGTAAGTAATTTATTTAAAATGCATGCATGCTAACCACAAGCGTCTATCAACTCTTGCACTGATGATTTTACAAATTTGTTGCTGCAAACAGAATGTCTTTCTAACAGTTGTTAAATTTTAGATATCAAAAAACTACTTCAGTTATTGGTGGAATAACTGGGAGTATTACTAACAAACTTGGTCAGATGCGTCATTCGGATTCGTTCCGGTCATTCGAGGAAAAAGTTGGCACCGCATACGAAAACGTAAAGGTATTTTTTTGGCAAAAATTGTAGTGTTTTACATAGTATCCAAGATGTTTGCTCTAGGTGACAAAGGTTCATATTCATAAACAGAACTTATGCTATGCGTTCAATAAAACATTGTGAATAATATCTATTTATGTACTACAAAGATTTCTTTTATGGAAAGTAATTGATAAACTGTATTTAAACCCATATTGGTTGTGCGTCCGCAACACTTGAAATGCATACAGATCATGCGAATTATTATCGAACGCATAGCCTAAGTTTTGTTTATGAATACGGGCCAAAGTCAATGGCTTTGTTATACTAATTATGACACTTTTAAGTGATTCTTTAAGTGTTCTACAAGATGTTGTAGCCTATACCTGCTGGATACAATACAGTAGCAATATTTTTTTTTTTGATGATCTTAATTAATTTATAACTTGCTCATGATGAAAAGAAAAAAATAATAATCAACTATAATATTATTTTATATTTATTTTGGAATAACGTTTTAGTACAGTATAGAAATTTACTTCGTATTAGGGAAGTCATACCCGTACGTTTGAGCTACCCGGGTACCCGTACCGTGCTCGGGTAATCATATGAGCTAGGGTACCTGTATAAATTCAGATACCCGTATAAGTTCGAGTACCCGTGTAAATTGGGTACTCCTATAAGTTTAGATATTTCAACTTGAACGGATTCACGAATGTTAAATATAATTAAGTTTTTAACAGTAAAAACGAGTACCAGGATAAAGAAATTATACCCGGGCAATAATCGCACAGGTAGTACTCGGGTATCAGATATACCCGGGTAATAACGGGGATCCGGATAAAGAAATGATACCCGGGTAATAATTGCACGGGTAGTACTAGGGTACCCGGGTAATAACGCGTACCTTTTTTTTTTCTATGAGAGGTTTGGAGAAATCTTCAAAAGACACCATCAACGGATATCCATGTCGGTGGCGTGTTGGATTCACCCGGTCGTTGCCTTTCTTAAGGTCTCCGACACAGGCACCTACCAACTAAAACTCCTACCCCTCTCTCGCAGCTGCTAATTCCTGGAATCCGCCGCTAGGCATTACATCAGGAATTTCGCACTGTCATGTCAGTTGTTATTATAGTTCCAAAAAGTTTTTTATGTTTGTTGTTCACGTATTGGTGTTTCCTTTTCGTCTTTTGCCTTGGTACTCATTATACTTCTTAGCATATTGGTCACGGTATTCCATAAATGTCCGCTGCTTACCAACAGCTCCGCCACGTTTCCAGTTGTGATGGTTATCCTGCATTCTTGGCCGGCTTCTTCCCTTATGTTCTTCCATCGAATACATTCAAAGATTGTGTGTTCTGGAGTGTCTGCGGCTCCACAGTACCAGCAGCACTCACTGTCCAATTTACCGATCTTGTGTAAATAACTGGCAAAGACCCCGTGTCCAGTTATGGCCTGCGTCGTGTAGTGGTCCACTAGCGCGCAGATCCTTAATAAACGTTTTGGTCCAGCCTCGGTATGAATCCCAAAACGACATGCCGTTTGCATGTGGCTTCTGCTGTTGGTATTGCTTCAGTCTGGTCTCTGCTATGAGCTTGATTGGTGGCACCGTAGCTGTAGCTTCAGTCCTGTATGCAGACGTAATGCGTATAGCCATCTTCCTATTAATGGACTCGAGTTGCCTTTCGTAGTGCTTGTAGCGTAGCGCGTTGTACCATATGGGGGCTGCGTAGAGGATGATCGAGACGACAATCCCTGCCAGTACCTTTCGCTTTTTAGGCCTAGGGCCGCCGATGTTTGGCAATAGCCTTCCCAAACACGCTAGAGTTTTGTTTGCCTTCTCGCATATCCTCTTGACGTACACTGTCATCCTGACTTCCCTGTCGAGGTAGACCCCTAAGTATTTTATTTCGTCCCTGCTCATTATGACCTCATCCTCTATGCGTAGAGTGATGTTTTTCAGTCTTCTCGGTCCTGCCAATATTATACACTCTGTTTTGGCAGTGGCTAGTTTTAGTTCTTGTTGGTCTAACCAGCTATTGACTCTACTCATTGCGTAGAGGGCCTTTTCTTCGAGAGCTGTTATGGTTTTTGCAATTATGATGATAGCCAGATCATCGGCATATGTGGTGGATGTTATCCCCTGTCCCAGTTGCAATCGTAGCAGGTTGTCGTACAGGTGTGGCTTCTTACTCTTGAATTAATTATCCGTGATAAGATTATATACCTTTATTTCTTCATTATCAATCACATTAAATTGTCAAAAAATTAAAATAATTCAACTGTCCTATTTACATAATCAGCAAAATACTTAAAACTATGACAACACGTGGTTCCCCACACTACCCCCCTTTTAGAACGTTAGTTCATATGGTGTATTTGTCCGGACATCGGATTCGTCTTCCTGATCGCGTAATTATCGATGGTGAAGAACTTGTCATTTCTGAATTATCTTCTTGTTTATTTGATGAACGATGTAATATTTCACTATTACCATATGCGGCTGCCAAAAATGCAGGTTTCAATCTATCTATTGATATGTTTTTCGGTTTACCTTTGAAATCTATGCAAAAGTATTTATTAGATCTTGATATTACTTTAAATGGACCTAAGTATGGTAGACTTAATTTAGAATGACTTGCATCTTCCCTCACAAATACGTGTGAGCAATGGAGTAGATCTGGATGAACAAAAATATTGTTCTTGTGATGATAACGTACTGGAAGCGGTTTAATATCTTGCATAAAAGAACGTAATTTTTCAACAAAACTTGCAGGATCTATATTTGACCTTCTTTCATCAAAAAAATCACCAGGCAGTCTCAATGTTTTCCCATATACCATTTCAGCTGTAGAAAATTGTGCATCTTCACGAATTGTTGCTTTTAATCCCAACAAAACTGCAGGTAAAACTGTAGTCCACGTGCTATTTTTATGACAACGTAATGCCGATTTTAAGTGCCTGTGCCATCTTTCCAGTATTCCATTCGCTTGTGGATGATATGATGTTGTTTTAATATGTTTAATTCCGAATACTTTTGTTAACTCTTTAAACAACGATGAATTAAATTGACCACCTTGATCTGTTGTTATAGTACGCGGTATGCCGTATCTTGCGACCCATCCATTAAAGAATGTTTTTATTACTGTATCTGCTGTAATATCAATTATCGGCCAAGCTTCGGGCCAACGAGTGTATCTATCAATGCAAGTAAGACAATATCTGCAACCTTCAGAAACTGGTAATGGTCCTATTATGTCCAAATGAATGTGAGCAAAGCGTTCATCTGGTAATGGAAATTGTTGAATAGGACTTCGAGTATGTTTCAAAACTTTTGCTCGTTGGCAGCTGAGGCATTCTCGTACCCATTTAGCACAATCTTTTTTCATAGAGGGCCAAACAAAACGGCATTGAATCAATTTAATTGAACTTTTAACTCCTGGATGTGATAATCCATGCAAGTTCTCGAAAATTTGTTTTTGAAACTTCTTCGTAACAAAAGGTCTTGGAACTCCTTGTGAAACATCACAGTATAATATTTTCTTATTAGGAAGTGAATAAGCTTTTAAAATTAAGGAAGAATTTTTATTAATATAACTTTGCATTTCTTGACACTTTGTTTGATCTTCTGCAAGTTCTTCCAGTTTAATTATATTATTCCACTGCAGTGTATTAATGCGTGATAGTGTGTCAGCTATAATGTTATCTTTGCCAGATATGTGTCGAATATCAGTTGTAAATTGAGCTACAAAGTCAAGGTGGCGTATTTGTCGTAACGAGTAAATAAGTGGCTTGTGATCTGTGAACAAAGTAAATGATCTTGCTTCTAACATATGTCTAAAGTGTTTAATGCCCAGATAAGCTGCTAATAGTTCACGATCATAGGTACTGTATCGCTTTTCCGTATCTGTTAATTTTTTAGAAAAATATCCAAGAGGTTTCCAAATGTTTTCTTGTTCTTGATGTAACACAGCTCCAACACCGATATCCGATGCATCAACTGTTAAAGATAAAAGACCATCCACGGATGGATGTACGAGTGCTGTTGCATTTACTAGACTTTTCTTTACTTCTTCAAAAGCATTTTTTAGTTTTTCAGACCAAATAATAGGTCACTTGTCATTTTTACATGAGTCTTTTAATAAATCAAGGAGCATATGTTGCGATTCTACAGCTTTCGGTAAAAACCGTCTATAAAAATTCACGATGGCTAAGAAACGCCGAAGTTCTCCGATATTATTTGGAATTTTATACTCTGCTACAGCTGCTACCTTTTCGGGAAGTGGTTCAATTCCTCTTTTAGATACGACATGTCCTAAAAATTTTACTGTTTCTTTACCAAAATTGCATTTCGAAGGATTAATTACTAGACCATATTTTTGAAAGCGTTGAACTAAAATTTTTAGGTGTTCTTCATGTTCTTGAATGTTGTGTGATGCTACTAGAATATCATCAATGTAAGGAATGCAAAAATCTAAACCTGCAGTTACCTCATTTATAAAACGTTGAAATGTCTGAGCTGCATTGCATAGCCCAAACGTCATAACTGGGAATTCAAAAAGACCGAAGGGTGTCGTAATTGCTGTTTTCGGAATGTCTTCATCTCTCACTGGTATTTGATGGTAAGCGCGTACTAAATCCACAGTTGAAAAAAATAATTTTCCTTTTAATGTAGAGCCAAAATCATGTAGGTGAGGAATCGGGTATCTGTCTGGAATAGTTGCTACATTTAATCTCCGATAATCACCACAAGGACGCCATAGACCTTCTTTTTTTGGGACTAAATGTAAAGGACTAGCCCAAGGACTTTTTGAAGGTCTACAAATCCCTTGCTCGAGCATGTATTCAAACTCTTTCTTTGCAATGGCAAGCTTATCTGGAGGTAACCTTCTTGGTTTTGCTGTGATAGGAGGACCTTTAGTAATTATATGGTGTACAACAGAATGTTTACAAGATTTAAAAGAATTAGGTCTAGTAATTTCTTTGAACTGTTCTAGTAAATGAGAAAATGGACCCTCCATGATTGTTTTTATGCCTTTTTGAATAAATGCTGTCTTCTTACCTGACGAACATAAAGCAGTAGTAGTATCAATCAATTTTTGCCGTTTGATGTCAACTAATAAACCAAAATGTGCCAAAAAGATCCGCTCCTATAATAGGTTTAGTAACATCCGCCACGATGAATTTCCAATTAAATGAACGATGTAAACCCAAATCCAGTTTAATAAGTTGGTCTCCATAAGTCTTAATTGGTGAATTATTTGCTGCATATAATATGAAGGGGGTCGAACCGATTTTAGTTTGAGTAGGTTTTGGAACCACTGAAATATCAGCTCCAATATCTACAAGATATTGTCTTCCCGAAGACCTATCACTTATAATGAGGCGGTTTGAACTTGTACCATTACTAGCCGCCCCTAGTAACAGTTTAATTCGTTTCCCTGTTTAAAATCACATGGGAAGTTGCATTTGCGTGCATTTCTTCCAAAACGCTCGTGATACCAGCAAAGTTCTCTTCTTGATTTTGAATTGAAATTATTGCGATTTGATCTTATTACATGATGTTGAAATTTCTCAACTTGTGCGGTTAAATTTACTAGGATTTCGTTATGTGAATCTGTATTTTCTTTATGAATGTTCAATACATCAGGTACATGTGGAATTTCACAAATTTTATCAGCCATTGTAGCTAATTGTCCAAGTCCCTCTGAACTGATGACAAGAACAGCTTGAGTTTGACGTGGAAGCCTTTGTAGCCACAGAGTCTTCAAAGTGTCATCATTTAATCTCCCTGAACCAAGCTCTCGCATCTCACGTAAGAGTTGAGATGGCTTCTTGTCGCCTAATTCTAATTCGTTCACTAGTTTATGTAACTTCTTTTCGTCTGAATCAGTATAACATTCCAATAATTTTCTTTTAAGAGTTTGATACATGTCATTTTGAGGCGGATTTAAAATCATATCGCTTATTTGTTGCAAAACGTCACTTTCTAGAGCTGCCACCAAAGAATGATATTTTGTAGCATCTTTCGAAATTCCATTAGCAATAAATTGAGATTCAACTTGATGAAACCATAAAGCAGGATTTATTCTCCAGAACGGTGGAATTTTAATAGAAACTTTTGCAATATGTTCGTGTGTAGTAGATAACTGTTCCGCGTCTTCCATCGTGTCTCCAAAAATTATTAAATGTAAAAGGAATTCAGTTTTCCGCGTCGGGGTCACCAATTGTGGCTTCTTACTCTTGAATTAATTATCCGTGATAAGATTATATACCTTTATTTCTTCATTATCAATCACATTAAATTATGTCAAAAAATTAAAATAATTCAACTGTCCTATTTACATAATCAGCAAAATACTTAAAACTATGACAACACGTGGTTCCCCACACAGGACATTCCACAGAGTCGGTCCGAGCCCTGCGGAACTCCGCACGTTATGTCCAGCTCTTCGCCCGTTTGGGTGTCGACTTTCCGGTCCGTCAGCTACGATTGTATTATTTAGATTATGTACTTGCTGATCTCGGCGTCGCTTAGCGCTTCTACGATGTGTGACCGGGAAGCTGAATTGAACGCGTTCTCTACGTCCAAGGCCAGCATCAGGCAGAAACTTCTATGTTGGTAGGCGGCTCTCTTCGTTTCGTTTACGATTTCAGACACCTTGCTTAGGGCATCTATGGTTGATCTTCCTAGTCTGAAGCCGTATTGGTGCTCTTCTCTTCCATTTCCTCGACGAGTCGTTGCTTGATGAGGGTTTCTAAAATTTTTGCTACCACGTCCAAGAGGCAGATTGGTCTGTAAGAGGGCCGGTCGTTGGGGGCCTTTCTAGGTTTTTCAACCAAAACCAGCCTCGCCCGTTTCCATATGTTCGGAAAGACTCCGGCAGTCAGGCAATCGTTTATTACCTCCAGAAAAGTGGTTGTATTGGCCTTCGCAATGATCTGAATAACCTCCGGTGGAATTTTGTCCGGGCCCGGAGATCTCTTCGCTCTGATTCTCCTGATAGCATATTCCATTTCCGTTGTTGTGAATGGCACTATGCCTTCACATGCTCCGGTGTTGGGCCAGATGGTAATAGGCTTCTTTGGGAACATCTTCTCAATCTGTTTTTCCGCCTCGTCTTTGCCCAGCATGACAGGTGGTCTAAGTCTTAGCTTCTTCGTTGCTATCTGATAGCCCTTACCCCATGTGTCGTTATTCAGGTCCTCGCAGAGTTCAGTTCACATGATGGCTTTGCGTTTCTTGATGGCCTGCTTGAGATCTTTCTTTGCAGCTTTGTAGTTTTGATGGCTATGCGTCTACTGTCCAGTTTCTTGTTGTTTGCTCGGGTTAGTGCTCTGCGTTTCTTTCCGCTTTCCTGCAATAGATTCCGACCACCAGTACGCCGGGCGATGGCGATGATAGTTCGGTGTTCTCTGGGTCAGGTGTATGTTGCATAGTTCAGTTATGCTGTCTATGAGTTCTGGCGGAGTAATGCGCCTTTGCCTGTGAGGGAATGTGCCATCCAGGGGTTAATCGTGGTGCTTCCTTGGTTGGTTGTATGTTCCCGGTTGAGAAGGTTATGAGTCTATGGTTGCTCATACTTTCCATGTCCTCCTCTACTTTCCAATTTTGGATGTTCCTGGCCACGCCGGGAGTTGACAGCGTCACATCGATAATCGAGTTGCCCAGGTTGTTTTGGAATGTGGGGGTGTTTCCCGTGTTCAGAACAGTTAGGTACAATGCCTCCACCCACTCCTCCATCATCGTGCCTTTCTTATTTGTAACATTGCTCCCGAAAATAGGTGTTAGTTCTAATGTCAGTTTCTAGGTCCTTCAGGTAGTTCTCGAATTCGCTTGAATTTTGCTTGAAGAGTGTATAATTAGGTTGCTTAACATTGCGCATACAAATCCGCTATGTTTGTATACTTCTAAGATAGGAATTCCTTTCCTGATGGACAGAAAGGAGTCTCTCTTGCTGTTACAGAAGATTTTTTGCGTAAATTTGCTGTTCGGCTCTTGTCCAATTACGATGTCTATCCTTTTTTCATAGGTGATCTGGGTGATGATGTTGTGTGCGGGTGCATGCCTATCTAGGTTAAGTTGAATAAAGTTGAGCTTGTTCATTGTTATGGGGTCGAAGTGCTCCTTTTTTTTGCTGGTGTCGGAGCCTTTGTGATGTTGTCGTTTCGGTTTTTAGGAGTCTTGTACTGCTCCTCAGAGGTGCCCTTGGGAATCTTTCTAGCGTCTTCCTCCCTAGTCCTCTTCCGAACCGCTCGCAAGGCCCCCGCGAAGGCTTTGCATTTACCTGTTCCGGCCCTATGTCTGTCTTCTTTACAGATCGGGCATTCAGGTATGTTGGAGCAGCTCTTCGCGAAGTGGCAGTTCAGGCATGCTTTGGATCTATCTGAGCCTTTGCATTCCGTTATTTTATGGCCATATTCCCAGCACTTAGGGCATTTGTTGACTTCCAATCTTCTTTCCACCCTACACGGTATTAGTCCGATTTTAATTTCACCTCGAGCAACGTCAGCATCCACGCCCACCTCCTGTTTGTCCAGTGTGACACTGGCCGTGAGTGTGTTGTCCAGGTTTGGTCTGAGTTCGCTGATCTTTATGGGGGCTCTTTCAGTCCTATCGAGCGCAGTTCTGATTGCTGCTTCGACGTCGCTTTTGTTTGTTGTAGCATCCATGCCCCGGATGTGGATAGTGTCGGTAGTTCTGCTCTGTTCGATCCTCTTGACCTTTCCTGGTTCGATGCCAGATGTCAGGGTTTAGATTTGTTTAACGGCGGTTTCGCCCCTGTCCATCGTTATCAGTAGCTTGCCCTCTTTCGTGCTTCTCAGTCCCTTTATGGCGCTAGCAGCAGGATCATCGCGTATCTTCTCTTTGACCCTCGCAAGTGTCTCGACGAATATGCCCACTATTAGGGCATAAGTGCTTGGTTTTTCTTAGCGGTCTTAGTTAGAGTGGCTTTTATGTTTGTGTCCTTCCTAGCCGTGTCCTTGGTGGTGAAGATCGCTATTTTAATTTCTGTGTCTTTAAAGATGCATTCTAGCATATTTCTGAAGGACTCCTTGCTTATGAAGTTCAGGTGTGTGACACTGTGGGTCTCCGAACTTAGTTTGACTGGTCAATAATGGGTACCCGGAGAGAAAGAATGATACCCAGGTAACAATTAAACGGGTAGTATTCGGATACCCGGGTATTCGATGTCTTCCGTCCTTCATATTTCATATACAGTAGTGACAAAGACATGTTTTGTAGCGGAGATAATTTCTGAGTGCTGTGCTATCCACAAAATGTCAACTTTCCATGAGCTGATGCTTGCTGGTTGCGCAACAGATTTGGATGTTGGATGTTCATTCAACGCTTGCATTAAACTTTTTTCTAAACTTAAAAGTAAAGATATTTAATAGGGTGGCAATTCTCGTGTGGTTAACCTCTACAATCTCTAATTTCTCTAATTGTTTTAAATATCCCGCTGATTATACTATCCGCATTATGGCGAAGGTTAACCAAAACGATACGCCAGCGTCAAAAGGTACTAACAGCCAATGTCGTTACTGTATAATTACATACGAAGTAAATTTCTATACTGTGGTTTTAGGGTAAATTTGGGAAATGCTTCATTCTCATTTCAAATAACAATCTTTTATGTGTCTACAGTATTACAAAAATCTGTGAAATATTTTGCTAAATAGAAAGAAAGAATCATTTAAGTATTTTCATTATTAACTGTTATTGGTTATTGCCACCGCACAAAAAACATGTGTAGGATGTATATAAATTAGCAGCTAATTTATTCATATAAAATATTCTTCGTTGTATAATTTAAATCCATAATTTTATAAAAATGATTAATACTTTCTACTACTTTTAATACTTTCTCGTAACAGAAACCAATTGCAAATAATATTGATTACATATTCTTGTTTTATCTGATTGATACCATTAGATTAAGGAGTACTGTCAATTGTAATATTGCACTTACTATTGTATTTTGATTACAGTTTGTTAATTGTCCTGCACTGTGGAGTTTACTTCAATAATAATTAGTAATTAGTTACAAATTTCGAATATCTCTTATTATGTACTTTTAAAATTCTTCAAATTTATTTTTTATTTAAGATGGTAATAGCTTAAAAAAGAAGCCTAAACTAAACTGAATTGTGATCATGACTTGAAAAATAAAACGTTAAGTTACAAAGGAAGTAGTGACAATTTAAATTATCTGCTAATTTATACACTATAATATATTATATCAAAAGAAAAAATTATGTATTTCTTTTTCTAGACTAAGGTAGGTACGGGTGTGTCTCGTTCAGGATCCCAGCAAAGTCTGGATGATGCCCTAAGATCAAGATCGGGCTCGGTGGTAACAAGCCCCACCATCCCCGAAGAGAAGCCGATTGCGTAGAACCTTTCTATTGAACTACACTCCGGCCACCATTGCCTTTATGCTTCACCGAACATTAAAATATATAACACATAAATACTACTTATTAACTTCTTTATAGGTGTCAATGTGTTTGTTGCCTTGACTTGAATTTTTTGAGACGAGATTGTTATAATTTTTGTCACGTAAAAGTTATAATCAGCCTGAAATTGTCCCGGTGGTTTTTGTGAAAATTCAAGTTACTTTTGGGTGTCGCAAAAATTGTAAATGCCGAACCTACTTAAGACTTACATGTAATATTTGAATAGTTTTTGTACAGGATTAAGAAGAAGAAAATATGTAGTAGTGATTGATTGAGTTAGATTTTGTCCTAGTTTTTAATGGCTCTATTAGTGTAAGTTTCCTTGTCTTAAATAAATTATATTTTAAATAATTGCTACTAAATAAATATTTTCTTTAGCTGTGGCCGGTGGGTTTCATTTTAATAAATTTCTTCGAATAATGATAACAGGTAGCAGAAAATAATCGATTTAATACAAAATAGTATCAATTACAAAAAAATCAAACAAAATAGTATAACTAACGGAACATGTACTAAATACAAATTTATTAATTCAATGTTAGTGGATTTAATCTCTTATTCAGCAATTATTGCTAATACCACAGATAATACATACACAATATGCAATAAATTATACTAGACTAGTCTTAACTGTATGTAAACATTGATGCTGTAGGTATTATTAATTTTTTTAATGTAGATGAAGCAGTTTTTACTTTTTGAAGTACATTTTCATATTCTGCAGTGTATAGCATAAAGATAATTGAGCAAATACTCTTCATTAACTCCCAAAAGGCATCAACTCTTCTTTATCTTCTCTTTCTCAATATCGCTGGCCGTAATCGATGATCGTGTTTTGAATATTATATTCCTAATGTGTTGTGATGGTAATTCAAATAGCACAGTCAAGACCATAGATAACGTAATAATCCACCACAGTTCAAACAGATTAGACTGAAAAAAATATAGATGTCAAATAAATGTATAATAATGGTAAAAAAATGTTTTACATACATGGTTGCGAATAGCTCCGTAGTGATCGGAGTGACGTGTCGTGCCAACATTGTAGAAATATGTTGGAAATTGTGTTAAATATACTGTATATGATATGTTAGTCCAAAGCTTGGGCAATGGGTGAGACAATATAGCGTTGATGTAGCCTAGAAGAAATAATGTTAATATTATTGTAGGAAACTAAGACTAAAGAAAACTTACTTCGATAACCTATATGTGTTATGTATATTACCCATCCGAAAGCCAAGCACCATAATATGGGAGCGAATGCAGCGTACCATGCAGCATCTTTTGGGCTGTATATGTAGTCAATATCAGCCATAAACGCTGGTCCAAAATAGGCAGAACAAAAGCAGACCAATGCTATAATATTTCCAGCGTGTATCATCGCCTGAAAGTATGGGCGTTTTTTAAATTTTATTTTCGTCTCGTCACTTATTCATTTACCGGTTTAAAATGGACATTTTTATGGTTTCGTAACATATACCCTAAAATGATTCCCATGATGTATACAGTAAGCCTGTATGGTGGTAATATGTACATGTAATCAGCAGTGTTAAATAACTGTTCGGTACTAAAAATATATAAAATAAAAATGAAATATTTAAAACATAATGCATATTGACGTTTTGCAAAAAACCAATTATAGTTATTAAGATACCAAGGGCGTTATAAGGTTTATAACGCCCGGGTGGACACCCGGTATATAATTTATATTATTATTTTCCATAATAGAGTGACTTTAAAATTATAATTGTTTTAAAATAACACCCTAGTGGATTAATTCTACATAACATAAAATTGATCCATTATTTTGTTATAATACTCTATATAGTCGGACATTAAAATTATTAACAGATTTTACTAGCTTTGTTACGTTAATATTTATTTTTTTAGAATTTCTGGTTTACGTTATAAAAATTCTTTATTTTAAACGATTATATTAAAAACGAATCACTTACGAAGCCCCAAAATGAACAAAAATTGACAAGTCCCTGTTGTATGTAACATAAAACCTCATTGCAGTAGAAATAGCAGCTACAACAAGTAGAACAAATATACCTCGTTTAGGCCACTTCCATAAGAGTAGCACCATAAAAGGTGACATGAAAAACAACTGAGTGTCGATACCTACATGGTGCGTATGTGTAAGACACTGAAACAAAAATCTTAATTAGATGATTCCCACTGTGAATCAAACACGTACCATATCTTTAAATCCAAAATAATTGTGAATAAATAACATGTTCCTCCACCAATATTTCTTGCAAATGTCGGAGTGGTGAGTGACTACTTGATTCCACATAGGACCTTCGTTCATCCATGGCAAGACTAAAGTGCAGAATAGAATTAGGGCAGCGAAAGTGGGCAAGATTCTGAGTATCCTTGATAGGTATTCCTGTGGGATGTTGATGCTGTTTTTCTTTCGAAGTTGACCGAATAGGGAGTATGCCATTAGAGTTCCTGATATCATTATGAATATATCCGTGTAGAGACATGCGGATCTGCCTAGTACTGTCCAAGCTTTTCCCAAATTCTATAAGATGGTACGAAATATAAAAAGTTTTAAATTTAATCAGTAATGTGCTCCTTGTTCATTTAGATTTCTAATATATCGACTATTTCAAGTTGAGTGTGTCCATCTCTAGGACTTATTACAGGTCTCACGGTTTACGCAGTCAAATTCGTAGATCTAGATGCGTCGTAGACCGCATGCGAGGGTGGGAGCTTGGAAGACGTGAAAGTTTCATGCAGTGAAGCATACTGCTGCACTAAACCCCACCTACGCGTTCTTGAGCTTATACGCGCAGAATTTGACGGCGTAAATTGTGAGACCTGTATATTTCCCAAGATTTTAATTATCTACGTGGATATACTTTTTACACTGCTAAACACAGATTTTAAACATCGATTATAAAATCGTCATTAAAAACATACGATGCTATAAAAAAAAGCTGCTATCTGTAATATTCGGTAATTCTCGATTCGGACTCATCCTGCCTTAAGCTGCTCCTCAAAGAATCTAGAAAGTTATTATGTCAGTATAAAAAAAACAATAAATAAGAAAGCTAGAAATTTGAAATAATTTGACAGATCGAAATTAAATTGTTTGATTATCCACCTTAATCTTCTTCCTATAAAAACAACAAAAAAAAAGTAACCGCCATTCTTTTCCAATCTTTGTTTTTGATAGCCTACTAACGTGACTTAATAGGTTTGTTCGTTTGTTTTGAGGCAATCAATTATTGTAGAATATCTAAGATTAACAAAATATTACTGTTCGCCCAAATTAGTCGTCAGTCGCCAAAGCTGTAAATTGATCGCAATCTGAATTTTAAACTCGCCCATTTGGCGATTTATCGCCCAAACTGGCAACACTGTAATGCGCATGACATCTAAGTGAGATGCAAGTTTACACATATTATACCAGATGGCGATACCAGTCGGTAAATTGTGCAGTTTGAGCGCTATTCAACAAAAATAAAATCGGAGTCTTGGTTTAAATTGATACAATTAACCACGACCTAATAGCTTTCACGAGATAGTGTGCCTTTATTCGGCCTGCGCAGTTAATTAGTTCAAGTGTTTCTCCGCCATTTACCGCTGGCGCCACTTACCCAAAAAATTGGAAGCAGATTTATATCCGGAATGTCATTATTCTCAATTAAGAGGACTATGGATCACGTGATCAACTACTCGAAAGCCATCAGTACTCCCCCCAAACCCCGCATGACTGAAAACACGCCTCTCTTATAATTGAAATAATTGTCGTTTAGTCCAATCAGGCTCAATAGTTGAAGGACAAGGATAACAGCATCTACATTCGTCTTGTATAAGTTCACACACATTCATCGTATCTAACATAGTGGCAACGTCGCGTCGTAGTAATATTCTTATATTTTGAAATAAAGGAAGAAAAGTTTGCTGGTTATATACGCGCGAAATTCAAAAGTATAAGGTTTGAATAAAAATCATTCTTATATCGAAAAATAAATTGCGAAATACGCCAGTAGTAAAATAATTCTTAATTAAATAATATTCGTAATTAAGACACTTTTTGTTCGTTGAAATTTCTCAAATAATAAATAACTTTTAAAATGAAATAACTTCCACATTTCGTTTTGTGAAAAGTAACTTATACTTTAAGTCAATTTTCTTGATAAATAATTTTCTGATATTTGAAAACCAAACGGAATTTGATCGATACTAATTTCAATTCGAAATTTAAATTGATATTAAATTTAACTAAAATGTAATACATAGATGTCTTATTAATTACACTACTTAGAAATTCTTTCAATATTTTTACTTTAGGAAAAAGTTTTCATTTCAAGATAACATCTTTACACTTATCTTTTAATATACAAATAGGAAATAAATTGTGCATAATTTTCTACATTTTATTAGTAATATTGTTGCAACTTTTGAAAAATCAAAAAATCAATTTTTAACTTATTTCACAACGAAAGCATGTTACAGTTTACTCGCTCACTGAATGATTCTAAATAACAAAAATAAAATATTTTTACCGAAAACGAAAAAAAAATTGTAGACGAAAATTATATTAAAAGTTATTTCAGTTTAAAATTTCTTAATATTCAAAAAAAGTTGAGAGTGATGCACAAACAGGAATAAGGAATACATTGGAACAAATAGTTAACCAATACGATTGCTCAATTGCCGACATGTGATGTAAGCAACAGACCGTACAAAATGAAATTAAGAAAGGCGTACTATCGATATCTTAAAAAAAAACTTTAAAATCCAGCAGCTATGCGTTTCCATTATTTTATTATTTTAAATCTTACTTCATTGTCAAGTTAGTAACCGTATTTTTGTTAACGCCGAAATTCTGAGGAATTCGTGTAACTATGCAAGCAATTATTACCCTATAGCTTTTAAAACAACATTTACTTTAAGTACATATGATTGTCAATGACAATTTCAAATTACGATCGGTAGTAGTTTTATCCAGATTAAAAAGTCTTGTCCTATTAGTTTTTTTATCATAGCAGTGGTAACAATTTAGAGAAATTTTTCGTAATTAAATATTTATGTATAGTTGCGACCAAGAAAAAATTGGTCGTTAGTGTCTTACTTTGACATATTGACCAGTGTTTTATTGTCAAGCGATTGTGGTGGTCATAAACTTTGTACAGCGAAATATTTCAGACAATTTATGACTATTCCATCATCCGTCACAACATGCGAATATGCGAACAGGGAATGAGTAATCCTTTAGGGTTAAATAGTGACGTTACTCCAACTCTCTCAGAGCAAATTTCGCCTTCTTAATTTTTATAAGAGCATTAATTGTCACTCTTCGAGTCATTTATATGATAAAAATTTCTTTCTCGTAGAAAGGTTTTAACTAAAATTTTGAAACGTGTTAAATTCGTGTTTTTAATAGATGTAGGTGGTGCATTGAAGACTTCTATTTTAATCTATCACCATCAATACAAATCGTTCGTAAAATATTATACTTTGCGATGCACTTTTTTTTGCAATAACTGTAAAAGATAAAATACATAAAATCCTACAATCTTTGCATTTACAGTCTTTCGGTATCTCCTAAAATAAAATCTCTAGGTGGGGTGCAAAATATAAAAAAATAACCCTTCAGATCCGGCGTTTGCTCCTAAATTCAAATATATGTAGTTCAATTAAATGGCTAACACCCTCAGAATTTTGGAACGGTAAAGGTAATAAGTTTAAAAGCATAGCGACAAGTCGGAACGCACCCAGTTTTACGATAACAACGTTGCCAAATTTATTTGACATGAGTTAGTTTTCCTTCAACCTTAAGATGGCAGCACATTACATAGCAAATTTTTATATTACGTATTTTTCATTTTGCACTTTTAGGAATGATAATTTCGTATATTTTTTTAAGCAAATATGATCAGTCTTTTACGTAGAATATGGGAAAGTCATTTTCCGTAGTGAGTTTTAAAATTTTATAATTTTACTTTGTTAATATAAAACATTTTCCATAATTATTGACTTTCCCACATTGATAGTATTATTACAGACTGATCTACTTTTAGAATTTTTAAATCGAACGCGTTTTAAAAGCAGCATTTGAAAAATAAATTTTTGCCAATATGGCGGACCTCCATAGGCCTCTTAATGTCAAGTTCGCGCGGTTTATAGCAAGTACTGTTGTTATTTCTTACTCAATTATATCGTACGAAGCGAGCCTCTCTTAAGGGGCGTTTTCATAGGTCAATTTGAGTCGAACGATCAATGAATCGAAAGCCAATCGAACCCAAATTGACGGTGTAAATTAGTTTTCGACTTCGTTGTTGGATGTCGTCAATCGAACAATTGAAGTAGAAACTAGAAACACCCCGAACGATTTCTGCCGAATTTTAGTGAGGATATCTATGTGTTTCAAATTTATAAAAGAATTATATTGTTAATAATAATAATTATTATTATATTTTATCGTCTAACTTGTCTTTAATTTCACACTCATAGTCATTAGTCTAAAAATGGATTATTATCATTATACTGATCTGGCCCTGAATCTTCTAGAATTAATTCCTTCAAAAGTTGATTTGAAACACCTCTTCGCAAAATCCTTGTTCGCGTCCGTCAGCGTCGCCTATTCTTTTTGTTTAAATTTTTAAACATACTTTCTCTCGGATTGCATAAGTAATTGTACTCCTATATTCATCATTTCATTCGAGGCCATTTTAAACTTTAATTATGGCTTCGATACGATTGCCTTGTGTAAACCTTTTTTTTACATTCGATAAACCTAGTCGAACGATCCAAATCGTCTGACTCAAATCGATCGGTGTAAACGCGCCTTTACGAGCATACCTGCGACGGCGACGCGACGGTACCTTTATTTGGTACAAATTTAAAAACCAACTTTATCTCTTCGTCTAAATTCTAAATATATCTTCAATTAATTCTCCTAATAATAATTTATCAAAATTTATCACAGGAATTCTAACTAATGGTTATAATAAAAACAATGATTTTTATGTTCAAGATTCTTTTGAATTTGCTAATATTAGATTAGTAAATCAATTATGAAATTACTAGTTTAGATGTTGTTTCACTTTTTATTAATATTTCTTTAGATTTAACTTTGCAAAGTATTGAAAATAATTGGAAACAAATATCTTATTTTAAATTTCACAAGACATATTTTAAACAAAGTCTTGGTTAACCTATGGGTGCAAATATCTCTCCAATGGATGATTTGTTAAATAATTGCATACCACAGTTAACTTTTGAAATTCCTTGGCTGAAAAAATATGTTGATGACATCATTTGTTTAATTCCTCATGAAGGTATTGATGAGATTTTAAGAATTTTTAATAATAATTATAATCCTAACATACAATTTATTGTTGAAAGAGAAACAGAAGGGAGTTTTCCCTTTTTAGACACGAGAGTTATTCGCTCAGATAATAATACAATTATTATTGTTTGTGAAACGGTCGCGAATTTGTATATAAAACAAATAGCATGCGCTTGATGTAATTGAGAATTTAAATCACAAACAAATGTACATTTATTAGAAACGGTAGGCGGGAGCCAAGTTGCCGGGCCGGATGGGACGTTTATGGTCGTTTCAATAAGCATTTAACAAACACGAAAGGCCATAAATTCTGATCGCACTTGAGCTCATTTCAATAGTTTCTCGAACTGACTATCATAAATCTGTCACGCGAACTTCTAATGCACGTTGGGTTTTCTTTACAAATGGTGAAATTCGATACGCATAAGTAAGACTAAGAGAAGACAGCTATTGAGATTGACACTTGCACAAGTCCCCGGAAATATAAAAACGTCAGTTATGTTGTAATTTAGGAGCTACAGAAAAATTAGAGACATGTGGAGCATTCAGGGTGGCCTTTGTGAAAGTTCGAAAAACACATTCGTGGAACTGGGAGGGCGTGCATTTTTTCTAAACGCAGGACGCAATCCTATTGGCCAAAGTATATTTTGAATCGGATCAAAGGAAGGGGCTTTAATTATGGGCAGCTGAGAAATGAATTTTAAAATTAGAGAGAGATAGCCACGAGCTTTCAAAACGATCAGTCGTATCCATTTTGGCTTGGCAACTTGCTCTGAGTTACTTACTTATTTTCTTGATGATTTTCATCGTAGAGTATAAATTAATTAGTCCTGTCCGTCTAAATACCAGTGTTTTGAGAGGCAATTAAAAATACAATTAAATATCACGGGCGTGACGGGTAATTTAATCGCGAAGTGAATTTAAGATTTGGTGTTGTGCGTGGTTTGGATTCTTATTCCGCGGCGCGGAGTTAGGTAATTTGCTTTAATTTGTATCTTTATTCGTTACATAATTGGTGGTATTAGATGATTAAATTTCCATAATCTATAAATTTCAGTACTTGCTTGGTTTGTGAAATTTACTCTTAGTCTTAATTTGCATCCGAACCAAAGTTAAAAGTAAATAAGTTGCATCCACATTCGTGGAGTTGATTGACCATTGTTATATAAATTATTAAACTAGTTTGTTTGGCGTTCCTGTAATTTAAATCGACCAGAGGCAGTCAGCCGACGGTTTCAATTTATAGTGCAATTCATATACAGGGTACTTTTGTAAAATTAGTGAATTCCCTTTTTCGATATTCTCTGGTAAGTTGGAAACACGCAAACAAAGTGTTTTTCGATTTGCGCAGTGAAATCGATTGTTTTATACCACTGGTCTAAGGCAAGTTTAGATCTGGCGCTAAAACCAAGCGTGACCAGCACAAATTAATCCCCAGTATCTGAATCACATAATCATAGCCATCTTCTCAGCCGAGTTTCCATCACACTCTGTGTGTGGACCAAAGTGTAGTCTTTGTCGGGAGATCTGCGGTTAATTAGAAGTAATTCGCTGAGAGACCGAAAGATCATAACTACCCATAGTAGAGTATCGTATAAAACGGTCAGACATTCCATTGCGTATAGGGTCAGATCATCGTCGAAACAACGCAATCAGAGGCTAATTAATAAAGCGGGCAGGCACTGACCCCCCACCTCAATAAGTGAAAGGAGCGGTCGAGCAAACTCCCCCCTTCGCAGCGTTATTAGGTTATCAATAAATCGGGCCATTTGCGTCTCCCCAGGAGAGCTTCCCTTGAAAAACTAGCGATTACTATTGATTCTCTCTCAGATTGATCGCCTGGGCGGCATTTTGTATCACATACTTCCCCCAGTATCTGATTAATTAATCAATTACATTCATTAAGGAAGTACACTGTAGGCACAACGCCACACTGTGCACGGTTGATATACAGAGCGTGTCTTTGAGTACGATTGAAGTGTTAAACACGAGTACCAAGATAAGTATAATTTTGAAAACAAATTAATTGTTCATTTAAATTGAATAGTAAGTCCACAACTATTGTTTGGGACAAGCATAAACCCACCAACTGTGTAATTGGAAATAGTTAGTTCGTCACGATATTCGAACGAGAAAGCCGTTAAACGAATTCTACTGTATTTCTTATACGATCGTAATTTTTTCTTGTGTGTGCTTCCTTTGTTACGGTAATTAAAAAAATAGGGTTTTTACACTCATGTTTCCAGGCTGCAGAGCGCCTAGAAACCGGAGTTTTTTCCCTTGATTTGCAATAAATAATTAATTAAATTTAAGTCCGCATTTTTATTTTATACGTATCCAATTCCCGCTATCTCATAGCTATAACCGTCTCACCAGGATTAAGAACAGGGTACCGGCATAAGTAGAATCCATCACTGATTAACGATCACGAGCCATTTAATTATTGAAAGTTGTTTAGAAATATCAACAAAGGTAACTCGGATAATTTCTTCGAAAGGCTGGCGCAGAGCGTAGCTTTATTGTAGTTGTATTATTGCATTGTATAGGAGTCCCGTAGTGTCAGGTAGCCATTCGTCTAGACGGAGTGCATGGAACAATAAAACTGACCTTTTCTTTTCTTTGAAATTTCTGACCGAGTTACCCTAGGGTGATTACGCATTAAATTATTGCAGACGGCAATATTTCAGTTGTCAGTCAATTAATTTGCTAGCAAATTAAATTTGTTTATTTGTTTGGATTTATTTATTACTTATTTAGTTGTCCGAAAAAGGCAACAAACAATAGTAGCACATCGGCGAGTTACAATTGGTACACAAAACCCATCAGTTCTGGACGATATAATATTAACTTTAATTCTTGCCATACACATAAAATGAAGATCAACATGATTTTAGGATTAAAAAATCGTATTGAAAAATCTCTCATCCATTATTAAATAAAAATTTATTTAAATTAAGAAATATTCTTCTAAAAAACAGCTACCCTAATTCATTATTAAATAAATTACATAATTTTCAATACTCGACAAAGAATAGAACCTACTTCTGAAATTACTTTTAATTCACAATCTAATGATGTTAAAGTTTACAGATCTTTAAAATAAAAATCTAAAAATAAAAACATTCAAATGGCAACAAAAAACTTATTAACAATCATTATTTTCTAAAGTTAAGCATCCTTTGTTAACCAGCAGCTTGTGTGTTATTTGAACATGCAAATAATACAAGTCATCAAATTAATTTTAATGAAGCAAACATTTTACATTTAGGTATTGAACAAAAGGGGATGGACTGAATTTCAATATGGCACCCATAAGAAAAAATGAACTTGATGATGATATCAGTTTGACGAAACGTGTTATAGCAAAATGGAATTCATCGGTGTGTAGAGATTTTAAAAGTGTCTTAAGAAAGTACTTTGTTCAAATAAAGAAGATGGAGGAAAAATAAGAATATGACAATTTTTCATTTTTTACAATTATTTCGAATTAGAGTTAACGTAGAAATTATTTCTCTGCAGATTATTAATGCTCATAAAATTTAGCAACTTTGTCAAATTTAAACCTATACCGTCTATCTCTTCAAATAAGCGAGATCCCAATGGTGAGGGTCGAATTTGAAACAGCCTGTATTAAATTTCAAAATAACTATAACAATAATTGTTTTAGAAATAATAATTTCTAACATAATGTTTTCCGTTTTTTGTAAATAAAAAAATTTCACTGTCATTCAGTTTTCAAATAAACAATCAATCAGAAATTTTTGGAAGCTTATTTTGAAATTAATTTGGATCCTAAATTATGTTACAAATACTTTTCCTTGAAGCAGCTTCTTTGATTGCTCACTAAAGGGTAACAGTAAAAAATTGTTATAATTTAAAATTTATTATAATTAGGTCTATTGTTTATAGAACCTTGAGAAAGTAATAAAATACTAAGCTCGGTAAAAAACTGTAAAAGAGTTTCATTTTTTGTCCACTTGACTGCAGCCCAGTGTAGGGCATTAATCAATTAAAATTTCAATTAATTGATCAATTGATTAAAAAATTAGTAGATTAATCTTTAATTGCGATTAAATTTAATTACAATTAACATCAATTGCAATTTACAATTTAATTAATTGCAATTAATTGGAATGACAATTAAATTTAATTAATTGCAATTAAATTAATTTTAATGTTGAAATTCTCCATGCTGTTTATAGATTCTGTTATAAATATTTAAGAAAGATATTCTTTTCTATAATTTCCAAATGTTCTTTATTGCAAACTAGTTTCACCTATAAAGGCATCTTCAGTGCATCAAACCTTCAACTTAAAAAATACATAATAGTAAAATATAATATTAATCTTTATAAAATTAAGATTTTAAATTATGTGTAGAATAGATGTAAGTTGTATGTATTTTTTTGTAAAATGTCATGAAATAATAAATAAATAAATATCTGAAGAACGTAAAATTTAGCTATGTGTTTTATTAGATACAGGTTACGAATTCAAATACAAGATTTCCAATCAGTCGAACTAAAGAAATTACTTGTGTTGAAAAAAGTTTGTTCATTAAGAATAGCATTAGGAAATAAGAAAGTATGTAAAAATATTTCTAAATTTTCAGCGATATCTAATTTGGTACCTTTCAAAAAATTATGTAATAATTTTGTGTTAATTGTAGGGTCAAAATTATGGGAAGTTTCTAAAAGGTGATTAGCAAAACTAGAATCAGATTTATTTAAACGTAAAGATCGTAAGTGTTCTTTAATTCTAATTTGAAGACTTCTTCCAGTTTGTCCAATGTATACTGCTTGACATGAATTACAGTTTAATGAATAAACTCCGCTTTTGGAAAAATTATCAATCTGATCTTTATTTTTACAAAATAAATTTGAGAAATTAACTTGATTTGAAAATGAAATTTGTATTCCTAATGTTTTTAATAATTTCTTTAGTTTGACTGACAAAGTACCCACATACGGAATAGAGAAAAAATTATTTATTGAATTATTATTTTCTGTAATTGTTGGGAAAATGATGTTGTTTAGTAATTTATTTCTAATTTTGTTAAATATATTATGTATTGGTTAAATAGGAAAGTCGTTAAGATAAGCAATTTGGATGATTATACTAATTTCTTTTCTAAAATTTATTTCATTCATAGGAACAGAAAAAGAACGATGAATGATGAAAATGATTGAAAAGCAGCAAATTTATGTTCGAGAGGATGAAAAGACTTAAAATTTATGCAATTATATGTTTGTGTAGTTTTACGAAATATTTTATATTGAAGAGAGTTATTAAATTTCGTTATTGTTAAATCTAAGTAATTAATTGAATTATTAACTTCTTTTTCTAAAGTAAATTTAATTTTTGGATGTAATGAGTTAAATTCATCTAAAAGATTTATAAGAGAAGAAGATGGACCGTCATAAATAATAAGAATGTCATCAACATATCGAACATAAAATTTAATATAATTTTTGCAAGAATTAACTGAAGAAAAATATTCCGATTCTAATTTATCCATGAATAAATCTGCCAAAAGGGGTGATAAGCCACAACCCATTGCTAATCCATCTGTTTGAGAATAAAATTTATTGTTGAAAACAAAAATTTTTTGATCAAGAGTAATTTTTAACAAAGAATTAATGAATTTGGTATCTTCATCTGATAAGTTAGAAGAAATTAATAAATCATTAACAATTTCAATACTTTCAGAAGCAGGTATTGATGTAAAGAGATTGCAAACATCTAAAGAAATTAGTATACTATGATTTGAAATATAAGTTAGATTTAGTCTATCAATAAGATCGTAAGAATTTTTAATACTGTATTTCGGTTTGTATTGTAAATGACTTTTGTAAAATGAAACTAGAAATTTTGATAACACATGTGCCGGTGAATTAATAAAGGAAACAACTGGGCGTATTGGGCAATTAGGTTTGTGTGTTTTAGGAAGTCCGTATAACCTAGGAATTTGTGGATTCATTGTTTTAAGTGTATAAATGTTAACTAAAGAATTATTTTTATTATTATTTAGAAATTTTAGTAAAAGTGTACAATAAGAAGGTAAAGGATTATTTTGAAGTAATGAAAAACCATTATTTTCAAGAAAAGATTCTACTTTATCTATACACCGTGATTCAAAAGGACCGCACCATCACTTAGGTGGTTTTCAGACCCACTTATTTGTTCTCAAAAGTGTAAATAAAAATTTTCTAGATGATTTTTTTACGAAGATATAGGCTTTCAAAGTTACAAAACTGATGGTGATTTTATAGTAATTAGATAATGTAACTTTATGTTTTTATTAATGAAAGGTGTAGATAAACGCCTCTAAAATTATCCTTGCTAATAAAACATAATATTTATTAAGCAATAAAACAGGAAAAGTCTTTGGAAATGTTAACATTATTTTAGAAGTAAAGCCGGCAACGGTGCACCGAAAATTCAGTTTTACTATGGTTACCGTAGTATGACCTGACAAATAAAATTTATCAATGATGTTCACATTTTGAAAGTCAAATTTTTTTATTGATTTGAAGAATTTATTCAAATTCGAAATGTTTACTTTAAATGAATACTGTGATATGTATCTTCTTCTGGGAGAGAGTGGTGGAAACTTTCGACGCGCTGCAGCAGCTTATACTGAACGATACGGTGAACGTAGACATCCAGACAAAAATGTTTTTCAACGGCTTGATCAGTGTCATGCACCATAAGTGTCATGTATCATCGGTATCATGAAGTGATAGGTAGGCCACGCTCCGCCAGAACTCCCCAAGTCGAGGAAGCTGTTCTACAAGTCGTTGAAGGCAATCCTAACGTCAGCATTCGAGATATTGGACGATATTTAAATGTAAATTACAATGTTGTTCGGCATGTATTAAAAACAGAAGGTTACCATTCTTTCGACTATACAAAAGTTCAATCTCTGTGTGAAGCTGATTTTCCTCTTCGTATTAACTTTTGCCATTGGATGCTGGATCAAATCAACCAACTCTTTCATTATTTTTTTTACTTAAGAACTTTAGAATAGCTGAAGAAAGTAGGATATTAAGAACCACAGTTAAGAATTGACATTTATTATTATGTCAAATTTTATTTCCAAACGTTTTGACAAACCAGCGCATATGCAGTTGTCAACAAAAAAGAGGGTACCTATGATCTATAATTTCAAATTTGTAAGTGCATCTACAAGGTGCAGCGTTGCCTATTTGCGTTATTTTTAAACATTCATATCTTAAAAACTATTCATGGCAAAAAAATTCCAAAAACATATTTGTGCTCCTGTTAATGGTCTGTATTTACACCGAAGCGATGGTGCGACCCTTTTGAATCACGCTGTATAAGTACGTTTGTCTAAAATTACTACTCCATTACCTTTATCTGATTTTGTAATTACAATGTTAGAACTAATAATTTTATTTTTAATTAAATGAACTTTTTTAATGAAATCTTTTTGAGAAAGACTTTTATGTTTATTATCAGCTAGAGATTTATTAATGATGTGAGAAATTGTATTTTGTGTAGGTTTTTATTGTTAACTTAATATTATGTATTTTTTAAGTTGAAGGTTTGATGCACTGAAGATGCCTTTATAGGTGAAACTAGTTTGCAATAAAGAACATTTGGAAATTATAGAAAAGAATATCTTTCTTAAATATTTATTAAATTAATTGTCATTTGCAATCAATTAATTGTGATTGCAATTAACCATGGCTTGCTAAATTAATAATGACTTCTAATCGAATGACGGACGCTGTCATTACTGTCAAACAAGGTGAATTCATGCAAAGTAAATTAATATCATAATTAATGTAATACAGTAGAATTTAGTAGTATGATATAAATGTTACTTATACATTCAGACCGAAATGTTAATTGTTAATGAAACCCATTCCAAGAAAACTAACAATTAATTAATTGTAATCGTAGAAACTCGCAATTAACAATTCCTTAATTGTAATTGTAGAAACCCACAATTACAATTAATTAATTGTAATTTAAAGACTCCGCAATTACAATTAATTAATTGTTAATTGTGTGTTTCTACGATTACAATTAATTAATTGTTAATTGCGAGTTTTTACGATTACAATTAATTAATTGTTAATTGCAAATAAACGGTGTTTTTTTTAAATCTGACGTCGAAGTTGGCCATGAACATTTTATTGTGAACCATCAAAATATCAAAATGACGAAAAAACGATTTTATTCGAAAAGAAATCCAATTTTATTTTCAAAACAAAGCACCAGACAGTGACAGAGGTTTCAAAACTTGTGGTATATGCAGAAAAATACTTTGATATGGTCAACTTCGACGTCAGATTTAAAAAAACACTCGATATAATTTAATTGTGCTCAACACTAGTGCAGCCCAGTAAAAGAAAAAATTTAAAAATTATACCTATACGAATTAAATTTGTTTTTGTATAGTTTTAAATATTTTAACCCTACAATGCATAGTGTATCACATGTGATACATTCAAATTGTTTATTTCTTTAACGTTTTCTTTTCCAATTCTCGCCTGTTAAGACATTTTCCCGGTACAGATATCTGTATTTTATATAATGTTCATACAGTACTTGACCAACAGATAGCGCTAACATAATTATAGAGATCAATTTCATCGGCTAACTTGAAGTTTGCGTGACAGTTACCGGCAAAGGCACCAATATTTAAAAATAAAAGTGATTTCACTTTGATATTGTTGAATTCTGATTGTTAGACATATTCACAGGTAAGTAATAATTACATTTCACTAATTTATATTACAAAATATCATTAATAAAAAAAACAACGGGTTATTTAAAAATTGTATCAGATTTGTTACATTATGCAGTAATGGGTTCCAATTTGAATATTTCAGATGGATCGCAAGAAAAGAAAATATACTTATTTTTTAACCGAGAAAGAGCTTTTACGTCTTGCTCAAAATTTTTGTGATAGTGAGGATGATTTAGAGGTGATGTCTAATAATGGGGAAGAGGAAGACTTCTTGGAAAATACGGCAGAACGTGTAGAAGAATTGTTGGAAAATCAAAATGAAGAAGAGCCACTGAATATCAACGATATGCCCATTATTTTTGAAGATGAATTAGAAGACCATGTAAGATATAATGATCCTACTACCATCATTGAGGAAGTCGAAGTTGAGCCAGGAGTACTAGAAGCTGTTAATATCAATCCGTTCTATAATTCTTCATTTTACAAAAACCTGAAAGAAAGACTTACGTGGAAAAAGAAAAACTTAGATATACCTAACACTAATAAAGAATTCAAAGGAGATGAAACTTTACCAGAAGTAATTATGAATTTATGTACACCATATGCATTTTTCAAGTACTTTTTTCCTGAAATTCTGATGGAGAAAATTGTTGACGAGACTAATTTGTATAGTATCCAAAAGGATCCTAATAAACCAGTCAATGTGACTATACATGACATAAGAAAATACTTGGGTATTTGCATTTATATGTCGATAATACATATGTCTAGTTCGAGAAAGTATTGGGCCGAAAAATGTGGTTATTCCAAAATAAAAGATACTATGTCCGTAAACGTATTTGAAAAAATTCGCAAATTTATTCACTTCAATTCTCTTCAACTTCCTAAAGGAGATGAAAATGAAGATCGTTTATATAAACTTAGACCAATTATAGATTCCTTGAATGAAAGATTTTCAAGCGTACCTTTGGAGGAAAATCTCGCAGTTGATGAGCAAATGTGCGCCACCAAAGCGAGACATTATCTGAAACAATATATGCCCAATAAACCCCATAAATGGGGTTATAAGTTATTCGTTCTTAGCGGAGTAAGTGGTTTTGCTTATAATTTTGAAATCTATTCCGGCCAAGAGAATGCTGCTAAAAATCGATGGGCAAATGAACCTGATCTAGGCGCTTCAGCTAATGTTGTTGTACGACTTTCTCGTACTGTTCCAAAAAATGCCAACTATAAAATTTACTTCGATAATTACTACTCAAGTGTATCCCTTGTTATTTACCTCTATACTCAAGGAATCTTATCGTTGGGAACCGTAAGGAAAAATCGATTGCCAAAATGCAAATTTTCGCAAGAAAAAATTATCAAAAAAAAGTAGAGGTTACTCAGAAGAATTTGTTGCAACGATTGACAACATAGATATTTCTTCAGTTATGTGGCTAGATAATAAAATCGTCACCCTATTATCATCATATGAAGGGTCACTGCCATTACGTGAAGTAAAGAGATATGATCAAAAAGAAAAAAAATATGTGACGGTACCTTGCCCAAAATTAGTAATAGAATACAATAAGCACATGGGCGGTGTGGATTTATTAGATAGCATACTTGGAAGACATAAAATCATAATGAGAACTAGAAAGTGGTATCTAAGATGATTCTATCATTTGCTAGATGTGACTATTATAAATTCTTGGCTATTATTCAGAAGGGTAGAAAAGATAAGAGGAAATAGAACTATGACATTAGAAGATTTCAGAAGTGAGATTGCAGAATGTTTGTGCCGCGTTGGACAACATGTACCAAAAAGAGGTCGTCCATCAAATTCTTTGGAAGTAGCAATTTATGAAAAGAGGAAAAAAACAAATGCGTCAACACTTCCAGCAAAAGATGTAAGGACAGACCAAGTTGGTCATTGGCCCACATACTTAACCGATCGACAACGGTGCAAATATCCTACTTGTAAAGGACTTACTTTTATTTTCTGCGACAAATGTAAAGTCGCGTTATGTTTGAACAAAAACAAAAATTGTTTTATAGGTTTCCATCAATAAAGCTCATTTTCATTTATCATCTTTAATTTATTTACGGCTGTTTATGTATAAGAAAATCATAAAATCATAGCCTTCTTGATCTGTTTTTTTTTTTCATGAATGCTCGTTATGTTAATGCATGGTGTATCAGATTTTTTAATATTTTTTGACGATATTGAACTTATAGAGTTAAAGAAACTATAATTGAATGTGGTTTTTACTTTTTATATTTATGTCAAAAAGTTATTAACATAAGTAATCTGTTATTTTCATAGCTACCTTCGCCTGAGTGACGACTTGATGATTAGTTCCGCTACATCTACCCCCCTTTCAGTGTCAACGTTGATTTAGAGGTTCGTCTTTAAAACGTACTCTTCTTGCTGGTCGACTTCTTACTTCTGGAGTTGATTCTTGTGAAGGCAGATAAGCAGGCTTAACTCTATCTGCGGAAACTTTCTTAGTCTTGTTACCAATACGGAGGGAAAACGTTTTTTCATCCCTAGTCAAAACTTCGTAAGGTCCGTCATAGGGAGCCTGCAGTGGCGCCTTAATCGCATCACGTCGCAAAAACACATGAGTACAAGAAGACAAATTTTTGAAAATGAATGTTGCTTTCGTTCCATGATGCATTGCCGGAATTGGACGTAATTTACTAATGTGCTGGCGTAACTGAGGCACAAACTCCGTAGGATTTGCAATTTGAGCAGCGCCCGTTGCAAGAAATTCTCCTGGAAGACGTATGCTTTCACCAAACACCAACTCTGCCGCTGTGCAGTTGAGATCTTCTTTCCAAGCAGCTCGGAAACCCAGTAGAATGAGTGGTAATATATCAACCCAAGATTCAGTTTGATGGGCGATTATTGCACTTTTAAATTGGCGATGAAAACGTTCAATCATACCATTTGCACACGGATGGTAAGCAGTTGTTCGCCAATGTACAGATCCTGTTAAATTACAAAGATGTCGAAATAAATGTGATTCAAACTGTTTGCCTTGGTCTGTGGTAATGCGAAGTGGAGTGCCAAAGCGGGATATCCAACCAGAAAATAAAGCTCTTGCCACTGTTTGTGCTTCGATATTTTCTAAAGGATAAGCTTCTGGCCAGCGTGAAAAACGATCAATGCAAGTTAGGCAGTAACGATAATTTTTCGATAAAGGTAGTGGACCAACCAGATCAATGTGTATATGTTCAAATCTGCTTGTTGGAAGACTAAATTTACCAACTGTTGTTACGTTATGTCTCGTAATTTTTGCTTTTTGACAAGAAATGCAGGAGCGCGTCCAATCTCGACAATCCTTATGAACATTTGGCCAAACGAAACGTTGCGATATAAGTTTAGTAGTAGCTTTCACGCCAGGATGTGTTATATTATGCAACGATTGAAAGGCTTGACGACGAAAGGACTGTGTTACAAATGGACGAGGAATTCCTGTTGAAGTATCACACTGTAAACTTACTGAAGTTCCAGGAATTACAATTTTCTGAAGTTTTAAACTAGTTTCTGAGCCGGGACGCAGAAGATTTTGTAATTCTTGATCTAAAGTTTGCGATGCTGCTAACGCTGAGTAATCTATTGCTTCTGACACGCTTTCGATTCGAGAAAGAGCATCGGCAACGACATTATCTTTACCAGGTTTATGTTGAATATCGGTTGAAAATTGACCGATAAAATCAAGATAGCGAAACTGTCTTGGTGTGCATTTTTCTGGTTTCTGTCGAAATGCAAAGGTAAGTGGTTTATGATCGGTGAAAATTGTGAAAAGACGGCCTTCTAGCATGTGTCGGAAATATTTGATGGCTGCATAAACAGCGTAAAGTTCACGATCATAGGCACTATAATTTTTCTGAGTATCGTTGAGCTTCTTGGTAAAGAACGCTAAGGGTTGAGGTTGATCTTTGACAAATTGTTGAAGACAGGCACCGATGGACGTGTTTGATGCGTCGGTAGTTAATGCTAGCAGACTGGATGGGGCAGGATGAGCGAGAAGTGCTATTTTCGAAAGACTTTCTTTGCATTTAATAAATGCCTGATCCATTTCTGGCGACAAAGTAATTTTTAAATTTTCCTTTCCATTTGACCCTTTAAATATTTCGCATAATGGAGCTTGTAGCTCGGCGGCATTAGGTATAAAGTTGCGATAAAAATTTAACATACCTAAGAAGCGACGAAGTTGCTTGGTAAAATCAGGTTTAGGAAAATTCTTAACCGCAAGAATTTTTTCTTCCAAAGGTTGAATTCCTGCAGCTGAAACTAAATGACCAAGAAATTTTACTTCTGAATTTCCAAATATGCACTTAGCAGAATTAATAAGAATACCAAAATTATTAAGTCTTTCGAAAATTCTTTGTAAGTGATCTAAATGTTCCTCTTCATTTCGAGAGGCAACAAGAATGTCGTCAAGATAAACATAACAAAAATCAAATCCACGTAATACTTCATCCATAAAACGTTGGAAGGTTTGTGCTGCATTTCGCAAACCAAACGACATATAAGGAAATTCATAAAGGCCAAACGGAGTTATGACTGCAGTTTTCGGGATATCCTCTGCTGCCACGGGAATTTGATTGTAAGCACGCACTAGATCGATGGTACTGAATACTCTTTTACCTGCTAAAGTATGTCCAAAGTCTTTTATATGTGGAATAGGATATCGATCAGGAATAGTTCTAGAATTTAAAGCTCTGTAGTCACCACATGGTCTCCATTCCAAATTCTTCTTAGGCACTAAATGAAGAGCTGAAGACCAACAACTTTCCGAAGGACGTATTATCCCTTGACGTAACATGGATTCAAATTCTTTCTTGGCAATTTGAAATTTTTCTGGAGCAAGACGTCTTGGCTTACAAGAAACAGGTTGTCCTGGTATTGTTCTGATATGATGTTGAGTTGAATGTTTTATAATTTTTGTAGTGCTTGTTGGACGAGTTAAATCCGGCAATTTTTTGAGTAATTTATAGTAAATACTATCACCAGAAATTATTTTAACAGTTGTTGCTTCAGAAATTACTGTGGTCCCTGATGCTGTCAGAGCAGTTATCTGATCAATTAGACGCTTATTGCGACTGTCTACCAATAAGTTGAAATGTGATAGAAAATCTATGCCAATTATAGGTTGTCCAATATCAGCAACGATGAAGTCCCAATCAAATCTTCGACGTAAGCGAAAATCGAGTGATAATGCCTGGAAACCATATGTACGAATTGGTGTGTTGTTAGCAGCAAAAAGTTGGTACTTAGCTTGAGGTCTGTTGCGTTTTAGACGGGCGTATGGATAGACGCTAACTTCGGCACCTGTGTCGATTAAAAACCTTTCCTTAGATTTAACATCAGTAACATATAGGCGGCGTGATTCGATTGAGGAGACGTTTGCCGCTATCAACTGATTAGTTTTCCGAACAAAAATTGCAAGGCTGGTTACATTTTCGTGCATTGTTTCTAAATTCTTGTGGTACCAGCATAAAATGTTTGTATTTTTGTCATTAGAGGAATTACAAAGCTCACAAGGTTTAGGTGATTTAGATCTTGATCTCCAACGTCTCTCACGAATCATATGTTTACTTAAAAGTGCGACTTGTTGTGTTAATTCTTCAACCTGCTTTTCGAGATGAGAATTTTGGGACACGCATGCTATTGGATTAACTGGAATCATTTCATGAAGTTTATCAGCTAATTCCGCTAATTTGTCCAGATCAGAGTCATTTTGTGTTGTGAGTAATGCTTGAGTTTGTTGAGGTAACCGATTTTGCCAAAGAGTTCTAAGAAATGTATTCGGTACCAGCCAATAATCTTAAGTGTCGTAAGAATGCCGAAGGCTTTCTGTCACCTATTTCTTCTTGTTGCAAAAGTTGTTGCATTTTTTGTTCTTTAGAAGTTGAAAGTCTCTTAATAAGTTCCGACTTCAATTTTTCATACCTTTCATTTTCTGGAGGTGCACCGATAATATCCCGCACAGATTGTGCCACTTGATATTCCAGATTTGCAACTACATAGCTGAATTTTGTTGCATCTGCGCTGATATTTGCAAGAGTGAACTGGCTTTCCAATTGGGCGAACCATAACGTCGGTTCTTCAATCCAGAATGGTGAAATTTTGATTGCTATACGTTCTATTGTTGGCGTAGACTGCGTGTTTGAAGTAGACATACTTGTTTTCGTCGGGGTCACCAATTATAGAGTTAAAGAAACTATAATTGAATGTGGTTTTTACTTTTTATATTTATGTCAAAAAGTTATTAACATAAGTAATCTGTTATTTTCATAGCTATCTTCGCCTGAGTGACGACTTGATGATTAGTTCCGCTACAAACTTATAAATGTACTCAAAACTAATTTTTTATTTTTTATTTAAAAAATCATGCATTTTAGGGATAAAAATGAAAGTAAAATTTATCAATTTAGATTTAGAAGAAAATAGCTGCGTATTATCGTATTAAGTTAGCAATGCGAGGTACAATATTCCTAACTGGTTTGCCGGTCATAAATCATAATGCGCACGCGTCATTGATATAATGTTATTATTGCGGAGTGATGTGAAGTGCTTTCGATTTCCTCGCTTGTCATGTTCTCCTGATAGAAAATAGGGAAATTTCCCTCGGAATCGACGCCTTGTGGTCGCTCTTTCACCCACGCAAATTGCATACCAGCATGCGGCGTTCTAACTTAACGTTGAGGATCACCTAGGTCGCGTCGAAATTACTTCTGGTTAACGAGCGCGCATTTCTACGTCTTCTCCGAAATTTTCTGTGAACCTGGTAGAAAATAAAGAATTTCGCGTCCGAAGCGCCAATGCTGACACGGAGGACACAAATAGTAACCGCCGAAGACGCGAAATTACCATTTCGCTATCGGGAGAACATGCGAGTAAGAAAGTTTGCCGAGTGTACGAGGTGCCGTGCCCGCTATCGATCGGGTCGGCGAGGAGTTCTTAATTCCTCGCTTGTATATTCTCCTAATAGAAAATCGAGCATTCTCGTCTTTCAACGTATTCGCTGCGAATTCACACTTAATACTCCGATTGTCGTCAGCGAAGTGCTGTTTGTGTGGGAGCCCGGGCGCTACGGTGAAGAAATTAGCGTATGCGTATTGCAGGTGAGCCAACTCCTCTCGTTTATGCGTGCCTAGTCGAAAAGCGAGAATATTCGGATTTAAGCGCGTTCGAAAACGCACCGGTTACCGACGAGAGATTATCCATTTCAGCGGGAGATTTAAAATTTAGTAGGAAGGAATGTCGGTCACATCTACCGTGAAAGCGATTATTTAGCCATTTCAATCAATTAAAAACAATAAATGTTACTATACCTTCGATTACGAATTTGAAATAAAAAATACATACGTAAAATACCGTATCCGGAAAATTTACCGACGACAATTCACCGACAGCAATTCGCCGACATCAGTTCACACGGTTCGTCTGAATACAACTTTACTTTAAAAAAATGTCCATCTTTAATTTTAGTTTTTATCAACTTTTAACAGTTTTCTTTATTAAAAAACATTAACTATTAAATCTTCGTACGACGGGTTTTCTTTTAATTAAAAGTTGTTTCGAAATACCTAGCTCTTTTTGGTATTTCACAAATTGTATATACAAAACAAAAGAAATTAATAAGCAAACAACAATCTTTTTGTACTTCTATGCTAACTATACATTTCAGCTTACAAATGAATGCTATTGTATCTACCGTTATCTAACGGAGTTCAAAAATTTTGACGGAAAATCAGAATGAGTTCTCCCACACTTTCTTAGAATCTGCATGTGCTGTTTCAAAAGCTTGTTTACTAAATTGTTCTAACTCTGGTTCTCATTTAGAATTGCAGAATTCTTGAACATGGTGAAATATGGCATGGTGTTAACATGTTATATCTAATTCAATGAAATTTTGCCGGAATTGATCGATTGCTCTTTCAAAATCATATGTCAAGTTCTTACCAAAATATAACTTAACCAACCAGTTTTAAACTTGATAAACACTTGATATATTTTAAACAGTTAATTGAAGAAATGGAACATAAAAGATCAATTTTCAAAAGCAATTAGCGACAGGAGTTGCCATTAAAAGAATTTCCATGAAGGGCTTCCCGTTGTACAGTGATGGTCATTAGAATTGTGACCTCTGCGTGCTAACCTCGCCCTTATTGACCTGCAGTGGAAACAATGGCTATCGTACTCTATCGTATGGATATCGTCCCTTCACTCAAATTGCTGCTAAGAGTTCCGTGTAGGGACGTGGAAATTTCAGAAAAAAAATTCTTTTGAAAGAAGCGCGGAAATTTCATTATTTTTAATATGAAACTTTTCAACAGGACATGAAATGAAATTTCACATTAAAAAAAGAATGAAATGTCTTTGAAATTTCAATGAAATGTCAAAAAATCAAAATCTCAACTCAGAGTTTTATTTAGAATTTTTTTAATCCAAGTGTAAATAATGTACTGTTGCGGAATTTAAAAAAGCATACAAGTCTTTAGGCTTTATTTTGCAATATTAGAAAAGTAAATCGATCTCTGTCTCATTGACATAAACACTGATAAATAATTAAATCAGGTCACTTTTATTTTTAGGAGTCAAGAAAAAAACTGTATGGTGCCCAAATCTTTCGGGTAATCTTTTTACTTACCACCCTTCTTTAATAATGTATATGTATAGTTATTTGCGTTTTTCGGGTAAACTTAAATGCGGCATGTTAATGTCGATCCGTCACTTTGCAATGATTTTGACTTATAAAGCGAAAATAATTTTAAACAAAACCAAGCTCACAGCGACACGTTTTGAGTGTATGTATGCTTTTTTAAATTCCGCAACTGTACAATTGCGGACAGAAAATTTCATTACACTGACATAAAAACATAGAATAATCCTTTATTCTCATTTTGATTGCTATGTGTCGCAGATTTTAAGAAAGTGTGGGAGAAATATGAAGTCTCAAAAACTCATCCTGATTTTCCATCAAAATTTTTGAACCCCATAAGATTCTACAACAGGATTCATTTGTAAGCTGAAATGTTGTACAGTTAGCATGCAAATACAAAATGATTGTTGTTTGATTATTAATTTTTTTATGTACAATTTGTGAAATACATAAAAGAGCTGGATATTTCTGAAATAAATCTTGATAAAAAAAAAACTCGTCGTACAAAGATTTAAAGGTTAATGTTTTTTAGTAAAGAAGACTGTTAAAAGTTGATAAAAACATAAATTAAACATGGACATTTTTTTCTAAGTAAAATTATATTCAGACGAACCGTGTTCACCGAAACGCAATTCATCGCAATAGCAATTCACCGAAATAACAATTAATCGAATAGCAATTCACCGAAAGATAATTCGCCACTGAGTTGATGGCTATTAATCCTAATGCTATGCAGACGAATAAGAACTCATTTGTAATTTATAATTACCAGGTCATTTAATCTCTTCTTCAACATATATACAGTGACCGTCAGATAAGTCGGGCCATATGTTTTTTTTTATTAGCAGCAGTTGGAAGATTTTGGTATTCTATAAATACGTGGCATCATCTCAAACTAAAATTACACTCTGAAAGTTGGAACAATTTCCGAAGCTATTCGGGGGAAGCGCTAAAAATGAAATTCGGACAAGATTAAAGTGACTTTACTGGCTTTATTTTAAAAGATACAGGAAAAATTTATTAGAAAAAGTCGTATATGGTAGTCAAATTATTAACAAACAATATTAATTTTAAAAAAATTACATTTCAGTGTGGCGCTCTTCTCTATGATTCTAACGTGAAGAGCTCTTCTATCATTTCGCAACAAATTAATGTTGTTTGTTAATAATTTGACCACCATATAAGACTTTTCTAATAATATTTTTTCCGATAATAATTTTTAGCATCTCCCCCGTATACTTTTAGGCATTGTTCCAACTTTCACAGTGTAATTTTAGTTTGAGATGATTCCACGTATTTATAGAATACCAAAATCTTCCTACTGCTACTTAATAAAAAAAAAAACCGACTTATCTAGCGGTCACTGTATAAGCATGGAATGGTAATAGTTACTTTTGATTCTGAAATGACTCTTTTCCATCTGATAATGTAAAAGCATTTCGCAATCGAGTATCAAACAACATTTTTTTCGAAAACTGTGGTCAGACATTAGTAAATGTTATTCAACAGTTCATCATGCAATTATATTGGCATCAAATCTAGTACGTTTTGACCAACTACCTAATTGTGGTAGCGACCATACAAATAAATAATCAAAAATTGCAGGACCGGAAATAACATGCGATCAATTGAATTTCAGATTAGGGTAGGCTATGAAAAAATAATTCACGTCGTAACTCACATCATATGTTTGCAAATATTTAAAAAAATTGTAATTTGAACGTTTATTTTAAAATCACTTCAAAATGGTCTTTACAAGACAAGAAAGGAGTGGAGTCATTGGATAGGTTTAAGCAGAAGGAAGCTGATAGAGCCAATTTTCTTTCAAGGTACATTAATAGCTGAAATATATGGTACCGAAATATTGCTTCCTTTTGCGAATGAATTACACAATGACGAACTTCAGAAAGGGTACCTACTTTCAATAGGATGGAGCAACAGCTTATTCTGACAGGGCTACTTTGGATTTATTACGTGAATTTTCCGATGACAGGATAATTAGTAAAAACTTGCCAAAATTTGGCCTCCAAGATTCTGCAACTTGACACCATTGGATTTTTTCTTTGGTCCTACCTAAAAAATTTAATTTTTAAAACCCCCGTTTATAATCTGAATGTGCTAATGGAAAGAATAACAGAAAATTAGAAAATGCCCGGAGGCAGAAGGTGAACATTTCCAGCATCTTTTATAAATTGACTGTTTATTTTTATTACCAGTTTTATGTTTTTAAAGCTTTTAAACCTCAAATTGTTTTCATAATTTCACAATTCTTTGCTTGTTTATTAAATTTTAGGTTACCTATTATACTGACTTCAGACGCACATTTCTGGATTTATGATAAAGTAACGACACCTGCTCTTAATCCATAGCATACTCTAATCTGAAATTCAATTGATCGCATGATGCTTAGACTCTGGATGTAAAACAGTCGCTTCGCGTTGTCATGTAAATATAAACTTTTATTGACAGTTTTTGAAAAAATTTATTTTGTATTTGAGATCAAGCCATTATCATAGTTTTTGAAAAATGCCTGAGTTTGTGTTGTCCGAAAAAGGAAAGCGAAAGTTGCTCCTCGATGGGCACCTTTTCTTTAAAGAAAAACAAAGTGATGAAAAAATATATTGGAAATGTAAAAATTATCAAAAAACAAAGTGTAAAGTAAGGGTGACATCAGTGAATGACGAAATTATAACATTTCCAAAGGAACATAATCATGTCGCTGACGCAGCTGAATTGGAGGCGGCCAAAATTTACCAGGCTATTCGAACAGCTGCCAAAACAACTAACGACACCCCGCAGGCCATAATTACGGATGCAACCGGTCAGTGTAGTCGAGCAGCAGCCCCCAGACTTCCAACTATAGATGTGATGAAGAGAACAATTCGCCATATTCGTCAGCAGCGAGTGTCTGGTCCAACTCTGCCAAATCGTCGTCAAGATATTCAATTCCTGGGCAAATACACAAAAACCTGCAACGGAGAACAATTTCTGCTCTATGATTCCGGGCCAGAAGAGAAAAGGATACTGATTTTTTCAACTCAGAGAAATTTGCATCTGCTCGCGCGAAGTGACCATTGGTATGCAGATGGTACCTTCAAAACAGTACCATTTTTATTCCATCAACTGTATACTGTACATGGGTTGAAAGAAAATGGATCGATACCTTTGGTTTATGCCTTGTTACCTGACAAATCAGAAGAGACCTACATACGCCTTCTTCGAGCGCTGAAGAATTTGGAGCCTTTAATTTCACCACGGACAGTTACAATGGACTATGAAAAGGCGATGAGCAATGCGTTTATCACAGAATTTCCGAATGCAAAACTAAAAGGCTGCTTTTTCCATTTCACACAGTGCATTTTCCGCCGCATTCAAAATCACGGGTTGAAGCGAAGGTATGAGACTGATTCAAATTTTGCTCTTCATATGCGAATGCTGTCGGCAATTGCTTTTGTCCCATCAGAGTCAGTAGTTGATGTATTCGAAACACTAGTCGATAATAATATTTTCCCTCCGGAGGCCCAAGAAGTTATAGATTACTTCGAAGATACGTGGATAGGGCGTCCCAATAGGAGAACGCGGCGACCTCCACAATTTTCCCATGAAATGTGGACTGTTTATGATACTATCTTGGAGGATCGCCCTAAAACGAATAACACCGTGGAAGGATGGCATCGAGGATTTGAAGAACAGATAGGAGCGATGCATCCTAACATTTGGAAATTCATTAATTCAATAAAGAAAGAACAGAGCTTGAATGAAGTACGAATAGAACAGTATGTGAGCGGAATCGAACCGCAACCATCGAAAAAGAAATATAGAGATTGTGCTCGACGCATTAAGAACATTGTTCGTCAGTATAATCTTGACCATATATTGGACTATATTAGAGGAATAGCCCGTAATATATCCTATTAAATTCGGTGTTACTTTTGTATATGTTTTTTCACTACCTTTCTGTCAGAAGTTCCTTTTTTGTGTAATGTATGTGTTACTTCTTTATTACTTAAATTTATAACTACATCACTTTCAAATATATGTATGTATATGGTTTGTGTTTATATTTTGAACGGTACCTACACATTTTTATTAGACATACAAAAAAATTATAAATACAAAAGTTTTAGGGATTTACCTGAATTGTCAGAATTTGCTAAAAAAAAAACAAACAAATGACGATCGGACACCTAATAAATGTGTATCAACTTTGTTATTTTAAATGGAACATTACTTTGATTAATAAAAATATTATGTAACAACTGTTAATTATAATTAAAAGACTGCTGATCTGGGACATTTTATAAGACAAAACACTAACAACTAAGACAAATAAACGTACTATATAAAATAAATTTATCAAAATATACCAAAACTGTAATAATTTCAAACTTAAATATAGCAAACATTATGAAACCAAATATAGACAAACTACATACCCCTGTAACACATCAGGTATAGAATATGTCTAAAACACGTTTTGAATTTAGTCTAAATGTAGAATATTATTAACAAAAATTTATACATAGGAGTGACAGTGTAACTAACGTCTATTTATGGCATAAATATAATGTCTACATGATATATAATGCATATTTATAGTGTACGCGCAACGTTTATACTAGACGTATATTTCAAAACTATAATTATATTTATGTATTACAACTTATTCTGAAGAAGCTGTCAAACGTACAGCTAAATGTTGAAATTTAATTCAATTTTACAAAGTATTCGATCATATGTAGTAATTATATACCGAGTGATTTTTTTAAACTCTTGCAACGAGGCCTGGACGGCATGTCTTAGCTTAAGTGAAAAGTATCTCATTGCACTCCTTTATGCTGTTTTTACAGTAAAGCTACGACATGCCGTCCAAATTCCATGGCAAAAGTTGATAAAAAATTAAAAAAAATCACGCGGTATTTTGTGATCATTTGTAATGGACAAGAAAGTTCTTTGGTTTTAACATAATATGAACTACAGTTTTAGTGAGCAACAGTTTAGGTCGCGGGATCTCGTTCCGATTTTTTAAGATTCACATTTTAATGAAAACGTTTAATTAAGGTATCACTTATATTCTAGGGTAACTAGCACCATTAAAATGCGAATATTTTTGGTATTTTACATACCATTAACAAAAATATCCCTAATTGTCGTATATAAACCATTTAATAAAGGAAATGGTGTTGCTTGGGTATTTTTGGAATTAGGAGGAAAGTATCTTTCTTAATTCGAGAAAATATACTTAGTATTCCATTTTATTATTATTAATGAAATGCTCAACAGCTAAAGAGCCAATTACTGAGCATGAATTTAATTCGTCATTAAGTCAATCGTCAGCTTCTCTAAGATGGTTTTTTTTTCAGGGTATTAACCGTTGTCGTATTGATATCTATTAGGTCGCTAAAAATGTTAATGTTAAAACAGGTTGTCATTACATATAGTGGTGATTTTTAACAAAATTTGAACGAATTGACATATGAACATATCTTTACAACTAATATTTAAAATAACAAAGTTGATACTCATTTGTTAGGTTTCCGATCGTCATTTGTTTTTGTTTTTAGTAAATTCTGGCGGTTCGGGTAAATCCCTAAAACTTTTGTATTTAACATTTCTTGGTATATCTAATATGTAATAAGATGTGTCGGTATACCGTACAAAATATAAACGAAAACTCTGTGCGTTTCGACAAAAACGATAAATTGTGGAGACGGTGAATTACCATTCAGTGAATTGTACAAACGGTGAATTGTGAATCAATGAACTGTTGTCGATGAATTGTTGTCGGTGAATTGTAATCGAGGAATTTTCCTAGATCCGTAAAATACAATTTTTTACAGTCAGTTTACATTAGTTAAAAATAATTGATTCTGAGGCGGAAATTTGTCATGTGAAAGTGTCAAGATAAATCTCTATTCCAAGATACAAACCGACTGTACCTTCTCGTTGACGGATCTTTCTGAACGCACTGTATTTTTGTTTTAACTATAAAATATTTCGTATCCGTTAGATTAAATCTTTGTACCTACATATTTTTAAATTTAATAAAAAAAAATGTACTTACTGCACCTAGTTCACCTCGGTTCACGAAGGGCAGGAACAAAGTAGCCATGGACTTGTGCGAGATCAACAACGTAAAAGAATTGATGAATCGGATTACGTGTACAGCGTCTATATTATTTTGATCTTTTTTCACCGAAGATACGGCTATTAGATTCTTTCTTAGCGAGAAAGCCAATATCACCTCGCCTGCAAATGTGAAGAAAAATATCAGGGTATTAAATTTGATTGTCTTGAAGGCATTACTTCTTTGTTCGTTTTTTAAATAATCGTAGAGTGTGGCTAGAAGCTCGACCGCGATTACTGCGGCAAAAAATCCCCTGAAAAAAAAAAGTTTATATGTTCATTCGCTCGTAATCTTTAATATTTAAAAGAACAATCTTGTACAGTCCCGCGCACCTAAATTGTTGCACGCAAATCTCACCCTTGTGCCTTTTGGTACACAAACTGTCAAATTGTAGCACTTAAGCTGCGCAGGACTGTACGGATGAGCTGCTGTACTGTTCTGTGCAATGAAATTAAGCACATTTTGTATAATTCTAACACCTCGTAAACCCGAAAAGCAAACTTTACAGGAGAGACTAAAAACTGCCTGATTTGATTTGTTGACCCAATAATTAGGTTTAATAATGTTATTTGAATAAAAATACTTTATTCTTACATGGTTTTTAGTAACTATCTTAATATTTTAATTATAATTAACCGCCAAATTTGAAAAAATGATTTTTTGTGGGTTACGAGGTATTAGAATTACATGAACGATATGTAGATATTTAATTATATACACCGTGTCCACCAAGCGTGGTTTTCTTTTCTGGTGTCTAAACTGTTTAATATAGAAAAGAAATTTAAAGTGGGTTCTTGTCCGATGAAATTTGTATCACAAAATCTTTTAACCGGACACTAAATCTCGCACTATACACTTAACGTTTCACCGTCGTTCGACAGCTTCGTCAGATTTCTGATTTCATTATTTTATTATTTTAATTTCGTTATTTCTGAGAAAAGAGGGATGTGAGATTGAAATGACCCTATTTTTTGAGAGATTAGAATGTTAATCTTTTGGTTAATAGGATGGGTTCGAAAAGTAATTGATGAATCTACCTGGATGTGTAGGTTTTTGGTACCAATCTAGTAAGATAGAATTATCTTGTGATCTAATGACTAAAGTGTCAAGAAAGGGAACAGAATGATTTGTTTCTTGTTCAACAGTGAAAACTAATTTCTAACTAACTTCATCTAAAAGACGATCCATAATTATTTGTGCTAAGATGGGACTTAAAGGAGAACCCATAGGCACTCCGGAGATTTGTTTGAAGAATTCATTGTTAAACGAGAAATAACTATTAATTAAGTATTCTTAAAAATTCAGTTTTATCAACACCGCAAAAAGGTTGAATAATATTCCAGTCGTTGCCAACAATATCAATCACTAAATGAGTGGGAATGTTTGTAAATAAAGATACCACATCCAGAGAGATAATTATAAAGTTATTAGGCAGCTTAAAATTTTGAAATTGTTGTACAAACAAGAACGAATTTCTAATATTATAATCATTATGGTCTTTATAAGCAGAGGTAAGTATGTCAGATGCAAATTTAGCTAAAAAATATCCAGGTGAATTGATAGAAGAGACAATCGGTCGTAAGGGAGCACCAACTTTATGAATTTTTGGTAAGCAATAGAGTTTAGGGGACACAGAATTATATGTTGTAAGTTTTTTGAATATTTCGTCATCTATGGAACCAGAGGTCTTAAGAGATTTGACAATTTCATTAGATTTTGATTGGTGAGGCCTTGTAGGGTCCTTCTTTAAAGGTATGTAAGTGGTTTCATCTTCCAATAAAGATTGTGTCTTAGCAATATATTCAGTTTTTTCCATGATTACAGTAGTGGAACCTTTGTCAGCCCTAAGGACTAATAAATTTGGATTTTCAGAAAGAAATTTTTTGCATCGATCATACTGATCATTTAAGAAAGAGCCTAAGGTGGGACTGTGCAAGAAATTTGTAGTAATATTAATAAATTGTAGTCTTGTTATATTTCTATGTTCTAAGGGAACAGAATCAAGGAAGTTTTCTAGATTAGTTAATAATTTACCAAGATGGATTTTGTTGGTCATAACAGGAATGCTAAATTTAGGGCCTAAAGATAACAAGTTTTTAAATTCTGAAGGAATATCTGAGTTAGTTAAATTCACAAACCACTTTTGATTGTCATGAATGGTATTAGTTCAAGTGTTTCTCCACCAATCGGAAGCGGATTATATCCGGAACGTCATTTTCAATTAATGTCAAGCTGGCGTGATTTATAGCAAGTAGGGTTGTATTTTCTTGTTCAATTATACATAGTTTCCTTGTGATTTTTTCTTTCGTTACTTATGGTGTTTCTTGTTTGGCGGGTCCCAGCTGATGACCGCGACATAACATCAACGACCCAGCTCATCGACAGACATTTCATCAACAAACGATATCTATGAGCTAAATGAATAAAATGAAGCATATGCTTTTACTACAAATTTCTCAATGAAAATTAAAAAGTGAGCAAAAAAATCAGATTAGAGTAGGTGGTGCAAAGAAAATGTATGTCTGTGATTAACTGAATTAATTGCCACAAATCTTACCTCAGATGACTTAAACTTCATTTCCGTTAGCACGAACAAGTAAGTTTGAACGGATATTTCAATCTAGCAACTGACGGGAATGCTGGAGCGGCAAGGTGGGAGGTCGAAATTCCCAGAAATCCCAATTCAAACTCGCTTGTTCGTGTTAACGGAAATGACGTTTACCTGGTCTGAGATAAGATTTGTGGCAAAAGGAAAGCATCTTATGTAGGGGAGACCGGGGGAATAACGCCCTTTGTGGTAAAGACGCCCACCCCCTTATCTGGTATATAAATTAAGTTCTTGCGATGTAAACTGTGTCGTTACCTACTGGTACGTTATATTAGTTAATTTCTGCAGTGTTCCCCTATTGGAAACAAGTATTAAGAAATTTGGGGGAAGATTTGTGTGACGTAGGTATATTCTTATAATTGTTGCTCAACTTATCAGGTAAGCTACACATTTAATAATCCGTTATTTATTTTTAAATTCTGCTCAACTACGCATTGATGACATATAACCAACACTGTTTAATTTTGCTGAATTTAAGGGAATTTTAAAGTTTAAAATTCAAATGTTACATTTGCCAATTGGGGTTATGGAGCCATGATTATCTGGGTAATAAAGCCCGGGTGGGCTTCATTACCCACAAACTGCTTGTATTAAACAATTTTTTTTATTTTTTTGTAATAACAGATGCCGCGAAGTTATATTAGAAAGACTGAGCGTGCAACTTGGACTCAAGAAACACTGCAGTCTGCATTAACAGCTATTAAAAATGGAGAATCTGTCAGAAAAGTAGCCAAACTTCATTCTATACCGAGAAGAACACTGCGTATAAGAATTTACTCTGGAAATAATGCTGGACCTAAACTAGGACGAAAGTCTACATTTTCCGAAGAGCAAGAACAGGAGCTAGAAAATCTAATTTAAAAAATGGCAAAAAGTCACTACGGACTAACCCGCACGGATGTTCAACGAATTGCATATGAATTTGCTTGTCGAAATAATGTGCCACACAGATTTAATAAAACAAATAAACTTGCAGGAGAAAGCTGGTTAGAAGGCTTTTTAAAGAGGCATAAGTCTATTAGTCTTCGTCAACCTGAAGCAACCAGTTTGAATAGGATAATGGCATTCAACAAAGATGAAGTAGATTTATTCTTCCACAATTTGGAGGAACTGCTAGAAAAATACCACTTCTCTCCTAGTGATATTTACAATGTGGATGAAACTGGGATTTCGAATGTGCAAAATCCCCCTAAAATATTAGCTCCTAAAGGAGTTAAGCAAATAAGAAATGCTACTAGCGGAGAAAGGGGCACCACTACAACCGTGGTATGTGCTAATAATGCTGCTGGTTCTTATGTTCCACCTATGTTTATTCACAAGAGACAACGCTTAACCCCTAAACTTAAGAAGCAAGGACCTCCTGGCTGTATTCATGGATGCTCCAAATCTGGATGGATAAATGAAGAACTCTTTTTATTGTGGCTTCAACACTTCAAGGATATAATGAAAATTAGTAAGGAGAAAGCAGCCTTACTAGTGTTGGACAATCATTCAAGCCATGCATCCTTAGCAAGTTACGAGTTTTGTAGGGCAAACGGAATTCATATGCTTACCATTCCTCCACATAGTTCTCATAAAATACAACCTTTAGACGTAACATTCTATGGACCATTAAAGAAGGCCTACCATAAAGATTGTGACCTCTATATGAAAAGCTTTAAATATCAAAAAATTACTCCAAACAATGTCGTCAAAATATTTACGAAAGCTTATTTATCCACGGCCACTGTAGAAAAAGCCATCAGAGGTTTCGAAGTTTGCGGAATTTTTCCAATTAATCCAAATGTCTTTGGTAATGAAGATTTCTACCCATCTAATGAAGCAGGACCGCAAGAACCTCCTGAATCTGTTGAAAAGGTCGTTGTTGAAAGTGTCCTGAAAGAGCATCAGGTTTCATTTGAGGATATTTCTCCGTTACCAACTCCATCAACTTCAAAAACTGTTGGAAGTAAAATAAATAAACAACACTCTACAGTGTTAACGTCCACTCGTATGAAAAGCATTTTTAAAGCAAAGGATGACAGAAAAGAAAATTAAATTTGGAGGAACAGAAGAAGGACAAAAGACAGAAAAGAAAATTAAATTTGGAGGAACAGAAGAAGAACAAAACGTTACAAAAGAGAAAGAAGCAGGTGAAGAGAAATGTCTTTGAATCGTGATCCTCTGATTCAGACATCAACGAACAAAATTTTTGTGATGATGAGGGTTTGTTAGATCATGAAGGCATCGATGCAGACGATATTTGTAAACTCTGCGGAGAGTTTGGACAAAACAATGAGCTGTGGTTTAGATGTGTAAATTGCTCTGGTTGGGTTCATAAGGAATGCAGCGGCCAGAACACAGCTGAAAACTACATCTGCGTTTTTTGTATTTTGTTATTTTTGTTTTAGTGTAATTGTTTATTTTGTAATAAGTTTCCGTTATTTTGTTATTTTATACAATGTAAAATAATACAGAATTACGTTGAAATATGAGTTGTTAATTGTAAGAGGTAATAGAGCCCACCTGGGCCCTATTACCCAAAATTTGTGGGTAATAACGCCCATGTAACACCTTAGCTTTTTACTACGCTGTACCTGGCAAAGTGTAACACCATGTATTTTGGCTATGCTAACTTGTAAGTAAAAGTATAATACTTTTACCAGAATTTACTCAGATTTTTAAAAATAAATACAAAATTGTTATTAATGCTTTTATCTTACGTGGGCGTCATTTCCCCGGTCTCCCCTAATACAGCTGAAATGAAAAAAAAAACGGGAAATGAAATTTTTCCAATTGTAAATTTGGTTGCATTAGTCAATTAAATAATTGCCTATACTTGACAATACATACCTTTCAAAAAAAAAAGAAAAAATGTAGCCTATTTATTTAGGTAGGTTTAAGCTGACGCTCAACTGAACCAGGTTCAAAGTAAACAAATTCGCATAGGATCTTAATGACATGTAGTAATTAATGCATTCATAAATAAAATTTGATGTGATTTTGTTCACTTTGAACCTAGTTCAGTTGAGCGACAGTTTAAACCTGCTTTCTACAACTGTCCCATAGTGTCAAATAATTCTAACCTATTTCTAATAAAGTCATTTTCACACTGAAAGTACTGGAAAAACGTGCCATTTTTTTCAACATTTCTGGTTTTTATTGATTTAAGCTGTACATTGATGAACTGTCAAATTTATTGACTTAACGCATTTAACTGTTCTTATCATTATGAAAATCCCTTACATTTACACTGCGAGTGAAGGTGCATACAGACTTGAGCAGGAACAAAGAAAATCCGTGCTCAGTGTGGACGTATTATTCCTCCTTTCATGTTGTAACTTGGTAAGATGAACAATTGGAGCAACGGCGAACACTTCCTCATGCGTCCCCATGCGGAATCTTTACAAAAGAGCAACGAGGCAATCGGTGCGGCTTCGGCTTGCCTTATTCGTGTTCGTGCTCAAATCTGTACGTAGCTTTAAGATCTGTCTATGAATCTGCAAGATATTGCTTAGGAACTTCCAATACTATGAACGAATACGAGCCATAGATCTTCAAACACAAGTGTTAGGACTTTTTACTCCGATAGCATTTAAATGTAAAACTACTGTAGAATATGAATTTTAGTTTCTAAGGTAAATTTAATATTATGTACAGGGTGTCCCAATCCTCCGAATTAGTGCGAAAATGCCCTTTTCTATACATTTTATCAAAACATTTTCTTAATAAAAGTTGTATAGGTTTCCATTCTGCATAATTTAAAATTATTTCCAACTTACAGGGTAGTTCATTTAGAAGTTACAAACCTAAGTTATGATTTTTTAAATGGAACACTATGTATTTTACTGCAGTTTTGGTGAGCCCTTGAAGAGTTGGTGAAAATGATATAACAGTTTATTTACTTATTTTGAGTATTTACGGAATTATTTTTAGTTTTATGCAAAAAATGGGTCATATGTATTTGATCGGTTGCCAAGCTGTCATTTTTAATGATATGACATTAAATTTTGAACCAAAATATTTCTACGCATCCGTATTTTTATATTCGACATTTTTAAAAATCGAGCGACTATCAACAACATAAGTTTCAGTTCGCGTAATGTAATTTTTTTTTTCAAATGGAATACCCTATATATTAGAACATGTGTGCATAACCTTTTCTACTAGCTTTCCAATAATACCACATTTTATGTGTTTAAGATTGATAACTTGTGATTTAGTATCATTTCTCGATGATCAATTTACAGAAATTCGTCCAGTATATCGATTCGTTTCAGGAATATTTTATCTGCTATATCATTCAAGAGGTTTATCCAGACTGTTTATTTTTGTTCAAATAAATAATTCATTCATTCAAAATTGTTGGTTGCAAGTCGGCAGGATCGCAATGGTGCTCCCGAGCATATTCTGTATAGCTATTTCGGCCCTAATTGGGGCCTCATCAGTAGAACAGTAACTGGAGAACTCCAATGCAACCTCGACGACCAACAAGATATACACACGGTTAGCGCGTAAATGCAAACATGTCAAATAAGTGCGCCGCAGCACAAGTATTTTCTGACCTATAAATTGTGTCGTGAAAGCAAATAGCAACCAATACTGCTGCCTCATGAGCTATCACGCGCGAGATGGCGGTCAGTATGTTCTGCTTCAAAGTTGTTGAAAAAAAAATTAATTATTCTTATAACAAAAGAACGCTTGAACCAATTTATATGATATTTGGCATGAGTATCTACAGGAAGGTATGTCACATTTCCAGATTAGTAATTTGGAGTAGACAGGTAGTGTGGAAAACAGGGTTACCACAACACAGATGTCGCCATAACTTTTTTGAAATTATGAAGATAATTTTAGCTAATAAGTTTTTAGAAGGAAGCGTTTATTAGGAAACTTTTTTGTGTCTTTGTAATTTTTGATATTTCTTACTGTTTAGTCACAAAATCTAAGTGACTACAGCGCCTCTTATTGAAAAAAGTTGCCCAATCACAAAGAACTAATACTTTTTATATGGATAACTATTTTATTTTTAGAAAGAGTTATTCATTAGTGAATGTATTTGCGTCTTTGCAAATTTTGACACTTGTTATGGTTGACAAGATCGATGACAAGATTATTAAAAAAAATGCAGAAATCTTGTACATGAATCCTGTTTTTAATGAATTCAATTTACAAATTAATAGAATAGTTGTCAACCATGAATATACGAATTTAATTAAATTGAAGATCATGTATGTGTATTAGATAGAAATTAGATGGCAGTCACAAAGTCACGACAAGATATCACTCCAAATTTAATTCGATTCTAAATAAAATTAATAGCAGTTAGTGTGATTTTTGTAAGTTCAAATTTATCCTAGTTATTGCAACAAATAAATCATAAATAACCAAATATATAATTTATGTGTGCTTAATAAATAAGTATGTCGTGAAATGCAAATTTTTATGAAAAGGTAATACAATCAGACAAAACAGGCTCAATTTCATTGTCTCGACAATTTTTGAAAATAATTTTAGAAATTCTACGACGTACAATGTAAATGTTGTAAAACGTTAGTTAAGATGTTGAATATTACTACATGCAATGAAATTTATCCTTAACTTGACAGTTACGAACCGAGAAATGTGGAAATAATTCTTGTTTCCTAGAAGGACGGAGAGTCCGTAGTAAACACCCCGATAGGTTTTACCTTCTAGTACTTTCTGAGATTTTGTCAAACATAGCCCTCAGAAATACGATTGCTAAAGGCACTTTAGAAAGTTTCATTCAAATACTTACATTTTCTCGTAACGTTTTCTTTGTACCGCCCTACTCTGATCTGATTTCTTTTTCCTCACCGTTTACAAATATGTACATAGTGTTTCATAGCAGGTGAAAAAAAAAAATCAAATCTCATGCACATAATCTCTTCTTTAAGTTAAAATGAAAAAAATAAGAAAATTTCAAATTTTGCCCAGTTTCGGAGTTACCTACCTGAACTTAGAGTTAGATAACCAAAAATATTTATTTATGCAACTAGTGTGTAAAGTAGGTCTTTTTAATCGAGTCCAAACAGTAGTAAGAGATTAAAAAATACGTTTACACACGTGTTGTATACAATATTTTGAACAACTGAACAGATTTCACATTTTTTATCAACTGCTTTGTTTATTTAAAGTTGGTTCTTGTCCGATGAAAAGTGCATCACAAAATCTTTTAACCGGACAATAAATAGCGTACAAACACTTAACGTTTCGCCGTCGTTAAGTGTTTGTACGCTATTTAGCGTCCGGTTAAAAGATTTTGTGCTTTGTTTATGTTGTAAATAAATTATTTCAGTTTTTTATTTTCACGCTCAGACAACTCCGAAACTAATTTTTTCATTTTAACGTAAAATGAGATTCTGTACATAAGATTTCATTTTTTTTTCCTCCTGTTATGAAATACCTTGCATATGAAATTCCGTTTTCTTTATAATCAGCGCATTCGTAAAAGAGTTTGGTGTGAGTGCTGAAATTCGGTTAAAACTGTCTTCGCAAGTTACGATTTCAGGTACGTTTGGGAAGCATTTTTTGTAATGTTTAAAACTTTTTTTAAATAATACTTTGATGCATGAGTAAATACAAAGTGTATAAAACAAAATATACATTAGAATATTCACCTAGTTTTACTTTAAAAATGTTGAGGTTTAGTTCAAGGAAACGTTTATGGTGGGGAACATTGGCCACAATTTTAGAGCGAACAGTGGCGACTACTTTTTACAGAATATATTAGTGACCACTGTACCTTCAACATAAGTTAGCACTTTTTTATTGCATCGTGTATATTTCCAGAGCGTTAGTATGCCGCAACCAAAACCAAAAGATCCAGGCATTGGTAAAACAAATGCTGAAACGATGAAAAGTGTAATTTATGACATCGTTGAAGGAGGCCTTTCAACAAAAGCTGCCTCTACAAGATTATAACATTCCACGTACCACTTTGAGGACATATCTTAAAAAATGCAAAGATTGTGATGATATAGACTGGAGCAACGCAATTCTTGAAGGCAGACCTCGAATGACGCCCAATTATACAGCCGATTCGTCTGATGTACCTAGAGGTACACCTCGTTTACCCGGGCGTCAGCCCATCCCCCGCTGTGTGCAGACCTTTCTTAAGGCTGATCGTAGGGCACAGCATCGTAGAATCCGTCCCCTAACCTCACCCTTCCTACCTACTTTTTTTTTTGTAGTTTTAAATCAACATTGCCCCATGTTGGTGCCCTCATACAGATTGGTGTGACGGTGGTGCAGGTCTCTCTGCAGTACTCTAAGTGGACCTCTCCGTTGATCTGTCTTCTGTTCTTCTATCTTCTTCTGTCGATCCCAATTATACAGTAAGAAGAGTGTTTACAGACGAGGAGGTTGTGTTCATATCTTAAAAGTATGGCGAAGCTGCATCACGGTTTAACGCCAAAGAATGCACGTAGACTAGCCTATGAATTGGCAGCAGTCGCCAACCATAAAAATATGCCAAATTGAACCAGATGGCCGGTAAGGATTGGTTCACTGGTTTTCTGAATTACATAATGATGTTTCACTGAGAACGGCCGAAGCCACATCCATTGGAAGGGCGATGGGTTTTAATAAACCAGTGGTCGCCCGTTTTTTCGAGAACCTTAAAATTTTGATTGATAAGTATATGTTAGGACCATTTCAAATCTACAACGTGGACGAGACTGCACTCACAACTGTACAGAATTGTGCAACCAGAGGCCAAAAGCAGGTGGGCCAGATAACATCTAGCGAAAGGGGCACTCTCGTGACAATGGTGGGTGCTATGAACGCAATGGGAAATACAATACCACCTCTGTTAGTGTTTCCACGGAAATATTTTAAGGACCATATGATCAAGAACGCGCCACCAGGTACAATCGGAGTCGCATCACCATCTGGATGGATCACTGCGGATATATTTATACAATGGTTGTGACATTTTTTATACCATTCAAAACCAAATATGGTGACTCCAGTACTCCTAATTATGGATAATCATGAAAGCGACGTTTCTTTGGAGATCATACAGCTTGCTCGCGAAAATAACATTAATAACATTAAATTATTAATTCTACCGCCCCATACCAATCATGAATTACAACCACTGGATAAATACGTCTACGGATTCCTAAAGAAATATTATAGCAATAAGTGTCAGTCCTGGCTTCCAAATAACCCTGGTAAAAGAATTACAATCTATGATATAGCAGAACTTCTAGGGGAAGCCTACCCTTTAGCCTTTTGCGCTCAAAATTGCATATCTGGTTTTAGACAGACAGGGATTTTTCCATATAGTAATTTGATCTTCAACAATGATGATTTCATGGCTTCCACCGTAACAGACATTCTAGATGTGGCGCCCAATACATACATGGATCAAAACCGCGTTCACCTCTGGGTGACATGACACTAAACGAAAACACCGTTGAACTTCAACAAGATAGAACTCCCGAAAAACGACTTATTTCCCCAGAAATACTTCAGCCTTTTCCGAAAGTAAAAGCAAAAATTCTAGATCTAAAAAGGTTCTAGATCAAGGAAAAGAAAATTGACTGATACATCAATTTTTCATAAAATGCAGCAAGAATATTTAGAGGAGACACGCAAGAAAAAAGTGTCAAATCGAAAAGTTTACAGTGTCAAACGAAGAGAATTATTTGAAAATACACTGTTAGGGTTCTGACCCAGGAAAGAGATTCAACCAAACCTCGTTTAATATGTGTTTTATTTCAGGAACATTATAAAACATGGAATACTTTTTAATGACACATTGACAACTTGTTATTTATATGTATATCGTTGCCATGACATGCCCCAACACCTCCCCCTTTGAAAAGTTAATATTTAATTATAAGATTTTGCATAAGGCTTAATAACTAATTTTTGAGGTGGAACTCTGCGTCGTAAAGATCTTAAGGGAGTAATATGGGAGCTGTCATTTTGTACTGTTTCTGCGATGTCTTCTGTAGTATTTTCGTTGTCTTGATTCTCCAGATGAACAGGGATCGACATATTTTCATTGAGATTATCAAGATTAGAGCAGTTTTCAATACAACGTTCATTCGAGACTGAAGGATTGTGATTGAGGAGTCTATCAGTCGTATCATAAAATACCCAATCATCATCTAAGTTTGAAGATATTTTCGACGGGGTCCTTCCTCCTTTCCAAATATGGTTTATATGGCGTTCAATAACTTTTCCATTGTCAAGGCAAACTAAGTAACGAGATTTAGATAGAATTTTTGTTACTTTACCTTGAACGCGTTTATTTTTCGCTAAAGCGACTACAACATTGTCACCAATTTGTAGTTCACGTTGCCGGGCTCCATGGTGGTTAGCAAATTCAGCTTCCATTTTTATTTGTTTTTCTAAACTTTTTTCAGATGGATATTGATTTGATTGTTTGGGCAGCAATTTAGAGGAAGGTGTATTTATCCTTCGACCTAAAAATAATTCTGCCGGAGATTTTTCATGGGGGGCTGAAGTACAGGGTGTGTATCTATAAGTGTATAGAAAATCTTGTAGTTCTTTCCTCCAGTCATTCGGGTTCTTCCAGAGAGCTCTTTTAACGGAATCCACCATTCTTTCAACTTGCCCGTTTGACTGAGGATGATTTACTGCAGACAATAAATGAGTCACATGCATTTCTTTGCAAAACTTGGAAAATATATCAGCAGTAAATTGAGTGCCATGATCACTAACGAGAACTTCTGGTGGGCCGTATCTTGAAAACACTTCACGACATAAGTCAACGGTACGTTTTGCAGAAATCGTCTGAGTTACACCAACGTCGATGAACTTTGAATAAGCATCTACGAATATTAATAAATACTCTCCATCTATAGGTCCAGCGTAATCAATGTGCATACGTTCTAAGGGTCTGGTGGGGATAGGCCAAGAACTGATAGGTATTTTAGCAGGTAATTTTCGAGTTAATGCGCATGAATTACATTGTCGAACTAGTTGCTCTATGTCATTGGACATTTTTGGCCAGTAAACATATTCTCGAGCAAGTTGTTTCATTCTTCTTATACCAGGGTGGCCTTTATGAAGAGCGGTGAGAATCTTATTTTGTAGATTCTTTGGAATTACCACTCTTTCACCAAGCAATAATGTTTCATCCACGACGGAGAGATTATCTCGACGTTTTTTATAGTGTTCGACTATATCAGAATCAGAAGACGATGACCAATTGTTCTTGATCGCTTGAATAACATTCATGATATCTTCATCTTCCCTAGAAAATGTCTTCAGTTCTTGACGCATTTCGGATCCGAATTTATCAATAGAATTATTTCTAATAGATTCAATTTCGAATTCCACAGTTTTGATGCTTGCTACTTGCAAATCTTCAAGATTGTCTTGTCGGAATTGTGCTATCAAACGAGATGAAACATCTTCCCGACCAAAATCTTGTGTTCGGACATATTCGATTTGAAAATCATATCCAAGAAGTCTTATAGCCCAGCGTTTAAGACGTGCTGCTGTTGTAGATTTAAGACCTTTGGTTTTGTCGGTTTGTAATAAAGCGACTAGAGGCTTATGATCGGTTTGCAGTATGAATTTTCTTCCCCAGACAAATTTATGAAAACGTTCAACCGCAGTAACCAAAGCTAATGCCTCTTTTTCCAATTGTGAGTAGTTGCGTTGTGCATCCGTGAGACTTTGAGCCATATGATAAACAGCTCGTTCGTGGCCGTCTTGATCTCGTTGGAGAAGTACGCCACCTATACCTGTAGAACAAGCGTCTGCTGGAACTATAAGAGTTTTTGATGGATCGAAGTGTTCCAACAGTAATGGACTGAGCATGACTTTCTTGTCATGCTTATAATTCCAAATCCAAGGACGTTTTTTCCTAGTTAGATCTTCTAAAGGTTGTTTGATTTGGTGAAGGTGGGGAATGAACTTTCCATAATGATTCACCATACCAAGTAAACTTTGAAGTTCGGGAATATTTTTAGGTTTTGGCATTTCTGCAATTGCATGAGTAGCATTTGGGTCAGCTGCAATACCTTTAGCATTCACAATCAATCCCAAATATTTGATTTCTTCTAAAGCGAAATTACACTTCTCTAATTTGAGACTCCAACCGTTATCTTGAAGACGTTGAAGTGTTTGTTTGAGACGAAAGTCATGTTCTTCACGAGTACTTCCTGCGATTACCACATCATCAAGATACGCGTAAACACCATCAAGACCGATCAACGTATTATCCATAGCTTGTTGAAATATTGCTGGTGCTGTTTTAATACCAAAGGGTGGTCTTTTAAACCTGAAAAGACCTTTAGGTGTAGTTATCGTGGTGATATCTCGGCTTTCTGCTGCAACTTCAATCTGAAGAAAAGCTTCACTGAGATCTAATATGGTGAAGAATGAGTTTCCATTAAGTTTTGTAACGATACTGTCAATTGTAGGTAAAGGATGTCGATTATCTAACAGAGCTTGGTTTACTCCAGTAGAATAATCAGCACATAAACGAATTGTACCATCGTGTTTTTTCACAATAACAATCGGAGAACACCAATTTGATGATTGAATGCGCTCTATGATATCTAGTTTTTCTAATCGCATTAGTTCTGCTTCCAAAAGTTTTTCCATGGCATATGGAATTTGTCGACATGGTATCTGTACAGGACGGGCATTTGTGGTTAATATAAAGTTTGCTTTAAAATCTTTACACAGGCCAAGTTCACTAGAAAATAATCTTGGTAACTTCCTAGAAATGTAATTTTGATATGTACCTGATGTTGAAATCATGTTTTGGCGAGTTGTGTTTTTTATAGCTGAACATCTAGCGTCTTTGTTAAAGTTTAAATCCCGAAACTCAGCGAGGGACTTTGACCACAGGTCAAGTGAGTCAATAGCATTTAAACCAAAGAGATTCAAACCATTTCGTGAAACAACATCTATATTTATGTTACCCTTACGCCCTGCAGCTTCAATTGTGCACTGAAATCTTCCTATAGTCTTAAGTTTGTCGCCGCCTGCATGTTCAACAACTTCAGACTTGTTGAGAGTTGGAAAACCTAGGCGTTGCCAAACATCTTTCCCTATCGTAGTAACGTCTGACCCGGAGTCATATTGTAAGTGAATTGTTTTCCCGTATATTTCTGTAGGAATGTAGATTCGCCTACGTTTATCGGTTGACGTTATTGATTTTATCAAAAGATTTCTGTTTTTATTTGCATTTTTATTCGTGTGATCATTGAACTTCTTGCCTGATTGGCATACCTTTGAAATATGACCCTTTTTTGAGCACTTATTGCAAATTGCATTGCGAAAATTGCATTCTGAACGGTAATGTGATCCGCCACAACCATTGCATCTTAGGTTGTCAGATGAATGTTTTGTGTTTTTAGAGAGATTCTTCTTTTTCTTCAATTTTATTTTATTTATTGTAGATACTGGAGTATCACCGACTGGATTTTCTAGTTGCTTCAAGCTCGAAAAAAATGGGCCTCTAGTTCTACGGAAATATCTTTTAGAGAAGCATTTTCGTGTTTTTCTACTACACGTAAAGTAATCTTTTTTAATTCTTCATTTTCTTTTGAAAAACAGAATGATTGAAGTAGTAATAAAACTTTCAAATTGTCATCGCTAAGCTTTGATCGTTCAAAATCTGCGGCTAAGCGATTGATTCGATCGATGTGTTCTGTAATGGCTACAGATTTATCGTATCGGAAGTTTAAAATTTCGATTCTCCACGTGTAAGCGAGATTCTATCGCGGAAAAGGTATTTCAGTTTTTCAATTAAGTCTGCTTGTAACATTTTTGTCGGATCTTCTGGAGCAACGTGATCTGCTAATCTGTCAAATTCGACTGATCCTAATTTATCTAATAAAAGACGAGTTCGCATTTCTGGTTGCAGAGAAGCAGCTTCTGATACAAGTGTGTATTCGTAACGTTTCAACCATTTTGAAAATGTTTGATTTTCGTCGTCAGTGCGATACACAAATTTTTCTATGCGTGAGTGCAACTGATTAAAGAGATCTGAACGTACCTGTGTCACATTGGTACTTGAGGCTTTGGTTTGTTCATTCTGTAATTGCAGCTTGAGGAGACTATCGATAGCTGACGTCAACGCCTGGATCTGTTCCGTAGTTTCCGTCATGATATCCTAGCCGAATCTTGAATCTTTTATCCTGAATCTTGAATCCTGTTCGCAGCGCCAAATTGTTAGGGTTCTGACCCAGGAAAGAGATTCAACCAAACCTCGTTTAATATGTGTTTTATTTCAGGAACATTATAAAACATGGAATACTTTTTAATGACACATTGACAACTTATGTTATTTATATATCGTTGCCATGACATGCCCCAACATACACTATTATCCTCTAAAGTAGAACAATATAGGGACAAGCTTTCTTCTTTCTTTTCCGAGGAATGTTACGTTAACATGTCAGATTTAACCGATTCAGATGATTATTTTTATTAGCACTAGAAATTTTTTCTTTTTTTTTCTAGTGCTTTAGCACAACATTTTAAGGAGAAAAATCATTTATTAGATTTCAATAACACTAAAATTTTAGAAAAAGAAACCAATTATCGTGCAAGATTATTCTTAGAATTATTTCATATTAAAAAAAAAAACAGTAATTCTATGAATTTTCGATCGGATATTCAAAATCTTAATTTAGCTTATGAATATTTAATAAAATTTGATTTCAATCGTAATTTGGAATAACAGAATCCAAAGGTAATGATATTTTCAAACAATTTTCTAAATCTAGACTATCCTTGAAAATAAATAAACTTCGTTTTTCGACAAATACTTTGAAATCTTGAACATGTTAATTTTGTTAAGATATTAATTGTAGTTAGCAATGAAATAAAAAAATGAAGTAAGAAAGATGTAAACACTGTTAATAAAAGTTTACAACAGAATCTTCTTCTCGGCATATTTCAATTTTTACTCTTTTACTATCTGCCACTGGACAAAGATTTCAACAGGTTACGGGCCCAGTTATCGCCGAAGATAGTAAATTTGTTAAGAAAACATTAAGTAAAGGTAATGGAAAGTGAACTTTTGAAAACTGATAAACTGAAAAATGAGAATAATTGGGCGCAGTGGAAATTTGTGATAAAGGTACACTTAAAATCCAGCGATTTATTTGGAGTAGTGAGTGGAGAATTTGAAAAACCTGTATGTCAAGTTATGACACTGATGCTAAAGGCAGAAGGATTTTTGAAATGGAACTTCAAAAGTGGGTGCGAGCGGATAGTAAAGCTCAGAAAATAATAGTGTCAACGGTGGATCGTCAGCCGCTATTATATATAATGACCTGTGAAACTGCAAAAGAGATGTGGGAAAAATTGCACAGAGTTTTCGAACAAAAATCTGATGCAAGTTTACATCTGGTGCAACAAAAATTCTACAGGTACGTTATGGATCCAAATGATAACATTGCCTTGCATATTTCCAAGTTAGAAGAAATAGGACATCAGCTTAAGCAGCTGGGTGAACAAATATCAGAGTCAATGATGATAACAAAAATTTTAATGACATTACCGGCGAGTTATAATCATTTTCATAGTGCGTGGGAGTCAATGCCAGAGGAGAAGAAAAATATTAGTAATCTCACAACAAGGTTATTAATAGAAGAGGCACGAATTAGTGGTCAAGTTAAAAATGAAGAATCAGTAAATGCTTTGACGATGAAGACAGGAAGAAAGCAAGAAGAAAACAAGAAAATTTTCAACAAGTACAAAAATAAGAAACCAGGAAAATGCTTTTATTGTAATAAACCAGGTCATTGGAAAAGAGAATGTAGAAATAGGAAACAGAAAGAAGAAAATGGAGAAGATAGAGGAAATACCAATATTCATGCTTCAACTTCAGAAAAAGAAGCTTTTATTTTGGACGCCATGTTAGCTGAAGATCATGAAGAGGATATGTGGTTTATGGATTCAGGAGCCAGCGATCATATGTCGAAAAGGTTCGAGTGGTTTGATAATTATGTTCCCTTTGACAGTCCGATACCTGTCAGAATTGGAAATGGGTCAAAAATAAGTGCTCATGGTAAAGGTGACATAAGAATTTCGGCATTTGCAGAAGGTAAATGGACGGAGAAACTTTTAAAAAATGTATTGTTCGTTCCGGAAATTAAATTGAATCTGTTTTCAACTGGTACAGCTTTGGATAAAGGATATACATTATATTCTGATGAGAAGAAATGTCATATTAAAAGTAATGGTCGTATTGTAGCAGTGGGAGTACGAAACAAGCGTTTATATCAACTTCTGTTTAAAGTTATTTTACCTGAAGGAAAATCTGAAACGAATGTCGTTGTTAAGGAATCACTGCAACTTTGGCATGAACGCTTAGGTCATCAGAATGTTAGTCATGTAAGAAAAGTTCTACAAAATTTGAACGTGAATGTACCAGATTTGAATAAAAACATATTTTGTGAAGCATGCATGTTTGGAAAGCAACATCGCCAACCCTTTCATTCTAGTTTGACAAAAACAGAAAAATGTGGTCAATTGATACATGCAGATTTATGTGGTCCTATGCAAAATGTCTCACTTGGAGGGTCGTATTATTTTCTCTTATTTAAAGATGATTTTTCAAGTTTTAGACATGTCTACTTTTTGCGTAACAAAAGCGAAGTAAAAGAAAAATTGGTTGAATATCTGACAGTTGTCAAAAATGTCACAGGATCTGAAGTGAAAGTCATTAGATCGGACAATGGAGGTGAATTTGTAAACAAGAACGTTGATAGCATTCTAAAATTTCGTGGTATACGTCATCAGTTGACAGTGCCATATTCACCACAACAAAATGGTGTCGCAGAAAGAGATATGCGGACCATTGTTGAATCTGCAAGAACACTACTTTACTCTAAAGGCCTTCCACTGACGCTATGGGCTGAAGCAGTTAATACGGCAGTTTACGTAATAAATAGAACAGGAGAGAGCTCAAGGTTTCATTCAACGCCTTATGAACTATGGTATGGTGAGAAACCAAAAATTAGTCACTTGAAAGTATTTGGAACTGAAGTATTTGTGCACATTCCTAAAGAAAAACGTAAGTAATTCGATGCTAAAAGTAAAAAGGGAGTATTTGTGGGATATAAGGAAAATGTAAAAGCATACAGAGTATGGTTTCCAACGGAGAATATCATTGATGTAAGTAGAGATGTAGTTTTTGCAAAAGAAATAATTTTAGAAGAAGAAAGAAAATGTGACATTGAAGAAGCTGATCATAAAGAAAACAAATATGAGAGAGTAGAAGAAGCTACAAAGTTAACAGAACCTGAAAATTTTGAAGAAAATGAAGAAACCGAAACAAGATACAATTTGAGAAATAGGGATGCGTTAAAACGATCCGATAGATACGCAAGTTTAGCTGAAAGTATTGCTTTAATAGCAGAAGACTGTGAACCTATTACTTTCCAAGAAGCAGTTACAAGCAAGCATGCTAAAGAGTGGAAGCAAGCCATGGAAGAAGAATTAGAATCACTAAAGAAGAATAATACTTGGACTTTGATCACATTACCATCAGGTAAGGTGGCAATCTCAAATAAATGGGTTTTCAAAATTGAAAGGCAAATGGAGAAATTGATAGATTTAAGGCCAGCCGTATGATTTTAGCAGTTGCAGCAAAACAAAAGTTAAAATTGATGCAATTTGACGTAAAAACTGCGTTCTTGTACGGTTATTTAAATGAAGAGATTTACATGAATCAACCTGCTGGTTTCGAAGATAGTTCGAATATGGTATGTAAACTGAATAGAAGTTTGTATGGATTGAAACAGGCTCCACGTTGCTGGAACAACAGGTTTATTAATTTCTTAAAAAGATATAATCTTAAAAGTAGTACTGCTGATGAATGTGTATTTTTAAGCAATGATAAGAATTTTAAACTTATTGTGGCAATATACGTAGATGATGGAATTATTGCTGCATAGAAACTAAATGATATTGATGATTTACTAGTTTATTTGCACAATGAGTTTGAAATTAAAAATTGTTATTTAAACAATTTTCTTGGACTTGAAATTGTACAAGAATTAGACGGTTCAATATTTTTACATCAGTCCGGCTGAATCCAAACAAGTATCAACTCCTGCAGATCAAATATTATGTAGAAATCTACATCCTGAAATAAGAAAGGAAAAGGTGCCTTACAGAGAAGCTGTAGGAAGTCTAATGTATTTAAATGTAACTACAAGGCCAGATATAACGTTTGCCGTAAATGCAGCAAGTCGTTTTCTAGAAAATCCATTACAAGTTCATTGGAAAGCAGTGAAAAGGATTTTCAAGTATTTAAATGGAACTTTGAACTATGGAATTTTATTTCAGTGTAATAATGAAACTAATTTTCATGGATACAGTGATGCAGATTTTGCGGGTGATGCTGATAGTAGGAAATCAACTACAGGATACGTATTCATGTTTGGATCAAGTGCCATAAGTTGGTGCTCTAGAAGACAAACATCGGTGTCGCTGTCAACTACTGAAGCGGAATATGTTGATGCTTGTACTACAGTCATGGAATTGATATGGCTTCAACGTCTATTGAAGGAGTTATGCAAATGTGAAGAGAAACCAACTTTGTACATTGATAATCAAAGTGCAATACGGTTGATTAAAAATTCTGAGTTTCACAGACGTACAAAGCATATTGAAATAAAGTATCACTTCATTAGGGAAAAATATCGAGAAGGCTTAATGGACATCAAGTATGTAGGAACTGAGGAACAAATTGCTGACATATTTACAAAAATATTAACACCGGTCAAGTTTAACAAACTTAGATGGCTGTTAGGAATGAGAGATTTATGCCAACATTGAAGATATCACTAACAATTAAAGTGGGAGTGTTAAGATATTAATTGTAGTTAGCAATGAAATAAAAAAAATGAAGTAAGAAAGATGTAAACACTGTTAATAAAAGTTTACAACAGAATCTTCTTCTCAGCATATTTCAATTTTTACTCTTTTACTATCTGCCACTGGACAAAGATTTCAACAAATTTGGAATGTAATTTAAACTAAAAAAATATGTAAGTTATTTAATTTGAATCAATTCAATCATTGTAACCTTCCTCTTATAGTTTTTGCTCTGATGAAGGCAATAAAGGCTGCCGAAAGCTCAGCATAAAAATAAAAAAATTTTTTTTTGACCGCTAGCCCGATAATTTTCAAAAATAGTTTAATTCCCAACGGTCAAAAAACTCCTTGGTGCGTAATATGTATATTAATAATACTAATCGTACTCATAATACTGTAATAGTTGGTGAAAAAATTTTGCTATGTGTTTAAAAGAGCGAAAATATTTAAATATAAGTCAAGCTGCGCATCAAAATTTGCATTCCACTTTAAAGCTCTTTCCTTCCGATCCTACTTACATTCCAATATAAGTTGACGAGGGCCACGGTTTTACTCTTGCACTTTGGCACATCTCCGGATCAACGTTGACATCATATTCAATTTCAGTGCTATTCAGCACAGTTTGAAGCACAGCTCTTACTCCGATCTGCACATCATGAGCCGTGCAGGCATCGGGAACACACAGGCCCCACTGTACGCTGGAGAACCTGGGTACCCTATGACCTGGCTGAAAGCTTACGTTATATAAAACGTCAATCTAATTAAGGTGAAGATCGAAGTTTCAAGTACTTACATCGACTAGGTTGCTCTTGAACACGCCGTGCGCGTGAATTAGGTTGTGCAATGCAGACAAATAAGGACTACTCGGGATTGAGAACTGCAGGTTTGCTAGGCAGTATTGGGCGTGAATATTCCTTTCTTCTAGCTTCGATTTTAGGCAGAGATCGAAATCACCTAGTTGGATTACGTTGGAACTAAGGATACCCGAAGGAAATTTAGCAGTTGCATCATACACTGAAACAAAATGTTATCAAATGAACTAAACGATTAAATTATCAGTCAATTCGCATAATAGAACGAAATAATACTTGCAAAAGCTTCACAAACTGTTATTCTTTGGATAAATCCAAGTCTAAAATTTTAAACACGAAAATATTGACTACACGAAAGGCACGAAGTTGCAATTTCGAAGAAGACTCTCTTTTAATTTTTAATTTGAATAGTGCATTAAATTTAGCTTTTCACTTGTTTTGTTAAGTATTGCCTTGTCTTTCTTTTGATGAATCTTTGCCTTCTTGTTGATAAAAAACATTCATTGCATACAATTCTATGAATAAATTTAAAACTTGTTATACGTTACATACACGACATTATAAACAAGTTCTTATGCTTTGTTGGTAGCCTGTCCACCAGGATATAACAGCATTAAAATTGCAATAATAAGTAAAGCTTTAACACTAATTTACACACACTCAGTATTCCGATAATTAATTTTAAGTAATTTTAAATAACAGTGTTATTAGTTCAAGTGAATTTACTTTGTATACAAACGGTTTACTGTATAGAGTGTCTGTAAAAGCACAACAAACATGACTATGATTAGAAAATGGAGGAGATATTGAACTTTGCCTTTTGACCTCGACGGGCTGTATGTATAGTCGTGCGCAACTTAACAGTTCTGTCAGCCTTGTACCACAAGGCTTTAAAGCTGAAGTTTGCGTGCAGGAGCCTATTCCTGAAAGGTATGGAGTAGTAATTATTAGTTACAAGTTCCTTGTTTTTTTTTTGAAATATGGAGCTTTAAAATTGTTTTCCTCAGAGAAGAAAAGTGCTTTCTAATGATACTAACATTAGTAAGCACTTTTTCTTTGGGGAAAACGATTTTAAAGCTCCATATTTCAAAATAAAAAGGAACTTGTAACTAATAATTACTACTCCATACTTTCTAGGAATAGGAATAGGCCCCAGGAGGTGCATTTTAGGTGCGCATGTAGTAGTCGATGGCAGCTGCAGTTGGAAATATTAGAATAGCTTAATGTCTTCCTGATAAGCTCATAGAGAGCTTGGGACATGTATGGTGTAAGTACAAAAGAGATGTACAATTGTCTAAAGGAGACATTTAAAAATATGTAATGTTTGTACATTTATCGCTTGAAAATTAATTTTATTAAAGCTAGTAGCTTCATTTGTTTGCCGTTTTTACGGCCACCTTAGACAAAAACTCGTTTTAAAAGGAATAATTCAAATAGTCCAATCAATGAATGCTCAAATGGGGGTTGTAGATGACATGGAGGGAGGGAGAATTTTTCTCTTCAGGAATGTGTTGGGGGTAGTTAGGAGGTAAACATACTAAAAGTCCCCACCCCTACTCCTGCCGCTTCAGGGGGGGAGGGGAGGAGAAGCTCCTTTTTTTCGGTTTTTCGTTTAAGACCTCTTACACACTAGCGATTTAGCAGCGCGATTTAATCGCTTGGTATGCGAATAAATCGCGCTGCTAAATCTCGAACCACGCAACGATCACGACTCGATTGACAGTTATTTGAAAGATGGATTTTACATATCTCTTCCCAAGCATTTCGTTTCTCAATCTTATCAGAATAATTTTTAGATCGAGAGTCCCAAATTGCTGAGTGATTTTCAGTTTCTATTATAAATAATTCTGTATCGATTCGATAGTCATCTTAACTACAGCGCAGACGGACGAATATTGTATTGTACCAGCAGCGCATTGTGTAAAGACAACTGCGATCAAATCGCTGCGGCTAATCGCGGGGACCCTCTGCTGCACACGCGATCGCGCGGCTTTGTCGCTAATGTGTAAAGGTATAGGGAATTACGTGCAAAATGATATACGCGACTAAATCGCGCGGCTGAATCATGCTGCTATAAGTCGCCAATTTCTATAACTCGGAAACTGTTTCAAACTAATTTTATTACAAAATTAAAGATAATTAAATTTAAATAAATTAAATATTAAGGATCTTGTTAGCGAATATATAAATGGAAAATTACAAATAACACTAACAATTTTTTTTTGACGGAAAAATTTTTCCGCCGCAATCGAGAATCGAACTCGAGTCCTTTTGGTTTTAATTTTAGAGGTCTACGCACACTTACCCCTTCACAATGCGCACAGTTTCCCCGTACCTACATTATTTTATTATTATTATCACAAAATTGTAAAAAAAAAATTTTCAATAAATACCAAATGCGCAATGCATTCTTTAAATGTTACTGAATATCGTAACACAAAACTGAAATTAAAATATTTATAATTAATTTATTTACGGCTTAAGTTTTCGGAATCCAAATATACATTGAAAACTCATTGCTGCTATGACGTCATATCAAACTTGATTGGTAAAGCAGATACTATTAGGGCTTTCAAAAATTAGAGTTGTGGGTGGATAACATTAACATACATTTCATGAGCAGTAATTTCTTGTAAGTCCATTACTTTTTGAGATGAATGGGTGCGTACAAATACCCCGTGCGCACACTTACCCCATTTTCCCCTACTCTAGATCCATAGATACATATTTCAGCAGCTAAGCTGCCATCTTCAGTACATACACTAACAAGTTAAAAGCACTTCATGAATCTAACAACCACCTAATCATACTAATAATTAATATAAAAAATAAATAAAAATAATAACGAGTGTTCAACAAAAAAAAATACCTCGAGTAAAAATCGTAATCGTAACTTCCATATTCATTTCTCATGTCAAAAAAATTGATTAACCTCAAAATGTTCGTATGCCGACAAGGTGTAGCTTTTAATCTTTAATTTCTGTTGTCGGACGACACATATTCGTTGGCGAAAGTGGTCAAGACGCAAAAAATGTTTTGAAAGTAATATTTTCGTTTTTAAATTCAATCTAATTTTTTTACTCTGAGAGTACTTTCAATAATCACAATATCTGAACAGTTCAATCTACGATACGTACTTTTGTTTCGAAGGCTGACTCGAGGTAGAATTTAGTTGAACACTCGATATACAAGGTGTCCCAACAGTGGGACAATATCTCGATAACTACTGAAGATAAAAAAAAATTATTTTTTAATTTTAGAGGTCTACAACATAAAATTATTTTCATCTGTACAGGGTGAATCAAGCCACTGGTGCCGGACACAACATTTTTATTTCAAATGGCACATACCTACAGTTGTAACGTTCACATTTTTCGCTGACCGTTACATTATATTTTTTACGTATTTTCTCGTTATTTTGCTGTTGAAATTCAGATAAACACCGTTTCGTTCTTTTAATTAATTTCGTATTTATGACTTTCACGCCTCAATCTCTCAGGACTTGTGTTTTAATTTCAGATAATAATGCGGACTTCGCTATTCTTCTTTAAGCCATTTATTTTTAAATTTCGGAAATTAATCTGTAAATGTCGTACATGGTCTTTTGGTCAATATTATTGATCGATGTTTCTTGATGACGTATGCGGAAATTGCGTAGAAAATCTTTGACGTAGTTCTGTCCTCTCGGACATCGGGCGATTTTCGCATTATATTTTCCCCCAGATTATTTTGGTACTCACGCCACAGCACTCACAAAACCGTCAATACCTATTGCCGGACCCTGTACATGTTGTTGTATCGAATGGAATAATAAAGTTATTATTATTATGGGCATCTCTGTAACTATAAGAGATAGAAAAAAACTAGTGGCCAAGTCTCGGTCTCTTTTTTAGAGATAAAGTCAATAGAGTGAACAAAAATTGGCTATCTTCTTTTGTTTTCGAGTTATAGGCAAAAATTGACATTTTCGACTTTTCGTCAATCGCGCATATCTCGTTTATTCTTACAGATATTAAAAATCTGTTTTAACATTATTAGGACACTTTTTTGAATACAATTCATTTGTGTAGTTGGTTTCTTGATATTTAATAAAATTTTCGAGTTATAACAAGTTATATTTTTTAAATGGAAATCATAGTAGGCAATGCCACCATTAAATAGAGATTTTCTGTTTTCAAAAATATATACTTTGTTGGGTTTATTTCTTACAATTAATAAAATAAAACGCTTTTTTTATTTTTGGGTGCATTCTATTCTTAGTAGCCTGGTTTCAACAAAGGTCGACAACTTTTTATTTGTTTTATAGTTGATACATAATAAATGATAAACAAAATCTCAGAAATTTCAAAATGACAAAACTCCATTTTCTTAAATAGGATCCCTTTTATTTTCCTATCCTAAATTCTTCCTTTAATAAAGTACTTTCATTTTTGTTAAGTATTATACGTATAGACTTATACCTAACTGCGATACTTTTTGAGATTTTTAGATCTACAAGTTTTTTAAATGGATCTTTTTACGCACGTCATTATCAAACGACACTAGTAAAAACAATTTGTATGTGTAGCTATCTACATCAATCGTTCGGATTGAAAAAGGGACGCCTTTATGCGAATATCTTTAAAGTAAGACATATGGTTTCCAAGTGGTAGATAAGGAAAAATTATAAAATACTGCGGTAATCAAGTTCTGTCAAATGTAAATCTGACATTTGCTTAATTTGATGTTTTGCCTTCTTTCAAATTAAATTTTGCCTTACAAACTCATTTAGTTTTAATATATCTCTATTTAGAATACAATAATTAGAAAATTTTGTTTGATAAAATGCCAGGAAAACGTTTAAATTCGCAAACGCATAACGGTTTCATAACCTTTTTTACAGTTACTATTTAAACAGTACTTGATTTGACTAAAAAGTATTGATTTGTTTCATACGGGTAAATTTCAATGACGTGCGTAAAAAGATCCATTTAACAAACTTGTATTTTAGTCCAGTCAACGAAGGGGTTGTAGAGGACATGGAGGGGGGAGAATTTTTATCTTCAGGAATGTGTTGGGGGTAGTTAGGAGGTAAACATACTAAAAGTCCCCACACCTACCTCTGCCACTTCAGGGGGGGAGGGAGAGGAGAAGTTCCCTTTTTTCGGTTTTTCGCTTATAACTCGGAAACTGTGCGTCGTACGAAAAAAGTATTCATTACAAAATTAATTAAAGATAATTAAATTTCCTACAAAAATGTTTATATTCATTTTCTTCCTATGTGTTATAGTTTCCGAGATATTCGCTAGCGAAAATCGATAATTTTCGAAAAACTTTTTTTTGCCTCACGTTTTTCGTCAATCATTTTGACGACTAATCTGTTAAACAAAAGGCTGAAGAATTAGGACAAGATTGACGAAAAACGTCAATTAAAATTTGAAAAATAAAACTTGACTATCCCCTGACAAAAATGTCATATTTAAAAAAATCTAAAATGCTATCCTTTTGTAGTATTTTTAAACTAGTCTTATGTGCTTTTTGAATTATTGAAATCGGATCACTAATAACAGAGTTAATAATGTCGTGCGTTTTTCATAAGACAGACGGTATATTGCTAGAATTTAATAACAATATGTATTTAAAAATTATCGTACCTAAAGAAGATGAACAATAATTGATCGAATCGAAATTATACAAAAATCCAGGAATATGAAATATAAATATATACAGTTCACTTTTTTATTATATGCCAATCGATCGACCGATAAGTCAAAGAACTTTTATATAGCTATCTCCTTCTAACTTTCGTGAAACGGCCTTGCGGCTTTTGTCATGCCATGTTGTTTCGTCGTATATTTTTTTAATTCAGACCTATACGAGCAGCATATAATAAAAAATGAACTTTAGTCAGTGTTTTGTATGTTTTTATTTTATTGACAGTATTGACTATAGTTGCGTTCGAAAATTATACGTCGGATGTATCTGGAGCGTATTACCTCATCTTTCTCACTCACGATTTTTAATCTATTTTGCATTTCGCTCATCCCTTTAAAAAAGTCTTGTGTTTATAGTATTTCCATGACAACAGGCGATCTTTCACATCCCACAATTAAGTGGAGTATGAAAAAATCGCCTGTTATCATGGAAATAAAATAAATACAAAATTTTTTAAACGGAAGAGCGAGATACAAAATAGATTAAAAATCGTGAGTGAGAAAGATGAGGTAATACGCTCCAGATATAATTTTCGAACGCAGTAAATATTACATGTACACTGGCGTGCAATAAAATCGCATACTCCTTTAAAATCAAGTAACAGAGTTTTTACCTATTTTTGGCTTTGTAAATCGGTATTTTGTGAATTTTGACATACTATCAAAAATATAGGTTATAAACTGAGAATTTAAGATTCTTGTTACGATTTATTTAAGTATGAATTTGTTACTAAAGTATCAGGAAACGAACGTAATAGAGGTGCATTTATTTTTATAAAATAGAATTCATGAATAAAGGAAATATAAAGTTCAATATTTTATCATTTCTCCATCAGCTTCTAATACTCGATTCCATCTTTTAGGCATAATATGAAATAAGATTTCACCAGTAATTTTCATCTTGGCTTAATTCTTCCTAATGATTGATTGATTGATTCTAATGATTCAAGTAAAATAGAAAGCGTGACAGCTTCTGTTCTTCCATCAATAGGTACTATTTTTTTGGTACTTGTCGAATTCTTTGAATCAGAATAAATCGCGAATGCACCATTTATCAGATTTATTCAATAAAATACACGTTGCATTGACATTTTGTTGTAGGAGCTAAAACATAACTTCGCGCAAACATATCTTATTGTAATTGTACATTCGCGCAACAACATAGTCATACATGTATCTAATTGGTTAGCAAATGGAGGGAATTACAAGTAATGCAAACAAACTCAATATGAATATTGAATATTCTCAACCCTCTCCCGCAATGTTCATATTTTCATTTGTTTTAATCACGTCAATTGGTCGAAGAGGTTTGTTCCGTCATAAACATTCCAATCAAGGTTTTCATAATTTTCAATTTGATTGAAGTCAAACTCTTCGTGAAAATGTCAGCTGCCTGCATATCTGTTGATATATATTTCACACAAATCTTGTTTTCACTAATTAAATGGCGAACATAATGATAACGTGTTTCAATGTGCTTGGACCTCTCATGAAAACTAGGATTCCCGATGAACTTAATGGTACTCTGATTGTCAATGTGTAACGTAGGAACCAAGTCATTTGTAACACAAATTTCTTTTAACAGTCTGTCTAACCACACTAGTGATTTAGCAGCTTCACTTGCGGCCACATATTCCGCCTCCATAGAGGACAGAGCAACGCACCTCTGCAGCTTACTTTTCCACATTACAGGTCCACCACAGAACTTCAACAATACACCACTTGTAGAGCGTCTTGTAGTCTTATCTCCAGCATGGTCGGCATCACTGAAGGCCTCTATTGCTGAATTCGTCGTCTTCTTAAATCTAATTCCATCGTTGATTGTTGCTTTCACATATCGAAGTATTCGTTTCACTAAGTTAAAATGCGCTTGTGTTGATGCGTCTTGCACTCTTGAAGCAACGTTTATAGAAAATGTCAAGTCCGGTCGTGTTCCCAACATCAAATACATCAGGCTACCGATGATCTCACGATAACCATTAACATCTTCAGCTGAAGGCGATTCACCAGGCGTCCATCCTTGTTCAATTGGAAGCAATGGTGGTTTTGAATCGATCATCCCATCTTTTTCTAATACTCGTCTTGCATATGGAGTTTGATTAATCTGGATACAATCTTCCGATCTTTTGATTTGTAAGCCAAGATAGTTATCAACTTCGCCGGTTGTTATAGCCAATTTTTGTTCACTCTATTGACTTTATCTATAAAAAAGAGACCGAGACTTGGCCACTAGTTTTTTTCTATCTCTTATAGTTACAGAGATGCCCATAATAATAATAACTTTATTATTCCATTCGATACAACAACATGTACAGGGTCCGGCAATAGGTATTGACGGTTTTGTGAGTGCTGTGGCGTGAGTACCAAAATAATCTGGGGGAAAATATAATGCGAAAATCGCCCGATGTCCGAGAGGACAGAACTACGTCAAAGATTTTCTACGCAATTTCCGCATACGTCATCAAGAAACATCGATCAATAATATTGACCAAAAGACCATGTACGACATTTACAGATTAATTTCCGAAATTTAAAAATAAATGGCTTAAAGAAGAATAGCGAAGTCCGCATTATTATCTGAAATTAAAACACAAGTCCTGAGAGATTGAGGCGTGAAAGTCATAAATACGAAATTAATTAAAAGAACGAAACGGTGTTTATCTGAATTTCAACAGCAAAATAACGAGAAAATACGTAAAAAATATAATGTAACGGTCAGCGAAAAATGTGAACGTTACAACTGTAGGTATGTGCCATTTGAAATAAAAATGTTGTGTCCGGCACCAGTGGCTTGATTCACCCTGTACAGATGAAAATAATTTTATGTTGTAGACCTCTAAAATTAAAAAATAATTTTTTTTTATCTTCAGTAGTTATCGAGATATTGTCCCACTGTTGGGACACCTTGTATATCGAGTGTTCAACTAAATTCTACCTCGAGTCAGCCTTCGAAACAAAAGTACGTATCGTAGATTGAACTGTTCAGATATTGTGATTATTGAAAGTACTCTCAGAGTAAAAAAATTAGATTGAATTTAAAAACGAAAATATTACTTTCAAAACATTTTTTGCGTCTTGACCACTTTCGCCAACGAATATGTGTCGTCCGACAACAGAAATTAAAGATTAAAAGCTACACCTTGTCGGCATACGAACATTTTGAGGTTAATCAATTTTTTTGACATGAGAAATGAATATGGAAGTTACGATATACGATTTTTTCCAAGGTTAACTCGAGGTATTTTTTTTGTTGAACACTCGTTATTATTTTTATTTATTTTTTATATTAATTATTAGTATGATTAGGTGGTTGTTAGATTCATGAAGTGCTTTTAACTTGTTAGTGTATGTACTGAAGATGGCAGCTTAGCTGCTGAAATATGTATCTATGGATCTAGAGTAGGGGAAAATGGGGTAAGTGTGCGCACGGGGTATTTGTACGCACCCATTTATCTCAAAAAGTAATAGACTTACAAGAAATTACTGCTCTTGAAATCTATCCACAACTCTAATTTTTGAAAGCCCTAATAGTATCTGCTTTACCAATCAAGTTCGGTATGACGTCATAGCAGCAATGAGTTTTCAATGTATATTTGGATTCCGAAAACTTAAGCCGTAAATAAATTAATTATATATATTTTAATTTCAGTTTTGTGTTACGACATTCAGTAACATTTAAAGAATGCATTGCGCATTTGGTATTTATTGAAATTTTTTTTTTTACAATTTTGTGATAATAATAATAAAATAATGTAGGTACGGGGAAACTGTGCGCATTGTGAAGGGGTAAGTGTGCGCGCGAAAAATTTATATTTATGCAAAAGTTACTGAAATCCAGAAGAAGACACATACCTCCACAGATGTGGGGAGTTGCTACTTAAAACTGAACAATGGTTTAGGTGTATTCTCTGCTCGGTTGGAACTATGCGTGCGCGATATCATATTTTCAATATCGGTTATCGATAACTTAAAAATATCAATATTTATTGATACATGTTATTATCGCTCTATCGTTAATATCGATAATATCGATATCCGAAATGGAAATATCGTATTTTCAAAGAATCTTACTTTTGTTATATCACCCATGTTTTTTTTATAACAAAATATGCATATAGTATGCTCGAGAAATATTTTATTTCAACATATTTTCAATATTTCATATTTGTTGGTAACAAAGAGAAACATTCTACTGCGCTAAGTTACCCCATACCCGTGCACAATTACCCCGTATGTATGGGGTATCTGTGCGCAGGAGCACTGTCATGAATTTTATTTTTTATTGTCCGTATTTTTTCCCTTTAAAATGTCTACGGTTTGAAATTTGTTCTGCAAATATCTGGAGCATTGTGTAAATAAAAATGGTTGTATTATCTTTATTATTTTCTATATTCTGGGGGTCTCAAGCAAAAATGCGCACAGTCACCCCTGTCTCCCATAATATTGTGGGCGGAGATTATTTTGTAATTAAAATCATGTCATTGCAGAAAATTCATGGACACGAGAGTGGATAGAAGTTTTGATATCATGTCGTTTAGAGTAGTTTTTTTTTAGACAGTCAATAATGATCTCTGTAGTAAGAGTCAATGATTATATTTATTGGATGAATAAGTATTTTGCTTGTTATTTTATAATTTTTAATATATACTTAAATTGCCCCTCTGTTTCTGTTTTAGTTTAAGTTTTTCATCTAATGTTCGTGTTGGAAGTAAGAAAAATGGTATTCTTAAGAAATTTCTGTATGGTTCAAAGAATACACATAAAATTAAGGTATGTTACATTTTATTTGTAAAATAAATATTTAGATCTTTGTTTTATTGTTGTAGGTGAAGAATTTCCTTTGCATGTGAAGATTGGAAGTAACTCTCTGCTGATTTGAAGAATCCGAAAACTGTGTGTCCTTGTGAACATGACATTATCCCCAAAGAAAATATGAAAATATTTATGCGGATTTCCAAATAAATTATTTTAATATTTTATTTTATTTCTATTTGTTGTAAGGTTGTAGTGATGTTATGTGATAACGACCTTTTATTTGATTATCATTTAATGTGGCTAATTCAAATGTAACGTCACCATAATTATTAATTATTTTATAAGGTCCTACATAAGGTAATTCTAATTTTGCTGATTTATTGTGCTTTCGTCTTCCTAGTCGATAACTTTTTACTATCACTCTGTCACCTATTTTCTTTTAATCTTTTCATTTTCTTTTCTTGTGTATTCTTCTGATTTTCTTCTTAATTTTTCTTTACACTTTTGTAATAATTCTTCTAAATTTTCTTCTATTTCCACTTCTTTTCTCCATGGTCTTTTAGGCTGTATTCCTTTCATTAAAATTATTGGTGAAATTTCTGTCACTGTACTTGGTATCGTGTTACAGAAGTTTTCAACTTGTTTTACATACTTCTTCCATTTAGTATGATTCTTGTGTGTCATTAGTCTTAAATATTTTATTACTTCTTTGACATATCTTTCACAAATATTCCCTTGTGGATGTCTTATGCTGCAGTAATTTACTTTTATTCCTTTTTCTTCTAAATTCTCAATAAATCTATCATTATTGAAATAAGTGGCATTATCTGCTAATAATCTTTTAGGTTTTCCTTCTGTTTCTATAAAATCTCTTATTTTTCTTAATACAATCCTTGTGTTACAACTTTTTGTTGGATATAATCTAACATACTTTGAGAATGCATCCATCATTATAAAAATATGCTTATAACCTTCTCTATCTGTTACAAGATTGCTTAAAAAATCTACTGCTACTAGGTCTAATACTTCTTCCACTATTATGCTTTTTATCTCATTTTGCCACGTTCTGTTTTTATCTTTTCCTAATATACATAATTCACAATTATTGATATAATTCTTTACCAATTTAATATCATTCTTTGCATAAAAACATTCTCTCAACATTAACCATATTTTTCTTATTCCTGCATATCCAAATTTTTCATGTAATTCTTGAATTATTTCTTTTATTCGATCTTTATTCATTACTATTAATCTTCTTTGTCCAATGTTTTTCCATAATATTTCTTCCTCTAATTGAAATCCTTTGGAATTTGTATTTATTTCTTCATTCTGTTGTTGTCTTATGATTTCTCTTCTTGTATATCTGCCTGAAGCTGTATTGAAGTTGTAGTTATTTACTTCTACTTCATTGCTTGCTTTTGTCCTTCCATTCATTCTACTTAAAGCATCTGCTGTTACATTATTTATGCCTTTTCTATATTTAATTTTAAAATCATATTGTTGCAACATCAAACTCCATCTGTACACTCTATTATTTGCAAATCTAGTTTTAAAAAGTGATTCTAACGCTGCATGATCTGTTTCGACAGTAAAATGTTTTCCCATTTAGTAAAACTTTAATTTATTTATCCCAAATACTATCGCTAGCATTTCCTTTTCTGAGATGGTATAATTCTCTTCATATTTTTTTAAAATTCTTGATATGAAGCATATTGGTTCTTCTATTTCCCCATTCATTTGTATTAATTCTCCTGCAATAGATGCATCAGTTCGTAATGATCTCTGTAGTAAGAGTCAATGATTATATTTATTGGATGAATAAGTATTTTGCTTGTTATTTATTTTATTTTATTTATTTGCTTATTATTTATTTTATTTTCATAAGAAAATAGCTCGAATGCTTAATTTGTTATTAAATTTAGATTTTATATTTCCCGTTTCTGATTCCAAATTGCCTTGTAATAGGAAAAACACAGCAGGAAGAAGCAAATTAATATCGTCACTTGGCTTATAATTAGAAACTCTTAATTAATTAATTATTTAGTCCTCGTAGCTAACTGTATGAGTTGGTATTTTATATAAATTGTTGCTTGTGTCACAAAGAATTTGCGCATCTAGAATGTTAATGTTGCGAATAAATTATTGATGTTTGAAAGGGATCGCTTACAATCGTTCTTTATGCGTCTGATTGATACAAATAATTGACTAACAAAAAATCATAAGTGTTTATCTCTTGAATTTTGAAATTATGTATATTATACTCACTTTGTAAAGCCCAAAATTGAAACATATTCAAGTCCTCGACATACTTTTGACTAGATTGTTGGCATTCTTGACTGACGCCTTCGACGGCGCTCATATCAAAAGGCGGCATCATTCCAAGTAAATAACTAGATAAACGTGCAGTGGTCCTTTCGTAATCAGAGTCTGTAAATCAAAGACAAAAGTCATTAGCTTAAAAATTTAAATAATTTAGAGTAACTTTCATGTATGTAAATTGACCGAATTTTGAACGATTCGTCCTTGCTCGTGTTCCGAAAAGGGCGCTTTAGAAAAAATCGCCAGTCTCTTTAATTGAGAAAAATCTATCTGAGACACTTTGCGCAATGCGTCGTTACATGTTTTGAAAGTGTTTGAGAGTAATTATGGAAAAGGCCTTGCACCCGCAAAAACTGAAATGAATATTAATCGATTCGATTCTGTGCGCAAGTTATGCTTACTGCATTTCATTTCATACCTATAATAATATGGCTAATTCAGATTTCACCGTGGCTTTCGAATAACTAAATTCAGAATCCAGTTGTTCCTATAGCGGGTGTCTACTAAATTTATTGTCTGTTCAAGCAACCATCTGTTTCAATTAGTTGTTTCCTAGTCCTGATCATAATTTAGTAGTTTCAATAAGTTTTGCATTCACAACGTAACAGTTTATATTTACGAAAATTAGGTCGATTTTTTCTTAAATCGATAATCTATAAAATTGTAATTGGCGTTTTTGTTCTCCGCTAGATAACGCTGCATATCACCACTTCTCCGTTTTTGTGTAAAAAAAGTAGGGATACACAGTTTTTTGCGATTTTTACAGTGCGGTACGGAACATATTACAATTTATATGAAGCCACTAGCTCAAATAATAGTTATGCATACAACATTTTTTCGACTACCATTTGCAGATTTATATCTATGTTTGTAATTTGGGAATTAAAAAAAAATATTTCATTTACTTTATAATACATTATAAAGAACACTGGCATTTCGATAAAACCAAAAGATACAATGCGAACGCAAAAATCTTGTTACTTTTTGAATTGCTTTGAATGACATTGCTCTAGCGATGTAATAGTAATGAAAAGTTTTAATCGCGACATCCTGCGATCGCTTTTTGACCTAGCGTTGCATTAAGATTGACAATCCTAATGCAATGTTAGGTCACGATTAAAACTTTTCAATAATTATAAACATACAAACGAAAACATAATCGCAGGGATATAGGAAAATGTGCGAACCATTTGAACAAAGGCATTAATACTTATGGATTCTTTGTGAATGCTGGAGATGCAAAGAGAATTTCTAATCGTATGTTCTTATAATTAATATAAGTCCTGTATATATTTGTGTGCTGCTATTTTAGATCATGACTTTGCTTTGTGCACAAATTAATTATTATGAAAAGAATACTTCACTGGTATTATTAATAATGAAGATGAAAATGTTGAACGGCAGGTCACTAGATAATGAAGATGAGAACTTACAAGAAAGTTATAATAATATAAACACTTGCTTTAATAAATTCTGTAAAGGAGCAATACATATTGAGACATATCTCATCCAAAAACGGAAAACTATGTATGTAAATATATATGGACAATAATAAGTGAAGTTTTTAACAAAAAGAAAATTAACTCTAATTTTCGTTTTTTTAAAAATATTTTTTATTATTGTTCACCAATTTGGATTCCAATCCACTAGGGAGCAAATATGTACGTCACCTAATTGAAACAGTAAACAAGCCCTTTCAAGAGAAGAAATATTGTTCGTCGATCTTTTTGGACATTACCCAGACGTTCGACAAAGTCTAGCATCAAGAATTATTCTATAAATTAAATTAAAATTATATCTTCCATTTACCTATTACGTGGTGTTAAAATTCTATTTAAGTGACAAATTGGTCAAGTTCGATATAATGAAGAAATAACATCATTGCAATCCATTCGACCTGGAGTACCACAGGGCAATGTGCTAGGCCCTGTTCAATATTTAATTTACACCGCAGACATTCCAGCTACATCAACAACCACTTTTGCCACATTCGCCGACTGTAACGCGGTGATACCGGTTGGCAAAGAACCAGTAACGGCATCTATTAAATTACAAAAATCACTAAATAATGGCTTCGTAAATGGAGAATGAAAGCAAATGAAACAAAATCATTGCATGTCACGTTCACCCTAAGAAAACAGAAAAGTCCACTACTGAAGTTGAACATTCAAGAGATAGCACATAAAGAAAATACGATATGTTGAAACGGTCGCGAATTTGTATGTAAAACAAATAGCATGTTCTTGATGTAACTGTAATTTTTACATGAATAATTGCAATTATGATTCTTGTCATTTGAGTCAGGATGAAGCTGTTTTGAAATGATAAATAACAAACAAATGTACATTCCGAGGCATTGTAACTGGAAGCAATTATGCCAGACCCTACCGGGTCATATAACCAGGGCGGGCAGTCGTAAATTCTTGTCGCACTTGAGCTGTTCTCAATTTTTCTTGGACTGACTATCAAATAAATCTGTCACACGAGTTTCTAATGCACGTCTGTTGTCCTTTAGAAGTTGCAATTCGACACGCATAAGTGCGGTAAGAGAATACGGCGATTGAAAAAATGATACTTTGCACAGTCACCGGAAATATAAAAACGTCAGGGTATTTTGTAATTTAGAGTTGTAGCTGGGTTGAAGGCCTACATGTGAAGCCCAGGGGTGGTCGTCGTGAACGCTTAGAAAAACACATTCCAAGAAAGCGGGGGCGTGTATTTTTCTGAATGCTGGACACAGTCCTATTGGCCAAAGGGGTGTTTTGAATTTTGTTTTCTAGTCGGAGGAAGGGGCATTAATTCTGTGCAGCCGAAAAATGAATACTAAAATTACAGACAGATAGCTCCGAGCTTTTAACACGGTCAGTCGTATCCATTGGGCTTGGCAAATTGCTTTGAGTTGCTTACTTGTTTCTTTGAGTTATTTTCACAGTAGAGTATAAATCATTTAGATCGATACGTCTAAAATCCCAGTGTTGAGAGGCAATCAAATAGAATTAAACCACGAGTCGCGCCGGTAAATTCCGTGGCGGGAGTGTTTAAAACTGAGTGCAGTGCGTGGATTGGATTCTTATTTCGCGACGCGGATTTAGGTAATCTGATTTAATTTGTAATTTATTCATTACATACTTGGTGGTGTAGATTGATAAAAAAAAATCACTTTAAGTCCCGCATCCATTTTGCGGCCAAATGATCTGTAAATTTCAGTACTTGCTTGTCTTGTGAAATTCATTATTAGTTTTAATTTGCATTCGAACCAAAGTTAAAAGCAAATAAGTTGCCTCCACATTAGTGGAGTTGATTGACCATTGTTCCATAAATTATTAAACTAGTTTGTTTGGCGTTTCTGTAATTTAAATCGACCAGAGGCAGTCAACCGACGCTTTCAATTTATAGTGCAATCCATATACTGTGTGCTCTTGTAAAATTAGTTGATTCCCTTTTGCGATATTCTCTGGCAAGTTTGAAACACTCAAACAAAGTGTTTTCCGATTTGCGCAGTGAAATCGATTGGTTTATACCACTGGTCTAAGGCAAGTTTAGATCTGCCGCTAAAACCAAGTGTGACCAGCACAAATTAATTCCCTCAATCAAGGCCAGTTAGTTGCCGATACTAGTGCAGTAAAATTACGAGTCCAAACAATTCTGAATCACATAGGCATAGCCGTCTTCTCAACCGAGTTTCCATCACACCCTGTGTGTGGACCAAAGTGTAGTCTTTGTCGGGAGATCTACGGTTAATTAGAAGTAATTCGCTGTGAGACCGAAAGATCATAACTACCCATAGTAGAGTATCATATAAAACGGTCAATTAATTGGCATAGCGTATAGGGTTAGATCATCGTCGAAACAACGCAATCAGAGGTTAATTAATAAAGCGAGAGGCACTGACCCTCCACCTCAAAATAGCGACAGGAGCGGTCGAGCAAACTCCCCCCTTCGCAGCGTTATTAGGTCATCAAAATCGGGCCACGCGTCTCCCAGGAGAGCTTCCCTTGAAAAACTAGCGATTACTATTGATTCTCTCGCAAATTGATCGTCTGGGCGGCATTTTGTATCACATACCTCCCCGAGTATCTGATTAATTAATTAATTACGTTCATTAAGGAAGTACACTGTAGGCACACAGCCACACTGTGCACTGGTTGATATACAGAGCGTGTCTTTGAGTACGATTGAAGTGTTAAACACGAGTACCAAGACAACTATAATTTTGAAACCAAATTAATTGTTCATTTCGATTGAATAACCAGTCCGCAAGTATTGTTTGGGACAAGCATAAAACCACCAGCTGTGTAATTGAAAACAGTTAGTTCGTCACGATATTCGAACGAGAAAGCCGTTAAACGAATTCTACTGTATTTCTTACAAATCGTAATTTTTTCTTGTGTGTTTCCTTGTATTGTAATTTTAAAACGACAAGGTTTTTACGCTCATGTTTCTAGGCTGCAGGGCGGCTAGAAAGCGGAGTTTTTTCCCTTGTTTTGCAATAAATAATTTATTAAATTTAAGTCCGCATTTTATTTATACGTATCCAATTCCCGCTATCTCATAGTTATTATCGTCTCGCCAGGATTCGAACCAGGGAACCGGCATAAGTAGAGTCCGCCACTAATTAAGGATCACGAGCCATTAATTATTGAAAGTTGTTTGGAAATAGCAACAGAGGGAACTCTGGGAATTTCTTAGAGAGATCGCAGCAGAGGGCGTAGTGTTATTGTAGGCCAGTTAGTGCACCCGTAGAATTGCAAAGATAAGCGCCGTCTAGCCGTAGGACAATAGGGCAGTCAAACCCGGCCTTTTTCTTCTTGGAAATTCCGACCGAGTTACCCTACAATCAATACGCATTAAATTCTTGCAGACGGTCAATCCTCCAGTTGCCAGTCAATTAATTTGCTAATAAATTAAATTTGTTTATTTGTTTGGATTTATTTATTACTTATTTAGTTGTCCGTAAAAAGTCAACAAACAGGCTAGCACATCGGCGTGTTACAATGTTTAGGTTTGCATCTCGACCGCAGGCTTAATGGGCAACATAAAATTTTTACAAAAAGGACTCAACTTGCGTTCCAATTCAACAAACTCTATTGGTGACTTACCAGACAGTCAACAGTTTCACTAAACAATTAACTTTTGTTATGGGTATGAAGTTATATTAAGCCCGATATGAAAGTACGGTATTGAATTGTGCGGTACTGCAAGTGTTTCCAATACCGAAATCCTCCAAAGATTTCATTCCAAAGAGCTAAGGTGTATCTCGTGTGCTCCGTGTTATGTACTTATGTAGCAAATCACATTATACATCATGATCTTCGAGCGCTAACAGAGCGTGAAGAAGCAAAATTTGCAAGCGCGCCATGTAATATGGTACGCCTTGAAAATCACACAAATCCGTTAGCAGTCAACTTGCTTGATAATAGAATAGCTACAAATCGTCACAAGAGGATAAGATACTGCTTAAACATAACTAATAACTAGGTTTGAAGTCTAAAGGGCTAATTTCACGGACAGCAGTTTCGTGGATCGTGAACGATTTTATTGTTCTGTGGCTTTTGTACCATCGTCAAACGGAAAAAGCAAAACCGCTTATATTGGGTCCACTCAATTAGGCCCGATTTTACAATCGTCGGATAAGCATTATTCTTGACGTAAGTATGACGTAGATATGGAGGAACGTTAAAGAATATTCAGCTGTTGTCGTTGTATATTTTATCAAGTTTAGAATTTAGGAAAGTTTACGCATTCTCAATATATCCGTAAATCACGAGAAGGTTTGTTTATTTCGTCTATGGTTTGGTAAGTATATGCGTCAGGCAGAGGGATGGAAGGAAAGAAAATAGCGGGCAGTCTCCGGGTAGATGCGGAGTGGTAAACGTGTTGGTTAAACGCGCTAATACGCAGACGGGCTCGCGAGTGATGTAATGATTTGCAATGACATGTGATGAAGGAGTTGTGCAAGAATTGAGGCTTGTTAGATGATACTCTGAGGTAGAGTAAGGTGCCAATCTCGCGGTGTCCTCTGATGGCTCGCACAGAGAGCAAGAGATTGGGCATTCTATCATAAGGGTGATCGCTTTGTATTCGCCGATAGTTGGAGAGAGTAGAGGATCACTCCACCTGCACACGGCATTTGATCTTATCCGCCAACTGCAGAGGCGTGAGTAATAAATGCCGGAGACACAGCTAGCTGTATACCTGACCGTTCTTGGTGTTGACTGGGCTGTGGCCAGTGTTGCAAAAACTGTGGAAGCCAGTGGCACCAATGATTCTGATTTAATGACGTGCGTGTCCTGCCCGTAACGTGTTACAGATTTTCTAATTGTGGCTACTAGGTTTATTATTTTTTTAAATAAAAGTGGTTGTTGGTCATTTAAATTGTAGGTATACACTTTGTGTACCTTGCAAATTAAAAATTAATAAACAGTGACATTGTTTTTTTGAAACTTCGTACGTTTGTCCGGCACGTGACTATTTAATGATGATAGCTTAGTATTGTTGCCGTTGTAGATTAATAATAATATAAAGCTTTCGTAAAATTTGGAACAACTTGACACCGAATTGAATAATATTCCTTAAAGCTCATATGCGTCTCTGTTTCATGACATAGTGGACGAATTTTGAAAAGAGATCATGCTGAAAGCGAAGACGGGAACCGCGAGTGAAACGCAAAGTACTGTAAGTGAATGCTCACATCAAGCAACACAAACAATATGTTTCACGAATTTGACACGTACGTTCCAACCTGCCATCCAACTGAATCTACCGACATTCGAGAGACGTGCTCTAGACGATGTCCACTTATTTTTACGCCGATTGGAGGAATATTTCACTACAAATAATCTCCCGGAGTGGGTTTGGGTAAAGACCGTTACCCGATAGCTAGGAAAAGAACCGAGAAGCTGGTTTAGAGAATACGAAGATTTAAACCTAACCTGGGGCCTATTCCAACAACAACCTTGCTCTTTGCACTTAGCGTTTTCTTGTCTTTTCGACATTACTATTTTGATATCATATTGATTTCGATGGCTTTGCAAATTAAGATACTTTTCATAAATTGCAAATCAATTCAATAACCTGCTAAATGTTGGTAGAACCCAAATAAACTACACTTTTCTGTTTTTACAAAGTGAAAAGTGTAAAGTGCAAGGTTGCAATTTTGTTGGTGGAATAGGCCCCTGGTCTGACTACACGGCATTTTTAAAGGAACGTTTCGCTGGGACAGAAGCCGCACAAGCCCTTCTTTCCCGTCTATATACGGACACACAAACATCAAACGAGAACACAGTACATTTTGCTATGGCAAAGTGGGGCATTTTCAGTAAGGTACGCGAAAGACGAGAGAATCTCGGCCATCTGTCGATTGGTCCGAGACGACGTTAAACTGCCTTTGGCGGTACCTACGCCGAAGAGATTCGCAGAACTGAAGGCCCGATGTGAGGAAATTGACCGGGTTCGTTCGACGCTACCTCAAAGGTATGCGAAACAACCTAGTCCCCAATCTTCAAATCAATTTCCGAAATGTAAATTTTGCCCGGGGCGCCAGTTCCTTCGTGACTGCCTTGTAGCCTGGGAACGAAAGGCGACACAACAATCGGAAAACTAAACCCTCGCGAAGCTGGATCTCCCTCGCGTTGTAATCAAAGATTCTCCAGCAACCCATAATTTCATAAACCAAGCCCACGTCAAGGAGAAGTGCTCAAGCGAATATGATTCAGTAAATTTAGCTAGTTCAAAAAACCGTCTAACTATCAAAGGCACCACTGGAGGACAGGAGGTTTATCGTCCGGACAGACAGCAAGGCGCTGACTTGGTCAAATCAGACGAAGGATCATCGCGCCAAACTCACGAGATGGGCACTTCTCCTCCAAGAGTTTGACTTTCACCTGGAACACTGCCCGGGTCGGCAAAATGAGATGCCATGGCATCCGAATTGCCGAACGACGGACCAAAACGACGCAGAAAACAGCGAACGCATGCTGCCCCCCAGAGACTCGATCGAGTCCGATCTGCAATTCCTTATCACCCATCGTCAACTCAATCGAAGCCAGCACACTGGCAGAAGAAGTACGACAAGCACAACGGGAAGACGACGGTACTCAAGACATGGTACGCCTGTGGAGAGAGAAAGAAACTGATCCGAGTTGCAGAGCCTATCATCGTCATTACACCGTGGAAGACGGCATACTAAACTTCGTTCATGAAGGCGACCATAAAATCTTTGTTCCTACCGTAGCAAGTACACCGTACACCTACCATGACCACTCATCAGCCGGACATCCTGGAAGAGACGAGACACTGAGAGCGATTCACCGGCACTTCCATTGGCCTAACGTAACCAAAGACGTCACGAACTACGTCAAGAACTGTCTTGTGTGCGCCAGTTATAAGCGCGGCAACCTGATACCTGCTGCACCGTTGAGGCCTAGACAACCAATTTCTCTCTGTCTTACGACACCTTGGACACCTAGGCGTCAGCCCATCTTCCATGAGAAATGGCCAGCGGGACGCCGGCCGGCACGGTACTCCCGCTGTCCGCCAGCTATGACACTGCCACTAGGAGGCCAACGCCTATGAGAGGGACTGGTAACCGGTGGGCTCCCCCTCCCCCTAGCACTCATGTCAGCAAGGTTGCCCTAGCTACGTTTGATGAGTAACCGCCGAGAACGCTTACGCGAATCTCTACCACACATCTCATACTAACCCCAGCATCCATTACCCATACAAGTATGGGATAGGGTTGAGGCCTAGACAACCCGAAAAGGCATGGGATATCATCGCCGCGGATATAAAGGGGCCATACCCGGAAACGGCTGCAGGAAACCGGTTCATACTAGTCGCCACTGATCTGTTTACACGGTGGGTTGAAGCTGGAGAGCTGAAGCTGAAAAGGACCAGGTATTCCGAAGGGTCATATTAACCGACAACGGACCCCAATTTACCAGTCGACAATTCGAGGCACCGCAGCGTGTAGAAAGTGGAAGTTAGCCCATACACTACCCCAGTATACCACCCCAGAGCGTATCCTACAGAAAGGAGAAATCAAGAAACGTTTACGGTTACTGCTGCAGCAAAAGGCCCAACACCTCTGGCACCTCCAACTTCCTACAGTATTGTTCAATATCCGGGCAAGGCGAAACGCGGCAACACTCCGGCAGAAGCTCTATTGGGATATGAGATTTTTCGTCCCGGGGAATGGGATCTACCAAGAATACATGTGCCATGAATGACAAGGGAAGAAAGACGGAGGAAATGTGGAAAACCCAATATAAAAAAAGATATGCTGGACCAGATCAACCTCCTTTATACCACGTCGGTCAACAAGTTCTAGTAAAGGCCCAACCATTGTCAAAGGAAGATCACACGCGCCCGGACTGGGACCACGGTGGTTAGGGGCATATGCAATCCGTCAAGTACCAGCAGGCCATATACTCGTACAGGGTGTTAGGTTATTGCTTGGACAAATTAAAACTGTTGGTTAAGGGCGTCAAATGGGATCAGAAAGTACCTAGACATGATGGATTTTCGAGACATTTTGAATAAATGCAAAAAGAGGACCGCTTATAGTACTTACGTACTTAATAGCGAGCGCCTATTAAAGCAGATGTATCTTGCAGTGTCTCTTGCCCGTTCCATAAGTGCAATAATTGTTTGGCGATTCGGTGTACGACGCCGGGGGTACAGCCGCCGATATCTACGCTCTGCAGCATGTGCATTGCACCTACATTCGCCGTACGTTAGAATAATGACAATAATTTCGTTATTTATGTAATAATTCATTCTGACACTGACCCGCATACTTCGAAATCTGTTAAGACACTGAACGTGCGTTATTTGCTTGTCGTAAAACAATAAACCATCTGAGAATTTATGGCAAGGGATCGCCCGCCCGGATGGCGTTCAGCACGTGACTGTAACAGTAGATAAGAAAATCAGTTGTTTCCAAACAATTTTTATCGATTTTTGTTTGAATTTTTTCCTGGAAAACGAAAGCCGCAGCACCCTCTAATGTCAAGGCTTTTTTACTCTACAGAGTGCTCTCAATACGTGGTTTGAAGGTGTCTAGGCAATTACCTAACACTCTGTATATATCGACGAGCAGAACGGCCGGCAGACAAAGATACACCAAGATAGATTATGGCAAGCACCTACCAGACACAACGATACTCCGCATAATGAAAATGATGAAGGCGCGGAACAAGGGACACCAGGGACCTATTGCATAAAAGTACAAGTTACAATTGTACAAGTTTACAATTACAGGTACTTGTATTCCACTATGTCCCATTACAGGCGTTGCACAAATAATTACTAAAAATGTAAAATATTTTTACAATTTTACAGGTCTAATCGACACAATTCTACAGGTTTTTGTAAAAGAGAAACTCTTAGTTAAATTTTGCAAAAAAGGTGACAGTTTCAAAGGTGACAAAGCTAATCTTAAAATTGTAAGTTATGTGTTGCAAATTAAAATTAATTTTTATGTACATAATTAAACGATGTACACTTCTATGCAATAAAACGAAGCACTGAATTATTATAGTTTAAAGCGGACGTAAATGAAAAATATAAATTTGTTAGAATAAAATACGAGGCAGAGTCAAATAAAAACCTTAAAAGTGCCGTAAAAACCATCATCAATCTTCGTCAGGAGAACTACTCCATATATTCTCTAATAGAATTAAATGGAACTTTGTAAAAAAGCAATACACCTAATCTGGGGCCTATTGCATAAAAGTACGGATACAAGTTACAGGCGATTTTTCATTACAATTTGTAAAAATTTGTGGTACAGGCGTTGCATAAACAAAAAGTACAAACTTGTAAGTTCCCATGAATTTTACAATTTTACAGGAGAATTTTTATTATTTTACAAGCGCTTCCGAAGAAACTGTACAGGTTACAAATTACAATTTTACACACAACAGGAAAATTGTGATACACATTGAACGTACCTCGTTAGATGTGTAACTTTTTTACAAAGTTCCATCTAATTCCATTAGAGCAGCGAATCTCAACCTTCTTAGCACCGCGACCCCCCAAATAGTAAATATAAATAAAATTAATATTTCGCGACCCCCTCTCCTATAATTTTATGTCGCTGCGTTTATAGCGACGGGTATGAACATTAATTTTTTTGTCATAAAATGATTTCAATATGGTTTAGCCTATATACGCTATAGACTATAGACCCTCAGTTTGAGAAGCGATGCATTAGAGAATATGTGGAGTAGTTCTTCTGATGAAGATGAAGATCTGCAGCAACATAGAGCGAGGAACATTATTCAAGGCAGAGCAAGAATATTTAAAAGGCAACGTATATAATTAGAATAATATATATATATATTGCTATGACGTATAACCACTGGTTATTATCAGACTTTTGATGTGTCAAAAGTTTATCTTTTAACTATTTCATTAGTCTTGTGGTTTACTTAATAGCAATTTTTCTTTTTATAATTATCTTTTGTATGTAAATAAAGTGGGACTATGTAGAAAGAGCAGCAGTAGAGATAAATAAAAATGCTAGATTTATGTTCAAACTTTTTTATTTTATTCAAATTTTTAAATGCTTTATAAAAACAATGATGTTAATAACAATAGTATCGATAATGATTATTAATTTATTATAAGTTATATAAATCAGTCAATCAATAATAAGTATTATTGGTAATAAGCTAATCGCTCAATGATAAGTGTAATAACTGTAATAAGCTATTCGCTCAATGATAAGTGTTCATATAATAATTATAATAAGCTAGTCGCTCAGTGATAAGTATTTATGTGGTAAGCTAATCGCTCAATGTTAATTACTTTTTGTGTGGAGGAAGTTTAAATTGTTTTAGAGTTAATCACTCCGTGATGGTTGTCAGATGAATGAGAGTTTATGTAATAAGCTAATCGCTCAATGTTAATTACTTTTGTGTGGAGGAAGTTAAATTGTCTAGAGTTAATCACTCCGTGATGGTTGTCAGATGGATGAGAGCGAACGTCAGTTCGACGCGCTTTATATAGGCTCCTTTTTATGACGTCGGCGCTAGTTTTTTATTTTTGAAAAGCCAATGATTTATTTTATTTTTCCTTTGATTTTTATTCCATAAATTTTCAGTGAATCTTTTGTCCGTTTGTTTCGTCAATCATAAAATAATTTTCTATTTAAGGTTTCATAATAAAATATTTTAACTTTGCCTTTGATTTTCTTAAATTTGAATCTAAAAATAGGGGTTCGAGGCTAAATAACGTCACGAATCCTACCTAGTTCGAGATTATCCTGTCATCTTGTTATTTGTCACAACGACGTACATGTTTGTGTCAGTGATTGTCAAATTATGTGTTTTTTTCATCATTTTGAAGAAATTTCGGTAAGTTAAAACATTAGATTGAACTATTACTCAATATCAAACTTTAATTCTTTTTAAACATAACAAAATATTAATTAATAAAACCTAATTTTATCGCCTCGTGTTTTTTTATTCTTAGATTTGTTCCGTTTGGCAATTTAACTAAAAACTTTCTCAATCGGCCGTTTCTATGCCTGAAATTCACATCATTTCCCTCTTTTTTATGAGTCGACATGACAGCTGTCACTGGAACATTATCCTGCACCTTCAAGACCGGTATATCAAGACTACGTCCAGAAACGTTCCGCTGCTCATCTTGTTTCCTGTCTGCCAACTCCCTAGCCTGTTCCTCGAGCCAGTTACAGAAGCTTCTTATATTATTATCAACCCATGCTTCTTGTGTTGGTGAATTTAACAACAAAATTGAAGACTCTGGATCAGACACTGTAAGATATAATTTAATTAGTATAATTTTTAATATATACTTAATTTGCCCCTCTGTTTCTGTTTTAGTTTAAGTTTTTCATCTAATGTTCGTGTTGGAAGTAAGAAAAATGGTATTCTTAAGGAATTTCTGTATGGTTCAAAGAATACACATAAAATTAAGGTATGTTACATTTTATTTGTAAAATAAATATTTAGATCTTTGTTTTATTGTTGTAGGTGAAGAATGTCCTTTGTATGTGAAAATTGGAAGTAACTCTCTGCTTATTTGAAGAATCCGAAAACTGTGTGTCCTTGTGAACATGACAATATGTACAGTCTGTGCAATAAAATTAAGCACGGTAATTATTTTATAGTTTATTCATTTTAAAAATAATGTATCTGTTATGTAAATCAAGATTGCGTTAGTACAGTTTTTAGGGCACTTTTAAGGCTTTTATTTGACTCTGCCTCGTATTTTATTCTGATAAATTTATATTTTTCATTTACCCCCCTTATTTTTTTAATTATTAATCGATTCAGAAAATTTAAAAATTAGTCTTATATGAATTTTTATGTAGATTTCACTTATACTATTAGTTAACATATATAAATATCGTGTAATTGTTTACTAGTTTTTGTGTTATTCATCAATTTATTGAAAAGTTGATTGTCGTTTTTTAAATACTTTTCAGTTTACCTAGAAGTATTATTTTAAGAGATAGAGGAAAACTTTAAATACAATAGTTGTGGGATTTTATATGTAATATCTTTGAGAGCTCTCACAAAAAACAAAGCGCATTGCAAAGGGAGAAAAAATTACAATTTTTGTTTTTTTAAATGGAACACCCTATACATTGTTCAAAATAGTGAAATACCATTATTTGCTGAATTCAAAAATATATAATATTATGATACTTGGATGAGGGGCTTGTGAGATATTTGATTCTAAAATATCAATAAATGAATATTTAAAAAATCAGGGCTTGGTAAAATGTCTTTATTGTTAATTAATTTTGTATCGTTTCAAATATTTGAATTCATGTTGTTATTTGCTAACTAAAACGGTGATTTAGAATTTTTTAAGCATTTTTTCCCTAAATGTTTATATGTTAATATGTATTTTGATTTTTTAAACTCAAACGTGTCACAAACAGCTGATCCAAATATCAACATATTATATATTTTTGAAATTAGCAAATAATGATAGGAGTATTTCATTATATTGAACAATATATAGGGTGTTGCATTTAAAAAAAACAAAATTTTAATTTTTTCTCCACTTTGCGATGCGCTTTTGTTTTTTGTGAGAGCTCTAAAAGGTATTACATACAAAATCCCATAACTATTTTATTTAAAGTTTCCTCTATCTCTTAAAATAATACTTCTACGTAAGCTGAATAGTATTTAAAAAACGACAATCAAATTTTCAATAATTGACGAATAATACAAAAACCAGTAAACCAATTAAACGATATTTTTGTTACCAGGGTGATTCAAGGATTAAAAATTTGTAAAAATATACAGGGTGTTTAAAAATTTTGAATCGGTTAATAATTAAAAAAATAAAGGGGGGTTAACATTAATAAAACTAACCCTGTAAATAAAAATGAATTTTGATTTTTAACCCATAACTTACAGTTTTGAGATTAGCTTTGTCACCTTCGAAATGTACTTTTTTTGCAAGGTGTAACTGAGAGTTTCTTACTTTTACAAAAACCTGTAGAATTGAGATTAATGTGTCGATTAGACCTGTAAAATTGTAAAAATAATTTGTAGTTTTAATAATTATTTGTGCAACGCCTGTAATGGTACATAGTGCAATACAAGTGCCTGTAATTGTAAACTTGTATAATTGTAACTTGTACTTTTATGCAATACGTTTCAAGGTACGTTCAATGTGTATCACAATTTTACTGTTGTTTGTAAAACTGTAATTTGTGACCTGTAAAATCTCTTCGGAAACGCTTGTAAAATAATAAAAAATCTCCTGTAAAATTGTAAAATCCATTGGAACTTACAAGTTTGTACTTTTTATTTATGCAACGCCTGTAACACAAATTTTTACAAATTGTAATGAAAAATCACCTGTAACTTGTACTTGTACTTTTATGCAATAGGCCCCAGGGTAGAAGGGACTCGCCAGTACTCGATCCGTCGGGAATATAACTCGCCCATCTACAAACAGTCACACATGAGCTTTAAAAAAATCAGGGTGGATTGACACCGAAGCGAATAATATTCCTTAAAGCTCATATGCTCTCTGTTTGATGACAAAGTGGGCGACGAAAGAAAATAATAATTGATTTTGACGTTAAAAAAATAATAAACAGAAAAAAAGTTGTTCCAGATTTTACGAAAGCTTTATATTATTATTAATCTACAACGGTAACAATATGATTTCCATTTAAAAAATATAACTTTATGTGATCTGAAAACTCGAATATTTAACTAAATATTGTCACGTTAAAAGTATTACCAGTTTTGTTTAAATTAAACGGAACGCTATTTTATGTTAGAACTAAAATGTCTTTATTAAACGCTATGTTATAAAATAAACTGTCTTTAGCCTTAAATTTAATTTAACTATCACGGATTTATATTTACTGATGTCGGAACTTATATTTATTCGGAATTATCTATTACTCATTCATGCTACTTTAATAAATCTAATCTTACTTAATTATAGCATCTAAGCTTGGAGTGGGTCTGGCCTCCGAAGCCAGCCCTTGGCTCGTAGAGTCTCGCTTCGTGCACTTATTCACTTGATCACTTGCTTTCGACTATCACTGCTTTGCGGCTACTGTTATTCCTACTGTCATCTGATATGATCCTCCGATTAAGGTTTTCCAATGAAAGTCTGGTAATGGCTCCTCCTTCCACTACCTCTGCAATCAATTGTGAGTTTCCCATCTTCTTTGGCTGAGCTGGTCGATCCTTTTTCGACTTTGTGGAAACTTCAATCTCTTCATATGGTCCGTCCATATCTTCAAAGTTACCTCTGCTTGAACCTGCTAATTCATGGAGAGTTCCATCTTTTCTCCGGGGGCTTCTTGATCCTTTGACGGCCTTTTCTTTAGGTCGTCCACATTTTTTAGCATGCCTTTTTCCTCCCTCCACGTCTCTCTCATTCAAGGGTTTTTTGGCCGACGCTTGATGAGTTTCCTGACGTTTCTTCTTTTTAAACGTAGCAGTGGAAACATAAATTATGATTTCATGTTCCATTTCATATCCATGGGTGGGCGTAGCTAATACCATTGCACGGGCGGGTGTTCTTCTTAGAAAAATAATTACAGCAATGGTTAAGACGATGTTCGATAACAAGAAGATGGTGTTGCCATGAAAGGAGTGTTGGCTCTTCCGTGACATCTTCTTTTTTATTTCTTCCATCAAACTTTCAAAGTGTACTTGGGACTGACTGGTAGTGATGTTTAAATGCGGAATTGTTAGACTCCAATTTTGATTTACACATTCGCTAATATTGGTGTACGTTGGTTGTGACCATAACAAAGGTCTTCAGATTGGTCCATGTAGCTGGTAGAATGTGAGTGACATCGATGTTGCTTATTCCTTGGCCACAGGGAAATCTTGTAGCGATGATGACTTCTTTCCCTGTTATCAAACTACAATGACAAGGTAGATTGATTTTTACTGCTCCCTTCTTGGCATCGTGTTGGGGTTCCAGTTTGGTCGTTTCGTTTCTACACTTGATGGTCGTATCTTCTGCTGGATGAGTAATGATGAATTCTGTGTCCGTAAGTTCGGTGATCAGCATGGTATGACCTTTATGACATCGGAACGGACAGTATTGGCTTATTTCTTCTACAGTTGCTCCTCGGAAGAATAATTTAGCACATTGGGGTCCCTGTAGTGGATCCGACGAAAAGCGAGGTAGGAAACATAATTTGTCGTGGAATGGCCGGCATTGATGCAAATAGGCGCCTGTGATCGATGCTAGTGATTCCAATCCAAATTGTTGCTTTCCTACTGCTAGATACAGGCTGTTGTGGTTGACCACGCAGGTGCTGTCCTTCCAAGCAAACGGTGTTGATGTTAATTTGTAGAGGGTCCATTTCCTTGATTTGGTTTTTGTTGGAACTTTGACTGTGATTGTTAGCTGATTACTTCCAATGCTGCAGTCAGTAATGGGCAGCTGGTAATATCTTCCGACGTTCTCTACTGGAATGACCAACTCCTGTTCTTCTTTGGATAGTGTCATGTCCAGTCTTCTTCAATCATTACTTAGTGTGTCCGGATTCACCATTAATATTGGCAGCTGATGTCCTTTGCACGAGGAGATGATGGATGTGAATTTGATGGAATTACTCAATGCGTATAAACGTCTGACGTTCATGAAGTGATACAATGAACGGTGTACTTCATTGGATAATCCATGTCTTGTTGTACGATTCTCTTCGCTCAGTGCTTCCATGGCCTTGATTCTCCTTTGAACTATTTCCATCGAGTTTGTCATTTGGTATTGATAATCTTGGAGTTTTTTGGAGTTGGTTCCAAAATCTTGTAATTCCTCTTGAAGTCCCTTGGTTAATCTTTTGATGACTTCTTCAATGTCCTCGTCTTCTGATATGATGTCATCTAATTGATGCTGTGTTGCTACGCCGCCACACCAATTTAGAGCGTCACCCATAAAGATAAGTGACTTCTTCGAAATATTTTCTGTCATGGCTGTCCTTCCAAGCGATCAGTTATCTGATCGTCTTCGGAGGAGGACAGTGATCTGTATCTCTAACTTTTAAAAACAATAAAGGTAATCTTTGTTGCTCTTAATGGGTTAGTTTGCAGTTACCCCTGTTGCTCCCTTCCATCCCTGGGCTACGCAACCCCCGAGCACCGCAAGCTCGTGACAATATTAAAAAAAAAAACAACTGCACCACTTAATTGTATTCGAAAAAGTGTCCTAACTCGAAAGCAAAAGAAAATAGCTAATTTTTGTTTGCCATTATCTCTAGAAAAGAAACTGAGATTTGGCCACTAGTTTTTTCTATATCTTATAGCTACAGAGATGTCCATAAGAGAACCGAAATTGATCCACCCTGTAGAATCAACTATAAGAACGCATTCCATACGGCAACCGCATTTTTGGTAATTCGTTGCAATTTCTCAGAACCGAAACGAAACGTCCATTGCCTGATAACTGATAATATGAATCCCAGCTTTAGAATCGCTTTTTCTGGCCGACTGGAACAAGTCGTTGAAAGTGAAATTGCATGTCCTTGAAACTGTTTTATTGTCAATGCAGTTTCTTTGGCTCGAGTTAAAGAGCAATGCTCGACGAGGCTCGCCATCAAAGACATGGCGACATGGGAGTCAAGAAATAAACTCGATGCTATAGTATCAACGAATTCCTGCTTCAAAAAGGTAATTGCGCGTAATTAACATTTATGTGTGCTTTCAAATTGCAGTAAGCATGAACGTGTATAAGCAAGTCATGTAACAAAGAAGGCAAGATCGATGTTTGTTAAAAATAGAAATTGCGTCTCTTTACTCGCATGAAGGCTTCAAGGTGAAGGCCTTCCTGTGCCTACCGCCTAGTGTTTGCAATTACGAATTTTTATCCGAGCTTACTAGTTTAAAAAAGAAGAACTACTATCTCGTGCATGTGGAATAAAATACAAGTAACCAACAAAACTGCAATTTTTTATTGAAAGCAAGTTGCTTATTAAAAAAAATGAAGCTAAAGGAGTACCTTGGATCTCAAAGTGCATGTAGTGGACTGTAATTCATGTTTCACAAACAGCAATTTACTGCTTAATTCTTGAATTAATTAACGTCAATTCAGTGACCCTGCGTGCTACATTAATTTAATTCGTTAGGAAAGTAAATGGCGATCGTAGTAATTATACAGTATCCCGTCCCCTTAAATCAACTTAATTATTGATTACAAATTAATCTTACAATTTATTTGAAATTTGTAGTAGAATGCTTTGGGTCCTTTCCCTACTTGACATATAGAAATACTATTTCGTTTATTAACGAATTACGAGTGTAAAATTATTATTAATTAAATGGAATGTAAGTGTTTATTTAACGCGATAGTTGAAATGATTACATCGATATTAACAGTGAAGTCGAGAAAATTTACATAAATAAATTATTGCGTAATAAAGGCGCATATGAAGTGCAGGAGAAGATGCCGAGAGGATTGCTAAATACATGGATTAATCATGATGAAAAAAAAATTCATATGCGTGAAAGTCGTACGATTGTAAATAATTAACTGCGTATTGTGAAACACTTTTGACTATAAGACATGGAAGTTGATTAAAGAATTATTATAGAAAAGCCTTTCGCCTAATTACACTTCAATAAATATACAGTGTCACAAGTAATTAAAGGGTCACTATGAGATTCTTGTAAACTGTAAAAGATTCAGAGGCGGTTAAATGATGCAAATTATGCACAAAAAATCGCATATTAACGGCGAATAACTTGATTTTTGTGAATGGTGTATGGACTTGTATGAATTGTTTCCATGGGAGTTATCCGTCAATTAGTTTATCAAGAGATGGAAAGACCGGCTCTAAAAGAAACAAATTTAATTTACACTTAATGAAAACACTAAAATAGCGAATTTTCACAAATTTTATTAGTTTAAAACATGACAATTGTTTCGACACACAGTGTCTTCGTCAGATGTGTATTGAATCTGCGTAAATTTACTTACTGAAGGATAATTTATACCTACTGCCACAATTATCCTATACTAAGAAACTGAGTTGGCAAATCTAAAAATATTTGAAGGGTTCATTATGCAGTGACACGGACTTATTTTTAACAGCGGTGGTTTGTGTAAAATATTTTCCTGTGTAAAACTAAGAATTTGAAAATCTAAAACTTAATTAGACGGAAAAAGAAGGAAATGTACAAAACAATCAACAAGTTATCTAAATTACATATTTACAAATGTTCAATTACGAAATAAATTTAATAACGGTGAATTATTTAATTCTGTTTGGTCATTTATTAAATAATTAGAGTTTTTAAGTTTATTAATTTCTAAAGATTCAAGAAAGTTTAATTTTCTACCTTTATTTTCAGTATGTAAGATTTTGAATTCAAAGTTTGAAAAGTGATTATTATCAATTAGGTGGTTAGCAAAAGATGAATCTGTTTTATTATTAATAAATGACCTTCTGTGTTCTATTATTCTAGTATCAAAATTTCTTCCAGTTTGTCCAACATATACCTTTTGGCACACATCACAGGTTAATTTATAGACTCCTGATTTTTTATTATTTGGAATTGGATCTTTGTTATTTTTTATATACTTGGACAAAGTGTTATTAGTTTTGTAGGCTAATTGAATATTCTGTTTCTTTAAAAGTTTTGACAATTTTTCAGTAGGTTTGCCTATATATGTTATTGCTTTATATTTATTAATTGTGTTATTTTTTATGCAAGGGTAGACCATTGAAATAGCTTTATCATAAAGCTTTTTTGTTAATATGTTTTTTACGATTACGGGGTTATAACCATTGTTGCTTGCTATGTGTTTTATTGTATTTAGTTCTTTTTCATAATTTTCTTTTGACATAGGGATGTTAATTAATCTATGTATCATACTGTTATATGCTGCTAACTTGTGTTGTATAGGGTGTGAAGAACTCTTATGTATAGTTATGTCAGTGTATGTATCTTTACGGTAAATTAAAAAATCAAACTTGTTATTAATTCTTTTTATTGTTAAATCTAAGTAATTTATGCTTCCGTTACTTTCTGTTTCTAGGGTAAATTTTATGTTATTATGTATGGAGTTAATGTAGTCTAAAAATATATTCAGCTGTCTTATAGTACCTGTGTAACAAACTAAGATATCGTCTACATATTTGTGCCAGAAAAATATATTTTTACTTAACGGGTTATTAAATATAATGTTTTCTAGATTGTTCATGAAAATTTCAGCTAACAACGGACTTAGTGGGTTTCCCATAATGAAACCTTCTTTACAACTGTAAATATTATTATTAAACTGGAAATAATTTTGTTTTAAGCATAAATTTAATAGGTCTAAAATTTCATTTTTAATTAATGGATTCGTGTTGTTTTTATCTAGGAGTTCTTTTACTAAAATAGCAGCTTCTGTAGGAGGTACACTAGGAAATAGATTCTTTACTAGTCTAATGAAAGTATTTTTGCTTTGTTATGTATCCGTATGTCTTTGATTTTGTTAATTAATTCATAAGAATTTTTAATACTATGATTCGATTTGAAATTTGTATGATGTTGAATGATGTCTATTAGTTTTTTGGAAAGGTTGACAGTTGGGGCTGTAACGTATGATACAACAGGTCTTATATGGTAGTTATCTTTATGTAATTTTATTAACGAATAAAGTTTTGGAGGTTGTGGATTCAAAATTGGTAATTTGTATTTGTCGTAATCATTGAATAAGACAGAAGAATTTTTAATAACGTTTCTTGTTTCTTGTTGGTAATTATTTGTGGGATCTTTCTTCATTATAATGTATTTTTCTGAATTTAGAAATTCTTTCGTTTTATTTATATAATCTGTTTTGTCCAAAGCTATAATTGTTTTTCCTTTGTCTGCAAGTGTGAAAATAATATTATAATCTCGGGATTTTTTACTAATAGTGTTAACGATACTTTTTTCTTCATTATGTAAAACAGTTGATTTGTTCTTTTTTATTATGTTACTGGCAATATGTTTTAAATTGAGGTTGGAAGAATCCGATAAAGCTATTTCAGTTTCTACCCCTAGATATTCTAAATTATTCTTATTTATGTTCTGTTTTAAGTTATAATTGAAACCTTTATTTAAAAGTTCATTTTCATTTTCTGTGAAATTAATATTACTTAGATTTACAAACTTAGTAAAAAATTGTGGTTGCAAATTATTTAGTTGATTACCAGTGCTTTTTTGTTTTTGTTTTTGAATTATCAAAGAATTAATTTTCTTATTCTGATTAATGTATTTTTTGTGTATTAACTCTTGTGTTTGTGTTCTAATTTTATTGTCTAGTAAGTCAAATTCAATTGCACTGAGTCTATAAGTTAATTCCGAATGTGTTACCTTAAGATATATGTTGTATATGTCTCTTTTCTTGTACTGGGTTTTTCTGTCTTGTATTAACCATTTCTTCTTTCCAAGGTATCTTCCTTTTTGGGCGCATGGGCTGGTGTTGCTTGTTTTTAGTTCTATGTAGCGTGGGAATACTTCATTCTTGATACATTTGTTTAGAAACCATATGATTTGCCAACTCAGTTTCTTAGTATAGGATAATTTAATTTATTTTCTCCACTCTGTGATACGTTTTTAAAACATTGAATGCATCTCGTGCATACCCTTTTATCTCCTACGTTAGTAATTCTAGCCATATTTTACAACTCCAATTGACATTTATTGATTAGGAGTTATGTATTATATTATTGGCATTTATTGATAAATGTTACTACTACACTACTTTCGCATATCAATTCTTATAAATCCTACTAGACTGGAAATGTTATAAGAATATTTTAAATAATTTATCAATTTATTTATAGCTAAATGCGTAGAGTATAATATCGTTGCATGAAGAATTTATATTTACATCATAAAACCTTGAAAAATGCTCACACAATAAAATGCCCACATAGAAAATACGCAATTAAGACAAATCTTTAAAACGTTTAAGATATTTTAATAATATAAAATATTAGAAAGGCCATCCTTTTTTCATAAAAAAAGTAATGGATGGTTATCCCTAATAAATATGCCTAATAAATATCCCTAATAAATATTAATATCCCTAATAAATGTGAGGCTAAAAGTCCTTCATGGATAGCTCATTTATAGAAACTGATTTGCCATTTTTTTTCTTACACAGAGAGTTTCTGCATATTGTGAACTATAATCTAAAATTATTTCGACTCACATACAGTATTTCTCAAAAGAGTGACAGCCTATAGCACGATTTTTTAAGTGGAACTATATTTTGTATGACTCTTTGTAGTTGTGTTGAATAGATTAAAAAAGTAAAAAGAAGTCTGCGTCAGACTAGAATAGTTTATTAGTTAAAGGCGACCGGTTTCGTCAAAATGGCATTGCCTTACAGAGAATACAATAATAAATAAAATAAAACACGTTAAAAAGGGGTAAATACATAATAAATTTAGTTTAACCCTTAGTTACGGACACGAAGTCTACCAGACTCCTATGCTGTTGGTTTCTGCGGTACCTCCGCTCCTAAATTTTTCTCAGAGATGTCGCTTCATATACCTTCCCAATGATAGGTGTTCTAGTACGTATTACAATCTTTAGTCTGTACCATTTTATTTTCTAAAGTTATCGTGCTTAAGGAGTTTCTAGGACTCCGTGTCCGTGTTTATGTAAGAAAAAGAAAATGGCTAGTTGTTCGAAGTTTGTGACTGCTTTGGATCCAAACTTTCAAGAAACGGTATTGCGGTGGTATAATGAAGCAAACAGTGACTATAGTGATAAAGAACTTGATGAAAGTGAATATATACAAAGTGATCATGATACATTGAGTGACAATGATGGGAATCCTGATAATAACGTAGATGTTTCTTGGATGTTGACGTTGAAGAGAAAGTAGTTACAAAGAGGAAGAGAAAGAGAGGAGGAAAGAAAGAAAAAGATAAGGAAGAAGTAACTAATGTAAGAAAAGCTCGAAGAAAGAATAATGAGAATCCTGATAATAGCATAGATGTTTCTGATAAACCTGACTCAAATGATGAAATTGAAGAAGAAATAGAAGAGGAACGGAGGAAAAGAGGAGGAAGGAGCGAAAAAGAAGATGGCGAAGAAGAAAAAGAAGAAGAAGTGGTTACTAGTGTAAGAAAACGAGGAACAAAGTATTTTTACGGAAAAGATAGAACTAAATGTAGTACAGAAGAACCTACAAGAAATGTACGTACTGCAGCTCATAACTTGGTGCGGCTCCCAGCTTCACGTATACTTTTCAATGACCACACTGATCCTATTGAGTTTTTTGATAAAATGTTTTCCGAAGATATGTATGAATTAATTTTGACATGGACAAATAAAAAATTAAGTACAATGCGAAATCAATATAAACGGCAGAATAGACCTGAGCTTTCGGACTTGAACCGTATAGAATTACGAGCTTTCCTTGGATTACTTCTGTACACCAGCATTTTCAAATCCAATAATGAAGATGTAAGGAGTATTTTTGCTACAGACGGCACAGGTCGAGATATTTTCAGAATTGTTATGTCTGCAGAACGTTTCCTGATTTTACTAACTGCTTTTCGATTTGACAATCCGCAGGACAGAGAAGAAAGGAAAAGAGAGAATCCTGCTGCAGCTATAAACGAATTATTTGAAATGTTTGTAAGTAATGCTAGCATATCGTATACTGTTGGAGCTCTGGCATGTATAGATGAAATGTTGGTAGGCTTCAGAGGTAGATGCAAATTTAAAATGTACATACCATCAAAACCAGAAAAATATGGTATTAAAATTTTGGCATTAACAGACGCTAGAACAAGTTATTTTTACAATGCCTACATTTATGCAGGGAAGAATACGGATGGCCAAGGTTTGAATGTGGAAGAAAGAAGACTAATGGCCATTTACACCAACCACTTTAAGCTGTGCTTGAATTTAAGTGGAGTTTATAATGTGATATTTCAGGTTACACGTAATTGAACAAGTCAGATTCTAAGTGACACTTAAATTTAAGATGAGCTTATTTTGTTCGGTGCAAACCAGGGTTAGTAAACCAAGCCAAGCAGTCATCAGAATTGCAAGACCATTATATAATTCCAACAGAAACATAACTGCTGATAATTGGTTTTCGTCAGTAGAACTAGCTAAACATTTGCTGGCAAATAATATTACTTTTGTTGGAACACTAAAAAAAAAATAAAAAAGAAATCCCGCGAGAGTTTCTACCCACAAGAGGACGAAAAGAGGGTGAATCAATTTACGGTTTCCAAAAAGATATGACACTGATGTCCTATACTCCAAAAAAAAAAGCTGTAATTTTATTATCTAGCAAAACAATTGACAACATAACTGGAAAACCTGAAATAATAAGTTTTTACATGACTAAAGGTGGTGTGAATTCAATTGATGAAAAATGCGCGAAATATACATGTAGCCGTCGCATTTGTAGATACCCTATGGCAATATTTTATAAAATCTTAGATATTTGTAGTGCAAATTCTTATATTATTTACTCTTCATTTCCTGATAACAACAAAAAACGATTTGATTTCATAAAAACATTAGCGAGTCTACTCGTAAAAGATCATATGCTCAATAGATTACAAACAAGTAACATTCCACGTGAACTAAAATGTTCTATACATCGTATTTTGAATATACAAGATGTTGTCCCTCCTTTGCAAGAAGAGCGACTAGAAATTAAAAAATACTGTTACGTATATCCTTCTAGAATCAGAAGAAAGACATCTTACACGTGCATGCAGTGCAAGAATCCAATTTGCCTTCAGTGTTCACGGAAATGCTGCGTAAGTAAATAGCTGTGGTAGACTAGAAAACTAATAACAATGTAGTGTTTGCATTTTTTTGTTGTTTGAAGAGTTTCATTACAATAATTTTTTTGTTTGTCTAATTCACATTAATTTTCGTGTTTAGTTACAGAAAAATTATTTTTGTTAGCATCTTCAGGAAATTTTTGATTTTATTTTACATGTCTGCAATATTTTCATTATTTCTTTTTATTCTGTAAATTAAATTTTTCTTTCATTTTTTTGTACAGTTTGTTCTAATAAAAATTTAAGTCAAAAGATATATTTTAATTATTTGAAATTGATTCTAATGTAATTAATTAGGAATTAGTTAATAAGAACTTTTTTAATTCGGAGTCTGTGAGACTCCATGTCGGTATTTACGCGATAAAATTGGATGTCCGTAACTAAGGGTTAAGTACCTTACAATTTGGTCGTGTTAGTTTTGGGAGCCATGATGTAAAATTTCCAAGTTTTCAGCTATGGTTAGCAAAATACCTTTCGGTAGATTATGAAGAAGTTTGACATAGGTTAAATTCATGGAGGGTATCAGATAAGTGCAAAGAAAAAGGAAAAAATTCGAATCAAGTGGTAGTTACAGAAGATTACACATTACACATTAACAGAGATCACTTTAGGCAATGGGTATTTTATCTTCTTTAAAAAAAGTTTCAATTTCTTAAAGCAGGCTTTACACGGATGCAATGTAATGAAATGAACATTACACACAAACATTACATTTAATCGCGGCTTTATATTTAAGCTATGTATTTTTGAGTAGTGCAATGAAATTTTTTAATGTAACATTGTAGTGAGCAATATTGTGACACGTCAATGTTATAAACTGTTTATGTGTTGATATTATGAGTATATGAGTTGATTGTACTGCACGTAGCAATCGAATTCACGAGTAAAAGGCGAAATGGCGGATATTTAGTACTCGATGTTTAATCGCCTAGATTAAGGAATGGAATCACAGGATCTGTCATACAAATATTTCAGTTTATCGGATGATCAGTGTACCACATGAGCGGTTGCACGAAATTTATTGACGACGGTACTCGAACAGGAATACTTGATTTTCTAGATAAATCATTTCTTTCGGTACGGTTAAAATACAGTGTGTTAAGAAAGGGCAATTAAAAAAAACCAAACACGTGAGCGACGCGAGTGTGAGAAGTGCGGGGGTGTTACACGGATTACACGTTTTTAGGTAATTGACATTTATTGGTATTTTTTCATCGCACCTTTGGTGGTAACAATTGCGTAGGGATAATTTCATTTGCATTAATTAGTGACTAAAGAGTTCATATTACCATTGCATTTAGATAACTTTAATCAAACTAGTTTCAACGACTAGCGAGAAGCAGCAGCAACACCACCAGCAGCAGCAGCAGCCCTGAGGAAGTTCTTCTGCAATGGAGAACGAAACGTCGGCAGTAGAAGAAGTCAACGTGACGCGGTTCCAACCGGAAGCCAATTCAAACATGGACGACGGCCGCGGAAGCCTTCAAGTTAAATTTAATCAAACTATTTTATTTACATTGAAGCGAGTATTAAAACTCACTAGCGGCATTCACCTTAGAAAAATTTGTTGGTCATTGTTTCTTTAATTATTAGGATAGTTCTGTGTTTTAACTAGGGATACCGATACCCGATAATTTTGTTACCCGGGTACCTGTTATTGGTACCCGGGTATTACCCGTTACGTACCCGGGTACCCGATACCCAATAACTATCTGCATATCCGATAAGTATTGAATAACAATTTAAAAATCTTTCAAAACAATATTCTGAACTGATACTGCAAATAAATTATTTTTTCAAAGAAAAAAAAACAAGAATAACGCTCCAAGTACTTCGAAGTCGAACCAAAAGTAGAACCAGAAGCCTGTATGAAAAGAAACGACGACATTAGCGACCATATTGGCCATTGCTCGATATATTTTACCTGAGATTTTCAAAGCTCCCAGGCTTGGAATTGGGATAAAAAAAAAACCGTTCGGTGGTGTAGTCGGGAATGCCGGCAGCGCCGTTATTGAATTCTTCTCACACAAAGGGCCAAGATCTCCGAGATCACACTAAGACACGTCTTCACCTTATAAAAGCCGAACCATAATGTCACCAAATTTTAATTTAATTTGACTTGCCTCTCACTTACCATTGACAGATGACAAGCTTCTGCTGACTAAACGCATCAGCTCTACCCCGGACTAGCAACAGTGAAGAACGGGGGGGGGGGGGGGGGTTAATTAAGATGGTAAAAATTATTAAAGGGCGCCGGGAGACTGTACTTTACAGCCAAAACGTAATCGACCAGTCGACGTCTCCAATCGACCAAATCGGGCAGAAATAAATCAAAAGTAAAACAGAGGCTTTACACTCACTTGTACGTCAAGGTGGTAAATATAAACACAACAGTAAAGGTTTATTTAAATTTAATTAACACAGTTAAATTGGTCGTACAACGATTCAAAGTACTGACAGGTTTCACAAGGCCAAAGCAATGGCTTACGTTACATGAACTTATTTAAGAATAGGGCGGTTGATTCTTTATTACAACACGCAACACAAAGAAAAGGCCGTATTTCGCTTTTAAAAATGCATGCGCAAATTGGATTAGATTACGACCGAGCTGTCAAGTCACTGAGTCACCTACGCTGTGAAGTTGGCGGTCGTCACGCCACCTGGTGATGCTGGCCAAGCCGACAACTAGTTCAAACCGGGCGGGTATCGGTTACAAGATGGCTGACTTGCGCTACTCGTCGCTACAGGGTCGACACGGTCGACGCTTATCTCGAACGGCACGGTGAACCACAGAGGGAGTTCGATGTGGCACCAAAACCCAATTTAAATCAAACGGAAAACCTCGCGTAAGAGCTTGCGGGGTTAAGGAAGAACCTGGGGGCTAATAAGTTCCCAGGCTTGGAATTGGAGTTAAAATTATACCCAAATGTGTTCGATGGTGTCACTAAATCTTCCGGCACAGCCGCAAATGAATTACTTCTCCCAAAGAGCAAGAATTCCGATAATTTACAATGCACGTAAAACACGTCTGGCTTGCAATGCACTTCGAACCTCATCGAGGCGAAATTGTGGTAGGTGATGGTTGCTAGGATACGAAGCCGAAGACAGTCACCAATAAACTCCGAGGATGCAAAGAAGGGGTACAGGCTTGCCAACTATCGAAAGCGGGTCAGATATCGTCTAGATTCCGCGTTTTCTTTGGCGGGAAATTTGAAACGTAACAACAAGTGAAACAGGAATGCGAATCCAAGATGGTGGTCGCTAAATAACGCGCGAAAGTTGCAAGCGGTAATCAATGGTGGACCATAATATAGTCACGTGGTGCCCCACAACCAATGAATGTTGCGCGTCCACCTAACGCGAGCGTTTCCCCCTGGCGAGATAACGCGGAAGGTGTACAAGGTTGCCAACTGTACCGAAAGGCGGCTGAAACGCGGATGAAAACGTCGGCTAAAGATCGCAGGACAATAACAAACGTCGTTACCGAAGTAAAGGTGAAAGTCGAGAACAATACATAAGAAACCTTGTCAATATCAAAAGCGATGACAATCTCGCAACCAAAAGAAAAGGATTTTTCAACAAAGAACGAAAGTAGAACTAAATAAAAGAAGAAGGAAGAAAAGTATTAAATTCATCCTTGCGTCGACCAATCCAACAAACTGGTGCAGTGCGACGAAAACCACAAAACAACACGAAGACGATAAACCCCCAGAAGTTGCAATTTGCACCACACATAGATCCCTTAGGACGCCAGAGGATGGTTTTTAACGATGTTAACGAAAACTAAGGTTCCTACAATCGCCTTTTACGATACGCGGATTACGCGGCGGAAGTACTCTAAAGGACCCTACCCGCAGGCCGAAAACTATTGATGAATGTTTCCAAAGATGAAAAATGGAAACTTTGTCGCCTTTTACGACACGCAGTCACACACGTCGGGAGTCTTCTAAGGCCACAACCCGCAGGCCGAGAATGTAGATGAATGTTGAAAAATGAAAGAGAAGTTTTATAATAATTTAAATTTAAAAGGAGGTCCTTGGTTGTCGGGCACTTACCGAGTATCGGGTAATTACCGGGTACCCGGGTAGTTATCGGGTAACGGGTATTCATAAACGGGAACCGGTTCCAATTAAATAAACGGGTACCCGGGTACCCGTCGTCATCACTAGTTTTAACCAACCAGCAGCAATTAATTATTCCCCAAATCTACCTGGGAATTCAATACAGTCTACTCTTAGAAATAATTCTACCCTTGGGGATTTTCTCCGGCAAGTTGGAAACACGCTAACGGTTGTTTTCGATTTGTGTAAAGGGAAGTCGCCGATCTAAATCACTGGTGTGAGGCACTTATATCTGCCGCTGAAACGAAGTGCGCCAGCAGAATCTAAACTAAGAAATCAAGGCCGATTAATTGTCGTTACGAATTTCGTGAAATTACGAGGCCGAACAATTTGAACTACATATTCATAGCCATTTTCTTAACAAAGTTCTCGCACCCAGTGTGTGAACCGAATTGTACTGAAAGATTTGCAGATTAATTAGAAGTGATTTGCCGAGAGACTGAAATGGCCATAAACACCCATAGTGTAGTGTCGAAAAACAGTCAAATCTGGGTTCTTGCGCAATAAATTAGTTAGATAGGTTTAGCCAACGAAAAAACGATGAAGAGAGAAAGACTTGAAAAAACGTGCCACAGGGCCACCCTCTCAAGGCGATTGGACGTAGCCGGGAAGGACCTTACCTATTCGACCTTAATTAATTAGTTTAGCTAGTGTTAGGGTTTGTCCTTCACCTCCAAAAGGAGTCCCTGAAAAACCGGTGGTTGATCGCCGAGGGCGGCATTTTGTATCACATACTTCTCCAGAACATCTGATTAATTTATTAATTAACTCCATTAATTAAGTACACTGTAGGCCCACTGTGTCACACTGTGCGTTGGTTTATTAAACAGAAAAAGTCGTAGAGTACGATTTGAAGTGACGAACACTAGTACCAAGACTCGTGCTAAGTTGTTAATCTAATTAATTGTTAATCTAATTAAGGAGCAGAGCTCTCCAACAAATATATGTGTAGACGTTAAAACACCAACGGTGTGAATCGAAAGAAAGTAGGCCGCGCCGATATTCGAAAGTGAAATCTGTTAAGCGGGTTATACTGTACTTTCTGAGAATCGTAATTTTGTTTTCTTTATGGTCAGCTTCTTCAATGTCACATTTTCTTTTTTCTTCTAAAATTATTTCTTTTGCAAAAACTACATCTCTACTTACATCAATGATATTCTCCGTTGGAAACCATACTCTGTATGCTTTTACATTTTCCTTATATCCCACAAATACTCCCTTCTTACTTTTAGCATCGAATTTCTTACGTTTTTCTTTAGGAATGTGATCAAATACTTCAGTTCCAAATACTTTCAAGTGACTGATTTTTGGTTTCTCACCATACCATAGTTCATAAGGCGTTGAATGAAACCTTGAGCTCTCTCCTGTTCTATTTATTACGTAAACTGCCGTATTAACTGCTTCAGCCCATAGTTTCAGTGGAAGGCCTTTAGAGTAAAGTAGTGTTCTTGCAGATTCAACAATGGTCCGCATATCTCTTTCTGCGACACCATTTTGTTGTGGTGAATATGGCACTGTCAACTGATGACGTATACCACGAAATTTTAGAATGCTATCAACGTTCTTGTTTACAAATTCACCTCCATTGTCCGATCTAATGACTTTCACTTCAGATCCTGTGACATTTTTTGACAACTGTCAGATATTCAACCAATTTTTCTTTTACTTCGCTTTTGTTACGCAAAAAGTAGACATGTCTAAAACTTGAAAAATCATCTTTAAATAAGAGAAAATAATACGAACCTCCAAGTGAGACATTTTGCATAGGACCACATAAATCTGCATGTATCAATTGACCACATTTTTCTGTTTTTGTCAAACTAGAATGAAAGGGTTGGCGATGTTGCTTTCCATACATGCATGCTTCACAAAATATGTTTTCATTCAAATCTGGTACATTCACGTTCAAATTTTGTAGAACTTTTCTTATATGACTAACATTCTGATGACCTAAGCGTTCATGCCAAAGTTGCAGTGATTCCTTAACAACGACATTCGTTTCAGATTTTCCTTCAGGTAAAATAACTTTAAACAGAAGTTGATATAAACGCTTGTTTCGTACTCCCACTGCTACAATACTACCATTACTTTTAATGTGACATTTCTTCTCATCAGAATATAATGTATATCCTTTATCCAAAGCTGTACCAGTTGAAAACAGATTCAATTTAATTTCCGGAACGAACAATACATTTTTTAAAAGCTTCTCCGTCCATTTACCTTCTGCAAATGCCGAAATTCTTATGTCACCTTTACCATGAGCACTTATTTTTGACCCATTTCCAATTCTGACAGGTATCGGACTGTCAAAGGGAACATAATTATCAAACCACTCGGACCTTTTCGACATATGATCGCTGGCTCCTGAATCCATAAACCACATATCCTCTTCATGATCTTCAGCTAACATGGCTTCCAAAATAAAAGCTTCTTTTTCTGAAGTTGAGCATATTTCCTCTATCTTCTCCATTTTCTTCTTTCTGTTTCCTATTTCTACATTCTCTTTTCCAATGACCTGGTTTATTACAATAAAAGCATTTTCCTGGTTTCTTATTTTTGTACTTGTTGAAATTTTCTTGTTTTCTTCTTGCTTTCTTCCTGTCTTCATCGTCAAAGCATTTACTGATTCTTCATTTTTAACTTGACCACTAATTCGTGCCTCTTCTATTAATAACCTTGTTGTGAGATTACTAATATTTTTCTTCTCCTCTGGCATTGATTCCCATGCACTATGAAAATGATTATAACTCGCCGGTAATGTCATTAAAATATTTGTTATCATCATTGACTCTGATATTGGTTCACCCAGCTGCTTAAGCTGATGTCCTATTTCTTCTAACTTGGAAATATGCAAGGCAATGTTATCATTTGGATCCATAACGTACCTGCAGAATTTTTGTTGCACCAGATGTAAACTTGCATCAGATTTTTGTTCGAAAACACTGTGCAATTTTTCCCACATCTCTTCTGCCACTGGACAAAGATTTCAACATTTTTTGCAATAAATAATTAATTAAATCTAATTTCGTGTTTTTATTTAACGTAATTCGCTCCTTTGTTCTTACAATTTATTTACCGATCCATCAAGAAGAACGAGTTATCACGACGCAGGTCCAGATTAATAGCGATCACGAGCTGTAATTAAGTATTATCATTCCTTTCATTCTGAAGGGTCGTTCAACCGAACAGAATCTAGGTTAATAGCATAACCTTTAGGGCAGCCGCCAGTAGTCAGGTAGTAGGCAGAGGATTCATAAAACAGACCGTAGTACTAACCAGCTGGTTGACCTTTCGGAATTTCTCCAGGGTATACGGTCGGGCCAGTTATTTCTTTTGGCAATAAATTTTAAGTTGTGTTTGTTTGGACATTTTCTATTAGGTGTTTACTTGTAAGTAAAAGTAAACAAACAAGGGTTTTAAGCGGGCGCATTACAATTGTGAATAGACACATCAAAATATATCTGTCAAACATTTACACAGCCAATCTGCAGTACCGATTTGCACTAATTTTCTACAGTAACTCAATTTTGATCGAGCCCTTATAGAAAAGTTATTTGTTAGACAAGTGTTGCAGCTGGTGCTTTTATTTTGTTAAGCGATTGTGGACATGCAAGTTTTAAAATAAACGACGATTATAATTGACGAACCCCGAATTCGTAACGATATTATTCTTATAAGATAATACTCCTATTGATTATATGATATTATGGGAAAATTTCTTTTAAAAAAATTATAGTTACAAAGTTCTACATTTCTAATAATTCCGGATTTTAATCGTATAACATTTCTTTTATATTGAAGGACAATCCGTTCATAACAAGAAATTCATTTTTTAAATGTAGGGTACAATAGGAATTCGTTTGTTAAACATATTTAATCGCCTGGGTCCAGTAATATTCGCAGAAGTGTTAGTGATCCTGTTTTATAACTTCTGCAATAAGTCTTGTCTTCCGTATAGAATAAGGTTGAATTTTGCACAGTTGTATTGCTTTTCGTTCGGAATACTGAGTCCACGAGTTTGCATAATATTCTATCGATGACTTGCGCATAAATTGAGAAGTAAGCTCACAAAGGAATACGTTCTTGCAAACACCTAAAACAGGAAGTTTAAAGAGTGTGTATACTCTGAAAGTTACGGTTCACGGACTTTATTTAGACTATTATTCGACATATCTCCGAAACCGCTCAGTTCATTTCTCAAAGGATTTTGAGCCCTTGTTATAAAAATCAGCAATTCTTTCTGACTCGGCACATAACGATTTGGCAATCCGACTAGTACCCTTGCATACTTTGCCATTAACACAGATGCCTTCATTTTGAAAGCTAATTTGTTAGCTTCGGCGTGTTGTTTCGTGGCCGGCATTTTTCACGAATGAAAAGATTAGTTTGAACTTTTATTTTATTGGTCTAAGTTATCATCATTATCATCATCGTCAGTGTAGAGTAGCTAATTAGATTGTAATGAATTCGCCGATATTTATGAGGGATTAGCTTATTAATTTAACCGAACAATTAGTAGGTAAAGTAATTTAAGTATTCAGAAGAACCGTTAGAAAAAAGTACGTCTGCATACATAGATAAATTAGGTTAAATCGCAATATTTTGATGTCCTCTATACATCGTATAATTATTGCCTCCTTAATTTATAACAACCTGTATAATTTTTTTGTTATAGTAACTCATCCAAGATATAGATCCTTGATTATTTTTCGAAATATCGTGAAAGTAAGAGAAAACCAGTAGCTGTGTATTGGGACATTATTTATGTGTAATAATAATCGGTAGTAAATTGAAGCTTGAGCAATTGTAATTTATTAATACGCAATATGCAAATAAGTTTCTGTCAGAAAGACTAAAAATTTTGCAATACGTGAAAGGACCGTTTCATTTAAATAATTGCGGTAATATGTATATGGCATTCTCTGTACCATATAAATTTGTCGATATTAAGTTTCCATCCCAGAAATACGTTAAGTTTGAAGAATGACTCAATGAGTATGTGACCTAAACAACATATTATTTATATGTATATATGTACAGGCTGACTGTTAATTTTACCTACAAAATAAAACCACGATAAGAAGGGATATCCGAAAGTATGGGAAAAATGTTAAAAAAAATTCTTTCTGCTTTAGTTTTCGAGAAATAATTGATCAAAAATTAGCCCCAAAACGACGATGCGCCCCTGCTTAAAAAGTAGAGGAGCAAACGAACGAAATAAATACTCTCATAAAAGTTTTTTTTATAGTTTTATGATACGGCTGACGGCCTGGCTTCGTGAACTTGACCTCCAGTGGCATTTCACAACTCCGTTTATTATTATTATTATTATTTTGTATTGTAAATAAAGTTTATTTATACAAGAAACGTGTACTTCATAAACATTTTTTTAAACCAGAATTGACAACATTTTAATTAGTAAATACCTTCGTAACCTTTCAATGTGTCAATCATTATAAGTTCGTTTTGTGTGTGACGAATTACTATTAACACAAACCTATTAAATAATTTATTTTATTATCCTGTAAGCATAATTGATTTTGTTTCTTTTCTTCTTCCGTTTGCAGCTAATAACCGAGTAATCATAAAACTAGATTGAGATGTGTGTCAAGATCATTTTCGATTGTTAATTCCTACAATTTCGTTTTGTGTATGTGACGAATTATTAATACAAATCTATGCATGCTGTCTGTACGCGTCTTAACACGTCTATTACGCAAGGTCAAGTTTTTACAAGCTTTACAGTGAGCGAATATCATAAAACGTTTATGAAACATGCACGCTGTGAATTTGGCGTTTTAATCTAAACGTACCTACTTCTTTGGGTAAATTTATTGTTGTAATTTCTCGATTTATTCGGAATATAACAGTTATAATATTGGAATACACAGGTTTCTGAATAGTAGTGAAATCTGACATAAGTTAATTAATTTCTAATTTTCAGTTCTATGGTTACATACTTTTCTTTTCTTTTATCTTAACATTTCCTCTAAAAGAAAAGAAAAAAAATATAATTCTATTTTAATTCTATAACACCAATCTGTCCACGTAGTAAATTAAATCTAACACGTTCAAGTGGCTTTGTGAACAAGTCAGCTAACTGATTCTTTCCATCAATGTGTTGTAATCCAATTTCACCATTTAAAAATTTTTCACGTATATAAAGTGAATTTCAATATGTTTGGATCTTCGATGGTATTCAGGATCTTTAGCTAATTTTACTGCGCTAGCATTATCGATGTAGAATGTAGGAAGTAAATATTGTTCTGATACTTCAAGCAATTCAGACAGTAAACGTTTTAGCCAAATTAACTCCTTTGCTCCTTCACTTGCCGAGATTATTTCTGCTTCGGTAGTAGAGGTTGCTACTACCTTTTGCAATTGACTAGTCTATAATTGGGTTTTCAACCTGTTGACTTAACCATGTAGTCATTGATAAATAAATATCGCTCCACCAGCGAATTTCGCAACAATTCCAGTTGTCGAACGTCTCGTTCTCTTGTCGCCAGCGAAGTCAGCATCGCTGTAGACTTTCAATTTTTCTCCTCTCCTGTAAGTGATTCCATAATTCATTGTACCTCTCAAACAACGAAATATGCGTTTGACTTGATTCCAATTTTGAACAGTTGATTTTTCCATAGCTCTAGCAGCTTTGTTTACCGCGAAAGCAATATCTGGACGAGACGCTGTTGCAAGGTACATGAGGCAACCTACTACTTCACGATAAGGGATCTTGGATGAAATTAATTCATTGTCTTCACTCTCTTCACGACCAACAGGAGTAGAGACTGCATTTGAGTCGACCATTCGAAATCTTTCTAACATTCTTCTAATATACTTTTCTTGACTTATCATAATCGATCCATCATTATTTTGTTTTATTTTCATGCCGAGAAAATTGTCGAGAGAGCCTGTTCTCGTACTAAATTCCAATTGTAATGTTTTCAAAAAATCATCGATTTCTTTCTCGTCACTGCCAACGATCAAACCGTCATCTACATAGGTTGCAACATAAAGTCGATTTTTGTTGTGTTTTCGATAGAAAAGACATGGATCGGCGATACTGTTTTGGAATCCTGCTTTGTTCATGAATTCCATGAATCGTCTGTTCCAACACCGTGGTGCTTGTTTAAGGCCGTTTTAAAAGACATACTCGTTCGGTACCGTCTTCAAAACCCTCTGGTTGTTCTAAATACACTTCTTCTTCAAGTATACCATTCAGAAAAGCCGTTTTTATGTCGAACTGACCCAGCTTCATATTTTCTGTAGCAGCTACAGCCAACAAGGTTCGAATAGTATCGTAACGTGCTACAGGACTAAATGTTTCCTCGTAATCAATTCCGTGCCGTTGTACATAGCCTTTCGCAACTAATCGAGCTTTAAAACGAGTACTCCCGTTACTTGCAGTTTTTCGACGTAAAACCCAGCGATTTTTCAGTACTTGTGCATCTATCGGGCGTTCAACTAAAAGCCACGAATTATTTTGCTTTAAGGAATCTAATTCTTTATGAATTGCCTGTAACTACTGCTCCTTTTCATTTGATTGCAATACCTCAGGATATGAATTTGGATCAGTATTAACTTCTGCCATGTATACAAATTCATCATTTTTCATCCAAGCTGGCTTCTTATGTTGACGTTTACTTCTCCGCCTTTCTTCATTTGGTTCATAACTTTTCTTTCCACACACCCAAATTTTTATTTCCTCCAGAAGTAGACGCTATGATTATATCTTCGCATCTACTTACATCATGATCTTGACTTTCTTCACTGCGATAGGTGGACTCTAGAACTTCTTTCTCATCAGATGGTGAACTGGACTGTTCCTTCCTTGCAATTTCATCTTGAGAAATCTGAAATTCCACAGACCCATTTTGTATACAACTTCTGGTTTGAACCTCACGTCATGACTAAGAATTACTTTCTTCTGGGAAGGTATCCAGACTCGTAACCCATCCTTTTCATTGACATATCCAACAAGATGTCCGAAAACAGATTTGTCATCAAACTTCGAGCAGAGATTCTTGTTTACATGGACATAACACCTATTTCAAAAATTCTCAGATGATCAAGTTTTCCTACTGGTCGTCCATACCATAATTCAAAAGGTGTCCTATTTTGAACTGAGGATTTTCCAGTGCGATTTAAAAGATACACTGCAGTATTGCAAGCTTCAGCCCACAACCCTCGTGGTAATTTGCTTGGATTTAGCATAGAACGAGCCGCTTCGACGATAGTGCGATTTTCTCGTTCTGCCGCACCATTTGCTGAGGCGTATAGGGTGGCGTAATACAGTATTCAATTCCTCTATTCGCGAGTAACTGAGCAATCTTTTTATTGTCAAATTCTTCAACCCCGTCGCATCTGAATTTCTTGACATGTCCATTTGTTTGAGCTTCATTCATGAATTGCTCAAGCCTTTCACTTACTTCGTTCTTGTGTTTTAAAAAGAAAATTCGACGATATCTACTAAAATCATCCTTGAAACATACATAATAACGTGCACCTCCTAAAGATTCTGTTGTCATAGGTCCATTTACATCTGCACGAATCAATTCACCAGTAACTGCTGGTCGATTCCTTCTTTGTTTGAATGGTAATCGATGCATTTTTCCCAATGCACAACCATCGCAGAATTCTTCTTTGCAGTCTTCCACGTTAATGTTCATTTGTTTCAAAATATTCCTTACGTGTTGCTTATTTTGATGACCAAACCTTTCATGAACCAAATTCACTTGAATTTCTTGTTGTGGCTTCATAACACGCATGTCAAGTACGTATAAGCCGTGACATATTCATCCAGTCATTATAATATAATTATTATCTTTGTCTCGAATTTTTACACTTTTATCATCCATCGTCGTCTTGAAACCGTTCAGTGCAGCTGTTTTTACGGAGAACAAATGTGCGCTTGCATCCGGTACATATAAAACATTTCGCATTTCAGCATTATACCAAGTACGGTTCCGTTGTATTTGAATCTTGATTGTACCTTGTCCGTGTGCTTGCATATTTACATCTTGTTTTCCAAGGGAAATTACTTCAGGAATGGCAAATTTTGTGTATGATACAAAATGTTGCTTATGAGGAGTAATATGGTTCGATGCGCCACTATCACAATACCATTTGTTAATATCAATGGAGCTGCTTGAAGCACCCATAGCATAAGAAAGAAATACAGCATTTCCATCTTCTTGCTTACCAGCATTCTTCTGTTTACATTCTGCTGCCCAATGACCCAGTTGCTTGCACTTATTGCATGGATACTTTTGCTTTGCTCGTTCCATATTTTTCGATTTTCCAAAATTTCGTTTCGTCGAATCAAATTTTCGTTTTGACTTATTAGAAACTACAAACGCACTTTGATCACGTAGTTCAATCGTGCATAATTTTTCAATAAGTAAATTGAAGATACTATAACTTTTGTCCGATCAAAATAAGAAATTTTCAGTGTTCACGCGATCTGCGCCCATAACCTGTTGTAATTTCTTGATTTATTCGGAATATATGACAGTTATAACAGCTGTATTCTTTCGATCTGAACGAAGTGAATGCGATCAGCAAAAGTGAAAATATTCAATTTGATCATATTTTCTCGTTGATGTTCAGTTCTCCCACTCTTGTGAAATAAGTGATTACATTCAGTTTTTACTGCACAAATAATTTTGCCGATCAGTTCGTACTGAAAGTGAACTGAATATATTTATTCACTTTCGGTTTGTTCAATTGAACGCATTCACTTCGTTCAGATCCAAAGAATACACCTAATATTGGAATACACAAGTTTTTGAAGAGTAGTGAAATCTGACATAAGTCAATTAATTTCTAAATTTCAGTTCTATGCTTACATATTTTTCTTTTGTCTTAACATTTATATTTATGTAATTATAATTATTTACAAACTGTTCCGCAGAAATTTTTCTACATTTGTTCGTAATCTGACCGCGATTTGATCAAAATACACATAACACCGACGTTTAAAACAGTTTTTTGTCTACGTGAAATACCGATCGGCGCGAATGCTATCAGCTTCCCCGATTGTCGGATTGATTAAATATTAATTATACCAATAAATGGAATTATTTACACGAATTTGTTATCCCTATTTCATACGCAATTCCAATTATAATTACGTCGCGGTTTCCTAGATCTTAAAGGTTTAATAAAACCAATTGTATTGGGTTGATCGGAAAGTTTGTGCGGATTCTTGGATGTGCAAAATCTTGGTTACCAAACCGCTCTACGTCAATTGTTTATATTATACACTCCTGGACAAAATTAACGCACCAATGTTCTTCCACTTTTTTGATTTTATTTTCAATATATTAATTTGGCAATTAAATTTATTAAAAGGTTTTTGATTCTGTTGTATCATGAATGTCAAATAATAAAATTGTCATAAGTAGTTAATAATCCTATATAGATTTATCAATAATTGTACCCATGCTGATAAAATGTAAAGTTGATTTTCTGTTATTTCTGTAACTCATTATTGCCAAAAGTTCTTGGAAATCGTTCCTTCAGGTTTTCAAAAACAGGAGGCAGTTGTTGGACCAGCAATTTTCTCACCGATATGTGGGAAATTTGCTAGGAGTGAACCATTTCACATTTCATGGTTAGGTGTTTCAATGAGACGGGATTTTTTTCTCCAAAACGAGGCCAGGGGAGAAAGGTCAACTAACGCAAGAGATTAGACCATTTATTTTAAGAAACAGGACAACAATAAATCCTATGCTGAGCTCGAAGCAGTTCGAAACGTGTCCATTTTAACTCGAACGGTTAGAAGGAGGTCGAATGAAGTACAACTGCATAATAGGAAGCCAGCCATGTAGTGCTACTCACTAGAGAACACAGATTTGCAAGGGATCGCAGGATCTCGATCGTTCCAACTGGACTGTAAACAATTGGAACCATTTGAGTTGGTTCCTATTCTTGGAAGATCCAATAATGCAGTTGTTTAGCGGAATAAAATTGTTATGCCATTTGGTCCATTTATTAGTGAGAATTTCCTTCGTAATATGCAAGGTAATGCGCGGCCTCACGTGGCGGGAATAGTACTAGACTACTGCCTGTGTTCATAAACAAGTCTTAAGTCCAACTTGAACCTCAAGTGTCACTTAAAGTAAAAATCTTATTTCATAGTTGATCAAGTACAACTTAAGTTGTAATTTTGATTTATATAACCGTTATTAATTTTAAAAATGTCAACTATAGCAATACAGCAGTTTTTTTGTGTACAGGTTTACCGGTGAAGCTTCTCGAAATAGTCGCTTCAACTTGAAGAGTTCAACTCGAAGAATACCGACAAGTTCTTTATGAAACAGAACCCAGCAATAAGAAGTTAAACTTAAGTGAAACTTGTAGGTACAGGCTGAGAGATATAAGAAGTCCACGATCGGATTAAGTATCGGCTCTGGTATAGACATGGGAGGCGGAGCCTCTATTTTACACGCAGCACTCTCACACTCTGTTTTACTTGTTTGTAAGATAAAGTTACCAAGGTGAACGTATTCTCCGAATTCTTAAGTATAGTGCCATTTCATCTTAGCAACGTTACCACTGGGCAGACGTTAATTAAAGAGAGACTTACTATGGACTTCTTATATCTCTCAGCCTACTCGTATATCTATACTTCATTTCCATAATTAATTTTTGTGTATATTTCAAGTTTTGAAATTGTAGGAAATTCATTTCTATTCTTCTAAACTTTGTTTTATTTATGGACGCAAGTTTGAGTATCTTTCATTGAAAGCACACGCTATTCGTTCAAAGATTTCTAAACAACGAATTATGAATTAATTAAAAAATGTATCATAATTCAAAAACAATAAAGGATGGATACAGGGAGTGCTGTCAGCAATCAGTAGAGTATTTAGTTCCACAGGATGCCGTCTACACGAGATTTTCCATTCCCTTTTACTTATTTTTGAAATTGGAAAGATACAGGGATATTCACATAAACCGTTCGTTAAAAGTTTTCAAGGTTGCAGTTCACGTAGACATTTGAAATTTAAGGAGCAAGGGTTTTCCGTAGAGATCTCTTTAAATAAAATAAAATTGTTTTTGTATCACTTCCGGTACAACCGGAAGTGATACAAAGACAATTTTATTTTATTTAAAGAGATCTCTACGGAAAACCCTTGCTCCTTAAATTTCAAATATCTACGTGAACTACAACCTTGAAAACTTTTAACGAACGGTTTATGTGAATATCCCTGTATACTTAACACGACACTCATAAAGACTAATTAATCGCATACCAGCATCGAGAACAACAGGAAGCAGCGAAGCTCTGAGTAAGTCCTTTACAACGAGGATCAAACCATGGAAAGAACGCGAAAAAACTGGACAGTTTATTCTCCTTACCACTCTTCACATGCACTGGAAATTCGGTGAGGATAATATTTTCTGATTTATACTAATCACAGATTCATGAAGTGTTTTTAACTTGTGAGTGTGTGTGTGTGCACGTGTACTGAATATTGCAGCCTAGCTGCCGAAGTATGTATCTACGGATATAAACTAATTGTGGTAGGTAACAGATGATTTTTTGATTTATTAAAAACCTTGCAGGAAATTGCACTCAACTAACAATTTGAGTGTACTAAAAAAATGAAGTTTTTTTTTTTAAATATTGGCCTACTTAAGTAGACTTTTCTAATGTACGATAATCACTACATAATTTTTTTCAGTTTATTGAAAAAAAAAAACTCATAAAGTAGTTAACGAAGCTCAACTAATAAAGCATAATTATCAGCGACCTCCGCCAAATTATTGTTTTATTTCGTCGGTTTTTATTAGCAGTCGTTAGAGTGCTGGTCGCAATTCCGTTCGTTAAGATGTTATTATTAAAATATCATTTTCGTTACCTTCGGTATACCTGGTGTGGTAATCTTATGCTGATGTAATACATTAGCATAACAAAAACGTATTGAAATGTTCAGTAGTAGAGGTCGTCAACCAAAACCATACATATAATTTTTTTTGTACTATATGTTGTAGTAAATTCTAATTATAAAGTTGCACGCCGTATGCAATTAATGAACACCTTTAAATATTAATAAACAAATGGATGGGAATAACAATGAAAGTAAAACTGTTAACACGTGCCTTAAAATGTTAATCGGAGCTATTGATAAATAATTGTCCTTGAGTATTTCCAAATGAGAAAACAACAAATTCTATAAAATATTTAATCTGAAAATATTGAACAGTATCTGTTTGAAGATTTTTTTTTTAGAGATTCGTATTTTGTATAAAAGTGAAACTCATTTTTGAAAGAATACCAACTAAGAGCCGTATGACACGGTGTTTACTTTTAGGCAAAATTTGCCAACATCTGTGAGAGAAGTATGAAATGAACCGATAAACATTCACTGTTGTAGCCTGTCTTTCTCACTTTGTAACAAATTTTACACAAATATAAACACCGCACCGTGTCGTAAGGTTCTAAAGGTGCCTGTACACCGAAACAATAACAAAAACAAGTTAAGAGCAAAAATGCTAGTAACAAATAGGAGAATTGGCGAAAGTGAATATAATGAAAAATAAAATTATCAAAAGACGTCTATGTTTTTGTTTCATAGCTTTCTTTTCTACTGGCCCTTGTACTCATCAATAGACATCAAAACTTATTATTTCAGTGAAGAAGTTTCGGTCATCCTCATCATATTAAAATTACTGTTATTCGGGTAAACCAGTCAAAATGACTGCTAAGTAGTGTTATTGTAAATGAAATTAAAAAATAATTACTTGGATTAAATGTTTTGTTCTTGTTTGTAGCTACGTTTAATTCTTATCAATACCTTCTCGTACAACGTGCAGTGCAGACTGACATTGTAAATTTCATTCGAGTGCATCGTTGCGAAACTATTGAAATCAAAATGTCTAACACATACAAACAATGCTCGGCGACTTACCTTCCTGCATGCATTTATTTACATTTTTCAGACATAGTTTCCCTTTCAGTACATTCGCCGTCACGGTGTTCTTTTCACTTTTCAGGACCTCGTTCACCAGGTCGTATTCTTCACGAACGTAAATTCCGGTCACGTTCCGTAATGTGTAAAGTTCATTTTTTAGCGTTCGACTTCCGGTTTGGTTCTTTAGTCCCTCCGAGTCGATGTTGCACTGTATGTGCGTGCAGACGAAATACAGGGTCACGAAAAACGTGAAGTGCGGCGTCATTTTCGACTTCTCGGTATTGTTCGGTCACCTTGCTGAAACAATAGAGGTGAAAATTAGTCTAAAGAAATTTATGTAACTAATGTAATAATTTGTGGAAGTCAATTGAACAAATATAAAAGTTTTTCTTCTTTCAAGAATTTGAAAAAATGGGGCAAATAACATTTTACAGTTTATAAAGTGATAAAAAGTATTTCAATATTTTTGAGAAATCAATTTACGATCAATCGATTATTTTATTAATCGAATAATGTACATACCAAAAAATACTTTTTTTGTTATTTCGTATTTGTAACAGCAACAATAATAGCTGAACATATACAGTGACTCACAGCTAAAATGATGCAGTTGTGTTTAAAATGTCTAAAGTGCCAAAATGGCATACACATTTATTTTAATCGAACTTGAGATGCTTAAAAGAAATTAATAAGAACCCATTGAAAATTTAGTACTTTATTTTAACAAAAAGGTAATGCAGTAAATGAACAGTAAACATCAATATAAAATTATGCGCGAATTTGATGTCACAGCTTAAATGATGCATAACTTAAAAGTACCAAAATTAAGAGCGCTAATAATGTGGATGGGTTTAATAAACTATACAAAAACGATATTTAGTATTTTGTTGGTCCTCCTGCATTATCAATAACATTTTGTAGCCGTCTTGGTATTGATTCGACTAATTTCCTGGTATACTCCGGTGAAATCGTATTCCACTCTTCCATTATCTTGGCTTTTAGATCATTTTTGTTGGGAATATACGCACTATTTACTTTATTTTTTAATATTAACCATAAATTTTCAATTACATTAAGGTCAGGTGACTGAGGTGGTGTTTTAACAACTTGTGGACAATTATAAAGCAACCATTCACGGACTCGATATGATGTGTGCTTTGGATCATTGTCATGATAAAAGCGGTAGTTGTCATTTATCCCAAATTTTTGTGCACTACGTGTTAGATGCTGCCTTAAAATGTCTAAGTACATGTATTGATTCATATTTCCTTCAATGAAATGTATGTTACCCACTTCAACAGATAACATGCAACCCCATAACATGACGCTACCTCCACCGTGTTTTACTGTGGCTTTAATATTCTTTAATTTCAGTTCTTCGTTTGGTTTTCTCCACACTGAAATCTTTCCGTCGGATCCAAATAAATTGATTTTTGTCTCATCTGCAAATATTACTGAATTCCAGAAGTCCATATTTTTATTAAGATGCTCTCGGGCAAACCGTAATCTTAAAAGTTTATTTTTTCGACTAATAAACGGCTTATTTCTTGCGGTTCGACCATGTAAATTGTTCTTCCGCAATATGCGCCGAATAGTTTCAGGATTACACTGTTTACCAAACTGTCTTTGCACTTCAACTGTTAGTTTTGGTACGCTCTTTTTGGGATTATTCGTCATTCATAATTCATTCATAATTCATATCTTTATTGGTCCAAAAGATCTATAAAAAGATATTAGACAGGTCAACATGTTACTTAAGAACTAACAATTAATGTATAGACACAGACATAAACATACACGAGAAAACACAGGTCATGAAGCACCTTATCTTAAGCTTACATCTGTAATATATTCCCTAACTGTATAGTAAGATTTACTAATTAGTAGCCGCTTTAATCTACATTTAAACAAGTTTACATTAGAAATATTTTTAATATTGTCTGGAAGATTGTTATACAATTTGATACAAGCGTACGTTGGTGCTTTTTCAAATTTAGATGTTTTATGTAAGGTAGCCCTTAATTGCATGCTATTTCTAGTTGCGTAGCTATGATTATAAGAATTTACTACAAAACTGTCCTTATTTTGAAGAACATATATACAACAATTGTAAATGTAGATACATGCTAGCGTCATTATGTTTTTTTCAATAAAGATTTGCCTACAAGAAGCACGCCTCGACAGGCCAAAGATTATGCGAACCGCCCTTTTTTGTATCACAAAAAGTCTGTTACAGTCAACTGTGTCACCCCACAATATCACTCCATAGCTTAAATGCGAGAATATTAGAGCATAATACACTTGCAATAGAATTTTTTCAGTTACCGTGTTTCTTAGTCGTGACAGTGCATAACAGGAATTGGTGATTTTTTTACAAGTCTGAGCTACATGTGTGCGCCAATTTAAATTATTATCTAGGTGAAATCCTAAAAATTGTACATTATTACTTAAATCAAAGCTTTCCAGCTCACATATATGAGATGGCTTGAAATACAAATACTGTGTCTTATCTTTGTTTAATATTAATCTATTCTGGTGGCACCATCTTGACAGTTCAGTTATTATCAATTGAGCTTTGTACTTTAATTCACCAGCATCAGGCGCTGAGACTGCAATAGATATGTCATCAGCGTAATTCACAATGAAACCATCACCAATATGTTCAGATAAGTCGTTCACGAATAAACTGAATATTAGCGGCCCCAGTACCGAGCCCTGAGGCACGCCAAGAGTAACAGTAAATTCCTCAGAGAAAGACCGATTAACAGAGACGACAGCTTTTCTTTGTCTCATAAAAGAATTTATCCATTTCAATATATTATCTCTGAAGCCTAAGTTAAAAAGTTTCTCTTACAATCCATCGTTCTTCACGTTCGTTAAAAATCTTATTTGGTGCCACTCTTGATTTATTCACGACTCTATTTTCCTTACTGTATCTTTCAATAATATGCTGTACAGTTGATGAGCATTTATTTACCATTTTGGCTATGTTTCTTTGGCTAAATCCATTTCTAAAATGAGTAATTATTAAATTTCTCTCTTCAATTGTAGTTCGACGACCCATTGTTACTCTACTTCAAACAAATATAATAATGATAACAGAAATGTCAAAAAGCAAACAATTGCATTACGAAGACACGGCAACAACTACTTCATAAGCTTTAAATAAGCTTTTTTTAAAATTATTTGACCTGCATCATTTAAGCTGTGACATGAAATTTTTGTATAATTTAGTATTACAGTTTAGTGTTGTTATTGTGTATTACTTTTTTGTGAAAATAAAGTAATAAAATTTCAATAAGCTTACACTGATTTTTTTCGAGTATGTCTCGTTGATTAAAATTTATTTATTTTTTGCTTAATTGGCACTTAATAATTTTAAACGCAACTGCATCATTTTAGCTGTGACTCACTGTATCATGTGTTTAAAACGTAATTTACATAAGGCTTGGCCATGGTAAACGTCTACTGCAAGCTCTAGCATTCAGTAACTGTCATCACTGCTGTTCATGTCATAAACTTATTTAAAAAATTCACTTAAACTACAATGGCTTTTACAATAAAACATAGTCTTAAAATAAAAGAAAAGAAAAATCTGTAACCGTAGAACTGAAAATTAGAAATTAATTGACTGATGTCAGATTTAACTACTATTCAAAAACCTGTGTATTCCAATATTATAAATAACTGTTATATATACCAAATAAATGAAGAAATTACAACAGGTTATGGGCCCAGATCGCATGAACACTGAAGATTTCTCATTTTGATCGGACAAAAGTTATAGTATTGTGTTGTGTTCGCAAAAAAATGGCTGTCAGTGACTGTAAAATAAATGACGAAAAACTCGAAGGACCTGACGATTGGGCAAAGTGGAAGTGGCACATGTCTATGGTACTGCCACAGTATAAAGATTACACAGTAGCGCGACTCTCATGAAAATATTCAATTCGCGCATAACATCCCGCGCAAGGTCACAATCTCAGGATGCAGAGCTCATTCATTCACGGCTCTGGTGCCGAATGGATCTTTATAATTACGTTAATACACATTATTTATGCCTTGTTATTTTTTTACCACGTCCACTAAACACTACAATCCGGCCCTGGTGTGTGAGCACGTGTAAATTTACAATTTACAACAAAATCGCTCACACTTAAAGCAGAACAAACAGTTCGACACATCCCCTTTAATCTACTCGAGGTCAATGAAAATCCAGTAAAGAGATCAAAGTGCCGACAAGCGAGTTGCGCTACTGTATTCTTTATACTGTGGTACTGCGTTCATTTGGACTTGAAGACATCATTGAAGGTACCAGAGCACATGTAAAATTATCGTCAGAATCGACAAATGAACAGAAAGCTTTATTTCTTGAGTGGCAAAAAGACGATGCGAAAGCGGCAAGTTTGATAGCAAGTGCGCTGAGAAAACCCGTTGCCGAGCTCGTGTTGACGTGCAGCCATGCAAAAGAAATTTGGGACAAATTACGTGCAAGATTTGAACGCAGCAGTACGCAGCGATTGAATATGTTGATTGAATCGTTTTTCCGAGTGAAACGGGATGAAAAAGAAGCCATTAGCACACATGTCGCTAAACTACAATAGTATATTATTATACAAGTTTCACAAGAAGGCTTATTGTAACACGAGTGGGGTTAGGAGCTAGGAGTGCCCCAAAGGAACGAGTGTTACAATGCCTCTTGTGAAACGTGTATAATATACTATTTTTTCTACTTTGCGTCACTTATTGAACAAAAATATGAAAAATATTGGATCTTCTTAGTATATGGGGAATTTTAGTTGTAATGCGTGGCAACACTGAAAACTATTCGTTTTAATCAAAAGTCACATTAACAAGTTATTAATTTTTCTTATCCAGCTTCATTGTGAGTATATTGTTAAGTAACAAATAAATACTGAGTTATTTTGTAAAATCTATTAAATATTTTCAATTAAAAATGACTAAAATTTCCCCAAAAACAGTGTCACAATGAGCTTCATTGTGAAACTGTTTTTGGTGTCACAATGAATCCATTGTGAACGCAAAGTAGAAAAAGGTTATTTATGGATTTAAACGACGAACTAACAAAGCACGAAGAAAATACATTATCTGAAAGAATTTTAAATGGCCGAATTTTATCCACACTAGGAAAAGAATATGTCAATTTCAAAGATCTGTGGGATACGATTGCACCGGAAAATCAGAGTCTCAATTTACTTATTGAAAAATTATGCACGATTGAACTACGTGATCAAAGTGCAACAGAAACAAGTGCGTTTGTAGTTTCTAATAAGTCAAAAGGAAAATTTGATTCGACGAAAGGAAATTTTGGAAGATCGAAAAATATGGAACGAGCAGAGCAAAAGTATCCATGCAATAAGTGCAAGCAACTGGGTCATTGGGCAGCAGAATGTAAACAGAAGAATGCTGGTAAGCAAGAAGATGGAAATGCTGTATTTCTTTCTTACGCTATGGGTGCTTCAAGCAGCTCCATTGATATTAACAAATGGTATTGTGAACCATATTACTCCTCATAAACAGCATTTTGTATCGTACGCAAAATTTGCCATTCCTGAAGTAATTTTTCTTGGAAAACAAAATGTAAATATGCAAGCACACGGACAAGGTACAATCAAGATTCAAATACAACGGAACCGTACTTGGTATAATGCTGAAATGCAAAATGTTTTATATGTACCGGATGCAAGCGCCCATTTGTTCTCCGTAAAAGCAGCTGCACTGAACGGTTTCAAGACGACGATGGATGATAAAAGTGTAAAAATTCGAGACAAAGATAATAACATTATAATGACTGGATGAATATGTCACGGCTTATACGTACTTGACATGCGCGTTATGAAGCCACAACAAGAAATTCAAGTAAATTTGGTTAAATCTTCCGAGACTGTACAGATTTATCATGAAAGGTTTGGTCATCAAAATAGGCAACACGTAAGGAATATTTTGAAACAAATGAACATTAACGTGGAAGACTGCAAAGAAGAATTCTGCGATGGTTGTGCATTGGGAAAAATGCATCAATTACCATTCAAACAAAGAATGAATCGACCAGCAGTTACTGGTGAACTGATTCGTGCAGATGTAAATGGACCTATGACAACAGAATCTTTAGGAGGTGCACGTTATTATGTATGTTTCAAGGATGATTTTAGTAAATATCGTCGAATTTTCTTTTTAAAACACAAGAACGAAGTAAATGAAAGGCTTGAGCAATTCTTGAATGAAGCTGAAACAAATGGACATGTCAAGAAATTCAGATGCGACGGGGTTGAAGAATTTGACAATAAAAATATTGCTCAGTTACTCGCGAGTAGAGGAATTGAATATTGTATTACGCCACCCTATACGCCTCAGCAAAATGGTGCGCAAGAACGAGAAAATCGCACTATCGTCGAAGCGGCTCGTTCTATGCTAAGTCCAAGCAAATTACCACGAGGGTTGTGGGCTGAAGCTTGCAATACTGAAGTGTATCTTTTAAATCACACTGGAAAATCCTCAGTTCAAAATAGGACACCTTTTGAATTATGGTATGGACGACCAGTAGGAAAACTTGATCATCTGAGAATTTTTGGAACTAGGTGTTATGTCCATGTAAACAAGAATTTCTGCGTCACTTTTTATCACTCACAAATCAAGAATTAGTTTGTAATTTAGTGTAACAGTTCAAAATTATGTTAAGGTAAATACTGTCACAAAATGGGAATTTTTTCGTCACAATGTACCGGTTTAAAATAACTAAACGAGCGGAGCACACTTTCACGCACGCACATACTCGTACTCGTATTTTTAGTATGGATATGTCATATGATAGTTGGATATGTCAATGAAAAGGATGGGTTTCGAGTCTGGATACCTTCCCAGAAGAAAGTAATTCTTAGTCATGACGTGAGATTCAAACCAAAAGTTGTCTGCAATCTACAAAATGGGTCTGTGGAATTTCAGATTTCTCAAGATGAAATTGCAAGGAAGGAACAGTCCAGTTCACCATCTGATGAGAAAGAAGTTCTAGAGTCCACCTATCGCAGTGAAGAAAGTCAAGATCATGATGTAAGTAGATGCGAAGATATAATCATAGCGTCTACTTCTGGAGGAAATAAAAATTTGGGTGTGTGGAAAGAAAAGTTATGAACCAAACGAAGAAAGGCGGAGAAGTAAACGTCAACATAAGAAGCCAGCTTGGATGAAAAATGATGAATTTGTATACATGGCAGAAGTTAATACTGATCCAAATTCATATTCTGAGGTATTGCAATCAAATGAAAAGGAGCAGTAGTTACAGGCAATTCATGAAGAATTAGATTCTTTAAAGCAAAATAATTCGTGGCTTTTAGTTGAACGCCCGATAGATGCACAAGTACTGAAAAATCGCTGGGTTTTACGTCGAAAAACTGCAAGTAACGGGAGTACTCGTTTTAAAGCTCGATTAGTTGCGAAAGGCTATGTACAACGGCAGGGAATTGATTACGAGGAAACATTTAGTCCTGTAGCACGTTACGATACTATTCGAACCTTGTTGGCTGTAGCTGCTACAGAAAATATGAAGCTGGGTCAGTTCGACATAAAAACGGCTTTTTTGAATGGTATACTTGAAGTGTATTTAGAACAACCAGAAGGTTTTGAAGACGGTACCGAACGAGTATGTCTTTTAAAACGGCCTTAAACAGGCACCACGGTGTTGGAACAGACGATTCATGGAATTCATGAACAAAGCAGGATTCCAAAACAGTATCGCCGATCCATGTCTTTTCTATCGAAAACACAACAAAAATCGGCTTTATGTTGCAATCTATGTAGATGACGGTTTGATCGTTGGCAGTGACGAGTAGGGCTATGCAAAAATATCGATAATATCGATATATAAATCTATTATCGAATGCCGATAAGTAAAATAAAAATTATCGATATATCGATGTATCGAATATATCGATATATTCGATATATCGATATATTATATATATATATAATATTGTTCGACTGCATCTGTTCTATAAGAAAAAAAAGGAATGTACTGTATGTTCCATCCTACTGGTTCTTTCTTAAAAAAAAACTGTTTTTTTGCAGTAAAGATATTAAGGATGCATAATATGTTCTGCGCAAAAATATTCTCACTGTATAAAAATAAGGGAAAATCTATTTATATAATTAATGAGATGGTTGGGCTTGAGGTTTAGCTAAAATGTTTGTGGAAAACTATTTAGTTATTTTTTCAAAATAAATGGCTACTCTAAATAATAATAATTCTATTATAATTGAATGCAAAGGTGAATGGTTGGAAACTGATATTATAATTAAAAATTAAACTTTCAAATTGATCCACATTTCATACATAGCAAAAAAAAATTCTTGCGATTTTCGTGAACTATTAAATACATAATAAATATTCATGAAGTTGCAAACTTAAAATTATGCGCGCTTTAAAATTATTTTCCTCAAAATCGAAATACATAAACAGTAAATTTTATTTCCTTTGAATATGCCAGCGTAAAGGCCACAACTCGGCCCTCAAGTGAAGTCAACAGCAAAGGCCTCGCAATTTCGTAATGTGTGGAAGAACCAGACCGGCAGAAAAAATATTCTCGGCCCAAACGAGGTTAAGTGTGTTCGTAAAAACGAGAAAAAAGATAAATAATAAATTTGACTTTTCAATTTATCGCAAAGAAACATACACAGATATTACGATACATAACAGTTCTACACATCCGTACCAACATAAAATAGTAGCATATAATAGTATGATCCATAGATTAATTAACATTCCAATGACAAAAGAAAATTTTGAGATAGAACTAAATGTGATAAAACAAGTAGCATACAACAATAACTACAACCCATTAATTATCCATAATATTTTATCCAAAAAGTTATTCCAGAGAGCTATTTCGAATGTCTACCCAATTATAAAATGTAACATTTATAATAAATTTAAAACTATCACATATATTGGACAGCCTACACTTAAAATTAACAAATTTCTAAAGAAACAAAACATTCAAGTAGCGTTCAAGACTAACAATACTATACCAAGATATATCAAAAATAATAAAGACAAAGTGGCAACCAGTAATAAATCAGGAGTATATAAGTTATTCTGCAATACGTGCCCTAAGGTATATATAGGTCAAACAGGAAGATCATTTAAAAAGCGTATAACTGAACACAGAAATTCATTCATTAACAATAAAATAGACTCGACTTTTGCAAACCATTTAATAGACAATAACCACCTCTCTAATTTTGAATTCAAAATAATGCACATAGAAAATAAAGGTAAAAGATTAAATTTGCTCGAATCATTGGAAATCAATAAACTTAAAAATTCTAACTTTTTGCTAAATGATCAAACGGAAACAAATAGTTCACCCTTATTAAATTTATTCTACTAGTAAACATCTGTTTTTTCTCATTCACACATTTCACAGTCGGTTATTTTCGAAGCAGGTAGCCCATATAGGCATGTTGTTTTACATTTATGTTAGTTAGTTTAAGCTCACATCTGACGAAGGTACTGTGTACTGAAACAATTGTTATGTGTTAAGTAATAAACTGTGAAAATCTAAACACATTTTGTTTAATTAATTAATCAATACCAAATGTTAGTGTTAATATTCTTGATTATACTAAATTAAAATTATATTACACATAAAAGGGCAATATAAATAATGAAAAATATATGCGTTGAATAGTATATTTTAAAAAATAATAACAGAAAGGTTAACGCCAGGAAAATACAATAAATAGAAGAAGTAAATAACGGCTTAGCTGGCAAGGAAAAGTAACTGTCGACGTACGTTTCGAAATACATAATGCTATAACTTTATTCTCAAATAAATCAATAGTTTCAATATTTTTAAATAAAATAAGTTTTATATGTATCTAATAACAAAACAAAAAATCGGATACAGTAATTTTTGTATATAACAAATAATTTTAAAATGTTGTTGGAACTATAGATTTATTTAAAAATAGAAATATTAATTGTTCGGCATGTTCTCCTGTGAGTAAGGCTGTGCAAAAATATCAATGTATCGATAATATCGATATATAAATCTATTATCGAATGCCGATAAGAAAATAAAAATTATCGATATTATTATCGATACATCGATAATTTTATCGATATATCGATATTATTATCGATATATAGATTAATCGATTTTATCTATATTTGAAAACTATCGTTATTTGATAATAAAATCTTCTTATCGCACAGCCCTAGTGACGAGAAAGAGATCGATGATTTTTTGAAAACATTACAATTGGAATTGAGTACGACAACAGGCTCTCTCGACAATTTTCTCGGCATGAAAATAAAACAAAATAATGATGGATCGATTATGATAAGTCAAGAAAAGTATATTAGAAGAATGTTAGAAAGATATCGAATGGTCGACTCAAATGCAGTCTCAACTCCTGTTGGTCGTGAAGAAAGTGAAGACAATGAATTAATTTCATCCAAGATCCCTTATCGTGAAGCAGCAGGTTGCCTCATGTACCTTGCAACAGCGTCTCGTCCAGACATTGCTTTCGCGGTAAACAAAGCTGCTAGAGCTATGGAAAAATCAACTGTTCAAAATTGGCATCAAGTCAAACGCATATTTCGTTATTTGAGAGGTACAATGAATTATGGAATCACTTACAGGAGAGGAGAAAAATTGAAAGTCTACAGCGATGCTGACTTCGTTGACGACAAGAGAACGAGACTTTCGACAACTGGAATTGTTGCGAAATTCGCTGGTGGAGCGATATCATGGACTAGTCAATTGCAAAAGGTAGTAGCAACCTCTACTACCGAAGCAGAAATAATCTCGGCAAGTGAAGGAGCAAAAGAGTTAATTTGGCTAAAACGTTTACTGTCTGAATTGCTTGAAGTATCAGAACAAGATTTACTTCCTACATTCTACATCGATAATGCTAGCCCAGTAAAATTAGCTAAAGATCCTCAATACCATCGAAGATCCATACATATCGAACTTCGACACTTTTATATACGTGAAAAATTTTCAAATGGTGAAATTGGGTTACAACATATTGATGGAAAGAATCAGTTAGCTGACTTGTTCACAAAGCCACTTGAACGTGTTAGATTTAATTTACTACGTGGACAGATTGGTGTTATAGAATTAAAATAGAATTATATTTTTTTCTTTTCTTTTAGAGGAAATGCTAAGATAGAAGAAAAGAAAAATATGTAACCATAGAACTGAAAATTAGAAATTAATTGTGTAAATATCAATCAAATGTAGAGACGTCAGAAAACATTTTTATTTTCAACAGTAATATGTATGTACAGTGTGTCCCAAAAAGTTTTATACAAATGGAGAAAAAGTTTATCTTACATTTCACAAAAAAAAACTATTCTTTATAAAAAGCTCTGCATGACTTGTAGATCCATAATCAGGTACAAAATTTTTAAGAAATTGGCTGGAATACAAGGAAAATAAAAAATAATGATTTGGACGTAGAGCAAAATACGTTCAAACTGTAGTGGAGAGCAAAATGTTCATTGAAATTGTGATTAAATAGCAAAAAATTATGCACACTTGTAGATTATTGATATTCCCAGATAAAAATTAAAAGACAATAAACGCTTCAGCAATCGTTAGATTAATGCGCAGTACGAAACTTCGTAAGATCGCGTTCCTAATAAGCACCTTATTTTCTGTTACTGATAGAGTGCTTTGGAATATCTAATAACTGTCAACAAATGTCAAATGTAACATCAGTGTGTGTTTGCAATAATTAGAAATGCCAGTAAAACTAAGGATTGCAGATAAAATTGAAATTGTTCTCATTGTTGGAGAAAATCATAAAACATGTAGGGAAGCAGCAGAAATCTTTAATAATAGACACCCTGATAAAACTATACATTTCACAACTGTCCAATATGTAATAAATAAATTTAAGAGCTCTGGAAGTGTTGAAAATAATTTTAGAAAGAAACATTGTGCATGGGTTACAAATGAATATACTGAAAATGAAGTGATGCTATCGATAGTGGAAAATCCAAAATATTCACTTCGGAAAATATCCAATTTATTTAATGTAAGTACACCTACAGTTGCAAGAATTTTAAAGGCAAATAAATTTAAACCATACAAACCCCGTTTTACCCATACTTTAAAAGAAGGAGATTTTGAACGAAGGTTCGAATTTTGTGCTAGTATCCAAGGAGAATTGGAAGATAACAGATTTATGACCCGACAAATACTTTTCTCTGACGAAGCAACCATTACGTCACAGTAAGTTCTCAAAACTGTCGATGGTGGAGCGATGTTAATCCCAATTTCAATGTCCAAACCCGAGATCAATATTCTTTTAAAACTAATGTATGGTGCGGGATTTACAAAGACAGAATTGTTGGACCATACTTTTTCCGAAATAATATGAATGGAGAAAGATACCTACAATTTTTAAATAATGAGTTGTCTGAATTTCTTGATGAACTACCACTAAATGAACGAGAAATAATATGGTACCAACATGATGGAGCACCATGTCACTGTAATAGAAATATTCGGGATTTTCTCGTCCGCACTTTTAACGGTAAAGTGATCGGGAGGTACATGCAGTTTCTTTGGCCTCCAAGGTCTCCAGACATTACCCCTCTAGACTTCTTTTTGTGGGGCTACTTAAAGGAAAAGGTGTACCTTAAGAGACCATTTCAAGATCTTGATCATCTTGAAAGAATCATTCAAGATGCATGTGAAGCTATAACTCCAGATGTGATTAGAAATGTCATAAGAGAATTTAATCAAAGAACAATCACCTGTTTAGAAAGGGACGGTGGATACATTGAAGTTCCGTAGTATTTAAGTAATTTTACATGTTCCCAATAAAATGTATTGGTTGAGTATTCTTCATTGTTGATAAATTGATAAAGAAGGTTATCAATGTTTTATAAAAATAAATTATCTAACAATTGCTGAAGGGAATATCAATAATCTGCAAGTGTGCATAATTTTTTGCTATTTAATCACAATTTCAATGAACATTTTGCTCTCCACTACAGTTTGAACGTATTTTGCTCTCCGTCCAAATCATTATTTTTTATTTTCCCTGTATTCCAGCCAATTTTTTAAAAATTTTGTACCTGATTATGGATCTACAAGTCATGCAGAGCTTTTTATAAAGAATAGTTTTTTTTGTGAAATGTAAGATAAACTTTTTCTCCATTTGTATAAAACTTTTTGGGACACACTGTATATGTATAGTTGGGCCCAAATAAAATTGGGTATGATTCATAATTTACCTTTACAAGTGTCGACTAGCGATTATATTGTTTTTCGCCCGATTTTACAATCTCCGGATAAGCATTATGACATGTACAACCTTCAGTGCCCCTAAATTGAAGCATATGGTAAAACATTATGAATCATACCCAAGCTAAGCTTAACCGGGTCCAACTATAATCATATTGTTTGTAAATAAATTTACTCTTCAAATTTTAGGTCAAACAATAATCTGCATCTGTTAAATCTGTGCTTTTACAGCGTTCAAGAATTAATGTACGCATTGCTTTCACTTTTGTTGTTATAATAAATCTTTTGCCGATTCTTAATTCAGTGTGACGAAATACGTTGCAAATGACAAACTTACGTGATTATCATAAAGTGTAATTTTTAATTAATTATTATTTTTTTGCGTTGCGTACGTACTGTTGTCCATGACATATTTTCCTCGTACAAAACTTTGTCTTAATTTCTAAAAGTAAGTTTCTTCCAAATTTTCGCTGTAACATTTTGAAATATAAATGTTACCATGGTGCAGTTTCATGTATTTAATCTCATCAAGGTTAAAAGAGGAAAATTAATGACAACTTTCATTTAAATGGATGCTTAATTAACAAAATATTGCAGTGGAATTCAAGAACAATTTATTATTTTGAGAAATTACTAAATAAATCTTTTTCATTGTTGAGTTTTAAAAATTCTGCGATGTTGTGGTGCAACTTAAAGAAAAAAATGAGCTTTTTAATCTCCAGTAAACGAATCTTTTACAATTACTAGTAATGCCTCCTAAACTTTCCTCTTAAAACCCGTTTGAGTTATCTATTTTTTTTTGTGTACCTTCAATTTGATTATTTTGACAAAAGCGAAACCTGCAATGTATAATTTTTTTGCATTTTCGAATCAGGAACCTCCCTTGTAAGTCAAAAAAACTACCACATAAATTATTTTGATTTGATTTTGAAAAAATTATTTTATTAATTTATTTATTTGCAACATGAAGTGCAGAAACTCTTTCATTACAGGCAACGACTTCAATTTATTTAATAATAGGTGGTGTTATTTCCAATCTCTCTTGTTTTTACGAACACACTTAACCTCGTTTGGGCCGAGAATGTTTTTTTCTGCCGGTCTGGTTCTTCCACACATTACGAAATTGCGAGGCCTTTGCTGTTGACTTCACTTGAGGGCCGAGTTGTGGCCTTTACGCTGGCATATTCAAAGGAAATAAAATTTACTGTTTATGTATTTCGATTTTGAGGAAAAGAATTTTAAAGCGCGCATAATTTTAAGTTTGCAACTTCATGAATATTTATTATGTATTTAATAGTTCACGAAAATCGCAAGAATTTTTTTTTTGCTAGGTATGAAATGTTGATCAATTTGAAAGTTTAATTTTTAATTATAATACCAGTTTCCAACCATTCACCTTTGCATTCAATTATAATAGAATTATTATTATTTAGAGTAGCCATTTATTTTGAAAAAATAACTAAATAGTTTTCCACGAACATTTTATCTAAACCTCAAGCCCAACCATCTCATTAATTATATAAATAGATTTTCCCTTATTTTTATACAGTGAGAATATTTTTGCTCAGAACATATTATGCATCCTTAATATCTTTACTGCAAAAACAGTTTTTTTTTAAGAAAGAACCAGTAGGATGGAACATACAGTACATTCCTTTTTTTTTTCTTATAGAACAGATGCAGTCGAACAATATTAACACAATCGATAACCTACAGTGTCTGAAGACAATATTTTACAAAAAAATATGACCGAAAATAATTGTATTTTTTTCTTCTGTGGCTTCAAAACTCAGATCCTTGAAAAACGAATATAGTTCATTCTTTGGTTTGTATTTATTGAGAAAAAAACACCACCAACACCAAAACATTGCCTTAAGTATGATGCCTCTTTACAGAAAATAGAAATTACGAAGTTTAAGAAGAGGACAGAAAAATCTTTTTTTCTCAACAGTGAACTGTAACTTAGAATGAAATTCGTCAAAGGTAATTTTTTTTGTAAACTCAGTCAAGATAGGGCTAAGAGGAAAATCTTGAAAATTGTTTGAAAAACTTATTGTTGACTCAGAAATAACTGTTGTTCAATAAAAAATTAAGTATTCGTAAAAATTCAGTTTTGTTTACACTACAAAAAGATTGGAGATTGCTCGAGTATAGTTCAAACGTGTTACATCTATTCTACACATAATTTAGAATCTTAATTTTATAAAATATCCGTAACTAATTTTTATTGTTAACTTAATATTACATTTTATTATTATGTATTTTTTAACTTGAAGGTATGACGATGCCTATTTAGGTGAAACTAGTTTGCAATAAAAGAAACTTTGGAAATTATAGAAAAGAATTTCTTTCTTAAATATTTATAACAGAATCTATAAACAGCATGGAGAATTTCATCATTAACATTATATACATCTGTATACTGATGCTCCTAAAACGATAAATGGTGTAGGAACTGCATTAATTACCCCAGATGTAACAATTCAATTGAAATTGTCACCTATGGCAACCATATTCTTTGGGGAATTATACGCGATCCTAGAAACTCTTATATATATCAAAAGCCATGATGCAGAAAGGTTCTTGATTTTGTCGGACTCATTAAGCGCTATCGAAAGCCTAAGATCAATATACACACAGAATCATATCCTAGTCGAGATTAAAAAAGAATTAAAGCTGGTTCTTGTCCGATGAAAATTGCATCACAAACTCTTTTAAACGGACACTAAATGGCGCATAAACACTTAACGTTTCGCAGTCGTTTGACAGCTTCGTCAGAAGTCAGAGTTTGTGATATTAAAAAAGAACTTCACTACATACAAATTCTAAATAAAGAAGTAATATTCCTGTGGATTCCATCTCATATTGGTATCAGTGGGAATGAAAAAGCTGATGAAGCTGCAAATCTTATTACGGCAAATAAAAAATATAAAGGAAGTAACTTCATCAGATATGAAATCGTATTTAAAAGTAGTAGTGACCGATAAATGGGAGGAATTGTGGTATCAGTCAAATTCAAAACTTCATGACTAAAGTTTCGGTGAAACCATGAGAATAGAACACACAAAACTCTCTCATGATTTTTTAATATCTAAAGAAGATCAACCAATATGTGATATATGTCCGACGATTATATCGGTAAAACATGTTCTAGTGGAATGTCCAAAATTTGAACAAAACGGAACTACTTTTCTTATCCCTAATGATTTGGCACTAATATTAAAAGAAAACTGTAACATCCCAAATTTGTTTAGCTTTATGAAGTCTATTAACTATCTGCATAAAATTTAATTAATCAGTTTAATCTACCAGCGCTAATAACCCTCGTGGTTGATGCGTGATAAAAAAAAAAGAGATTGGATGGAGCCCCAATCGTTACCAACAATATTAATCAGTAATCAGTTGGAATATTCGTGACAAAAGAAACTACTACTACTAGCATGAGGAATGATTATAATTATTTGGTGAAGTTTTGACACTGCTTTACAACAACAAGAGAATTTTTGATGTTGAATAAAATATTTTCATTTTTGACTTACTTGAGCAAATATTAGTAGGTATGTCTTCAGAAACCTCTTACAATCTTTGATTAAGGCTGACGCCTTGCAATCCCAAAGTTTCTGGGGGGTTAAAGGGTGAAGGGAAGGAACAGTCAGTAGGCGTGTCGCTTATGAACCCCCACCAAAAATTTTTACGGAGACAAAAAACGCATGTATCTGTCGCCGTTGAAGTTTTGCATTCAGCGTTGACTAACGAGTTAAGAATAACAGGAGAGCTACACTAACAGTAGTTCCTCGTCCAAATTGGTTACTCAATATGGTCGCTGTATGTCATAGGGCCAGTTGTATAAAACAAGTTAACCACTCGATCAAACTTAAACTTCCCTCCAATGATATTGCTTAACCACACAATTAACTTGATCGACTGATTAACTCGTTTTATACAATTGGCCCATAGGCGCACACAGTCGTTTCACATTCGAGAAATGTCAATTGTATTCCTGTGTTGTCACCTTTGCAAATTACACTTCTTACACAGAGAAAAATAGGTAGTGAAAAGTAACACAATTGTAGCTGAAATTAAGCCAGTAACAAATTGTATGAAATATTATCACAATTTTAGTAAAATTACAAACAAGATATTATCATGTTAAACAACTGTGTCAATATTTCATACAATTTGTTACTGGCTTCATTACAGCTTCAATTGTGTTACTTTTCACTACCTATTTTTCTCTGTGTAGAGCATTTTGGGCCTATAATCGTATCTCTCTCACTCTGATTTTTAATATATTTTGTGTCTCTCTCATCTGTTTCAAGAAGTCTTCTTGTGTTTACGTTGACGGGTGCATTTTTCACACTCTACTTACAAGTGGGATGTGAAAAGTACGTCTTTTTTGCGACAAAAATTCTCTTTTACGCTTTTTCCCTAAAATTGTCAAGATTTGCCTTTTGATATAGGCTGGCACTTACATACATACTTTTAAAGAGTTTATAAATAAACAGTATGCCTTAAATAAAGGAATGCGACCCGTCAAAGTATATCTTACGGCTTACGCATATGCCCGTTGAAACTATAACTTTTCGATTCGCTTATGGTCTCTATTAATTACCAAATAATTTATGTAATAAAATAAATGTTTTAATTTATTAATTGCCTTTTATTATCCATTTTGTAGAAAAACGTAGTTAAATGGATATAAAAAGTTAGGTTATGTTTAGGGATGCACCATAATTTAAAAACATCGAATTTTCGAATCGAGTCCGAATCGATTTGACTCTGATACTTGTTAAAAAATATCGATATTAAAAAGATCGATTTAAAATATAATAATAATAATAATTTATTGGGCCACCTTGTAAAGTACAGATTTTATTTCGTGGCAAAAACAATGCTTGAAAAAAAAGTTGCAAATTTCTTGGGTATGTTTAATATCAATTAAATCGCCGAAATTATTTAGTGAATCGATTCGTACATACGCGTATCGATATGTAACGAAAATCGGAAGTTTAATGTCGATTCAAAAAATCGATATTTTAAAGGAAAATATCGATCTTCCAAAAGTATCGATTTAAATCATGCATCCCTATATGTTTATAATAATCGTACGGTTACGATGTGACTTCGCACTTCAGTATATTCTTCTTTGCTGTATGTTTTAGATTTAATTCTTTTAATTTTTTTAAATGTACTATTTAATGTCATTTATATCTTTCAATGCCTACTCTATAATTTGAGATTTAGCAGTATCGTAAATTGCTTTATTACGTTTGTTTAAGTTGTTTTCTCGCATATAAAACAGTACCGTAATTATTTCAAAATTAACATCACTTTAAACATAGAACACTTTTAAACGCAACCACGATATACTTTATCGGGTTATCTCTATTGAAACTAGTGCTCATCAACGCTTAGCGCGTTGTCACAACCCACCTACCAAATTTAAAATTCCCGCGAATATTTGATGGATGGCATTCCTTTATTTAGGGGTCTGCTTTAATAAGTCACGCATAAAATGTAAGGGGTTGGTCTTTGTCGTAACCACCAATCAGATATTTTGCTAGAAATGTGAGTTTCAGGGGACATCTATGTTTCGGTTTGAGAATCAAGTTAAATGAAAATCATAGCTTGCAAATAATACGTTTGTAGGAAATGTTTTATAGTTTTTCTTTTAAGAAAAAACGTAAACCTTTTGTAAAAGGATTATATGACACGGGGCTGTCGTCATTTTTTATGAAAAGATCCAATTTATTTAGAAAAAAATATTGAATTCCTGTCAAATTTTGCTACAAATATACATTTTAAAATTAAAATTATTAGCTTTTAAACTATTATTTTCAATATTTCAACTGCAGCCCCGTGTAGAATATGATGTTTACTATACGTATAAAAAATTCTGAATTAATACAATGAATATTAATTCTGTTATATTGATTCTTTATTGAGTATGTTTTAGGCGTATATCGGGAAGGAAGTCGGGTGCCTTAATTCCCACTAACGTAAAGAGGAATAGCTTTAGCAAGAGGCGTCATAAAAAAAATTGAAGTCCTAATTAATTCGAAAAATAACCACAAGGATTAAAAAGTTATTCAGTTCTAAAAACGAAAAACGTAAAATGAAATTAAAACAGGGTTGGAGTCAGAAGTTTACAATTGAAAAAAGTTTAAGAAGCATTACACTAAATGATAACAAATAACATTTTGCATTGGTATTATAAATACAACCTGTAAAGTACCTGTACCTCATTCCTTACATAATACTCCTATAATTTTTACAAACATTATTCAACAAAATTATTATTTTTTTTAACTAAATTTAATTTAAATATAATACATATTTTTACACTAGACTGAAAATACATAATTATTGTAGATTTCTTTGTAATCTTTTCACGGACAGTTTAAAATTGCAACAATTACTCAAAGTTTCGCTTTCAGTTAACAGCTTTGTCAGGAGTGAAACATTTTTCAGCGATAGTGAAACGTTGAGCGATTATAAGTACGTTTATAACAGTATAATCAAAACAGAACTTAAATATATTCGTACAGCGTGAACAGTATTTACTTTCTAATTACATCAATTGAATAATTCAATGCGAACTTACGTTCAATTTTGTAAGTATAAAATATATCGTTTTCTTTCAGAATCATAATTTGTATCATTCATTTTCGCTTTTTCGCTAACGAGCATTAGACTTGGACGTTTATTTATTTATTTATTTTTTTGCTTTAAATCAGGTTAATTGCACGCGCTAAAATCAAACCGATTAAGTCGGTCGATCTCAACGGCCCTGACTCACATACAAAATAAACTTTTACCTGTTCAGCAAAACTGTGAAATGCACTTACGACGCGAAATTTACGAAACGAAAACGTTACACTTGCGCGCGTTTTTCTGCCTGTTCATCTTTTTTCCTAATTCAGATTAAGTTTGATTTACACTTTCGCTTTCATCGTCCCGGGAATTACTTTGTTGCAGATTTTTTTTGTTCGTTTCACATTCACATTGATCGACACGTAATTCTTTCTTTTCGAATCGCACCTACACCGTTTGAAAATTTGAACTTTTGAACGCTCGCAAGAAGTGATGACTGTAGTGGGGCGAATTATTGCAATGCACTCATATACGTCCCCCTCCATTGGAGTAATTCGCGATAGGGAGGAAATTTGTCTTTATTATCATAGAACAGAGTCGTGTTTGTGAGTCGTGTTTGTAATTTGCATGTTATTATAAAAAAACAAGATAATTTTATTGAATTATTGTCGTCTTAATAAATTTGTTAACGTTGACTGTCCATAATTAAATTAATGACGATTGAATTCAATTTTTATTAATTCTTAACGGTAGCAGCCTGATGTGATGAAATATACAAAAATTAGAAAATGTGTACTTACATACTTTATTTCAACTTTATAATAATGTCCTTAATTGGTCACTTCATTGAACGTACTTAATGGTTTTTTTTTTGGATAGAAATGAGTATTGTTTTGGAATTACTAAGATTTAAATATCGGTACAGAAATGTGCTCTGAATTTGATCGTTTATTTTTTATAACAATCTATACAGGGTGTTTTTAAACATTTGTCATTAATTAAAACCGTGAGTTCCTCATCATATAAGGGATTGACTCTTCAAATCTCAATGGTCCAGCTCAAAGATGAAAACTAACCTACTACAAGACGGCGAAGTCCTTTCGTCTTGAACAGGGGGTAGTAACTTAAATGGGAGGAAGTGGTACTTAATTTATACAGAAATCTATTAAACTCTAGTTCTCTCGTCATCCATTGTATGACGCTGGTACAAGAAATTTTAAAGGTTGTTGGAACTGATGCAAAAGTGTGAAATGTCAAGTTGGTCAATCTGCGTGAGTTTTGAGTAATTCACCTGACTTACCCAACAGTTTATCACAGATTTCTGTTTTCAGCTTTAGAAATTCAGATTAAATTTGGTGTTCCTGTGATTAATAGTGTTTTATAAACTGCTTCTCTTGTTTTTGTGGACTACCTTTGCGTCTTTGTTAATTAGGTAAGTTCGTTATCTTGTACTCCGGGCCACACCTAACGAGCGTGTAATGCATGTCTTGAGTTTTAACAACACAAATAGGACCGGCTAAATTAATTTAATTAACAAATGACTTATTGTTTCACAGCAGCTGTAATTTGCAATGGAAAGTAGACCAAAATGTCCATGTTGTGTGCCTGGATGTAAAGATCGGGTGAATAAAAGGCACCGTTTTCCTAAGTACAATGAAAAACTGATGAAAGTATGGATTGAAAATATTGCTCATCCTCGTTTTATTCAACTAACATCTCAACAAATTTATGGAACATATTATGTTTGTGACAAACATTTTTCCCAAAAATACATAGTGCCTGGTACTAAGCGAGGACTTAGAAGAGACGCTATACCAACAATGTTTTTATCAGGTATGTAAGTATAGAGTCACTATTGTAGTCAGGATGCATAAATATGCTATATGTGAAGGAATACTCACTGTATACAGTGTGTCCCAGGATTGACTTCGGAATAGGTATAACGACAAAAATTTTTTTACAAACAAGTTTTGCTTGACTGAGAATGGATTTTCATCAAATATTAGTGCAAATGGTATCTAGTTGGCATAGTTATTCTAAGAAAACCATAAAGCATTGTAGGTAAAGTGGCTTTTCTGTTGCTTTTACACAAAATGTTCTAAATTTGAAATTATGGCCATAGCTATGCCAAAATTCATTCATTTGAACAAAAATATTGAAATAACAAAAATTGACAATTTTAAACTTTTATGTATTTAAAAAAATCGCAATTTGTTTTATTCCATACATTCAAAAAAATATGCATTATTTATTATATGTTATTTATTATTTTTCTTTTAATGGTTTTGTTAATTTTTTTTAATGAAAGTTTAAAATCATAAATTTTTCATTATTTTAATGGTTTTGTTCAAATGCGATGAATTTTGGCATATCGCCATAATTTCGAATTTAGAACATTTTGCGTAAAAGCAACAGAAAAGCCACTTTACCTACAATGCTTTATGGTTTTCTTAGAATAACTACTCCAACTAGATATCACTTGCACTAATGTTTGGTGAAAATCCATTCTCAGTCAAGCAAAACTTGTTTGCAAAATATGATACACATAGTGAAAAATTTTTTTGTCACTATACCTATCCTGAAGTCAATCCTGGGACACACTGGTAAGTCACTTTTTGATCAAAATTTTATTTTAGGTTTTGGTGATGACCAACATGAACATACAAGTGGGGAAAATGCAGAAACCATCCATTACCCCGAAGGTAAGTAGAATTTGTGATATTTTTTATAAATGTTAATGATTTCTCAGTTACTAAGGTTTGATTATAAAAATATTTGCATGAGAAAATGATTGTTAGTTTGGGTAAGGAAATACAAATTCTATGTTTCATTCATAATTTTTTTTACTTCAGTTGCTCAGCAACGGAACCTTTGTTGTGAAAATGGACTGTCGACGTCTTATGCTTCGGCTGCAAGTGTTAAACAACCATCAACATCTTATATTTCGGAAGCAAGTGTTGAACAATCAGCATGTTCCACTTCTAAAGCAAGTATCAAATCACCTTCAACTTCTTCCTTTGTGGAAACAGCTGCAGGTGTGTCGACACCCCCAAAGAGAAGACGTGGTATTTTACGTACCATTAATGTCACCAGACAAAAATATCTAACACCAAAGTGTAAGATTTTGTACAAGAAATTGATGGAGTGTTCAAGACAAAGCACAAAGTTGGGGATAAAGTCAAACAGTTTTCGAAGAAGATTATTTGAAGCTGAGAAGGTGGGTAGATCATCAAATTTTCAGGGGCTGCTTCAACATGTCAACGAGACCACATACAACTTTATAGTATTTATTCTAAAGGCTTTAAAATTTATAATGATTTGCCATGAAACGATGTCATGTGAAAATTTCGGATCACTTAAAAAATTAGTCATACATTATATTGTGATATTGTGAATATTTTTTAGACAATTTCAAATATTTAATTTAAATTGAATCGATTGAATGTTAGATTTAAGATAAATTTTCGATTTAGTTTTACAGTCTTTTTCTTTTGGTTTTCCCCTTTTGTGAATTGTGTTTCCGAATTTGTCAAATGACTTTCCAAACCGTTCTAAGTATAGTAGCCCTGCGTATTGGAAAGTCATTTGACAAATTCGGAAACACAATTGACAAAAGGGGAAAACCAAAAGAAAAAGACTGTATATTTATAATTAATATCTATCTGCTTAATTTTGCGGATCATATAAGTATATTTCTTTTTTATTATTTTATTTATTTATAATTTTTGCAATTATTGTAACTAATAATAATGCAATTATTGTAACTAATAGCAAAATGTGAACTAAGTGACTTTATTATTATTGTAATTTGTAATACAATTATTGTACACTACAATTATCTGTTTTCTGTATTCTCTTTCGTGCTTTTCCTTACCACATAATATTATTTTGTATTTTTTTTTTTGTAGCATTTTCATTTGTATAATGGAAAATTTACGTGTAATTTCATATTGAATACAAAACGTGAAATTGCACATGTATATTGTTCAAGGGCTATATGATGAAAGATTTTTGTGAAACAAAACAACTTTCTTCATAAAAAAAATTTGCATCTTGTCATAATAAGCTTTACAAATGAAAATGTTATAAAAATAAGAAGTAATTTTGTCTTCATGGAGTTTTTCCAAATTCAAATAACGCGGTAATTCGATGTAGTTCTGTCGTCATCCACCGCGAGCGCTGAAACTCTGCCCTCTGTCTCGTACACAGACTTTCTTATCTATAGGGGTGGTCTGTGGTCTTGAAACCTCTGCTTCGTTATGAGTTATTTCGCCAATTCACATCGTGAAATTGTCGAATATGAATCCGACCTATCAATCAGCGGCGGCCTGTAATTTAATTACTTATTTATTTACCGTTTTTTTTTTCAACATATGAGAGGTAAGAACTTTGTTTGTGCTCATTACATATTCAACTTACTGTAATAAATAATCGTGTTTTAGCTACTGTACTTTGGTGAACTAATAACATTGATGCATAAATGAGGCAATTAGCAGTAAGTATTTTAAATAAATTATTTATCAAACAACAACAATTCGATCTCATTTATTGGAAAATGATTTTTGTGTTTCAGTAACCACGAGTAACCTTCGTTTGATTTTTTTTATATCTGCGAATGACTCAGTATTTTGAAATGTAAAACGTTACGACGAAATTAAAACTCAATAATTTCTAAAAACGTGCACAATTAAACTAATTCAATTGCCTGTACACAAAATAATTAACAGGCTTAAGGTTACTTTTCCTTATGAAAATACTTCGGCAGCTAAACGTTGGCAATCGAATTTCGGCGGCAACTTAAAGTAATTAAGACCAGTAAGTTTTGTAACATACATTTTTCAAAGTATCTAGATTCAGATACAGATACTTATCCTAATTTGTAACTCGATACAGTTACATATTCTTCTTTTTTAAAAGTAACTAGATCCAGATACAGATATAGTATAAATGTATCTAGATACCTTTTAGATACATACATAAACGTGTTACATAATAATAAAAATAATAATGTTCTTTATTTCAATTTAAAAAAAAGCCGACAAAGCATCAAAGTTTGAAAAATGTCAAACAGAAAGAACAATTAATTATCGTTTTGTATCGTTTTTAATAAAATTACACTGAGAAGTAGTACGAGACATCGAATGAACAAATTCACAAGTTCAAAGTAGATTACGTTGCATACAGGGTGACCGACAAAAAAAAACTCATAAGAGAATCGATGAATTCTTGCAAACAGTTTATAATTAAAAAATTACCGCAAAATCAAGCTCCGTCACTGTGTTCGTACACAGTTGGCAGTACGGCGGCCACGTTCTATAAATGCGGCTGTATAATAGGACTATAAATTTTTTTATTGACTCTCGCTGGCGCACAATGCGACCTTGACAAACTTTTCAATTGATTTTAATACTCGTTTAACAGCTGGGGAAGGTAATTTTCGTTTACACGATGTAATTATTAATAAAAAGAAATTGTGCAAATCGGTTTTGATTACAGCGAATTCCTCGAGCAGGCTCTGTACAGCTGTTTCAGGCCTAGTTGGGCCTTCGTCAGCAGAACCGTAGCTCGAGAACTCCACTGCAAACCAAACCGATTAGTCCGATGTGAAAGTAATGAACATTTTAAGTAGCGACATCTTTCTATCGCTTTTTGACCTGACATTACAGTAGGATTGACAAATTGAAGCCAGTTCGCTACATAATAAGTCATCCCATGCAAGGCGGCCATGTTTGCTGTCAAAGCATATGAGAATTTAAAAAAGAATTTGTGCAAATCGATTTGCATAAATTTTTTTTTTTAATTCTGGTCAGGTCAAAAAGCGATAGAAAGATGTCACTACTTAAAATGTTCAGTAATTATTAATTATTAATTAATTATTAAGTAATTAATTCTTTTACTTATTGTATTTTCCTGGCGTTAACCTTTCCGTTATAGTAATTATTAATATCTTCTAAAATTGCGTATGAAATACAAATTCGTAAATAATTAAGTAAATCATTGTTTATTAATTCGTGCGGAATGGACCCGCCGTTTCGTACACAAAAAGAAAATCGCAAGGATTTAAATCTCGTTATCGCACGAAGGCAATAAAACTGTTACGATACAATCTTTTGTTTTAAACTTGGCGTCGCTAGTATTATGCGTAATACTAATTGGTAATAATTATCGCCACGAGAAAAATTATGATTTGATTACATTTGCAAAGTATTGTGCTTAAACGAATCGGTTTTCTCCGAAAATGTGAAACGATTTATTAGACCTGAAATCATCGCCGACTATAAAAACTTTATGAATGTGATAGATTACGGGATCACGTTTAAAAAATTCTAAGGAATAGTTCATAATTAATTAAAATTTGTCAAAGTTTTAATAATTTTAATAGATTTGTGTTAATAATTCCTCGCACACAAAACGAAATTATAATAATTAACATTCGAAACAAATTACGAATGAGTTTACTGATTTATTTATTCACCAGGTGTTCAAAGTGTTGTTATTCTTTGCGTGGAATAATCTATTTCTAGTAATTTGCTGCATGCATCATTTGTTAAGTAAATATTTTCGAGTTTTCGGGCGTCGACCTAAAAACGGAGTTGTGAAATTCCACTTAAAGATCAAGTTCAAGCCATGCTGCAGTATCATAAAACATGATAAAGTTCCTCGACTTTTTAACCAAGGGCGTCGTTTTGGGGCTAATTTTTGATTAATTATTTCTCGAAAAGTAGAAAGAATTTTTTTAACATTTTTCCCATACTCTCGGACATAGCTTCTTATCGTAGTTTCATTTTGTCGGTATCATTAACAGTCATCCTGTATATTCTTCTACTAAATATGGCTCCAAAGTTAATAGTATAATAGTAATCGGTATATGTATTTGCGTATAAAAAATTCTACTGCTGGTTAAGCTACGTCCTCAGTTATGCAGATAGCGCTTTTCGTCTCTCGTGCAGCATTTGTGATTGGCTCATTCAGAATCATTCAAAATTATAGCCAATCACAACCGTAAGACGCTATCCGCTTAACTGAGGAGGTAGTTGCTGATTTATCCGTTGTGGAAGTTTATTATAAAAAGACATTGCACATTTGCACAATATAGAGATCTTTCCATTAACATTTAGCCTGTGTATTGGAAATCTGTACTTTAATTTCTTATAACATAGGGTGAGATGGCATAAAATATTTTTATTTAAAAAATGTATCTGTGTATCTGTGTATGCTCAGATACATACATAAATGTAACTAAATACAATTACAGATACCAAGTACTACAATGTAACTAGTTACAGATACAGATACACTGAAAGTATCTAGATACCGTATCTAAATACTTGTAACTAGATATGTTACAACACTGATTAAGACATAAAAGTTTCTCGTCGAAGTGCAGTTTATTAGAAATTTTAATTCAACATTTATTTTTGCGAAACTGGCGTGAATTATGAAATTACATGCCCAAGTGAAAATAACTTCTAGTCTTGTCTTCTCCTTTATTCTCATTTATAGTTTCTAAAGTATTAGTACGGGAAGTGCTTTAACAGAACGTGACTTATGTGATTCACTCGTTAAAATAATAACGTCCGCAAATTTACGCAGAAAACACATTCGAACAGTTTAACCAACAACAACGAACACTTAACATCAGAAAATAACGTCTACGTTCACATACATGTAAGTACGTGTGTACAAATACAAACTTATTAGACGTTTATTTAACTCGCTAATTTTTTACATTTGTGAATTCTGAAATTCCCCTGTTTGTCATTGATGTTCGCTAATATTTAACAAGGTGACAAGCGAATTAGCAATTTCGCAAATGCTTATTTTTTATGTTTCATGCACTTTTGTTACTAGTAGTAGTAATGATGTTCAAGGTTGGCTTCAACCATTGAAGATTAATGTCAAATTGTGATCGAAAAATCAGACCTTAAAGCGACTGATAAACTCAGATGTTACTCTTTGCGTGCACCTTGCATCTTGCTGATCTCTGTACCTTAGCCTTCTCATCTCTTTAGACTCCGAATCATACAGGTAAACCCAGCTTTCATCCATAGTTTTGAGACGTGTAAAGAAATCTTGTTTATCCTGCTTCAATTTTGTCCATCACGGAGATTACTGGCGATAAACCCCTATGGAAATTAAACAAGTTAACAGAGGTAGTTGTCGTTTGCAACATCAGCCGCCTAAGGATCAATTACATCCGGATTTTTGTGGTAATAATTAAAATTTTACGATACCCCCTCGTACATGAACTATTTGAATTCTTGAGCAGTAATTATACAATTACAAATTTTCGAGGTAATTAGGAGGCTAGAGCCAAAGCGTAAAATAAAATCTCAAGCGAATGTTTAGTAGGTAATAGCACAACTATGCATATTGAAAGTTATGAAAAATTTCTGATACTTCATTACCTGTATTTTGTTAATTTTAATACGCTGATTTCAAATTTGCTATACTTTTTTCTGTATCACATCAGAATTTTCCACAAAAGGACACCACGTTTTTGACATTAAAAATACATATTAAATTGGTGCAATAAAATACAAAGTTGAAACCTATCCTTAAATATAAATATGAAATACCTCTTAAATCTAAATTACAATTAACTACCCCGCAATTAGTTAATTCCGGTGTTACAATGATCTTTTCGAACTTTTTCTCGTATGTTCATATCCGTCACCACCCTTCTTTAACTTCCAACTGTAATCAGCTAGCATGTTAACGTTCCACCTCCGTTGATACCTCTTTTCCATATCTTTGATATCGTGGTAAAATCTTTCACCTAGCCCTTCGCTAAATGTTCCCAAATTGTCTGGGAAATAGTCGAAGTGAGAATGTAAAAAATGTACCTTTAGACTAATAATTAACTTAGCATATTTTCAACAATTTCTACATAATTGTCACTTTTGTTGATTCCCAAAAAAATTTCAACCACATTTGTAAAAGCTTTCCATGCTTGTTTTTCTGTCTCAGTTATAGATGACACAAAGTTTATATCTTTTATCAATTTTCGTATACCTGGCGCAGTAAATATGCCTTCTTTTACTTTAGCGTCAGATAACTGAGAATTTTGACCTGAAATACTTGATAAAATCTCCATCTTTCGGTAAAGCCTTCATAAATTGCTTCATTAGTCCCACAATTCAAAAACGTATCGAAAATTGTAGCATGCTATTAAATTAAGCGAGTTGATAGCGACTTCCGGTATAAGCGGAAGTGTCTTGAAGTCAGTTTTGTTTTATGTGAAAAGATCCTTTTGAAATATCTCTGCTCCGTAAATTTCAAATTTCTAACTACATTTCTTCCTTGAAAACTTTTAATGAATTCTTTGCGTAAATAACCTTATAGAGATAAGACCTTTCATTATGTATTACAAAAAAACCTGATGTGATGGATTTTAATATATTATTTTTCCTGGTATCTGTGAATAAATAACTAGCAGAAACCGTTATCACGATTACAGAAATTTTTTAGTTGCCTAGCTGTGTAGTTTACTCACCTATGTAGATGACTTCTTAGTGCTCGTAAAAATCGAAGACATTCTAAATTTTCGACCTTTATCTGCTATGGAGTCATTCCAATTCAAACCACACATCTACGAAACATGACGTATTGGTATTTGCACCAATTTTTTTTATACCTAACTAACTTCGCCCTACAGTTATCCTGAAGTAGAGTGTGTCAATATTTATTATCAAAACACCAGGGGTCTCCGTACCAAAACGCATCAGTTTTATTGTAATAGTTCTGATTGTCACTATGATTTCATTATAATAACTGAAACTTGGCTCAATGACTCAATCTATACCAGTGAACTTTTTCCTGATTCTTTCATTGTGTTTCGGTCTGATAGAAAATTCGAACGTGTGAACTGTACTACTGGTGGTGGCGTGCTATTCGCATGTCGTAGAGATCTTCATTGCGTAATGCTCGACACTTCTGACTTTGCTTCTATTGTGCCTTTAATTGACATTATAATTTGCAAATGCTCTTTTGCTTCTGATACCATATACATTGTATCTCTCTATGTCCCTCCTGATACCAAACTTGATGATCTGACAGCCTTTCTTGATTATTTGGGTATTGTTCTCTCTGATCATACAATTTTATTGATTGGCGATTTTAACATTCCTCAGCTGCTTAATAGTACCACAGAAAATTCAAAGTTTGAAACCTTAACTAATTTCTCTGCTATGCTTGATTTAACCCAACTTAATAGTGTACTGAATGGTCGTGGTGTACTGCTTGACCTTGTACTTTCAAATTTTAATTCTAATATCACTATTCAGCGTGATTTGTCTCCTTTAGTTCCTGAGGACCCACACCATCCACCTTTATCGATTGAGATCAAAACTTCACCTCTCAATCCTTTCTTCTTTTCCAACTAACAACAACAAATGTTACAACTTCCGTAAGGCAAATTTCGCAATGTTGTATAATGATATCCTTAACACTGATTGGTCTGACTTAAGTCGCTTTGAGGATATTGATGATTGTGATAAGCTGTATTCTCTGCTAGATTTATCTGTTGCCTTCTACGCTCGCTTTAAGAATGGCTCTTTCCCACCATGGTTTACTCATGAGATTAGGCGAAATCTGTATTACCATCGTAAGTGGAAATCAACTGACTGTATATATTACTATAATGAGTTTAGTAGACTCAGACGCCTTTGTAAAAACTTAATTAAATCTGCTCATGATTCGTATGTGAACCAGGCGGAGTCTAAATTAGTTTCTGATCCAAAATTCTTTTGGCAATATGTGCGTCTTAAGAAGGGCGCTTCTCGTATTCCCTCTCGAATGCATAACGATAACTCTGAACGTGACTGTCCTAATGAAATTGTCAATATGTTTGCTAATCATTTTTCTGGTGTTTACTCTTCCTCAATAAATAACGGCGTTAACAATGATAATGATACTGAATATGGTATTTTTTTGTGAAACATTTACCTTAACAAATGTTACCGACAGTGATATCTTGGAAAGTATCTCCAGAATTAATAGTAAGCTTTCGTCTGGCGATGATCAAGTCCCTTCATTTCTTATAAAAGATTGTAGGCATGCACTAATCATCCCACTAAAAATTATATTCAATCTGGCCCTAAAAACCAATACATTTCCTAGTGTTTGGAAGATTGCTCGGATTTGTCCTGTCCATAAAAAAGATGATCCTGCTGATGTGCGGAATTATAGGCCAATTTCCATACTCTCCAACTTTTCTAAGGTATTCGAACAAATCATTTATACAAAAATATATTCTTCAGTGAATTCCAAAATTTCACCTCTTCAACACGGCTTCATGCAACGAAGATCGACGACCACGAATTTGGCTTGTATAACGTAAGATATCTGCGATGCTGTTGACTCTTTGATTCAAATGGATGTCATATATACCGACCTATCGAAAGCGTTCGACAAGATTGATCATGGCATCCTTTAGACAAAACTTAAATCCTTTGGATTTAATTCTAATCTCTTAGAACTTATGAAGTCTTATCTCACCAACAGAGTAAACTATGTATCTTATAACGGTTTTCGATCCACCGAGTTTATCTCTACATCTGGAATACCTCAAGGTTCCAATTTGGGACCATTACTATTTATATTGTTTGTGAATGATTTGTTCGATTTATTCACTTGTTCTGCTCTTGCTTACGCAGATGATGTCAAGATTTACCACCGGATAAATACTGTCCAGGACGCTGTAACCTTGCAAAATAATTTAGATTCTCTTAGTGAATGGTGCACTCTGAATAATCTGCAACTAAATGTCGATAAGTGTTTCGTTATGCATTATACTAGGAAGAAAGTCAAAACTCTATTTACATATCATGTTGGCAATCAGGCTCTTCACTCCCGGTCATCTATTAAAGATCTCGGTGTTACCTTTGATGAACACCTCAGCTTCAATATTCAAATCTCCTCTATCTGCCTTGCTGCTTCCAGAACACTAGGCTTTATCATACGTAACTCTGCACGCTTCACTAATCTCCGAGTATTATATTGTCTATATTTTTCTCTGGTCCGTAGTAAATTAGAATATGCTTCTATAGTTTGGCGACCTCTATACACCAGCCACCAAATGAAGATTGAACGCGTTCAAAGGCGTTTCTTAAAATATTGCAGCTTTAAAAAAATTAATGAATATCCCATCCGTAATGTTGATTACGATTCTTTAATGCAAGAACACGGCTTTCAGTCTCTGCAGGCGCGTAGAGAAGAATGTGGAGCAAGTTTCCTCTATAACTTGTTACATCACAAAATTGATTGTTCACACCTCCTTGGTAACATTTATTTTGTTGTGCCGCGAATCTCCTCTAGAAACAACAACACTTTCTACACCAGTAAATGCAGAACTAATGTCATGAAGTGCAGCCCTGTCGAGCAAATGTGTAAAAGTGCCGACAAGTATTTTTCTGATATATTTATAGGCTCCAGATACGTACTGTAATTATTTTTTAATTCTTTTTATTGCATTGTATTTATAGTATCCACTTGTATTGTACTTTATGTATTGTATATTGTATTGTATTTTGTATCTCTTATTTTGTGTCCCTCTTTGGTGTTACTGTTGGGCGCACTAGTATAAATAAATAAATAAATAAATACCACGTGTCCACCGAGTGTGGTTTTCTTTTGTGGCGTTTTAAGTCAGTTAATATAGAAAACAATTTCAAACGCTATAATTCTCTAATAAAAAAAACTCTATACGTTAAATTTATTTGCAATTACACAGGGTGTTCATTTTACAAGTGTCAAATGAAATATTAAAGGTCCCCTATTATTACGAATTTTGATAGATCTATCAATTGGGAAAATATTTTATTAACATACAATGCGTTAATATAAGGTGTGTTTGTTATCCTGCACTAGTGCAAACCAGTGTACACTTTTTTCTTAATACCTGTTTGGTATTATTCATTGCAGTTACACTACCTTGTTTGTTATGTTAGTGTAGTGTATTTCGTGTTACACAAACTACGCCAGCACGGGAGAAAGAGTAACGAGTGCAGATAGGGTAGACATGCGCAATAGATTATTAAACGTCATTTGTGCGATCGATTGCACGTGGATATGTTTTGCTAAATCTCACAAGGAAATGCAAAATGAATTATTCAAAACGTAAAATACTCGTTTACAAACGTTTTTTTTTTTCGCCAGATGCGTTTACAACTAAAATAGACTGCCATGTATGCATTTTAATTCTATTTTGAAATAACATGTAAGATTTTAGGTTATAGTTGGTGTTTACAAAGTTCAACGATTATAACACGTGGAAAAATAAACTAACTACACTCAAGCAGTTTGGTAGCACCAACTTCACCGCTGTACACTTCCTACACTCACGTTACTGCACTCGTTACACGAATGCTATCTCGTGTAATATTACCAAACAGACCTATATTTTTTTAGATTAGAGGAGTCTATGAAAAGTAAAACCTAAGTCGTAGCTTAAATGAAATTAACTTACGTCAAAATTGAAATGTCAAGATACATTTGACGATAGTAGAAAAAATCTTCCAGTTGAATACATAAGGCTTTGTTAAAACTCTTTAACATGATAACGACTAATTTCAAATGCCGTTGGATTGCTTGCTGACCCATGACTATGGTGTTCAAGAGCGTTTAAACAACTAACAGATTTGACAGGGGTCAGGAAGCAAGTGTCAAAATAAAAGTTTCGAATCAAGCTAAGACTCTGATTTTGTTTCTCATAGCCTCCCCTTATCTAAAAAATTTATTAAGGCAAAGTATTTCTATACCTAAGCCTAGTACTTACCGAGATAAATGCCGTCAACGAAGAATCATCTTAAATTCAGGCCCTTATTAAATTGCTTTTAACTTGCTTCATTGAAGAGTCTTCACTATCAGTTATTAGCGTGTAATTACACTTTCTTTAAGTTAAGTAACACGAAATTAAACAAACCTGAAGACTACGCAGGTTGTTGGTGACTGGCAGTTCTTTCTGCCGAATTTAGAAGAGAAATATGGAACACCCCGTACCTATAATCATGGACCTATGTAGAATTAAATTTCCTACCTTTTTCCAAAACAAAGTCCTACACCTAAAACCTACGGTTTGTGAGATAATTAAACGCAAAAACGAAAACACCCTTTTCACAAAAACTGTTTATTAAAAAACTAAATGTACATTTCGTACGCGATGCGTACATCCTCAGTAGTATACAAAAATATATTTACAAAACTTCGCACTTATATTTAAGGGTGAGAGAAAGTGAAAGTTGGCCGGACTTTTCCAGGAACGGGTGAAAGGATTGGGGTGAAAGTGTTTTTTTAGGCTAGTTTATGAAATCTAACAATTTATTGTGTAACGGGGATAAATCATTGTTTAATAATGAGTCTTTATGTTTTTCCATATGGTATATTGCTTCTAACATGTTTAAATTTTTATTTGTCAATGTTTTTAATAATTTTACGTTGTTTATGGAGAAGTTATGTCCTGTCTCGATATGATGCAAAGCGACGGCCGATTTGTCTATGTTATGTTGTTTTAAATTGTACATGTGTTCTTTGAATCTTGTCTGTATATTTCTCTTAGTTTGCTCTACATAGGATTTTTGACAAGAATTACAACAAATTTGATACATACCTGATTTTAGCAGAGGGTCAGTGGTTTCTAAGTTTTTCCTGAGTTTTAATTGTGAGATAATTCTGGTTTTCATTTTGCTTCATGATTTTTGTCATTTTTAGGATGCTATGTAAGTATTATTAGAAATAACTTTGCAACACTACCTGTTCATTCAAATCTTTCCTTTAATTTACGAAAAATGTTTGCATATCGATCGTGTTCTGGCAAAACTTCGTAACTGAATTTTTATATTTTCCAACTAACGCAGATTTGAAGTTGTCCTTAATTTAATATCACTAGTTTGTTTGTTTTTTTACTTTAAAACAGTATTTAAAGCATTTATTTATTTAGTACATCAGATACGAGGTTTTACACGACAGTAAATTGAGTCTTGACAATAGTGAAACGTACGCGGAATTTGTTTTCAAAACAAAATCGATGTTTCATTTCAAATAACAAACACGTGTTCGAAACTGTACGCTGTAAAAATGCGACCCGAGTAATTAAATGCGACGCCCTGTCCCTTCTCAAGGGGCTGTGTACCACCCGGAAAGTTCTTTAGAATTCGATAATTACAGGCGCCATTCAGATGCACTATAGCTGCACAGACATCATAAAACAAATCTACTTGACATTTTGGATTGTTTCGCTTAGATTTTGTATACATTTTGTCGCGTTAAAATTGCAGATACATGTTCAATTTAGGTAAAGATATCAAATTACATTGCGAGTTGAAGTCCTTCGCTTTATTCTGGTCTCTTTCAAGCAAGCACCAGATACTTTTAAAATGTCAGCCTGGGCACTTGTAAAGTTAAAATTATGAAGGGTTCATTTGCGACAGACCACCCGGGAGTTTGTATCTCATAAGCTAATATGGGGTTGCTTGATGCATGCAGGGCATCTGGGAGAGGCGTGGGTTGAGATTCGAAGCAGCGATTGTCATTGGTCGAGTGGTGATTTCAAAATTGATCTTAATAAGTCCGTGGGGTGTGTTTAATGTCTACTTGGAAAGGACGGGGCGCGAAAAATGGACAGACACGTTCGAAACTCTCTAAGGGGCGGTTGGATATTTTAAATTTTGACTTAGCGGTTTTCTGTAGCGCTTGCAGTCATTTACTCATTTTTCTAGATAAATAATTTATTCCGGTACGGTTAAAATACAGTGTGTTAAGAAAGGGCAATTAAAAAACCAAACACGTGAGCGTCGTGACGCGAGTGCTTAAATCAGAGTGTGAAGTGCGCGAGTGTTACACGGAATACACGTTGTTAGGTAATTTACATTTGTTTGTATTTCTTCATCGCACTTTTGGTGGCATCAATTGAGTAGGAGTAATTTAATTTGCATTAATTAAATTAATTAATTAATTAAATTAAACCGTATGACAACACTTACCAGCTTGTGCTGCTTTGTTGTCTTAATTAAAAATTAATAATAATAAATTAATAATAATAATAATAATTAGTGTCCAAAGAGTCAGTAAAGTTCTTTATTACCATTGCATTTAGATAACTTTAATCAAACTATTTTTATTTACATTTGAAGCGAGTATTAAAACCCACTAGCGGCATTCACCTAGTAAATTTGTTGGTGCTACCCTTGGGGATATTCTCAGGCAAGTTGGAAACACGCTAACGGTTGTTTTCGATTTATACAGGTAAGTCGCCGATCTAAATCACTAGCTGAAACCAAGTGCGCCAGCACAATCTAAACTAGGAATGTGTATTTATATGTGTAAGTATTTTATTAAGTAAAAGTGAACAAACAAGGATTTTAAACGGGCGCGTTGCAATATTGTTTGTTTCAACCTCATTAGTAATCACTCTTCTCTGCCTTTTAGTGATTATCTTATCTTTTTCCTTTCCTTGTTTATCATTTACGTTTTTATTTCTATTTTGTGTTCATAATTGGATCAAATAAGAATGTATTTATGATTTTGTTCGGTTTTTTGAATTAGGATTATTTATATCTTCTAACTTCTTTTCTCTTCCATTGTCTCATTTTTACTCTTTCTCACCTACATTTAATTTTATATAGCTCACCTGTATTTGATCAGTAACTGATCCCAAACTTTTGTATTTTTCTTTGCTTCGTGGTTCGATCTGATTCTATAAATATTGTAACGAAATCGTAAGGCCGGGAAGAGAAAGTAACATCACCGCCTCGTCGTCGTCGTCGTGCCACGACACGGAGACCTTCGAAGACGTTCCGCGACGTACGAGCCTAATCCAGAGGATTCAAGAAAGTCTACGGAGAGATATAAAGCTCGCCCCGTCGAACGGTGGAGTCAGTCACAATTTCCCGCGAACAAGACTAACGCCGTATAAATAAATATTACGCACCTAAATTATTTTAGTCTGTTTATTTAATAGTCTTTAAGATTAACATTTTTATAATAATACCATGTGATCCTTAATAGTTTTTAACTTTTTTTTCTTATTTATCTTTGACGTGTGGTATTCTGTTTTTGCAATGAGTAATTATTGACACTTCTTTCTCGACAAACGTATGATTAAACATCGCATTTTTTTTATTGTACGTAATATCCCTATTTGTTTTATTCATAGTATTAGATAACGGCTTCATTACGTTTGCAACAAATCCGGAAAAACATAAGTCATATGAATATGCAGAATTTTAATGCTGACAAACATCGAAAGTGATAAATAATCTTCAATCAAATCTCAATTTGACGATAATTGATACGGTGACTTGCAAAAAAAAGACGGTTTTTTTTTTCATGGGCCTGATAATGAATGCTAAACCTATTTTAATACATGATTATATGCGCGTGCTTTTGCTTTCGTTTTTTTTTTCTACCGTTGCACGTATAAGATGAGAAGATGGCTATTCACACGCAAGTTCGTGCGTTAATAAGAGTGAAAGGATCGTTTTCACATCGTGTTGGTGCTCCTTAAGAACGGCTTGCTTCTAGGTGTAGAGCCGACAAAATACAAATTCAAACATCCGTCTTGAATATTCACGAGATATGCTCAGAATGTGTTGGTTCGCCAGAAAAAATGTTTGTTAATATTAATGTGATGTGATCGAAGTCTTGTTGACTTTAGACAGCAATGCGATTTAAGGAACAATGACCCTGGCAAGAACTAGTAAGCGACTTGCTAATTTGATGCGTGACATTACGCTCAGTTAGTTATTTGAACAAGTACAACTACTTTTAGGCCTGATTGTACAATCGTCGGATAAACTGATTATAGCGCTACTCTTGGAATAACGTGACGTTGATATGAAAGAATGTTAAAAGATATTCTGGCCTTATTCCATGATTGTAAAACTGGGCCTTAATAATCTTAAACAATGACCATTTCATTTATTGTATATTTATTTTAAAAAAACTGCACAATAAGTTTATAAAAATTATGAAAGTAGCAAATATTCATCATGTATATAGTAACATGACGACAGCGATTCCTGAAAACTATGAACGATTGTTTGGACATGAAGACGGTCAAATATTACAATACAAAGTGCCTTGAAACAGAGAGCTAAGGGAGATGGAAATTACCGTGCGAGTGTTGTTTTGATTTCATAATTGCCGTGAGAAGAAAAACTTATAAATTTTTTTGCAAGAAATGATTTATTTCAATTTTGCGTAAGCTTAGTATGTGGAAATAAAACGGCCAAGTATGAGACAAAATGCTGGAAGTTCTAGTAATTATAAAGACATGTTGTAATATACCCAGCATTATTAAAAATATAATCTTGCTTAAAGTAAAGGAAACAATGTGCGCTTGTGTTTCATTAAACTTCTTGACTATTAAAGTGTTTCATGCCTATTGAAAACTTTTGAGAACTTTAATGGGCACGAAGCACTGAAAAATTCGTGTAGTATTAGCGAAAATGATTGAGTACAGTTAAATTTCCCGCCTTTCAATTTTTTTGTAAAGTTTGTGATAATATAAGGTCTGTTCGATATATCTATTCAGTGTAGTGCGTGTAGTGCTGAACATGGGGGTAGTACAATGGGCCCAAATTGTGGCCTAAGTGCATGTGGATTCTCATTCACCCCCCACACCAAATCCAGAATCCAGAAATACTCATTTACATGCGACTGCGTAAGTTTAGATAATGGCGTTCCTAATTCAACAATCTCTGATAATCTGCAAGACCAACAAAAACTAAAGACCAAAACTTTATAAAATTATTAAATTTCTTTGCCTACGTGCCTACAAGCTTATGGGAAAATTTTATTTATTATTCATTGTTTGGTTAAGACATAATTTAATTAGAATTAAATTTAAAGCTTTCGCCTTCTTTGGGTATTTTTTCGTTGTGAAGACATAATGAATTTAAGATTAAATATTTGCCGCGCGTCCTCGCTTGCAGATGAATTCTCGTCGTAATTATCTAATATTATCGATGACTCGCTTAGTTAATTAAATAATTATACTTGACGGAAGTATATTAATTATTATTTGAGCGTAATTGTTGAAACCGTTTTAAATCGTAAGTTGAAAATTAATGTGTATTGCTAAGTTCACCACTATGAAGGTGAACTTTTTAATAAAAATTAATACCTGTCTCTTGACCAGTTTGGATTTCACCTTGTGTGATAGTTCGGTGATCTTAATTGACCTATTAAAGGCCTTCGACTCTATTATTTATTATTCATCAGGGAATTAAATACTGTAACGTTTTCGTTGTGGTCGTACATACAAGCATTTAGTGATACCGTATGAAGTTATTGTTAAAAATTGAAAGACCGCAGAGTAAAATTGTGTGAGATATCTGTAATAGTTCATAGGCATTTCATATGACCGGGTACGCAATACTTTATCTGCGCATTAGCTCAAAATCGACCAAAAACGGATATAAAGGGCGTTATCGAATTGAGTGGAATAATTTCACAGGGCTGCTACTGTTATGCACAAAAAATCATTTGAAGAATATTGGCCTTCTTCCTTAAATTTCCATAAATTAATGCCAACAAGTGGGTTGATTTTAGGCGACATTCATAACAAACATCTTGACATTGTTGGCAGAAAGAATGTTTTGGTCAAATATCAAGACCGAGTGGCTACTTTACCCCTAATCGTGGTAGAAGGATGCAAAAATCATAACCTGCTAGGTCGGAACTGGTTTGCAGAACTACGTATTTCGGTGAAGGGACTGCATGGAATTCAATCATTGATGCATACGCCCGTTAAATATTCACCCAATTTTGAACATCCAGCATTACAAACTGAAGACGGTGTATCGATCTGTTCCATATGCTTTGCAAATTCGTGTTATTGAGGAAATACAGCTTTACAAGAAGCTAGAGTTTTGAAACCAGTACCTACGTTTTTATAGATAGGTCACACCTGTAGTTGTAGTTCCCAAGAAGGATGGCAGCATTAGGCTCTGTGGTGACTATAAAGCAACATTAAATCCTGATAAATATCCGTTGCCAACATTAGATGATTCTTTCGTGAAACTTTCTGGTGGATCATTTTTTTCCAACTTAGACTTAGATCAAGCTTTTACTCAGTTGCCGGTGGATGATGATCCTGCACAATTATTAATAATAATAATAATAATTCATCTTTATTAGAATAATATAAGTACATATATAATGTAAATCATGCTCTAACCCCAAGGCGAGATTCAGCGGCATAAAATGCCCTGCTCTTCCATCTAAACCGTAATAAACTAAATTTTTATATAAAATAATTGCCTACCATTAAAACAACTTAAAGTAACTTAAATAAAAATAAGGTAAAATGAAGAAAATAAGATAAAAGAAAAAAGAAAAGAATAAGAAAGGGAAGAGAAGAAGACAAAGAATTACAAATAGGTACAACTATTTATATTGTACGCTCGCTATCCAGATAGCTCTATATTAAAATTAAAAAGTTAAAATCAAAATGTCATGACAAGTTCCTTAAGTATTTTGCGTCAATCTCTACGCATTGTGCGTTGAAAAATTCAGCAAATAATGTTCTTTTAAATTTTTTCAAGGTCATTTCTTTATACCGAGATGATAGTTTATTATATGATTTATAAATATGGTAGGTGAAAGACCGTTGAAATAATGATGTTCTATGCTTCGGAGGGGAAATCAGATTTTTATATCGCGTCGGTACCATATGCACATCAAATCTGTATTTAATTTTACTGGATAAATATTCCGGTTGACGAGTCGTCAGTATTTTCTGATAGGTACATAATGTTTGCAACCGCCTACGATTTTCCATGGTTAACCAACCTGCATCTCTTAGTTTATATGAGATTCTGTCATATTTCCGAATACCATAGACGAAACGCAAGCAAGAGTTTTGTATTTTTTGTATACGATTTGAAGTTAATCTCTCTATTGCAGGATGATAGACGGGAATACAATAATTAAATTGAGAAAGAACAAAAGACTCACACAAACGAATTTTTACTTTTATCGGAAGGTAGGATCTATGAGGATATAATTTTTTCAAAAATGTATATGCATTTTTCATGTATTGTGTTACCTGATATCTATAACGAAAACTATTATCTAAAATAAGCCCCAAACTTTTAGCTTTATTTACAATGGGAATTTGAAGATCATTAATTTTGACACTAATTACGTTACTTACATTTGAGCAGACATTTTTCTTACCGAATAATAAAACGGCAGATTTGCCAGGGTTGATTTTAAGAGAGTGTTGACAAGATAAGTTATATAAAATATCCAGATCAGAATTAATTTCAGAGACAGCTTTTTCCAGGTCGACCGGTTTGAACGAATGATACAGCTGAGTATCGTCCGCGTAAACGTGCATTTTACAACATTGAAGGTGTTTAAGGAAACTAGATGTATATATAGAGAACAGTATTGGACCCAGTACAGAACCCTCAGGCACACCACACGATAGTTGTTGGGTCTTAGATATAGTGTTGTTTAAAACTACACTCTGACTTCGGTCCTGCAAGTAGCTTTTCATAAGTGACATTGCGTTTGGGCCTACGCCTATATAATTTAAAATTGATAATAAAGTACTATGTTCTACAGTGTCGAACGCCTTGCTATAGTCGAGTAAAATCAGAACTGTTAAATCTCCTTTATCACAGGCTGCCAAAATATCATCCGTAACACTCATTAATGCCGTTCCACAACTATACCCAGATCGAAATCCTGATTGTATTGGTGGTAAAATACTTTCAGAGTTAATATAGTTATTTAATTGCTTACAAATTAACTTTTCGAATATTTTGGAGATTACTGGTAATATACTTATTGGACGTAGGTCTTTGTATGCTGTTGGTTGACTTACCTTAGGAAGGGGCTTAACGAGAGCGTATTTCCAACTGGAGGGTATAACATTTTTATATATTCAAGTATTAAAAATATGTGTTAAGTATGGCACTATAACCGGACAGCACATTTTGATCATTCGAAAGTTAATTCCATCGCAACCAGTCGCGTGAGATGTAATACTTTTAATAAATTCGTTTACCTCAGCAATCTCCACAGTTCGGAATTCAAAATTATTATTATTTAGTTTTGCAGAGTAAAGTGTATTGCTTGCATTTGCGTGATTACTTGCTATATCGGAAGCATTATTAATAAAAAAGCGATTTATAGCATCAGCATTGGCCAAATGAACAGGAACATCTTTAACGGTAGACTTGGCTAGTCCTAAGTAATTTATAGCACTCCAAAACTTTTTATCATTCTTTAGATTAGAAACATAATTAAAATAGGCCTTCTTTTCGTTTTTTAACGTTAATGTTGTTAAATTTCTCAAAGTTTTATAGTATTCCCAATGCGGGTGATATTTTGTTCGTCTGAATCTTGCTTTTGCTTTGTCCCTAAGGTTCATGAGAAATTTCAAATTGTCAGTCAACCATGGCATAGGTGGCTTACGTAGTTTACACTTTTTAAATGGTGCATGCTTATCAAACAATAATTGTAATTTGCTACAGAGAAAGTTTATTTTATCATCAATGTGTTCAAAATGAAATATATATTGGAAAGGAATCTGCTGCAGATCATTGTCAAATTCAATAATATTAATATTGTGAAAACTTCTAACGTGTTTAAAAATTGGCTCTGAACTTGAAGCAGCAATCTGAACATCACATAAAACCAAATCATGATCCGAAAAGTCACAGTTGACGACATCAGAATTTAATATAAGTTCTTCACTTAGGGTAGTGATAACCACATCAATCAAAGAGAGTGAGGTTGTAACTCCGGTAGGTGTACTAATTAATTGTCGAGCATCAAGACTTTCTATAATGTCATTCAACAATATAGTAGCAGGGCTTTCTTGATTTAAAAGATTAATATTAAAATCTCCACACACTAGTACTTGATCAGAAATTTCAAAACAATGATTAACTGCATCTTCAAATTCGTTTAAGAAAGTTACACAATTAAAATCAGGTGGTTTGTATATAGTACCTACAATTAATTTTGTATTTAGTAAATTTAGTATAACCCATATTTGTTCTAAGGTATTCGTTAACGTAATGTTAGAGAAAGGTATCCAGTCACGCAGGTAAATACCTACTCCGCCACCCCTCCGATTTTCACGATCACATCTTAAAAAAGTAAACCCTTTAATTTCCACAGATTCCGTAGAGATTGATTCATTCAACCATGTTTCTGAGATACATAAGATATCAATATCATGTTGTATTATAAATGCTTCTAAGTCATGTAGTTTAGGTAACAATGATCTTATATTTAGATGAGCTATTTTAAGGAAGTTATTTTTCATTTTATTCATAACCAAAACATTTTAAACGCATCTGAACAACGATCGTTATGCAATGAAATAATCTAGATAAGAGTAAATAAAAGATAATTCGTTTTAAATAAACACCCAACAAAACAAAACAAGCAGACCAAGAATCGCTTTCGAATGCTACTGCCTAGACTTTATAAAATTCTTGTAATCGTTTATAGATTTAATTTTACTAATGTCCCTCTCGCTTTTAACAAAGATATTGCCATTGTAAGTGAAAACATTTTTATTTCCGTAGCGCTTCATCAAGTCCTTTAATATAAAAACACGTTTTTTCGTAAGATCGTCTCTCATAACAATACCTGTCCCTTTTAGTTTTTTCTTAGCATTATAAACACCATCTCGTACACCTCGTCTGCAAAATTTAATGATAACTGGTTTACATTTTCCCTCCGCACTTGCTAATCTGTGACAGCAGTCGATATCCTTGCTGTCCAAAGTAAAATTAAGTTTCTCCTTACAAAATTTCATTACGATTTCTGTAGTGTTTTAGTGAGGTTTTTCTTCTAATCCAAATATTCTTATACTATTTTTACGAGTGTATTGTTCTTGCAGCTCGAACTGATTGTCGGACTGATTAGCCGATTCCTGTAATTTATCTTCAGCATCACGAAGTTTTTTCTCAAGGGTTTCAATCTTCCGGTCGTATTCTTCAAGTTTATTATCAAATTCTTGCTTAATTTTTTCACTTAAAACTGACACTATTTTGTCGATAATTTTATCATTACACAAAATTCTTTCGACTACTTTTTGCACTAAAGTTTCTTCTCTGTCAAAGCTATTTGAACGAAGTGACCTTTCTGGTTTTGTAGCCATTATCCAGAGAATATAATTATTATAAACGATTTTAAAACAAATATTACAGCAACACACGTCTACTCGTCACGAGCGCACATCGCACATGTGTATTGACCATCAACACAATTAAGGGCCTTTTCACTGTACATAGAATGCCTTTGGTATTTCAGTAGCCCCAGGTATATTCCCCAAGACTAATGGAGAACCTATTAGCGGACATTGAGGACGTTGCTATCCTGTTAGATGATATCGTTGTCGCGGGCAAGACAGTAGAGGAACATGATTTTCGATTAAATGAAGTACTGGATAAATTGTACAAAAATGGATTGAAATTAAAGAAGAGCAAATGCACTTTTCGTGCTTCATCAATTGAATTTCTGGAATTTCGTGTGGATTCTAATGGTATTCACCCGCTTGAACAGAAGATCGAAGCGATAAAGAAAGCCCCCCCTCTCCAAAAAGCAAGACTGATTGTGAGCTACAAGCACTGTTAGGTATTATAAATTTCTACGATCGTTTCTTGAAACATCGTGCCATGTCATTTGAGCCTTTATACAGGCTACTCGATAAGAATACTCCTTGGAAGTGGACGGAAGATCAGATGAAATAAAGTCAATTAAAGAATTATTGACGAGCGACTTTGTTCTCACACATTACAACGGATCTAAGCCTTTGGTCTTATCTTGTGATGCTTCACCTTATGGAATTTCTGCTGTTCTCTCAGGTGGATAATCAGGGCTTGGAACGACCGATAGCTTTCAAATCACGAACATTGACACAGACTGAAAGAAATTATTCACAAATAGACAAGGAGGCCTTGTCTTTCATTTTTGGAGCAACAAAATTTGGACGTTCTAATGTAAAATTTGTTACAAACCACTTTTAGGTGTTTTTCGACGTGAAAAGCACTTGATCACCCAGGATGTTGCTATAGTCTTTATTCTTGAACGCTTATGATTATGAATTTGTTTACAGACCAGGTAAACATCATGGGAATGCAGACGCGCTTTCCAGGATGCCAATTCCGCACAATTCTAACGATGAACCAGTTAGTATACATCTTCTAGAGATGAAAGAGGGTCCGGTCACTCATAGAGAAGTGTCTTTAGCCACAGACAAGGATCCCACCTTGAACACCATTACAAGATACATACGCGAGGGTTGGCCTAAAACTCCACCATCGAAATTAAAGGTATTTTGGCAGTGTCGGAAAGAACACTGATCAGTTCAATGTGGTTGTATTTTACACGGAGACCGAGTCCTGATACCGGAGTCCTTACGCCAGCGAGTCCTTGATTCAATTCATGCTTCACATCACGGAATTGTAAGCACTAAGGCAGCTGCTCGTGGATATGTTTGGTGGCCCGGTTTGAACAAAGATATTGAAGCCTTAGTACGATGCTGTCAAAATTGTCAAGTGCAACCGCATTATGCGTACAGTTGGGAAAGAGTCCATTTCGACTACTTTGGACCGATTGAAGGTCAGACATTCCTAATATTGGTTGATGCATATTCGCGCTTTCCAGTGGTAAACCTAGTAGCATCTATGTCCGTTACTACATTAATTCAAAGAACATGAGAAATCTTTGCTGATTTTGGTGTTCCATCTCTGGTAGTCTCCGACAACGCTGCCCAAATTACGTCAACGGGATTTGGTTCCTTCCTTACCAGAAATGAAGTGAAATGCCTTAACTCGTCGCCATTTCACTCGTCGTCAAATGGAGTAGTGGAGAGAGCAGTGGGTACGATTAAGGATCTTCTTCGCAAACCTAAGTACTACAAACCTAAGTACCTTCAAGGGAAAAGTAAAGGCATTTTTACTCTCTCAACAGTATTATGATGTACAAGAATTTTTGAACAACACAACACTGTGATGCTCGACTGTAATGTTCCCTCTTTTTTTTTTGTTTGTCTGTTTCTTATTATTATTATATTATGACATATTCACATACCTTGTTAATACATTTGTCTGTAGTTTGCAATGGTGATGAATAAAAGATATTATTATTATTATTATTAAACACATGGAAGGAAATTGGCAACCAGATTGGCTCGAGTACTTTTTGCAATGCGCACAGCGGTTTTCACAAGTACAAACGAAAGACCTGCAGATCGTTTCTATTCTAAGCTAAAAGTACGCCCTTGGAAGTAATCCATCCTAAATTCAGATCAAAGTCAATGAGCCTGGACTATCATGATAAACGTCACTTCATTAAACGACTTCGTATACTTCCGAGATTACCGTCAATCTAAACCAAACCAAAGTGGTCTCCTGGAATAATCGTGGCTAATCAGGGAAGGAAAATATATACTGTTCGCGACAGTGAAGGAAAAATGCATAGCCGGAGTATTGATCAATTAATTTCAAGGCAAGTTGAAAATGTTCGTGGTAAAGTTGGAAATACCTTACAAGATTCTGCAAAATATAACGACTCTTATATAGATGAATTGTCACAAGCAATTAATAAAAGAGTAGTAACTAATACTCCTGCTGTAGGAGAACGTGACGATGAAGAAGAAGACGACATTCGAAGTCAAGAAGAGAGTACAAGTGAAGATGTGCCATCGTCCTCCACTTCAATTTTTCCAAGCAGATCATAACGTGATCGGCGTCGGCCCAAATATCTTGCCGAAAATTATACTATACATTAGATTTGCCTGTGCACTTAAGTTCTTTCTATACCTTTTCAATTTCAAATTGGGACTAAACAAATTCAAATTGGGAATAAACAAATTCAAAATGAGAATAATCAAATTCAAATTGGGAATAAACAATTTCAAATTGGGACTGAACAATTTGCCGGTCATCATTTGCTCAGACTTTTCCCATACAGCCCAATGTTGAATTCAATTGAACTCGCGTGGTCTTGTCTAAAAGCTGACATTATAGGAGACTTAGCAATCCAAGTGCTACAAATTTTAGCAGGTGAGGCCAGGGCAAACATTGCGCACACGGAATATCGTTTACAAAAATTAGAAAATATATGTATATGTATACTGCGACGAAATATTACTATTAGAATAACCGCACCTAACTGTATAAGATTTGTTGCAAACATCCAAAGATAAATACCACCTGATGCGTTAAAGATGGTTGATGTAAAATTTTGTTTTAAGCATATAAGTAATTAATTATTAGTTAGGTAGTTACGTTAGGTTTTGTTATTATTACCTACGAGCTTGTATTTTTTTCTGAAATAAAATATTTTGTTCCAATTTGAGTTTGTTTCGTCCCAATTTGAAATTGTTTATTCCCAATTTGAATTTGATTATTCTCAATTTGAATTTGTTTATTCCAAATTTGAAATTGTTTAGTCCCAATTTGAAATTGTTTATTCCCAATTTGAATTTGATTATTCTCATTTTCAATTTGTTTATTCCCAATTTGAATTTGTTTAGTCCCAATTTGAAATTGGAGATTTCAAGCGTCTTGGAACACATGTGGTTTAAAGTTACTTTGGGCTCAGTTACCATGATAGCTGGTGTCGTATACAGACCGCCTAATTACAACTTTAATCAATTTTTTCCGAATTTTGAGGAAACATTACTTACGCTGTCTATGTCATTTGATTGCATTTATATTCTAGGAGATTTTAATATCAACTTATTGTCACCCTATTGTCACCCTTATTGTCAAACTACCGTATTGAAGTATCATGAAATTTTGGATTCTTTTAATATGAAGCAAATTATTACTGACGCCACACGTACCACCAACATTACTGCCACGCTCATTGATCACATTATAACTAACAAGGATAATACCGTTTTGGATTTTGGAATTCTTGATGTACACACTGCTTCAGATCATTCTTTAATCTGGTGTTTGACTTCATTAACTAAACCGTGTAAAGCTGAAGCTATGCCGTTCACTTATCGTGACTTCAAAAATATTAACTTGCAACATTTTAACGCTGATCTAGAATCTTTACCCTGGCACATTATTTATGAAATGGATAATATTAATGACAAAGTAAATTTTTTAAACAATAATTTTCTATTTCTATTCAACTCACACATGCCATTAAAAACTGTTGGATGCTTAAAAAGGCACTCCCCATGGATGACGGACAACTTAAAGTTCATGATGAATCTAAGGGACCGGGCACTATTACGCTTTAAATCTTCGAATTCTCCAGCACTCTGGTGTTATTATAAAACATTGAGAAACTTAGTCACTAAATCTGTCAAACCAGAGAAGAAAGCTTATCTAGAAAACAAAATTAAAAATTCTAAACCATCTAATGCCTGGAAACAGTTGAAGGAATTTGATGTTATTGGTAATAGGAAACCTGTTCTTCCTGAGAACTTGTGCGGCCCAAATAAAATCAATGAATTTTTTGTTAACTCCCTGAAAAGCTTCAATCAACATTTCCCAGACACTATTTCTTCTTAATTAAGTGATACTTCTGCGTTAACTGAAGATTTTGCATTTTCTCCAGTGTCTGAGAATGATGTAGCACAACTTCTTTTAAAGTTTCCAAGCAAAGCATGTGGTACAGATAATCTAAGTATTGACCTTATATATTTCTGTTGTCCGTATCTGCTACCGGTGTTCACGCATTTAATTAATTTTTGTATTACTAATGGAGTGTTTCCCGATTGCTGGAAAGAAGCTCGCATTTTACCAACGGCTAAAATCCACAATCCTCAATCTTTTAAAGACATACGGCCCATCAGCATTTTACCAGTTCTATCTAAAGTGTTAGAAAAAATTGTAGACAAGCAGCTTAGAGTTTATCTCTCACTGCATAACATTATTCCTCAAATGCAATCCGGATTTCGACCAGGATATAGCTGCTCAACTGCTCTTTCCAATGTTATTGATGACATAATTAATGAAATTGATGATAATCAATTGTTTTACTAGATTACACAAAAGCATTTGATCTTATAAATCACAATATTCTGCTTGCCATTCTAAAGTTCATTGGCTTAGGTCAATGTGCGTTAAACTTTTTCTGTAGCTACCTCACAGATAGAACTCAGACAGTGCATTACAATAATATAACATCAAAATTGTTACCAGTTCATTCGGGTGTGCCTCAAGGGTCGATTCTAGGACCGTTGTTATATGCTATTTATACCTTTAAACTAATGGAATCTCTGAAATACTGCAAGTATCACCTTTACGCGGACGATACACAATTATATTACTCCTTTGACCCTAGGGATATTCATACTGCTTGTGCGCATGTAAATGCAGATATTCAAAACATAATTAAAATTTCAAATGAACATGGTTTGTATTTAAATGCTGCTAAAACTAATGTGATGCTTTTCGGTAAGAAGAAATTACGGGCACAATTAAAGGATTCCGTTAAATTATATATGGATAATGTAACACTGCCGTTGTCTGATTGTTGTAGGAATTTGGGTTTGTATATTGACGTTGATCTTAAATTCTCCTTTCACATTACCAAACTGATTCAAAGAGCCTATGCTAACTTAAAATTGATTTACATTAATCGTTGTTATCTCTCCAACCACATTAAACGCTTGCTATGTGACTCCATAGTACTGTCTCATTTTAACTTTTGTGATGCTGTGTACGGGTCATGTATAGACTATTCTGACACATCAAGAATTCAAATAGTTCAAAATAATTGCATGCGATTAATATGTGGTATCAGACGTAGACAGCACATATCATACAAATTACAGGAGCTCCAATGGCTCAATATGAAGAATAGGCGTCACCTACACATTGCTCAATTTTTTCATAAAATTTTATATTATAAATGTCCACCATATTTATATAATAAAATACGGTTCCGTACTGACGTTCACAATATTAATATTAGGAGCAGAGGTCTGTTAACAATACCACGTCATAAGACTGAATTCTATAAACGATGTTTCAGTTATAAAATCACCTCTGTTCTAAATAACTTATCCGATTGTATTGTAGACTCATCACCTTCCGTTTTCAAAATCAAATTGAAGACTTTGCTATTTAATAGTCAATGCTCTTAACCATTTCTCTCTCTTTAATTTGCGTCTGATATCTTTTTCTTATTGCTTATATTTTTGTTTACATAATTTATAAGTACAGAAATGCGTTGTGTGTTATGTTTACAAGTTTTCTTTGTAAATTAGAATTCCTTTGTTTTCTTTCTTTTTTTTTTTTTTGTTTCTGTTGTTAAGTTTTGTACGCTTATGCGTGTGTAAGGGGAAGATCAAAGAAATATTCTCTATTTATTTGACCTTACACCATTTAAGCATGATAGTTTTTGTTTAAAAATCTTGCTTGTGCATTATTTCATCTTTGTAGATTTATTGTACTTTTTTTTCCCTCGTCATGCTTAATAAACTTTTCATTATTATTATTATTATTATTAAATTGAAAAGGTGTAGTTACCTTATGTTACATATTATTTTGTACTCCTAAAAAACTGCGGGTGGAGGAATGTTATGTACGCAAAATGTATGAACAAGCGCTCGTTACTGGAGTTACAAAAAACACAATAATAAAAGTTTTGTCAAACTACACTCTTTCATTTTTCCGACTTTGAACACAACATTCACCTCAAAGGACGTCTTGTTCTGCAAGTTATTTTAAATTTTATACCTACAAGTTTTTGGAAACGTACCTTGAATGTAAAAATTATTAGAAACACTTTTTCACATTTGTAACAGTTATGGAATAACATTATGAGATCGTGTAGTATATCAAAATAGTAGGGGAGACTGGGGTACATTTGAACGTGGGGCAGATTTGAACATCTAATTTTCCGCCAATCCTGTTAAAACACTAAGGCTGGGTTGCATAAAACGTTAAGTCAGGATTAAATTTAAGCCTAACTTGGAATGTGACGCACGTTATGACATACAACATTGTGTGTTACATTCTAACTTAGGCTTAAATTTAATCTTGGCTTAAATGTTTTGTGCAACCCAGCCTGAGTAAGTTAATTTTAATAGAGGAGGTAGGACTGCTGAATGCACATACGTCACGATTCCCTGCCATTTTCAGACTTCATTTTGTGACGCCAGAAGCAAGTAAATGATATTAGCTAATAATTGTTCAATTTTTGGACGTTATATTTTCTGCTGTACTTTGTGTTTTACTTTCTCTTCGTGAATTAGTGCTATACCATTTGAAAGAGGTAAGTTTTAGCTTGTTATTGATATATTACTGTTTATGTTTCCGATTCTTGGAGATGTGGAAAATGTTAAGTTAAACAAAAAAGTTACTCTGGGGCACATTTGAACTAAAAACCTGGGGTACATTTGAACAGGACAAAATAAGCTTTTATATAGAATTCTGGTAGCAGACTGAAATGAACATTAGTAGAATAAATGTAGCCCTTACTATTTAGCTTAACTTCATTTTTGCGCTTAATGTTTCGGATGACAATCAGTTTACTTTAAAACGTTTGAAGAAAATAAATTTCTCTTTTGTCTGTTCAGATTTAACATGGTACGAAATTATGTGAAGAAAAGAAGAGAACAGGCGTACACTGAGGAAAACATGGAAGCTGCAATAAGAGCTGTACGGGAGCAACGAATGACTTTGCGAGAAGCCGCTGCAAATTATGGCATGTGTCATACAGCTTTACATTACCGCCTTAAAAAGGTCAATGTGAATGATAATGGAAGTGTGGCCTCTTCTGTTAAGCATGATTTTCATTCAAAATATTCTAGTCGGCAAGTATTTACAAAGGATCAAGAATCAGCGTTAGTTGAATATGCAATCACTTCATCAAAAATGTGCTACGGCCTTACCTACAAACAAATGAAAATCCTTGCCTATGATTACGCTAAGAAATTAAAATTAAATATGCCTGATAGTTGGAAGAAAAATAAATCAGCTGGGGAAGATTGGCTCTACAGTTTCATGAAGCGACATAAATATCTCACCATTCGTAAGCCAGAAAATAATTCACTTTCAAGGTTGACTTCATTTAACAAAACTAATGTAGAAACGTTTTTTGATAACTATGAAAGAGCGCTCAAATCCAAAGAGTTTACAGCAGCTAAGATATTTAACCTGGATGAAACTGGGGTTGCGACAGTCCTGCAAGCGCCCAATGTTATTGCTCCAAGAGGTGTTAAACAAGTTGGACAAGCCGTCTCTGCCGAAAGAGGACAATCCATCACTTTATGTATGATTATTAATGCTGCTGGAAACGCGTTGCCTCCAGTATTTATATATCCTCGCGCAAGAGTCAATGACGCGATGGTTGAAAATGGTCCACCAGGAAGTATTGTTTTGGCCAATAACCCTGGAAGTCACTGGATGACCCAGACTCTTTTTTTGGACGTTCTTAAACACATCGTTCGTCAGACCAAATGCAGCAAGAATGACCCTATCCTTATCCTCATGGATAATCATGAGAGTCACTGCTCTTTGGAAGCAGTTCAATATGCTCGAGAAAATGGCATAACATTCGTCACATTTCCGCCTCATTGCTCTCACAAACTCCAGCCGCTTGACGTTGGAGTTTTGGGGCCATTTAAAACCAAGACGAAAATAGCACAAAATGACTGGTTGACATGCAATCCTGGCAAAACAATTTCCATACATACACTGCCCTCTTTAGTCAATATTGCGTTTAATTCAGCATTTACAAGGACAAACATAATTTCATCATTTAATAAACCAGGCTTGTGGCCCTTAAACCGTCTAGCGTTCAGTGATGAGGATTTCATGAGCGCAGCTGTATCCGATCGGCCAGTTCCAAATGATAGTATGTCAGATACATCATTATCATCGACTGTTTTAAATGGTCCTAGCACAGCTGGGTGTATCAAAGACACTCATACCACCTCACCAGAAACCGATGTTGCTCGTAAGTCTAGTGCAATGCTTTCACCTCACGACATTCGCCCATATCCAAAAGCTCCTGCTAGATCTGCTTCAGCAAAAGGTAGAAAGAAAGGAAAATCGCGCATTCTAACTGAAACCCCTGAAAAGACAAGACTTGAAGAAGAACGAATCGCGAGAGAAGCAAAGAAAAGACAACCTGCAAAAATCAAACAACAGAAAATTCAGAAAGAACATAAACGAAACTTTATTTGATCATAATCGACCTGTTGAGTCTGAAAGCATGTCTATTCATGATGAATCCTCAGATGAAATGGAAGCGTTCAGCGATTTAGAGAATCAAGATTCCGATTCTAGGGATTTCAAAATAAACGATTTTATTCTCGTCTCATTTGCTACCAAAAAATCTCGATTATTGTTTGTGGGCCAAATTGAAGCTATATTTGAAGAAGGTTTTAAAGTAAAATTTATGCGGAGGAAAGACGGTATGTGGAAATTTTACTTCCCAGAAAAATATGATATCAGTGTGATAGAGAAAGAAGATATTAGGTTGAAGCTTCCTACGCCTGACGTAGTCGGCGGAACTGCAAGAGCTGTGTCTGTCTTATCTTTTGGTATAGATTTTTCTACTATTAAGGATAAAATAATGTAAAATAATTTAAAAAAAAACATTGTGTTTTTACATTGTTCAAAGCTGCCCCAGGAGTGTTCAAATCTACCCCGACATCGGGGCACATTTGAACAACTGTAGTCTTTCAGGAAAAAAAAAATTTCTCACTAAATGTTTATTTTTATATTTTTCAATAGATAGTGAAATTTGGTTCCTAACTGATAATATAGCATATGAAAAAAGAAAAAACAAAAACAAAGAAGAATAAATGCTAACTTTTTGTAAGTAAAGAGTTTTTGTTCAAATGTACCCCAGTCTCCCCTAGTTTATGTATCAGGTACGCAAAATAAGGTTTTAGGAGACGAATCGTAATTAAGGACGAGCCGAGTCCTTAATGAGATGAGTCCCCTAAAAGCTAGCTTTATACGATGTCTCATTTCGTGCATCTTGATGCATGCGTTTATATCGCAATAAAATGCATGCTTGTCTGCATGCGTGATTTTGTAACGCAGCACAGTATTTTCTGAAGGGCAAGGTGACGCAAGTAAGACCGAGTGTGATGGGCATCCCCTTTTTAGCCATTTTTACAATGCCGCATCTTGATGTTTGCGTTTGTAGCGTAATACCAGCTTGTTTGCGTTATTTATAGCGACGCTTTTTCTTAAAGGCAAGGTGACGGAATTGAGTCCCAAGTCTGATGGGAATCCTTTGCGTTATTTATACATTTTGATTAAATATACCTTTGCACTCGTCGAATTTAAACGTCGTAGACGTCATGGAGTGGAATAATGAAAAAACACTACAATTCATTGAGTCATACAGACAATATCCATGTTTATGGCGTTCCAGTGATATAAATTATAAAAATAGAGTGTTGAGGGGCGATGCTATACGTGAATTAGAAGAAAAGTACAACATAACTTCAAAAATGATATTAAATAAAATCAAAAGTTTACGATCTTATTTTCACAAGGAACATGCTAAAATAATTACAAAGAAAAGTGGTAGTGCAGCAAGTGTCGTTTACAAAAGCAATTGGTTCGCATATACTAGCTTGTTGTTCATTTTGGACGGTGACACTCACCGAGGCGGAACAGGAACTGAAAATTTCGAAGACAAGGCTGTCGATTCAAACATTGAAAATGAAGAGAACAACGAAACCGATGTAAGTAATTAATCTTTATTTTCTTTGACATGAGGTGTGTATCACGAACGTGTAGCACGATCACGGATTTTCGACATGCAAAAATCTCAATACTCAAAATGTTTTTTACGTGAATGAGATTATTCTTCGTATTCCAGCATTAATAGAATATAAAGAAGAACCTCTTATACAAAAAAAAGTATTTGAATCCTGAGATTTTCGTGTGGGGAAAATCTGTGATCGTGGTTCATGTTCGTGATTCACATGCCATGTCAACCCGCCTTTATACATATTATAGGATGTATACCTGGTATATTTATGTATCGTTTGTTCGCAAAATTATCCTGCCATGGTACACTGCCTTCCTTTGATATAAAATAATTCATGAATTCTTCTCTTATAAAGTTGGCATCATATCCTGCTTTTCGTGGAATTCTTCTCAGTTCTAGCAAGCCGGCATCACCTTCAGTATCCCTTCTCCATGTACCTGGTATTACTTCTCCCGTATGCACATTATCGCAGTCAAATGTTCCTTTCTTTTCGAGACAAAATTTCTTCTCAAAAAATTATGTAAATGAATGCAAGTTATTACAAGCGTTTCGACTGTATCTGTTTTAAGCAATATGGGTTTTCGAAAGATCCTGAACACCGCGGCTAAAATTCCAAATGCGTTCTCTACAATTCGCCTAGCTCTCGAAAGCCTGTAATTAAATATTCTTCTTGGGGATCCTTTTGGCACATTATTGGGAAATGGTTTCATAATATTGGGTGTCAAAGCAAATGCATCATCTGCAACCAACGTGTAAGGCATTTCCAAGTTTCTGCCCTTAAGGCTTTTTGGTTTTGGTAAATTTAATTTGTCATTGATCAACTTTGTGTAGCACGACGTACCGTGGAAAACACCACCATCTGACAGACGTCCTTGACATCCTGCATGTGCATATATAAATTTATAATCTGCATCAACAATGGCCATTAAAATTATGCTAAATGTCCCCTTGTAATTGTAAAAGGAACTTCCAGTATTTGCAGGGCACTGCAATAAAATATGCTTCTCGTCTAGAGAGCCAATGCAATGCGGGAAGTTCCATTGATTTTCGAAATCTTGCGCAACTCATCTTCCGTTGAAGGAACCTAAAACGATAATTTCTTTGATTAATTTCTACTGTATTTTTCAGGTAACTGAAGATGTCACCGAATCAAATATTGGCGACGATGCAAGTCAAAATTTCTAAACCTGCATTATCAATAAAAAAAAAGAACGAAAGAAAAAAAATCACAAGTGGCTGAAGCTTATAGTTTCATGAAAGAAGTCAAAGATAATTTAAATAAACGGGATGAGTTTTCACACTTCGGAGAAGTGATTGCTTCCAAATTGAGAAAACTACATGATCCGCGCTTACAATCCATCGCCCAGTTTGAAATAAGTAAGGTATTGTTTCAAATGGAGACACAATTGTTGAACAGTGGCGGTCAGCATAGGAACTTTAATGTTAACAGTCCTGTTCTCCATGATGACACACAATTGTGTAGTCGCCGTCCGACTAGTTCTTCTGAATTATTAAGTCCAGATTCCGAATCACATTCTAAATTTGAATCTACCATTGTTAATACACCTAGCACCTCAGTGTTGCAGATTCCGGAATCTAATAGAACAAACTTTGTTTCACCAATAAATGAGTTTTTACATTTTCAAACTGAAATGTAATTATTTTCTCTGAGGTTCGTTTTCTTTGTAATAGAATCTCTTAAAGTTACAAAACGTTGCATTTGTTTTTTTTTTTTGTTAATGAATAAAACTTAATTTTATATTTTTTGAAGTTTATTGCAGGTGTTACCTACCTTAACATATCCTTTTAACACTGCGTTTATAGCACTGCACACTTCGGGTACTGTAAGCGAAATTAATGAATCAGAAATTCTAAAGGTGTACATTAAACTCCTGTACGAATCACCTGATGCCAAAAATCTTAAACAAATTGCAAGTCTTATTTTTGCCGAAACAGTGTCTCTCTTATTAGTGTGTTTTTTGCTTATAATTGGTGCGACCATTTGTAGTAATTCTTCAAAATCTGTTGCAGACATTCTTGCAAAATTTTGAAAAAACCAGCCACAATCTAATATCATTTTTTCCAGAAACGAATTATTACATTTTTGTTTCAAAAATTCTCGGCACCATTTACGTTTTTTGCACATAGCTATTACAATAAATGCAGCACATACACCTCCAAAAAGTTCTGAGTCCATTTTGCAATACGCAATGAAACGAGCTCTCATATAAATACTTTGACGCATGTTTAAGACGCATGCGTTTCTTGCCTCCTATTGCATGCGCAGATGCGTCCTATTGCATGCGTAGATGCATGCAATTAGCGCTTGCGTTGTAGCACGAAATGAGGCATCGTGTAAAGCTAGCTTTAAACCATTTTGCGTACGTGGTACATACAATATTTAGCGGACTCTAAGTGTTGCTATGACGATTGAGGTTGCTAAAGATACGTTTTTTGTTCTGAAAATAGTCCCCTAAACGACCATTTTGCGGAGCGTGTACCAAAAAAATAATTAGTTGACTGTACACAAAATTTCTGGTTTAAAACGTTTGTGGCTCCGAGAAGAACCGTTTGTTGAGATATGAGATCGAATAAGTGAGAATTACGACCGATTTGGAAAATCAAAATAAGCCCAACAGTACATGGGAAATACAAAAGAATCAGGTGGTAAAAATAATTACAAAAATGTGAAACAAGATTCTAGAGAGAGTTTGGATAAGTAGCAGGGTTAATAAACCATGAATTGCTGCCGAGAGTAGCAACAGTTGTTTTTTGGAGCTTATTTACACACACTCTACTTACACTCTACTTTCACTGATGGCTCTGTCCTCAAATAAAGTGGGTTGCCGATTTATTATGGGAGAAGTTTCGTTTCTCTTATCCCTTCCCTCTTCCACCAGTACTTATAAGGCCGAACTACATGCCCTCTCTAAGGTTCTTTTGTACTTCGTACCGACTTCCTCACTGCTATCTATGTTATCTCTGATCTGTTCACGAATGAGCCGTTAATCCAACGCATTCTCTGTAACATAGCCGATTTTACCGCAGAATGTGTTTTCATTTGCTCCCAGGACAAATGGGCATGAGCTTGGTGACTTCGATTCTGTCGACTCAATGTGTTTCAATGTATTGCACTCACGAAAGTCTTCCCAGAGACAAAATCGTAGAAAAGTGGCAAGACGAATGGAACTGTTCAATAATTTTCATCTTCATTTAATGAAACCTACAGTTAAGCCGTGATAGCTACCTACCATCAAGTTCAACTTCAAACCAATACCGAGTATTAAAAAAAACAACATCACCAATAAAATGTTCAAAAGCTATATATTCTGCTCACCCAAACTAAAACAAATCTTTATTGACCATTAAGGAACGAAGAAGCACTAGAAATACACATCCCTGATGAAGACATCACATGGATCGACGAATTCAACAAACAAGCCACGCGGTATAGATACTGCAACTACATGGCCAATCACCAGAAATATCCAAAGTATCCTCCAAGGATGAAAAGATTTCGAAAAAATTCATTCTCTCTTTAGTTTCTGAAGACTCAACTTCAAATTAAAGTCGTGCTTTAACTCCCGAAAAGAAAAACAAATCAAGAATATTTTTCAATTTTGAAATAGTTTTAAAAAATAAACTTTCGTAAAGTTTATAAATAATTAAAAAAATGATCTCTTCCCGCAATTACCTGTACATATATTATACCCGTAGATAAGTATTTCGGCAGCGTAGTTCAACCAGGTGTAGTTCTATTGATTTTGATTTTGATTGATGCACGAACTGAAAATAATAAAATCTTTTCGCAAAAATCAATAATAAATTTTTTTCCCCAAATGTTACGAATTTAAACGAATGGCATTTTATGTCTTTTATTCTAAATTAACAAGAAAATGGCGTATTATCATTTTTTTTTTTAATTCTGAAGATATTCATTAAATAACAATGCTTACAAACAATATGTAAAATACTATTGGATTATCCATGAGATTTGTGACTGTTTAAATAATTTTGAAGTTGAACGTTCAACTTCAAAATTAACAATGTGTAACTTAGGAATTAGTTGTATTTATTTTAGTTGAACAAGTTAATAAGTAAAATGTTAAACAAATAATATATTGAAAAACAATTAACATCAACATGTAATTACACGCTATTTGACAGCGTCGCGAACTCATATTGGAAAATTTTGTGTTTACAAAGAGACCTTCACCCCGAGTCCTTGTGAGTATTGTGTAAATAAAACTTCCACAGGTGCGGTTGATTGCATTTTGTTGAATATGAATTGACCAAATAATGCATGCATAAGTAGAGGTTTTAAAATAAAATGACTCTATCGTCTTGTTATAGGTCAGTTTTTTTTATTTTTCAACAGAGGAGAAACCTACAATAATGCAAGTGTCATAAATGACAGCACATATTTTAAGATTATATACAGTATCGGACAAAACAAATAACTAATTTCTGCTAATAAATTAATCTTCATCTGTTGATAATATATCCAGGTCTCATATTTAAGGTCAGTCTATCACGAAGTATTTTCAATGTAATAATATGAATAAGAGAAAATATAAAGCTTTATTATTATTAATTTTTCGAATTAAAGAAAAAATTGAATTTACGTATCGCGACAAAAGTTAGGCAATAATTTTAAATTGCTCAAAAAAACAAACAATTCCTAAATTAATTGATTAATTAACATGAAACTGCCATTAGTTTATTTAATATTTCGTTGGTCCACCTTACTTTTTATAACAGCAGCACATCTTCTTGGCATAGAATCTATTAAATTGTCCATAACATTTTGCGGCATTTCTTCCCAAACCCTTCGTATTCTAATTTCTAATTCATGTTTATTAGAAAAGTTTTGTGTTCTAATTCGTCTCTCTACTTCCTCCCATAGATGTTCTATGGGATTCAGGTCTGGAGATTGCGACGGCCACTTCATAACCAGAATATTATTTTCCTGAAACCATTCTTTTACCAGTAATGAGGAATGCTTAGGGTCATTATCTTGTTGGAATATGAATCTTAATGGCATATTCCATTCTGCATAAGGTAACATTGTTTCTCTTAAAATGTCTCTATAATAGAACCGGTCCATATTACCTTCTATGAAGTGTAACGGTCCTACTCCACGTTTTGAAAAACAACCCCACAATATAACGCTTCCTCCACCGTGCTTAAGAGTGGGGACTATGTACTTGGAATTAAATCTTTCATTTTTAGGACGTCTTACCCAACGTATTCCATCAGATTTAAACAAGTTGTACCTTGTTTCATCACTAAATAAAACTTTATGCCAGTCTTCACGAGTCCACTGAACATGCAGTCTAGCAAACTCTAATCTTGAGGATTGATTTTTTTTAGAAATAAGTTGTTTTTTGGCTGGGCGTCTTCCAAACAGATTTGCTTCAACAAGTCTTCGCTGTACGCTTCGAGTACTTAGATTTAAATCAACAATTTCGCCTTTTATTCTTGAAGCAGATTTCCAGGGGTCACTTTGGGAGATTCTTTTAATGTGTCTGTCCATATTTTCCAAAGTTTTTCGAGGTTTGCCGGACTTGTACTCCAAGTGTCTACGCTCTTGAAAAAGCTTTAAAACTCTGCACACAGTATACCGAGGTATAGAAAAACGTCTACTGATTGCTACTTGACGTTCTCCATTCAAAAAAGCGTCTACAATTCGTTCTTTTAGTTGCTTCGACGTTGAAATACCCGTTGGCATTGTTAACTAATGGTATTTAATTGTGTACTGTCATTTACAATTGTCGTTTTCATTAGTATCTTGTTTCACGGCCAACCATACATTTTGTTGCTTTACTTTTGTCGCAAGTGAAAAATTAAGGAAAGAAAAAAAATAATTCAAACATCAAACAAAAGCTTCTATGATAGCTTGTTTCTATATTCGCATATTGCAAATATAGCATGTGCATTTGCATATTGGCTTTGGCGAAATAGACGGAAAATTAATGCATTAAAATGAAATCACATAAAAATCAGGGTTTGTTGCTTTACTTTTGTCCGATACTGTAAATAAAAACAGTTGAAAATATTTGTATACAGCTTGCGAATCGCTGCTAAGGTAACACCGACACTTTTTTCTGTAGTAGGGCCATGGCATGTTTACTCAATTAAAAATGAGAAGAATTATTATGGTGGGGGCAATTAATTTCAACTACACTCGAGTGGCAGTGTTGTCGTTGCATTTAGTTAATTTGATTTGGTTATGTTGGTGATACAATTTGTTACCTTGCAATTGGTAATGCCAGAGTAATGCTGATTTGTCAAGTTCATGGGATTTACGGCTTGTTTGCGGCACATGGCACTGATTCATCTCTTTCTCCTCTTTGTATTATTTGGTTAACTTGTATTTTTATGTCGTGTTTTATATTTTGTAGGGTTTGTGAGTGAATGTAAATGTCTTTCGGACAAATGTCAAAAATGACAATTGTCTGGACAGGACAAATACTATTTGTCATAAAAGTGTCATGGATACTGTCCGTGACATGTGAATCCGCTAAAAATGTTTTAACTTTGTTTTCCTTATTTTCCCGCTAAAGCTACATTTACATTCAATTTCGTGCCAGCACAAATTCGTAACACGAAAGTTTGACGTGTGCTTTCTTATGATACCATTTACATTGTCAAATGTGACAAGGTGCTGGCAAATGGTAGTTACAATTTGTGTGCAATAATATTTGTATAATATGTATTTGTTTTTCGAATTTTCATTCTGTTTGCTAAAAGTACAATATAGGAACGGCATATTTTTGAAAAAGTTCTTTATTTGCATTAAAAAAAAATCGAATTTGATTTTCATTATGAAATTTTAAATGTCATAAGTGTCAGGACAGTGTCTGACATTTAAATTCGTGTCTTGTCCAAAAGATTTAATGTCCGGACATTTTACAACCGTACGTTGTAAGTTGTAGCTAGTTGAAAAGGTAGTTTAAAACATGGTGTTTACGTGTTGTGTACCAAATTGTAAAAAGTAAACAAATTAAAGTGCATCGTTTTCCGTATCTGGATGAACAGGTAATGCCTAAAGATATTCAAAATAATTTTCGCAATGGAATAGATTTAGCAATAACTTGATGACAATTTTATTGTTGTTTACTATATTCTGATATTCGTTTCCCAAATATCCTCCCAGTTTGTCCTATATAATATACTTTTGGGAATGTTCAATAAATTGATTTCAAAATGAAAAAAATGGTTTTTTATTTGTACCCATAGCTTTGTTGCTTAATAATAAATTTCCAAAGTCGATGTACGGTGTTTTCGTTTTGGTTTTCCTCTTTTTTTCAAATAAGTTTCACGATTTGTTAAATATCTTTTCAATTTCACAAACATCAATTTCGTATATTAAAAAGAATAGTCATTTCACAAATTGTGAAACATAATCGATAAAAGAAAATCAAGAGAAAAAAATTAATGTACATAATTTCATCATGCATTCAAATTTACCGCCAATTTGATAACAGCGCCATTGCGAGTGTAGTAAGCGAAACATCAGTCTCGCCGATAAGGTAGAGTTGAATATCTATATAATAATAGTAATCTATAATCTATGAGTAGGGCTTAGAAGTTGCTCTCGCATCATTACTTGCTCTGCTTTAGTTTGTGTGAGGAGATGTAACTGTTGCTTGGCCATTTCGTTGCTTTCTTATAATTTCTTTTGACATTTATATTAATTCGTTTCTTTAAATAATATTGAATTAATAAATTTACCAGTTATGGACATTTTTTCATACGAACAAAAAATATTACCATTGCTGATAGATAATAATCAGGGAAATTACACGTATATGTGGGATTCGAGAATGTGCAAGTGGGCAGTGAAAAAACAAGGGGTTGGCGGAGAAAAAGTTGAAATACTTAATATGTCATCAGTGTGATAAAAAGGAGAATAAAAAGCTTTAAAAGGAACTGTCATAATGATGCGTTAAAAATAAATATAAGATTTTTTTATGAAGTAAGTTACAGATAGATCATACGGGAATGTCTTTTATTTCATTTTATTTAAACTAACTTATTTTAAATTATAATTACTCTAAGTCCCTTTTAATTTTAATTAAACTTTTAAACTTTAAATTTAATAATTCTAATCTCAGTTACCTAACTTTAATTATTTCAACTTTAATTAGGGGAGGGTCTGGGCCGAGCGGCCGGCCTTGTTTAGCATTGTCCCTTTTCGCGCACTTCTAATTTACTAATCACTTATCCGACACTTAACTTGACTACATAATTACCACACTTTCACTGCTACATTTTTACTGCTTGACTGTCGCCTAATCACTGCTTCCTAATCACTACCTAATCACTACTACCTGCGGGTTGGTCTCTTATCTTTTATACATTTCTAAGTCTACGTCACAATCGGTTCTTTCGTCCTGGTGGCTGGGGTTCGGTCCAAAGTACAAAGTTCTAAAGGTGTCAGCATCAATCAACCCTTGCCAAATTTGTTTCTTACAAGCGTTCTAATTGCCTCAATCTTAATTGGCACATGTAAACAAACACGCTTACATTCCGCAGAGCTTGTAGTATTGTTGATGTTAGGTGGTTGGTAACACTGTCTGTCAAGTGTGTGTGAATAGAGAATTGTACAAGCAAGACCCGTCTGTTATAAACGAACCAGTATCTTACATTTGGCGACGAGGAAATAGTAAAAAAGTTGTAATACTATTTGAAAAGGTCAGTCAGTTGGTTTTGCAAGTAAAATTGAAAATCGTTACAAATACATCATTATTTATAATGGATAACCACATGTCATCGATAACAATGGCGGCGTTACCTACGTTCAAGCCAAACGATGAACCCAGCAATGTTTTTCCACGATGGGAAAGGTGGCTTAGAGCTGTTGAGCTTCTCATGACAAGTAAAAACATTGAAGATAAAAACCGGAAGAAAGCAATTTTGCTACACTTGGGTGGGTTTGATCTGCAGGATATTTTCTACTCAATTCCGGAGGCAGACACAGTTGGAGGAGACGAAGACGCGTACCAGAAGACAAAGGATGCATTAACAAATTATTTCTAACCAAAAATTAATACGACATACGAACGACATGTGTTTTGAAACATGTCTCAGAATGATAGTGAAACGGTCATCCAGTTCATTACAAGACTACGACAACAAGCAAAATATTGCAGCTTTACATCTATCGATGAGGAAATCAGAGACCAAATTGTTGAAAAGAGTAATTCCTCCGAAGTCAGGAAACGGATTCTAGAGAAGGGTTATATCACGTTAAAAGAAGTTATTGGAATTGCACAGGCATTCGAAACCGCATCAATCCAAGTAAAAGATATGGAACCTGAATCAGTTACAAAAATCGTAGAGAAAAAATCACATACTAGTAAACAACAGTTGCAGAAAAAAAATGATCAAACATGTTTTCGTTGTGGTTATTCTGGACATTTCAAGTCAGATCCAAAAGTCCTCCTAAAGGGAAAATTTGTACAAAATGCAAGAAAGAAGGTCATTTCGCAGCAGTTTGTCGAACCAAAGGAACACAGCGAAGCAGTGGAAGCCATAGTGAGAAGAGGAAGCCAAAATCGACACCAGTGAGGAATGTTGAAGAAGTAGGGGATAAAGATGAGTATGCATTCAACCTCGAGGCCCCCAGCTAGGGCAATGGAGCAAAAGAAAAGTGTGTTGAAGCAATTGTGGGAGGTGTATTGTTATATTTATTAGTTGACTCTGGTGCAACATGCAATGTGATGGGTGAGAATGTGTGGAAATATTGTAAGGAAAAAGCTATTATTTGTAAGTCATCAAAAGTAGTAAGTAGGAAAATTTATCCCTATTCAATGATTCTTTAAATTTGATAGGTGAATTTGATTGTAATATTAAAGTAGGGGAAAAGGAAACACGCGCAAATTTTGTAGTAATAGAGGGCAAGGGTCGAGGGCTTTTAGGTTACCCAACGGCGGCAGAGCTGGAAATTTTGAAAATTGGTCCAGAATTACAAATCAATAGTGTACAAATTGACGAACAACCAACTACAGGAATTGGAAAATAAAAAAATTTCCAACTCAAGTTGCCAATTGACCCATCTTTTCCACCGGTAGCACAGCCATTACGTCGAGTCCCTTTTAAAATACGTGATCAAATTCAAAATCAAATTGAAACTCTGCTCCACCAAGATATTATTGAAAAGGTTGAAGGGCCGACTCTTTGGGTATCTCCGGTGGCACCAGTAATGCGTGACTCTGGTAAATTTAGGTTATGCATAGATATCGAATAATTAATCGAATGGGAAACAGAGTTATTATTAAATCTCCAACTGGAAACACCCTTACTAGAAATGTGGCGATGGTAAAAAGATTCATATCAAACAAAGTAGATGTACCGGCGACAGAGAAAATCGAATCTGGGTTCGACCTAGAATCAGATTCAGAACTGACAATAGATGAACCAGATAATTCTATTATAGATCCAACTAAAAACAAACCGCAATCAGAATCACGGTTTACTGACCGTCCACGTAGAGAACATAAATTACCTTCTCGTTATCAAGATTACTGTACAACATACAACTAGAAGCGAAATCCTTTTTCAGTTACGCAAAATATTGACAATTTCTTGTTATGTTAAATTTAGAATAAGATTGTTATTGTTTGTTTGTAAACCTAATAATTGTTAAAAATATCCCTATTGTAAAGTGCTTTACTCTTAAAGGATAAAAAAGATGTAGTATTGTTGATGTTAGGTGGTTGGTAACACTGTCTGTCAAGTGTGTGTGAATAGAGAATTGTACAAGCAAGACCCGTCTGTTATAAACGAACCAGTATCTTACAGAGCTTGCATAATGAAATGTGAGCAGCTGTCCTACTAATTGTCAATGTGTGCTGATCCTGCATAATTTTGAAATGCACACAATTGCAATAATTACGAAACGAATTTCAATTTACTTATTTTCCCAGATAATGACATCGTGACAATAATTTCCTGTGTATCCTTCATCAAATAATCCGTTCCCTAAACGATTTCCAAATTTGGGGGCTCAACCGGGATAATGGAGAAGAAGGAACGTCGCACGGTGAATTATTACGACAGGGAAAAGAAGTAACGATTTGACTGAAAATAGCTACAAGTTTTATAGAAGAACTGAAGACATCAGACGAGAAATTTGAAGAAGGTCGCATGAGAAGAAAAAAAGAACATTGTGTGAAATATGACAGTTCATCAGATAGCAAATACGAGTACGAACGTCAACATGCAGAGCCGGTGCAAAAAGGTAATGTGAAACCAAGAGAAAGACAACGCTTTTGCTTAGCGACAGGGATGAATCTGATACGCGAATATGTAGAGAAGGAATATAACAAAATAAAATTTGGCGCGCAAATTTTGACAGTTCGTCTGACAACCGACGTGCAGTGCCAATACGAAGAAAAGTTATGACTGTTATGAGAACGAAAAGACATATGCGAACAGACAATGCTATCAGTCACGACTATGAACGAAACCTACTAGCTACGCGAGTGCGAAAAGGAGATCTCAAGCAGAAAAAAGAGCAAAATTTGCGATCAGACAGTTCAATTAGTTTGTTATGAATATGAAAACGACAAGAAACGCAAGTACGAGAAAAAAGAATTCCAAGAAGAGAGAGACGACTTGCAGGATATAGCAGTTCAACTGATGAAGACGAAGACGATGATCATAGAGCCAGAGTGATAAAGCAAAATGCACGAAGAGACAATCCAGGTAGGAAATTTAATAACAAAGATGATTATCATCACGAACCGATTCATAAAGTACGTGAAACAAGATTTGATTTGGAACAACTCGCAACTTCACAATGCATTTACAATTCGCGACGTGGAAGGTAGTTTATAGAATTTCACTGGTGAGGACAGAGTATCAGCTAAAAAAATGGATATCCGAGTTTGAAGATGTTAGTGAACTCTTATGGAATGATTTACAAAAGATAATTTATGCCACGCGCATGCTGCAAGGTTCAGCCAAACAAGTTATGTCGTCAAGAAATAGTATATTGATTTACAAGTTTAGAAAAGTGACAGTTTTCCAGTGAGTGTAAATGTTTGAATTCACGAGTGAGCGTTAGCTCACGAGTGGATCAAATTTACACGAACATGGAAATTCACTTTTCTAACGTGTAGATCATGCTATTTTTTTCGTGTAATTGACGAAAATAACGCTAAAATTATGAGAGGATCGACGAATAATAATGATACATCAAGGTATGTCAAGCATTTGTTGACATAGTAACAAAACATCAATCTGTGACATCAATCAATCTTCGACCTCTGATACGTCAAAATGAATGAAAAAAAGTGTTGCTAACGGAAACGTGAAGAAAAGTGTTGCTAACAAGACAAGTCCACTTTCCTTCAGGATTTATGATTAAACATTATGTCACTTTCCTGTCAACTACACGAAAATATAACATCATGGAGTCTTCATTAATTTCCGTGTTCACTATTGATTTAAATAGTGCCACTATTCACAAACAGCTACGTAAACGCAAGAGACTGTTCAACGAGACTGGAAAACAGTATATTTACGCTATGATGGAGATTGCTTTGATGGAGTACATAATAGATGGCATCCAAGATGACGAGATTAATAAGACAATTCTGTATAGTGCAAAAACGATTAAAGAACTCGAGAAGTGTATTGAAATCTACGATAAAATAAAATGCAAGGCAAAGGAAAACCAAGCAGTGATTAGAAAAGATGAACGGAAGAGCAACAAGGAGATGACAAACAAGCTGGACCATTTGCCAAATACGAAGAATTCAGGTGGGAGACACTGCTTTAATTGTGGATCTAGAGGTCATGATCGAAACCATTGTACGTACCAAGAAAAGGGACCCAAATGTTTTAAATGCAACGAATTTGCTTCAAAACGAATTGCTTCAAAATGTACCAAAAATAATCGGAACATTAGTTGCGTACGTTCCGTTGATGAAAAGTTTATACCAATCAAAGTAAAAGGAGCTGTTACTATGCACTGATGGATGCCGGCAGTGATATCAATCTAATGCAATCAGATATCTACAAAAATCTGGGTAACCTAATTTTAAACCAGACTACTCGTGGTTTTATTGGGCTAGGAAACAAAACCACAAAACCTCTTGGAGTAGTCAATTTAGATATTGATGTTCGTGTCGAAGTTTACAATACTCCAATATACGTGGTATCTATCAGATCAGTGACAGCTGAATTCATTTTGGGGCAAGAGTGGATGAGAGAAATAGAAGTAATTATCAAGTAAGGGAAGATTTCTATTCAACGAATAGCAACTGCAATCGACGTTTGCGAGAATAACGAGAAAACCGACATTACGAATCCAGAACGTGAAGAAAGCATACATGATGCTTGCATTGATCAAGCGAGAACAAGAAAAAGAAGAACGACTAAATGTCATTAAACAATTGTTAGTAAAGGAACCGTATGAAGATTACTTAATTGAGAATGGTATTTTGATGAAAAACGCAAGTAATAAGAATGTGGTCGTCTTACCAACAAGTATGCAACAAGAAATCTTCAAGAATGTACACGACAACGGACATTTCGGTGTAAAGAAGATATGAATGAATATTACATACCCAAATTAAAAGAGAAGTTGGAGAGTTTAGTCGAATGTTGTGTTCCATGTATTTTGGCAGAAAAGGAGAGAGGGAAGAAAGAAGGTATTCTGAGACCGATACCTAAAGGAGATACCCCTTTAGATACGTATCATATTGACCACTTAGGACCCATGACAACGACGTCTAAGTAGTATAAGTATCTTTTGGTTATCGTCGACGGTTTTTCCAAATTCACCTGGATATTTCCCACCAAAACAACCAACACAAATGAAGTATCTACTTAAGAAGTTGACTCTTATGTAACAAACGTTTGGAAATCCTAGCAGGATAATAAGTGACAGAGGCACAGCTTTCACTTCCACCTCCTTTAGAAAACATTGTACACGAGAAGGTATACAACAAATTTTAACGACTGCAGGAGTACCACGAGGAAACGGCCAAGTGGAGAGAATTAATAGAATTATTATTCCAGTGTTAACGAAGCTAGCTATGAAGAATCCGGATCATTGGTATTGTAACGCGCCCGTTTACAAATCCTTGTTTGTTTACTCTTACTTACAAGTAAATACTTAATGAAAATGCCCAAACAAACACAATTTAAATTTCTTTATTATTTACTGAGCTTATTTTCAAGGAATCCCGAGAAGGTTCATCCAGATGTTTCTTACTACAGCTGGTCATGCGTCCCTAGTCTTACCGCTACCTGATTACTTGTGATTTATTGCCGGCCGGTGCTACGAAACTAGGCTGTTAATACCTACGGATTGTGTTACGGTTGAATGACCCGTGCGGGGAATCCGCTACAATAATAATACTTTTAAATAGTTATACAGTGTGTCCCAAAAAGTTTTATACAAATGGAGAAAAAGTTTATCTTACATTTCACAAAAAAAACTATTCTTTATAAAAAGCTCTGCATGACTTGTAGATCTATAATCAGGTACACAATTTTTAAAAAATTGGCTGGAATACAGGGAAAATAAAAAATAATGATTTGGACGGAGAGCAAAATACGTTCAAACTGTAGTGGAGAGCAAAATGTTCAATGAAATTGTGATTAAATAGCAAAAAATTGTGCACACTTGTAGATTATTGATATTCCCAGATAAAAATAATTGAAGTTCATTCAAATACTGTCGCATTCAAAATTGGATCTAGTTTTCACATTCAACGCTCAACAACAAAAGTTTTGACGTATCTAATGCTTACTTAAATTTTGACGCATTTAAACTTCAGCAAAGTTTTGAAAATCGAGCTTTTATTTTTAAAGCCTATACAAATTTTGTGATTCTTTAAATTTCGATCGTGCTTGACTTATTTAAAGTTTTGATATATTAAAAAAAATCAATCAAATGTTGACGTTTCTAAAATTCAATCATATTTCGACGTACTTAAAGTTCATCTAAATTTTCATTTACGTATTTAAAAATCAATCAAGTCAAAGATTCAATCAATCAGTCAAAGTCAAAAATTTTGACATTTAAGGATTTATTTAAAGTTTGACGTATTTCAAAAATTGACACTTTCAAGATTTAATTCAGTTTTGATTTATTTATATCTATTTGACATTTTTTCATTCAATTGGATATAGACATTTAAAAGTTAATTAAAATTTTGACGTATTTAAAATGCAATCGAATTTTGGCGTATTTAAAATTTGATCAAATATTGACATTTTTAAAATTCAAGTTTTGTTGTATTTAATATGTACTTTAATTTTGACTTTTTTTAAGATTCAATAAAATTGTGACTTTTTTAAGATTCAATAAAATTTTGACGTTTTTTGAGATTCCATAAAATTTTGGCGTTTTTTAAAATTTAAAATTTTGACGTTTTTAAGATTCAATAAAATTTTGACTTTTTTTAAGATTCAATAAAACTTTGCCGTTTTTTAAAATTCAATAAAACTTTGACTTTTTAAAATTCAATAAAATTTTGACGCTTTCTAAAATTCAATAAAATTTTGACGTTTCTTAAAATTCAAGAAAATTTTGATGTTTTTTAAGATTCAATAAAATTTTGACGTTTTTGAGATTCAATAAAATTTTGACGATTTTTTAAAATTCAATAAAATTTTGACGTTTTTTAAGCTTCAATAAAATTTTGCTGTTTTTTAAAAATCAATAGAATTTTGACTTTTAAAAATCAATAAAATGTTGACGCTTTTTAAAATTCAAAACGCATTAAAATTTTGACGTTTTTTAAAATTCAATAAAATTTGACGTTTTTTTAAATTCAATAAAATCTTGACAATTAACTTTTACCGTTAGTTATTCAAATTTTGTTGTATAAATAAAATTTTGACATTTTTATAATTTAGTCGTGTTTTGACATAAGATTCAATAATATTTTGACGCTTTTTAAGTTTGAATAAAATTTTGGCGTTTTTTAAAATTCAATAAAATTTAGACTTTTAAAATTCAATAAAATTTTGACGTTTTTTAAAATTCAATAAAATTTTGACGTTTTTTAAAATTCAATAAAGTTTTGACGTTTGTTAAAATTCAATAAAATCTTGACTTTTTTAAAATTCAATAAAATTTTGGTGTTTTTTAAGGATTCAATAACATTTTGGCAATTAATTGAAAAATAAAAACTTCAGCAATTGTTAGATAATTTATTTTTATAAAACATTGATAACCTTCTATATCAATTTTTATCTGGGAATATCAATAATCTACAAGTGTGCATAATTTTTTGCTATTTAATCACAATTTCAACGTATTTTGCTCTCCGTCCAAATCATTTTTATTTTCCCTGTATTCCAGCCAATTTTTTAAAAATTTTGTACCTGATTATGGATCTACAAGTCATGCAGAGCTTTTTATAAAGAATAGTTTTTTTTTGTGAAATGTAAGATAAACTTTTTCTCCATTTGTATAAAACTTTTTGGGACACACTGTATGTACAACGCCTGAACGGTCCAGTGGTAAGAGGACCGGCCTTGCAACCGCATGGTCGTCGGTTCGAACCGCACTCGGGATTTTTCTCGGGGGTGGTCGGTATCGACTTCAGGTACCCTTCAGTGTTAGGGATAATATTCGATACTGCTTCCCCTTAAACGGCGAGAAGGTTGGAAGTAACAAAGCCATGGAACACTTTACACACACTCAAATACATTCACGCTCCTGAGGTCCTGACAAGTCTTTGACTTAGGACCCCGTAGGGCAACCACCACAGATTTAAAAAAAAAAATACGGCTCGTGATCGCTCTAATCTGGATCTACGTCGTGATAACGTGGTTCTTCTTGGTGCGTCGAGAGATAAATCAAGAACAAAAGAGCTGATTACGTTAAATAAAAATACGAAGTTAGATTTAATTAATTATTTATTGCAAAAAAAAGGTTAAAACTCCTTGTACCAGCCACTGCGGGGTCCGGTATAATGAGCGCAAAAACCTTACGTTGAAATCAATATAAAAGTAGTAACTATTTAGAAACTTAATAAAATAAAAGAAGCATATCTTTTCTGAAAGAAAACAGGTTTCAAGATCATATTTAATAAAAATTGGAATTTCCAATTATATATAATCCAATATAATTTTTAGAGCTAAAACCTTGAAATTACCAAAAAATCGGCGCGGCGGTTAGTTATTCTAAATATTATTTTATTCTGTTACTTGCTGTCGATTATTGATTGTATTTAACAAATATACATTAAATGTTTGCTTTGTTTTTTTAAATACAATACGATAAAAAATTTAAATTAAATAAAACAAATAATTGCACAAAGTGACGGTGATTCTGCAGCAAAAGTTTTGAGAACCGATTTACAGTAATTTCAATCTACTGCAGTCTGTTCTCGCATATAAAATTAACATAATATCTTAAACATCTCATTTTAAGTAGTGTAAGCCTTAAAAATAAAAAAATATAAAAATTATTATGAAAAACGTTTTCTGTACGAGTTTCTATTAAGTTCTTGTTCAGGATAATCCCTTTGTAACGTTTACAGTAGTCGGTCGTCATAATCTTGGTACCTTTCTTTTATTATCCTGGTATCCTGGTGGAACCAATCTCTCTGTTCTTCACTATAATCGCCAAAGTCATTTGGGAATTTACTTAAATGGGCGCGTATAAAGTGTATCTTAACTCTCACGTTAGCTCTCAATTTAAAAAAAATATATTATTGGTACTGGCTAACTTCATGTTACATAAACATGTTATAATATCAAATTACTAGCACTGCCATTAATTTATTTCTAAATCATCCATTTCAATTTAACATAATAAACAAAAACTTCCAGCTGATGGTTGACAATTGTCATTTATTGTCCGTTATAAGCATGTAAAGCATAATCTAATGTTAAGTTAGCAACTGTAACGCGCCCGCTTAAAAAATCTGTTTGTTTACTTTTACTTACCAGTAAATACTTAATAAAAACACAACTTAAAATTTATTGCCAAATTAAATAACTGGACCGTACGGACCAGGTCTTCTACCTAGATTCCCAAGAAAGGTCACTCGAAATGTTATGAGTACAATGAAACATGCTGCCCATCTGTCTACGCTAGGTCTGCTACGTAAGATTTATTGCGGCGTTAAGAAGGGATGCGGTTAAACCTACTGATTGTGTTACGGTTGAATGACCCTTGCGGGGAATCCGCCAAAGAGAATAATACTTTTAGATACGGCCCGTGATCGCTGCTAATCTGGACCTACGTCGTGATAACCCGTTCTTCTTGTTGCGTCGGTAAAATAAGTCGTAAGAACAAAGGAGCTAATTACGTTAAATAAAATACGAAATTAGATTTAATTAATTATTTATTGCAAAAAAAAGGTAAGAACTCCTTGTACCAGTCACTGCGAGGTCTGGTATAATGAGCGCAAAAATCTTGCGTTGAAATCAATACACAGAGACAAAAATTACGGTTCTCAGAAAGTACAGTGAGACTCGCTTAACGGATTTCACTTTCGAATATCGGCGCGGTCTAACTACTTCCAAGTCACACCGTTGGTGGTTTAACGTCTACACTGATATTTTGTTGGAGAGCTTTGCTCCTTAATTAGATTAACAATTAATTGAATTGAATTGAATTGAATTTCATCTTAGATCTGGTCTTGGTACTAGTGTTTGTCACTTCAGATCGTACTATAAGACTTGCTCTGTTCAATCAACCAACGCACAGTGTGACACAGTGGGCCTACAGTGTACTTAATTAATGGAATTAGTTAATTAACTAATCAGATGTTCTGGAGAAGTATGTGATACAAAATGCCGCCCTCGGCGGTCAATTTGCACGACAATTAATAGCGATCACCAGTTTTTCAGGGTCTCCTTTTGGAGGTGATGGACAAACCCTAACACTAGCTAAACTAACTAATTAAGGTCGAATGGGTAGGGTCCCTCCCAGCTACTTCCAATCGCCTTGAGAGAGTGGCTCTGAGGCAAGTTTTTTCAAATCTCCCTCTTCGTCATTTTTTCGTCGGCTAAACCTATCTAACTAATTTATTGCGAAAGAGCCCAGATTGACTGTTTTTCGACACTACACTATGGGTGTTTATGGCCATTTCAGTCTCTCGGCAAATCGCTTCTAACTAACTTGCAAGTCTTTCGGCAAAGACCACAATTCGGTTCACACACTGGGGTGAGAAAACTTTGTTAAGAAAATGGTTATGAATATGTATACTGGATGTCCGGTAAAGAATGGGCCATGCTTCAAGGGTGGCTTCTTTGGATCAAAATAAATCGATTTAGATCAATTTATCTTAGTACAATGTTGCTTCATTAAAAAGTTATGGCCTTTCAAAGATAATTTTTTTATATCAATATTTTAGCAAAACTCGCTCATTTTTGGAGACATTTAAGTGTAATTTCGTATTTAGAGGTTTCTTGTACTGCTGAGACTGAATATCTGCTTATTTTTAACGTAACGTGTAGAGGGCGCTCTAGAGACCCTGACATTCTCTTGTTTATTGTCGTACTTTTTTTTTACGTGAATATTTTTAAAATATGTTTCGTTTTCTCGAAACGACATTTAATTTACTTTAAAGTAATTCAAAGTATTCAAAGTTCGACAGTATCTACATTGATACGAGAAAAATTGAAAAATACGCATTTTTTTTATTATATCGTAGACATGATTTCATATTTAAGATCCCATAACAATTCTGAATAACTTTTTCAAATAATCTTGATCTCTTCGGTATGGGACAGGAGGTTTTCAAGTTTAGATGTGTGCATTTTGAGTTTGGGAAGGTTGGTGGCCGAAAGGTTTCACCAGGATATTAGTGTCATGGAAAGGAGATACCAAGGTAGATGGGATCCTATGATGGGCGATTTTTCTTGGTTTCTGCAAAACGAAGATGAATCTCCTCATAAAAGGAAAAAATAGCTTTTATTAAGCAATTACAATTATAACTACCTTATTTTAATTTTTTTGTGTTATTTTGTGCTTTGCAACATTTTTTAATTACAAATATTTCACATGTTTATGTCCTTGTTTATTGTTTTGATACAAATACGATAACTCACATCAACAGTTTTACCTGTATCTGCGTGTACCTAACTCAGAATCTAGACGTGGTACAATAAATCTGTCGATGGTTTTGAATTTAGCACTTCACATTTACTTAAAATTAGGTGGTTTTACCGCAGTTGTAAAAAAAAAGTTTAAAAATGTCGGGTAGTGTAATTAAAGAAATAATGACCAACAAATTTTTCTAAGGTGAATGCCGCTAGTGAGATTTAATACTCGATTCAAAGGTGAATAAAAATAGTTTGATTAAAGTTATCTAAATGCAATGGTAATAATGAACTTTACTGACACTTTAGACACTAATTAATGCACATTAAATTATTCCTACTCAATTGATGCCACCAAAGGTGCAATGAAGAAATACAATTAAATGTAAATTACCTAAAAACGCGTATTCCGTGGAACACTCACGCACATCACACTCTGATTTAAGCACTCACGTCGCGACGCGCACGTGTTTGGTTTTTAATTGCCCTTTCTTAACACACTGTACCGAAATAAATGATTTATCTAGAACAATGAGTAAATGACTACAAGCGCTAAAGGAAAAACCGCTGAGTCAGAATTAGAATTGGAATCAATCGTTCGTGTCCGAGCTCCAATTATGTCTGCCTGTTTTTCTTTCCCCGTCCTTTCCAAGTAAAAATTAAACACACCCCATGGACTTATTAAGATCAATTTTGAAATCACCTCGACCAATGACAATCGCTGCTTCGAATTTCAATCCACGCCTATTCCAGATGCTCAGCTGATGCTTGATACATAAGCAACCCCCCCCCCCATTAGCTTATCAGAGACACTCGCTGGTGTCTGTCGCAATAATTTTAACTTTACAAGTGCCCAGGCTGACAGTTTAAAAGTATCTGGTGCTTGTTGAAAGAGATCAGACTAAAGCGAAATGCTTCAACTCGCAATGTAATTTGATTTCTTTACCCAAATTGAACATGTATCTGCTATTTTAACGCGACAAAATCTAAGCGACAACAAATCTAAAAGGTTATTCGGACAGATTTATGAGGTCTGTGAAGCTGGGGTGCTGGGGTGAATGGTGCCAGCCGTTATAGAATTTTAAAGACTGGGTGGCATATCCCCTCGAGAGACGGGACAGTGCGTCGCTCTTAATTACCCGGGCCGCATTTTTACAGTGTACAGTTTCGAACACTGTTTGTTATTTGAAATTAAACATGCTACAATCGATTTTGTTTTGACAACAATTTCGCTATCGTTTCAGTATCAACACGTAAATTCAGTTCAAATGTGTCTTAACGACACTTTTCAACGTAGTATAAGGATGAGCCCTTTCGAAGTTCTCTTCGGAGTAAAGATGAATCACCGAGAACACATAAGAATCATGGAACTCTTGGAACAAGAAGCAATCCAGATATTCGACGACGAAAGAGATGCTCTACGAAAGACAGCCAAAGAAAATATATTGAAAATTCAGCGTGAAAGCGAAAGATATCACGACAGCCGATCCAAAGAAGCTAAAATTTACAAAGAATTACAAAGAATGACGATGAAAGACCTAAAGTAACGACGTCAGCAGCTAACTACATGAAATCATGCGAACTTTCTTCGGAAACCGAAGGTTTTGCAGAATGGCCGCGTGTGGGAAGCAAGCGGGCAGTGAAAAACAAAGGGTTGACGAAGAAAAAGTTGAGATAGTTAAGTTGTGGATTGATATGTCATCAGTGTGATAAAAAGGAGAACAAAAAGCTTTAAAACGAACTGTCGTATTTTCCTGTATATCCTTCATCAAATAATCCGTTCCCTAAACGATTTCCATATATATTTCAAATAAAATTTACGACAGTGTAGAAAAAGAAAACAGATGAGTTTTTCTGTAAAGGTCATGTCATGAATTATGATTGCGACTGTACATTTCGCGTCCAATTAAACTGATAATGATTTCATTCGAAAATTTTACAGCTCTCTACTTATCAGCGTGATTCGCATTATGTATAACATATTATGTATGTAAGTGCCTGGATGTAATTGGATACAACTCTACATATAACAAACAAAAACAAGATAGTATCGTCTGCAAAGACTTTTGCGTGTATCGTGTTAATGAAACGACCAGAAAGGATACACTCGTGCACGCGCACAATGGAATGAATACTCATAAATACGATGTGACCAAATACATGAACTTGCCATTTACGAACAGAAGGACCTTGTCGATACGGGACGGCCGGCTGAAATGAGCGGTGTTTACGCAATGTTTATGCAATAATTAATACCCGTTTCGATTTTTACTTAACGGCACGATATGGTGCCGTGCAATGCATCATATTAAAAAAATATCTTGTCCTTGCACCTAATAATTTTCACTTGACATGGTTTCGATAATTTGGCCAAATAAGAGTTTGGGGAACGAATTAGTTGTCACGTAATTAACATGTAAATGATGCTGCTATTAAAATACAGGTTTACTTTTTAATGTGTCGAGTCTATATAAGTAACCCAAACAGTTTCTGTTATGTACGGTGAATTTACAATTCGTCAATACGGGAGAAAATTACTCCATTTATAGAAAAAGCATATACAGCGTATTTTGGTTTCGAAGTTGGACATCAGGATAAATCTTGGGCCCCGCATATATGTTGTGCCCGTTGTGAAGTTACTTTGAGAATTTGGCTTAATAAGAAGAGCAATGGTATGCCATTTGGAGTTCCAGTGATTTGGAAAGAACAAGCAAACCATTCAACCGATTGCTACTTTTGCAGCACGAAAACATTCGAATTTTCGGGTAACAACATGAAGAAAATTAGTTACTCGAGTTTACCATCGGCTACTAGACCGATACTTCATTCAAACGCTTTGCTAGTTCCTAAACCCAAAGAACATAGTAGCATGGAGCCCTAATTGACACAGGTTCGCAACGATCATATATTTTCAAATCTACTGCAACAGAGATGGAATATAGACGTAAGCGACAGGAAATTATTTGTCATTCATTATTTAGAGGAACTGTGACTGAAAAGAAGGTACACACGTGCTTCGAGGTCAGGTCGATGAGCTTAGATATATGCTTGTAAATTTGAAATTCTAGATCAACCAGTAATATGTCGAGATATAGGAAGTATATGTTGAAGAATATGCTTGTAGGTATTTTATAAAAGTTAGTAAATTAAAATAGTAAGCAATGTTAAAACAAAAGAGTTAAGTGTATTAAATAAAATAAAGACTGACAATCTAAAAATATAAAGTTCATATATATAATATATATATATAATCGACTTTAGAATATTAATGATGTGAGTAGGCTCGACAAAGCGAAACTCAAAATTATTGTTGTTTAGATATGGAGGTTCGTATTGACTTAAGATGTGCTGACCCGAAAAGGAGGGAACAGATTTTATGAAAAAGTCATTTATATCATTTACGTTTGACAAGTGAGAAGGGATATTGACCGTACTTTTCTTACGCAAATTAAGGTGATCTAGATGTTTCCATAAGGACCTCGAATTTTTATTTCGTTCAATATATTGGAAATATGCTTTTTTCTCTCTTTGGAAAGTGGAGTTAGTCAAATTGCGCAAGGATTTGTAGTAGTTCCAATGATGTTGAAGTTTAGATTTCCGAAATATTGATTTTGCTTTGTCTCGAAGAGACATAAGCAACCGAAGATTAGGTGTCAGCCATGGCATATATCGTTTAGTAAAGCGCTTGGTAATCAATGGGGCGTGTTTGTCAAACAAATTCAAAATTTGCGAATTAAAAAATAACAATTTATCTTCTACGGAATCCATGTGAAAAATATAATGAAAAGGAATGCGTTGTAGGTCAGTAAAAAATAAATCGTAGTTGATATTAGAAAACGACCTGAAAGTCCGATATTGAGTAGGCGATGGATTTTCACAGGCTACTGTGCAGAATACTACATCGTGATCAGAAAGATAACAATTAATAATACCACATTTTGAGACAACCACATCATCGGTACAAATGATTAAGTCAATGAGGGACATTGAAGTTTCAGTAATACGAGTGGGTTCATTAATTATTTGCTTAACACCTACTGTGTCTAAGAGATCAAAAAGGCAAACTGAATCGGGTTCATCTGTTTTTAGAATATCGATATTTAAATCTCCACAGCAAATAATCTGTACCGACATTGGAAAATATGCTGCTAGAGAAATTTCAAATTCACTAATAAAAAATTTGTAGCATTGTTGAGGAGGCCTATAAAGAGAGCCTACTACTATTTTCTCGTTGCGAATATGAACCACAACCCAAATCTGCTCAATGGCATTCCTGGAATTTACGACGCTAAATTTGAAACGAGTATTTATATACATTGCGACACCTCCGCCCCGTGTAGGCTTGTCCCTTCTAATGAAATTGAAACCTTCAATAGATACAGATTCACTTGGAATCGAATCAGAAAGCCAAGTTTCGGATAAAGTTAATATATCTATTTTATTAATCCTTATGAAATTAGATAAATCGACGACTTTCGGTACTAAAGATCTAATGTTGATGTGTGCAATATTTAAACTAATATTCATAATTAATTTATGATCAATCAATCATATGAGAATATAATCAAATTAGTAATTAACATGAAATAAACAAAATAATTGCGCTAGTTCAGACAAAATTAAAAAGCAAACTGGCAGTAATAAAAAGTTGCACGGTATACGCTTTCTTGTCGATAACAAAACCAGGGGATTAGCATAAAAGGTAAGGCAATAGCGACACTAAGCATCAAATACTGACTTATAGCAGATAAGACGGAATCCGTCAGAACTTTCTCGACAACTTTTTGAATGAACACTTCGTCTTTTTCACTATCTGATCTTAACTGAGGCATTTTGTTTAATTTGTTAAATAAATTAAGTAAACAGCAAACGAAAATAGGTCGCACAGCCAAAACCCGTCTAACAAGCTACAATGCTCATCGCAGAATTTAGTTTAGTTTAACCATTGGTTAAAAAGCAAACAAAATTTTATTGCCGCCGCCACTATACAACGTGTTAGAAAGTAGACGAGATTTCATCGATAAGAAACCTACACTGTCAGGATCGAAACGGTTTAGCTTTTTGTGGGCTTTTGAATTTTATTCTCAAAAAAGTGTTGCTCATTCAAAATTGGCACTTAAGTTCAAAACTATTCGGTCAATTTAAAACAACAATACAGTTTTGCAAAACTAATTAATACATTTTTGATTCGAAGTTAACAAATTATTTTGATTAAAAAAAGTTTGTCAAAAAATTAATGAAAATAGTGCTACTTTCTGAGAACTAACGAAAAAAGCAGTTTAAAGATTTTGTTTGCACTTTGCTTTTCTATGGTAAATAAAAGTTTTTTCAGTTATTTTAACGACTTTCAATTAATTTTTTTAATTAATTAATTTACGTTATTTTTTTAAAGTCGTTCTTGTTTTGTATTTAATTCTTTATTTATCAACCAATGTATACATTTATATATAAACATAATTATATTCTAGAAGCAAATTAATTTAAAGATATGTATACGGAAAACGAATAAATAAACGTTCGCTTCCCACTTAACATTTTTGTGATTCGCAAATTATCATTTTCTTACTAACTAGCAATAATCTCGTGTTCGTAGTTTGTTCCGCGTTCAAAAATTACAACAATAACCTTCGATAAATCCGCTGTAAGCGGAAGGTATTAAAGTTCTCCGGTGTGCACAAATACTTTCTAGAAACATTATTTTGTAGGTGTTTCCAAGGACTGCGGGACGCACTTGACTATAAAAATTATGACTTAAATATTAATTATAACTTAAATATTATTCAATTATTAGGTATACATTATCTTCATAGAAAGGAGTGAATCTGTTGTAATAAAATATTTGAAACAAAACTTGATTAATGTTGATTGGCCCTCGAAAATTCAGCGCTGTATTCGACATTTCGATTATTGAAATTCAATATTTTTCTGTGTATTGTAAATAATAATTTATTTCATAATAAATATTTCATATTTATTTCATTAATTTATGGGACGTTTAATTATTCAAAGGAGAAAAAATAATTTATGGACATTGAGAATAGAAAAAAACAAACTTTATATTTTAATTGATTAATGAAACTTATTTTAAATTTCATGACATCCTATAACATGAAAATAATAAAATTTTGAATTTTCAATATTTGCTACCAATTTAAAAGTATGTACCTATACACAGTGGTCCAGAATGAGAATCTAACTGAGCAAAATTATTTTTGTAATTTTTTTTTACATGTAAAATTAATTCAAATTATGCTATTTTTAATGTTATTTTTCCTTGTGTATAGTTTATACGTCTTTGGTTGTGTGTCCAAGAAACAAAATTTTTGATATCTACAAATAGTGCAAAAAGAATCTAAATCTAGTCACTATCGGATTCGTATTCTTCACCCGAAGCACAGTTTTCTTCTTCTTCTAATTCCTCTTCATCTTCTTCTTGTACCTGTATTAAATTTGGAGGCGACGGATCTGCTAACAGAGCGATAACATCCGCTTTTAAAGTCGATAGCTGTTTTTTTGGCACACCTCGATGAAAAGTGACTACTGGATCGGAACTATAATAATAATAATAATAATAATACTTTATTGTCACTCATCATGTATCAAATGATATGGACATTGTCAATATTAGATATAATTCACCAAAAATGATAAGATTAAGACAGATAAATAAGCGTACGTCACAATTAACACATTAAAAAATATATATATTACATTACAGTTCATAATTTCAATAGAAACATTAGTCAATGCAAGAAATACTTTGCTTTAGTGTATAAAATTAAATAGAGCATTAGTTATCATAGAATCAAACAGTTATAAACTCATTTACATGATAAAAAATTTTTTCGCATAAAAAGGTTTTAACTAAAATTTTGAAATGTTTTAAGTTCGTGTTTTTAATTGATGTAGGTAGTGCGTTAAAGACCTTTATTGCTTTGTAATGTGCGCCACGTTGATAAAATGTAGATTTATGTTTCGGAATACAGAAATCGTTGCGGTGTCTAGTACTCATAATGTCATATGTATCGGAATTTCGGGGATACAAGTGCTCATGTTATTTTATGAAAACGGCCAATTCAAAAATATATAAACTAGCTAGCGGTAATATTCCTAACCGTTTAAATAGAGGTCTACATGGACTATTCAATGGTACTCCACATATGATCCTGATGATCCTTTTTTGGAGTACAAATATATTCGTAATGTGGCTGCATGATCCCCAGAATATTAAACCGTAGCGTAATCTAGATTCTACGTATGCAAAATAAAAAGCCTTTAGTGATTCTATTCCCACGTTAGATCTTAAGTTGTTTAGAGCAAAGAACGCGGAGCATAACTTCTTACATAAGGTATGGCAGTGCTGTTCCCAGTCAAGTCTGGAGTCCACATGAAGACCTAAAAAATTAACGACACTTGAGGCAGGCAGAGATGAATTTTTGTATTTAACATAAATACTGTAATTAGTTAGTTGTTTTTCGAATGTCAAAACGTTCGTTTTTTTCATGTTAAGACGAAGGTTATTGGCTACACACCAATCATTCATTTGTTCAACAGTATGAGTGCATGCTTTTGAGATATTGGCTATGCATCCGTCAGAATTAATTACATTCGTGTCATCTGCATATTGAGAAAGTCGGCCACATGTTAATGATAAGGACAGATCATTGACATAAATTAGGAATAATGTTGGTCCTAAAATTGATCCCTGTGGAACTCCACGATGAATAGGTGATTCCAAAGATCGATATGTGTTAATTGTACCATTAGACTCAGATGTCAATGTAACAATTTGACTGCGGTTACTCAGATATGATTGAAACATCTTCAAGGCTATACCACGTACACCGTAGGCTTCCATTTTAGTTAGTAAAATATTATGGTCCAACATATCAAACGCCTTGGAGAGATCAAAGAATATTCCCGTTACGTTTTGTTTCTTATCCAAGTTTTCATATATATATGTTAAGGTGTTGTAAATAGCGTCCTTCGTTGATGTGTTACTAATAAACCCGAATTGATTTTTGTTTAATATTTCAAATTTTGACAAATATGAAACCAATCTTATGTTCAAAATCTTTTCAAAGACTTTGCTAAGTGCCGGCATAAGCGATATGGGCCTGTAATTATTGATATCAGAACTATCACCTTTTTTGTAGATTGGTATAACTTTCCCACACTTTAACTTATCTGGAAAAACGCCTTGAGAAATACATTTATTTATTATGTATACTAACGGCGATGTTATATGATTGCAAATATGTTTGAGTAGAGAACAAGGTACATCATCTATACCCGCGGAATTTTTGGTAGATATTAATTTGATTATACTCTTAATTTCTTCCTTGTTGGTAGGACTCAAAAATATATTCTCATTGTACTTAAAGTGAATAGAGGGCATACGATGTTCGTAATTTGTATCTGAAATTATGCTATTGAAGTGATCAGAAAATAACTGAGTTAAAACTTTCTGATCTGTGTTAGAATTTTCAAATGAAGAAATTTTATAGTCAGAAATCTTGTTGGGATTGACTATATGCTTGACGATGTTCCATGTGGTTTTGGATTTATTAGGGGACGATAATATCTTATTTTCAAAGTATTTTCTTTTAGCCTCTTTTACGGCTCTGTTATAATTTGATTTCTGAATTTTATAGATGTTAAATAAATTGGGTTCGTTAAATCTTTTGCAAAGAGCATGCAAATCTCTTAGATTACAAGCAAGTCTATGAAGTGAATCATTGTACCACGGCAACTTCGAATTTGTATTGGAACCAAGTCGACATTTAACCAATGGAAAGTAAGTATTAAAATATTGCAGGAATGTTTCGTCAAAATAATCGAATGCAACTTTTGCATCATCTGCAACAAAAACGTTTTCCCAGTCTTCATTGACTAGAGCTGATTGCAAACATACAATATTGTGCGGATCAAACTTCCTTCTGTAGATATTTTTCACTACATCAGAGTTGCAGACGTTCACCTTTTTAAGTGATAGTATTTGATAATAGTGATCGGATATGACTGAGTCGGAGACTTGGCAATTTAAAACATTTACATTTCTACTTACGAATACATTATCAATTAATGTGGATGTCGAGCTTGTGACTCTCGTTGGCTCGGTTACGAAAGGCACAAGATTAAAAGATTCAAATACGTTTAGTATATCTACCGATGCTTTAGAAACTTCTGCAAAATTTATATTGAAATCACCACATACAATTGTTACTGTATTTTTCTGAGTAATGTCTTGAAGTACAGAGAACATTCCTGCAATGAAAGTGTCCATGTTTCCACTAGGAGATCTATAGATGGTAACAACATTATATTTATAATTACCATTTTTAAATTGAGCACATGTATACTCGAAATCCTTCACAAAACATTCTGTCTTACATTTTAATGGGGATATGTTAATTTTTTTGCTAGCAAAAATGCAAACGCCTCCACCTTTGTGTTCTGATCTACAATCACTATTAACTAAGACATACTCACTAAGGCACATGTATGGGAGTTCGTCATATGACAACCAATGCTCAGTCAAGCAAACAATTTCAGGATAGGATAGTTCATGCAGTAGTCCTTCAAGAGGAGCAGATTTAGATCTTAAACTGCGAATGTTCAGATGGAAAATATTAGAAGATAAGGTATATTTATCATTATCGGGTCCACTGGAAAATTCATGTCTGTAGGATTAATTTGTATGCAATTACTGAGGTTGAAATAATTATCCTCTCGCTCCTTTGGAATTGGTTGTACTATCTTGACCGTGGCTTCGCAGTTGTCGGTTCTTGTTAAATCCAAGCTGAACATGTGATTAAAAAGCAGATGACAGATGTTTCTTTTTGCCCTCAATTTCAAGTGGATTCCATCCCATGTGTAATCTTTCACAGTAATGACGGTATGTACTAATTAGTACTAATTAGAAGCATGTGGAATAAATCTTCCATGGTATTTATTCTTGAATTTTTTCGAGTGTGGTGTTCACGAAAATACTTGCAGTTTTTATTTTGTGCTTCCTGTGCCTCTTCTGATAGTTTACCTATTGGAAGCAAGGCATGTTTAATAATTTCTGAGCCATGAATAAGAATTTTGTGAATCGTAGGTGGCATATAATACCACGGATATAATTCCACGAAGAGTTTTGCTGTTTCCGTACAATATTTATCAAATTTATCTACATTAATTTCATATCCACTGGATATGGTATGCAATATTGTACAAAACCTAGTAAGTAGATCAATACTAAGGCCAGTGATAGACGCAGATATTTGAGTATTATTAAAAAAGCGGCGGGCAGTGTTACCATCATTTGTAGTACCTGTCCCAGGTTCCGGTATATCAATAAGCAAACCTAATATACTTCGAAAACTTTCTCTAATTTCTTCTTTCCTTTTATTAACAATGTACTTTTCGTTATCCGCTGTTACTTTCCACTTTTTGATGGGTAATTTATACGCAATGTGCAAGCTACACTCAAAGAAGCGGATCCACGCATGGAGAGTTGATAGTCCAAAACCATAATTTGTCACATTAACATTGTCAGAATTGCTTGACAAATGAAACATCTTTGGGACGAAGTTTCTGTAAGGGTACCGTCCACCATTGTTAAAAGCATGGTTTGATTTACTATGAATGTTTTACCGTATATTTCAATAACTGTAGGTGTAAGATTAGTAATTTGATTGACTATATTTTCCTTTTGGATTCTTATGAACTCGGCCGTTTCCTTCTGAAAGATTATTGCAATTGGCCGGCAGTATCGTGTTGACGATGGTCTAGGATTCTTCCAGACAATTGATTTACTTGTTTCCGTAACTAACTGTAGTGGAACTAATGATATAAGGAATAAATCTGAATCTGTGATATTCGGCACACTCATAAAACGTTGCTTATAGTTTCTTTGTCCGCCGGAACTTCCATCGAAACCCCACTTGAATGTAATATGTAAGGTATTGTTTGTCGAAGTGCAGAATGTAGTTAAGACATCAGCATGCAAAACACTGAATATACGTTTGACTGTATGATCTATCTATTAATGCTTGCAGACGAACTTCAGCACTGGTTTCGGTAACGTTTATCAAATTTGGATAGTAATTTCTTTTAGCTTCCAATAACCGATAGTACGGCGGGTAAATATCGGCATTTTGAGATTTTGCTTCTATTCTAATTAATTGGTAAGCATGTTTTGTCAATTTAGCGTTAATGAAAATGGCCAAAGCATGTTCGGGTGAATACTGCTTAGGTTTAGTCGAAGGTAACTCAAACTTCTTTATTTTTGTAGCCCTATTCGGAGAACGTGTTGTCACATCTCTTACTATCTTTTTCCTTCCTTACGTAAACTTATTTCCGACGCAAATGTTAATTCACCAGTACTGGCTGATTCAAGTAGATGTTTTATTCTACGTTTTTTAGTTGAGGAACTTGCATCCCCGAAATCTTTGTGCGGTCTACCCGGAAAAATTTCTGATGGGCCAGACCGAGTTTCTATGAAAGGAACATTAAATTCCATTACCGGCAATTCTAAACTGATATCTAACCACGCAGAATTTTTTGCAAGAAAGACATTTAGCGTCCTATTACTAATTTTCCATTTTGCTGAAACTGTCCCGCAAAATATTTTTATAGTATTTTTTAAAAGCTTTTTGGTATCTTCTGAACAATTTTTATAATTATATTTCTTAAAAATATAAGTTAGTAAACCATCTTTCACATTTCTCCACTCATGAAATAACTCCCTTCTGGAAATTTTGCTTTGCTCTGAAACAAACATTAATATTTCAACAATAGGCAAAAACTGGCAAAAGTTGTCTTTGGATTTTGTTAACTTATACGTCTTGGCAACATATAAACTAAAATTTACCGTACTTCCAAGTACATTACTTTCATCGCGTTTGACATATATGTATTTGCTTACTTTCCATAATATATTTATGCGTTTTCATAAATTAAAATAACTTAAATGAATACCAATTGAAGCAAATTTTCTAGCGAAGAATATTATACATACCTTTAGCTAGCGAGTTCATATTTAACTGTAAATATTTTACACTTTCAAATTGCAAAAATGCGTCTTCTCAGTTGCACGCACAATGACAGTGCTACCTACCTGCGAAGATAGGCAGTAGTTTCACATCGGGTTGTACTTCTCCGATGTGGCCAGCCAGCTGCAATGGGACGGGGGGGTTCAATTCCGAAACGCGAGGCCAAAACCAAAAATAGGCGCTACTTAATTTTTTTTGAAAGGGTGAAGAAAATTAAGAAAACCCGTTACCTCCAGAACACGTTAGTTTATTTACACATAAACAACAAAAGAAAATAAAGCATAAACTAAATAAATATTAAATCGACAACACCAACAAATGTAAATATTTTACATTAAATTTAAATCGTAACTAATTCAACAGATTATAATTATCGGAGTGTACAAGACATCATTTATTTACGTAGGACGGTTTTAAATTTACACCGGAGTGTACGCAATAAGGTGCATGTCGAAATGCGGCAAAATCAAAGAAAGAAATCAGCAACAACAAAACGCGAATTAACGCTCAAAACTACATATAAAAAAAAGTAACGCTCCCACCTCTATTTCGTCGGCGTCCTATTTGTTTGTCGGCGTATGTGTGTCAAAGCCGCCGCAAACCTCTTTGATGAATGCCGACTACCACGCAGCGAGACGGGAGGGGAGACGTCGCAAGCCGCCGTACACCTGCACGATTCGAAAGAGCGTCATCCCATGAATCTAACTCTTGTTAGGAGTCCGTAATAAAAAATAGCTCTGATTAGAAGCCCGCAATAGAAGCCTATAAGCGAAAAAAAGAAATCGAACGTAAGGGCCAATTCGAAAATTTGCGCCGTACAAAACTTACCTCGGCACTTTACCGAAGCCTGAAACAAAACACGAAGCACGTGCTTTTCTGTCTCACACGTGGGCCTATTCAAAATCGGCAATTTGCCGTAAAATGCACTAACATCCCTTTGATGTAATGACACGCACAAACGAATTGTTTAACGAAAAGAAACGTGCGGCCCAGGAGACGACGGATTTCGTTCTGAAAACTGGCGCAATATTTCTCGTTCGACCGAAAAGGAACGATTACCAAAGAGAGAGAGAGAGACACGTTCCATTTTACCATTGGCGGAATTCTTCCTAGTAACTGGGAGAACCAATCAGCTCAATGTGTACAGTGGCTCTGCACCTTTTCGAGTCATACCTAAATAATAGAACACAGAGAGTTAACATCAATACAGTAGTAAAAGGAACACGTAAAAATATATTATCCTCTTCGGCTGTAATTACCCAAGGAATTCCACAGGGCTCTATCTTGGGTCCCGTTCTGTTTCTAATATATACCAATGATTTGAATACACATTTAGGAATAAATTGACTATATCAGTTTGCCGACGATACCACGTGTATCTTCAGTGAATCGACCACTGACAACCTCTCCTCGATAGCTAATGATACTGTTAAAAAATGACAGACTGGTGTAATTTAAATTCTCTGCACTTAAATGCACAAAAAACCACTATGGTTGGCTTTCATAGTAAACGTAAGAAAACAGAAACCATCAGTATTAAAATCAACGGGAAAACTATAGCAGAAGATGACACCGTAAAATTTCTCGGCATAAGTATGGATACAGAACTGAAATGGGAACAGCATACTACAGACGTATGTGCTAAACTGAGAAAGGCATTCTATGCAATTTACCATCTACGAAATAAGGTTAGTCTAGATATTGTCAAGGTTTTTTATTACTCATACGTCTACTGTCATTTACCATACGGAATATTATTTTGGGGATCATCCTCTTATTCTAATAGGGTGTTCACAATGCAAAAGCAAATAATCAGATGTATGCTAAACTTATCATCACGAACATCATGCAGAAACTACTTTAAAGACTTAAATATTTTGCCGTTACCCTGCCTGTATATCTACAGACTGTTAGTCTTTCACCGACAGCACCATTATTCCCTTAAAAGAAATTGCGATGTGTCGACGACTATGACAACGAGGTATGCTTATGATCTCGCCATACCCAATCACCATTCGTCTCGTTATGAACGTGGTCCTCAGTACACAATGATTATAGCGTATAATGCATTACCTCCCAACCTGAAACGAATAGAAAGTTCTAAACAATTTGCCAAAGAATTAAAATTATATCTACTGACACATTGCTTCTATGGTTTTGACGAATATGTTGCAAAACAATAAGAGCATAGTTACCAAGTAGTTATTATATGACTATTATTTATTTTTTGAACATGTACAAGGTATACAATGGTTCAGCGTCCATATACAATCTTTGTAATAAAAATTATTTGTGAATTATTGTATTGACAATGTCCATGTCGGAATGAAAAGTTTCAGCGTCCATATACATATTGTAATAATGATTGTAATAAGTACTAATTTGTATATTATATTGACAATGTCCATGTCTGAATGACAAGTAGACAATAAAATTATTATTATTATTATTATTATTTGGAAGAGACAATTTAAGGCATATTCCTTCAAAGGAGTTAAAGTTGTCTTTAACTAAGGTGAAATCGTAGATATTTTTTAGGTAGATAAGTATACCTCCTCCTTTTTTGGACTTACGGCATTTATGAATCATATTAAAATTTTTTATTGAAAAAAAGTTTTTACAGTATTGAAAATTATCCTGGATTATTCCAATTTCAGTGAGTATTATAATATCGATATTTTGCAATTGCTCGGAAGTAAAGGCTAGGAATTCATCATAGTGCGCGTTTATGGAATTTATGTTAAGATGAACAACATTGAATAAAGGAAAACGATTCGGAATGAGAAGTTCCGACCATTGATCTCGATTTATTGATTGCGAGTGATCAATTTGAATATTTTCGATAAATAAAAACGGGTCGTTCGTTTTTCAATTTTTCTGGTTTATTAACTCTAAATCTTCTTCACTCGATATTCTTACAACTCTTTCCTTGTCATCTCTTCTAGCGAGGATTCGTCCATCCGAAACCCGAATATACTTCCAGTTTTCAGATCTTGCCTTTAATTTCGCTTCCCACAATAATTTTTTTTATGTTGGAGACAACTGTTCGTATATAAAAATTCTTCCTTGATCAGCAGTTTTGACAACTTGGTTAGCCTGCACGTTTATCTTTTTTTTGGAAATGAAAGTGTTTCTTATATTTTTTGAGGTAAATTCAACAATGATCGTATCCTGTTTATTTCTTGACCCTGCTTTAGCTGGGGTTCGATATACTATATCTATATCAGAGTCGGTTACTTCAATTTCCAATGCTTTGCCTACTACTTCATTAAGGTTCTCATTTTCGATTTCTTTTAATCCGTGAATTTCTACGTTTTTACGATATGCTCGTTGCTCAAGATCCACGATCCGTTTCTGCAGGGTTCAAATAAGGAAGATTAATTTTATGAATACTTCTATCTTTTAATTTTTTATCAACTCTTGCCATGGAATTTCGACGGCATGCCTTAGCTTTACTGTAAAACACGTAAAAGAGCATGAAAGAGTGCAATAACGTACTTTTCACTTAAGCTAAGACATCCAGATTTCATGGCAAGAGTTGATAAAAAATTTAAAAAATCACTCGGTAGGAATGTAAAGGAACATTATAAATTTTATTAATAACTGCTTGGTTCCAGGCCAAAAGTTTTTGCGAGTCCCTTTGCGGTGTTAATTCCGTTCTACCGAGAAAACATTCGCAAACGAACTTTTAGGCCCGATTTTACAATCATCGGATTGCACTATTATTGGTATAACCTGTGGTATAATGATATATGGATATGGAGGAACATTAAAGAATATTTGGCGAACAGTTATTCCGTTCTTATTCCACGATTGTAAAACTGGGCCTTAGCGATGTAAACAGTTTTATGTTGACCGGTTTCCCACTACTCGTCGATCATTTATTTGTCTTCTTATTATATGACAGCCTATTCTAAGATTTTTGCGGTTGTGTGCATTGGAACTTTACAAAACAAATAAAATAAAAATAAGAGACTGCGTGTACGTGTATAGAAACATTTGCATTCAAGATCGACAGGTGCGGCATTACCTTGAACGGAACTTGCCATACTCTTCTAGACACGCCAACATGTTTACATTTTTAGGGTGAAACCCTGTACCTATACGAGGCTTCTTATAAATAATTTCCGAGATTCAAGATATTTAAAGGGTTTCCTATTTTTCGACCTCGAGACGCAAATTTTAATCGATCGTCATCAATTATTTATTTATTATTTCAATTCTTTTTTATTTCCTGAAGTCTTCTTTTCGTTAATAATTCTTAACCGACAAGACGTCATTGAACGCCGAATATCTTCATGCTTTTAATATTAATAAAAAACAGGGATTTCACGCGGTTATTTTCATCTTGAACCTGAATCACTATTCGAAACCTCCAACATACATACATAATTGCAGTGTACGTACGTGCGGAAAATCATTAAGGTGGCTCGAGGAAGAAATGTCATGAAAAAATCATGAGTGAAATTCATTTAATATTCTCGGCTGGCGTCTTGGTAATGACCTAATTTGTGCAATAAGGAGACGAAAGCGAAGTTAATTACGTAATTAAGTTTGATGCAGCGGACATATTAAGTGATGTTAATTAAAAAAAAAATAATGTATCACTTTTTGTTGTAAAGCAATCTTGACCTTATCTATTTCCAATTTGCTTTTGCTTGCTATGAGTACATCATCAACATACAGTAACAGATACAGTTGAACATCGCGGTCTTTGCGTTTATACAAACATTTATCCACTTCGGATCTAATTAAGTCCAAACTTTGTACAAAATTATCGAACATCTTGTTCTAGGTTCTAGGTGCCTGCTTCAGACCATAGAGGGTCTTATTTAGTTTGCACACACAATTTTCTTCATTTATTATTCCAGGGGGTACTTTCATGTAGATATCCTCAGACAAATCTCCATGGAGAAAGGCATTCTTGACGTCCATTTGACAAGTGTAGAGGTCATGTTCGTTTATTATTGCTAATAGAATCCGAAGAGTCGTTAGACGAACAACAGGGGCGTAAGTGTCAAAACCTTTTCTCTGTGAACAACCCTTCACTACCAATCTCTCCTTAAAACGCTCAATATTGTCATCGTCGTTTCACTTTAAAAACCCACTTGCAGTCAATTGCTTTCCTTCCTTCTGGTAACTCACTCAACGTCCACGTATTGTTTTGTTGTAACGAGGTAATTTCTTCTTGAACTGCACAAAGCCATTCTTCTTTATCTTCTCTCTCTTCAATGTCTTCAAATTTCTGCGGCACGTCTTCCAGAAATGTCTCTGCATTCAATGCCAAGATGGCGTAGTCGTCCAAGTATTTTGGTTTTGGTTTGTCTCTAGAACTTCTTCTCAGAGACGATTCTAAAGGTACACTTTCTTCTGGTTCTTCTTCTTCTTCAGTTTTCCCACTATCATCTTTATATGATTTTTCTTCTTCGATCTGTTCTGCACCTACATTCTCATGATTTTCCATGTTGAAGTTGGTTCCAAGCCAGTCGTTGCCAGTTGAATGTTCATTAATAAACTTCGTTTCATTAAATATGACATCTCTTCCCAAAATGATCCGTTGTTCTTCAGAACACCATAAACGATACCCATTGACGCAGTACCCAACAAAATAGCATCTTTTTGACCTTGACTCAAACTTTCCTTGAATCAGTTCTTTTGGGATATGCAAATACGCAACACATCCAAATACTTTCAACTTTTTTAGATCTGGTTGAATTCCAAACCAAAAAGCAGCAGGTACTTCTCCATCAAGAGCATTCGTTGGACTTCTATTAATCAAATAATTGGCTGTGAGAACAGCTTCAGTCCAAAGATATTTTTCCAATTGTGATTCTTGCAACAAACAACGTGATCTCTCCAGCAAACTTCTGTTGAACCTTTCGGCTACACCATTCTGTTGCGGTGTGTAACGAATGGTAATGAATGTGTAATGAAAAACTTCTGACTTGTTTTTCATTGCATATATAGCAGAAAAATGGGTGTTGTCATCTATGAAAGTTAGTATATAATTTTTATCGTCGAACGATATTGGCGAAATAGGTCCGATTACATCACTGTGTACCAACTCTAGAGGTCTTTTGACTTTGTTTTCCTTGAATGCACGTTTCGCAAGGTTCCAAATCTATGTTTGTTGGCAATTTCATTCCAGTAACCTGACTTTCGAGTTTCTATTGCTGTCACAACGTTATCATACTCACTCGGCATCGTAAGTAAAAGATGACAGACCACGTCACTCTCTTCTAAATTGACTCCTGTTGAACGCAGCTCGCGTATTAATTTGTCGAATCGTAAAAAATGAGCAGACAAAATTTCTTTCGAGGGAATAAACTTCATCAATAAAAGCTTCCTTCGAATAAATAACTGGCTAGCAATACCTTTACGTTGAAACGTATTCATTAGTGATGACTAAATTTCAAATGCATTTTCCTTGTCTTTTACATACTCTAAATGACTATCAGCTACACGTTGTATTATTTGTGAGCAACATTTCCGATCTCGTTTACGCAAATTTTCAAGTTCTTTTTCCTCCCGCTGTGTCACTTTCAGTAATTTCTACTCTAGTTGTGTACGCAGTTTCCACAAAACTCAGTAAATCTAATTCATTCAATAACGTTTCGATACGAAATTTCCAGTTATCAAAGTTAGTTCCGTTGAAAAGTGGTATTTGATACTTTTCTACGCTTTCCGCCATTTTGGACGCTGTTTATTCCGTGGTGATTCCGTGCTTGTTTTAAATTATTTCATAGAAGTCATACACTGGGCCCATAACCTGATGTTTGATGATGTACTCATAGCAAGCAAAAGCAAATTGGAAATAGATAAGGTCAAGATTGCTTTACAACAACGCTTTTGTATGAAAGATCTTGGTACACTCCATACATTCCTAGGAATGAAAATTAAAAAACAACAAGATCAGCTGACTCTAAGTCAGGAAGCCTACCAACGACGGATGTTAACAAGATTTTACATGCTGTTAAAACGCCGATAGAAACAAAACTCCTAGAGGATGACAGTGGAACCTCAAACGTACAGGATAAACCCTATAGAGAATTAATAGGTTGTCTTACTTACCTAACACAGACAACGAGACCAGACCTCTGCGTGGCGGTAAATTATTTTAGTCGGTATCAGAACGATCCAAAACAATCGCATTGGAAGGGACTGAAGAGAATTCTTCGGTACATTAGATTATCGACTAGTTTTTCATAAAGGGACCGGCGAAGTCATTGTGGGATTTGCTGATGCAGACTGGGCTGGAGGAAAAGACCGAAAATCTACCTCTGGATACGTACTTCAACTGTTTGGGGAACTAAAAAACAATCTACCGTGGCTCTATCCTCCACAGAAGCCGAGTATGTAGCTTTAGCTACTGCTGTTACAGAAGTTCTCTGGATGAAACAACTTGTTCAAGACCTTAACTTTGACTGTAGTGGTTCACTAAAAATGTATGAGGATAATCAGTCATGTATCCATCTGCTTCAAAAGTGGGAGCATAAACGTTTGAAACATTTAGACGTTAAGTATAATTTCATACGTGATTTAGTTGAAAAGAAAATAATAAATGTGCAATATATTCCCACTCATGACCAGATTGCAGATATAATGACCAAGGCCTTACCTGCAGATAAATTTAAGAAAATGTGTTTAAAATTAAGTTTAGAAAAACTTGTTTAATTTTTTTTATTAAAAATGTTAGCATGTAAAACAGCCAAATTGAAGGGGAGTGTTGAGTTATGCAATTTGAACTACATTATGAAATTACCTTTACTTAAGTTCTTTGTGAATGCACAATTGCGAGTAGTTAGTTACATGAAATAAGCAAAAGTAGAAGTTGGTATTCCTGGTATTGAAACGGTCGCGAATTTGTATATAAAACAAATAGAATGCGCTTGATGTAATTGAGAATTTAAATCACAAACAAATATGCATTCCTTAGAAACTGGAGCCGCGTTGCCGGCCGGAAAGAAGGCGTAGGATCATTCAATAACCATTTAACAAACACGAAAGGCCATAAATCCTATCGCACTTGAGATCGTTTTCAATGGGCTTGAAGGGACTGTCATATAAATTTTGCCACGAGAGTTTCGGATACAAAGCTGCTTTTCTTTAAAAGTTGCAATTCGATACGCATAAGTAAAAGTAAGATAAGACAGCCATTGAGATTGACACTTGCACAAAAGGCACAGGAAATATAAACGTCAACTATGTTGAAATTTAGTAGAAGCAGACGTTAAAGACGCGGAGCCCTTCAGGGTGGCATTTTTTTGAAAGTTAGAAAAACACTTCGTGGAACTGGGAGGCGTGTTTTTTTTTCTAAACACAGGACGCGATCCGATTGGCCAAAGTATAGTTTGAATTTTATTTTCCAATCAAAGGGAGGAGCCGTAATTAGGGGCAGCTGGGAGATGAATTTTCAAATTACAGACAGATAGCCACGCGCTTTGAAAACGATCAGTCGTATCTATTCATGCTGGGCAGCTTGCTTTGAGTTACTTACTGAGTTCTTTAATTAATTTCACTAGAGGGTATAATCTAATTAGTCCGGTCCGTATAAAAGATCAGTGTTTTGAGAGCCAATTAAAATACAATTAAATATCACGGTCGTGACGCGTAATTTAATCCGCGAAGTGGATCTAAAATTTTGTGTTGTGCGTGAATTTGGATTTTTATTCCGCGGCACGGAGTTAGGTAATTTGCTCTAATTTGTATATTATTCGTTACATAATTGGTGGCGTTAAATGATTAAATTTTCATAATCTATAAATTTCAGTACTTGCTTGGTTTGTGAAATTTATTCTTAGTCTTAATTTGCATCCGAACCAAAGTCAAAAGTAAGTCAGTGGCATCCACTGTAGTGGCGTTGATTGACCATTGTTAGATAAATTATTAAACTAGTTGTTTGGCGTTTCTGTAAATTAAATCGACCAGAGGCAGTCAGTCGACGCTTTCAATTTATAGTGCAATTCCTCTACAGGGTATTTTTGTAAAATTAGTTAATCCTTTTTGCGATATTCTCTGGCAAATTGGAAACACGAAACCAGAGTGCTTTTCGATTTGCGCAGTGAAATCGATTGTTTCATAACACTGGTCTAAGGCAAGTTAGATCTGCCGCTAAAACCAAGTGTGACCAGCACAAATTAATCCCCAGTATCTGAATCACATAATCAGTGCCATCTTCTCAGCCGAGTTTCCATCACACTCTGTGTGTGGACCAAGGTGGTCTTTGTCGGGAGATCTGTAGTTAATTAGAAGTGATCCGCTTTGAGACCGTAAGGCCATAACTACCCATAGTAGAGCGTCGTAAAAAACGGTCAAAAACATTCCATTGCGTACGGGTTAGATCATCGTCGAAACAACGCAATCAGAGGTTAATTAATAAAGCGAGAGGCATTGACCCTCCACCTCAATAGCGAAGGTAGCGGTTGAGCTAGACTCCCCACTTCGCAGCGTTATTAGGTTATTAAAATCGGGCCATTTGCGTCTCCAAAGGAGAGCTCCCCTGAAAAACGAGCGATTACTATTGATTCTCTCGCAGATTGATCGCCTGGGTTGCATTTTGGATCACATACTTCCCCAGTATCTGATTAATTAATCAATTACATTCATTAAGGAAGTACACTGTAGGCACAACGCCACCCTATGCACTGGTTGATATACAGAGCGTGTCTTTGAGTACGATTGAAGTGTTAAACACGAGTACTAAGATAAACATAATTTTGAAAACAAATTAATTGTTCATTTAAATTGAATAATCAGTCCACAAATATTGTTTGGGACAAGCATAGAACCCACCAGCTGTGTAATTGGAATTAGTTAGTTTGTCACGATATTCGAACGAGAAAGCCGTTAAACGAATTCTACTGTATTTCTTATACGAGCGTAAATTTTTTTGGGTGTTTCCTTTGTATGGTAATATAAAAAACAGGGTTTTTTATACTCAGATTTTCAGGCTGCATAGCGCCTGGAAAACGGAGTTTTTCCCTTGATCTGCAATAAATACTTGATTAAATTTTAGTCCGCATTTTTATTTTTTTAAGTATCCAATTCCTGCTATCTCATATTTATAACCGTCTCACCGGGATTAAATAAGAACAGGTTAACGACACAAGTAGAATCCGTCCGAATTAGCAACCACGAGCCATTTAATTATTGAAAATTGTTTAGAAATATCAACAAAAGTAACTCGGACAATTTCTTCGAAGAGCTGGCGCCAAGCATAGCTTTATGGTAGTGTATTGTTGCATGGTATAGGAGCCCGTAGTGTCAGGTAGCAATTCGTCTAGCCGGAGTGCCTGGAACAATAAAACTGACCTTTTCTTTTCTTGGAAATTCTGCCGAGCTACCCCGAAAATAAATACGCGTTAAATTCTCGCAGACGATAATCTTTCAGTTGCCAGTAAATTAACTTGCTAATAAATTTAAATTTGTTTATTTGTTTGGATTCATTTATTACTTATTTAGTTGTCCGAAAAAGGCAACAAACAATAGTAGCACATCGGCGTGTTACAGTATTTATTCTGTATAATGTGGTGTGTGGCCCGAGAAGGTCGTGATGAATTCTATTATAATAAATCTCATCAAACATCACTTTTTAAATTGCTACAGGAATCCACTTCTTTGCTTATGTAGATGTTCGGTCGGTGACATACAGGCTGTCCGAAACCTCTGGAAAAATTGAACGTTGAACGGTCTTGGCTTCGGAGTTCCTAGAAGTTGTTCTTCTTTTACCTCCTTCATCTGAAAGAAAAAAATCGCTTTAGAAACTGTGCCTGTGCGGCAAACGCCGCACATTGCGCGATACTTCCACGAGCATCATCCTGGGCCTCTTGTGGCGATGCTCCAGCTCTTCGTCGTAGTCCTCCAGGCTCCGGATAAGCGGGTTGGGGTGGTCTTGCATCGTTCCGTGCGTCTTCACGGCTAGCCGCCGCACGAACTCTTCTAGCTTCTCGATGCCGATGTCCTTATGGATTTGGGCATTCCTGACGAATCTGGAAAAGTCCAAGAATGCCCCTGTTATATACATTTCATAAAAAAAATTTCATAATAAAAAGTTTGTAGGTTTTCACTCGCATAATTTAAAATCATTTCCAACTATGCAGTTACAGACCTAACTTATGATTTTTTAAATGAAACACTATATATTTTATGGCAGTTTAGTTTAGCCCTTGAAGAGCTTATGAAAATAATATTTTATTTACTTATTCTGAATATTTACTGATTTATTTTTCGTTCTATGCAAAAATTGGGGCATAGTCAAATTCAATCGGTTGCTAAATTGTCATTTTTAATGATACAATTTTGGACCAAAAGTAAGCTAAGACATACCTTTTTCTGTCTTTGTCATTTCATGGCATACTGCGAGAAGTTTTTTAATTGAAAACCGTCTTTTTCTCTAATACCTGTCAAATGTTTTTTATGTTGGTATTGTAACGCGCCCGTTTAAAACCCTTGTTTGTTTACTTTTACTTACAAGTAAATACCTAATAAAACTGTCCAAGCAAACACAGCATAAATTTATTGCCAAAAGCAATAACTGGCCCGGCCGTATACCTCGGAGCGATTCCGAAAGGTCACACAGCTGGTTAGTACTATTATCTGTTATATGGATCATCTGCCTGCTACCTGACTATTGGCTACTGGCGGCCGCCCTAAAGGTTATGCTACTGACCCAGATTCTGTTTACAGTTGAACGACCCTTCGGAATGAAAGGAATGATAAAAGTTAATTACGGCTCGTGATCGCTAATCTGGATCTGTATCGTGATAACCTGTTCTTCTTGGTGGATCGATAAGAACTCTTGAAAGAACAAGGCGCAAAGTCCGTTAAATAAATACGAAATTAGATTTAATTAATTATTTATTGTAACACTCGCGTCGCGAAGCTCACGTGTTTGTTTTGTTTAATTGCCCTTTCTTAACACACTGTATTTTAACCGTACCGAAATAAATGATTTATCTAAAAAATGAGTAAATGATTGCAAGCTCTACAGAAAAAACCGCTAAATCAGAATTTAAAATATTCGACCGCTCGTGCGCCCGTCCTTTCCAAGTAAAAAAAAAAGTTAAACACCCCACGAACTTATTACGATCAATTTTGAAATCCCTTCGACCAATGATCATCGCTGCTTCAAATCTCAAACTACGCCTATTGCAGATGCACAGCATGTATCATCCCATTAGCTTATCAGGAACACTCGCTGTTGTCTGAAGCACTAGTAACTTTAACTTTACAAGTGCCCAAGCTGACATTTTAAAAGTATCTGTCGCCTGCTTGAAAGAAACCAGACTAAAGCGAATGCTTCAACTCGCAATGTAATTTGATATCTTTACTCAAATTGAACATGTACCGGCAATTTTAACGCGACAAAATATAAGCAAAACAATGCAAAACGTCAAGTAGATTTGTTTTATGATGTCTGTGCAGCTATAGTACATCTGAATGGCGCCTGCAATTATCGAATTTCTGAAGAACTCTCTGGGTGGTAAACGGCCCCTTGAGAAAGGACAGGGCGTCGCTCTTAATTGCCCCGGCCGCATTTTTACAGCGTGCAGTTTCGAACACGTGTTTGTTATTTGAAATCAAACATGCAACAATCGATTTTGTTTTGAAAACAAATCCCGAGTACATTGTAGGTACCACAGACAATACTAGCAGACCCACCACGCATATTAGTAAAAACTAGATAATATCTGTGAGCTTTTGCAGTGGTTATAGTTTAAACAAACTCAGAATGTCAGATTGTTTATTAGATGTTAAATTGCGAACACGTGCAGAGTTTACATCACTACTTGTCGCCTTGTATGCTGTGTTGCCAACTGTGCATGATTGAAATGCTACGGTTGGTTGCATATACAATAAGCCAGGGGGTCTATTCTTGATAAGTGCAAAAATGCACATATACTAAGGAAATCCAATTTTTAACAATATTTTTCATATTTTTGTTCAATAAGTGACACAAAGTACCACGCGATCGTTCAAATTTATAATTAGAGTAGGCTATGAATTTTGAATTAGATTGGCAACACTAACTGTTGACACCTTAATTTGAGTTTGAAGTGTCAAAGTGACGCTTCAGAATGTTTAATTAATTGCCGGGGACGAACACTTTGAACATTTGCTATGGTTGTCACTGAAACTGTTTCACTTCCTTTAAATTAAAACGATTGAACCCGATGAGAATCCTATAAACGTTAAAATATTTACATAACTTCTAATCTACACAGCGAGTCGATTGGCAAGGTGCACAACCGTATAAAAAATATCCCGCCTACTTTAATTATAAATTTAAATGATCGTGTGGTAGAAAAAGTAGTATATTTTAAACGTTTCACAAGAACAAGAGGCATTCTTGTGAAACTTATAAAATAATACATAATAGTAATAATAATACATATTAGATTTAATTAAAGTAAACCACCATATACAAATGTTTTTGGTTGCTTGACCATTTTAAATATTTTTAATTCTTTTATACATTATTGTCATACGTATTGGGAGTACAAAAATGATGTTATTAAATTTTTATCTCAGCCCGTTTGTTTGTGGCGGCAATTTTTCTTTTGCAACGCGCACAGATTAGGGAGTTTGCAGACGTTAACATAAACTTATTTTACTTAGGACTGGATTATGCTAGAACACTGCAACAAAGACCATTTTATTCAGCATTTCCTCCTCTTTAATTTCGCATAAAAAGCCTTATTTGTTTCCTTATAGGTGAAAATGTTCCTTAAAGTTTGGCAACGGAATTTAACAAATGCCACTTTTTGGAGCCTAAGTTTATGATGAAGGCGTGGTATATCACAGTTGATATTTAATTACAACTACATATACTACTGTACTCACTATAGCTAGAGTCATAACACTGATAAATGTGCCCTTTAATATTTATGTAGGATTTTTCTTTTATATAAGAATATTGTGAGTTTTAGTGGCAAAGAATATTTTATTTTTCATCGTCAAAAATATACATCAACAACTTGTTTTTTTTTTTAAATAACCAAAAAAAAACTATCTATTCATAGCCGCCGTATAACTAGCCCAACAAATTAAATAAAACCCAAAATCAAACCAAAATCCTACAACTCGGCCATTCTGCTATTCATCCGACTCGGATGATTGATTTATAGATACCCATGGTTTTAAGAACTCCGCGCAAGTAATAGTTAAAGCTGGGCCACTTCCTGGAATTAAACGGCTGACATCGTATGTATCGTTTTGTTTTACTTTATCTATTTTATAAGGTCCAGAAAATTTAGCTTTTAACTTACGCTCTGGTCCGACCTGTGTACGCTTAATCGCAACCAGATCACCAACTTGATATTTAAAAGCTTTTCGCCGCCTCAAGTTATAAGTTTTTTGATTTTCATTTTGAATCTCTAATATACGCCTTTTTGCATTTTGTCGTAAATCATTTCGCTCCATCTCAAAATTCTGACGAAATTCTCGCTTTAATAATTCACACAGTTTTATATCTTCCTTTTGTTTCATTTTTACTCCAGTAAGCAACTCGAAAGGAGTAGTATCTATGGTAAGTTGAATTTAGAACCCGCTGTAATTTATCAACGTGAAGATACCATTTGCTTGGATCATCTACTGCACATTTACTCAAAGCTGATATTATAGTGCGGTTCAATCTTTCAACTTGTCCATTGGTTCTAGGTAATCAAGTTGTAATCATATGATGTTCAATTCCTTCGTCACTACAATACTTCTGGAATTCTGTAGAAGAGAATGCTGTTCCTCTATCTGAAATAATTCTGGTAGGATTACCAAAAGCACGTTTTTGAATCTCTAACTTTGAAATTACTTCATTGGTCTTTGTTGATTTAGTTGGGTAGAGCCACACGAATTTAGTGAATGCATCTGTTATAACAAGAATAAAATTGTAATTCTTATGCGTTGATTCTAAAGGACCAAGATGATCGATGTGATACGTGTGAAGTGGCATATCCAATTTTGGCAAAGGAGTTAGGAAACCTTCTTGTTTGCCCAACTTCTTTGTCATCAATATACATGGAATACATGTATACAATTTTCTTACTAATATTTTTGATAAAATAATCTCTCTTGATTTCATCTTCAACTCTTTTTACAGCGAAATGTCCTTTTTTGTGAGTTACTTCTATTAGTTCATTTTCCATCGCTTTCGGTACCACCAATAATTCTGCTCCATTGACAATTTTATAAAGTACGTTGTTTCGTGTGAGATAATCTTCGTAAGGTTTAACTTTCAATATTTCTTTAATCACTCTTAATGCTTCTTCCTTTTCTTGAGATCTCTTAATCCTTAACATTAAATCATCTTCTTGTATTGCCAAAACTGAATGTCGACTTAAAGCATCTACATGTTGCATTTTTGAGCCCTGGCGATGCTCAATAGTGTAACCAAAGTCTTCAAGCATCAGTGCCCATCTTGCTATTTTTGGTATCAATTCTTGTTTACTCATTGTCTGTTCGAAAGCAGAACAGTCTGTTACAATTTTGAAGTGTAGCCCCAATAAATAATTACGAAACTTTCTTAAAGCTTCAATTATAGCTAATACCTCTAACTCATAACTTTTATATAAACGTTGCGTTGGGTTAGTTTTACGATTCATGGATGAAACTTATTGTCATCTTCACATTTTTGCAATAAAACAGCTGCATATCCATCTTGAGAGGCATCTGTGTGTAATTCAGTTTCACTTTCTGGTTGAAATATCTTTAAAACCGGATCGCGCGTTAAAATATCTTTCAAACTGTTAAAAGCAATTCTTCCTTTTTACCATATTCGAATAACTTATATTTTCTCAAAAGATCACTCAGAGGCCTCGCAATTATAGCATAATTTGGTATAAACTTTCGAAAATATCCGCTTAATCCTAAGAAACTTTGTACACTTTTTACATTCTTTGGTTTAGGAAAATTTAACACTGCGCGTATCTTTTCATGTGAAGGATAAACGTTGCCATTCTCTATAATCTGGCCAAGAAATTCAACACGTGTCATCAAAAATTGACATTTCTTTTTATTAATCTCTAATCCATAATCGCTAGCTAACTTTAACTAAAACTATTTGCAAGCGCTCAATCGCCTCTAACATCGTTGATGCTAAAACAATAATGTCGTCCATATAAATTAAAACAATTCCTTCATTACACAATGGTCTAAAAATATGATTGATAAACCTCTGAAAAACTGAAGGTGAATTACACAGACCAAACGGTGCTTTTAGAAATTGATATTGACCATTTTGCGTCACGAAGGATGTGTACTTACGACTTTCTTTTTGTACATTTACATGAAAGAATCCATTTTTAAGATCAAGTGTACTAAAAACAGTAGCACCTTTTAATTTATCAATTTGTTCTTCGATAAGAGGCAATGGATATCTGTCTTTAATTACTTGTTTATTTAATTTACGGTAATCTATACATAAACGAGAAGTATCGTCTTTCTTTTTAACTAAAACTACTGGACTTGCAAAATCAGAAGCACACGGTTCAATTACACCACTTTCAATCCACTCATTTATTTGTTTTTCCACGATAATTCTCTCTGGTTCAGGAAATCTACGAGGTCTTTGATAAATTGGTTTTTCATCTTTCAAACTAATTCGTAATTCTATATCAGTCGTCTTACAATTATTGGGAACATACGAACTAATTGCATCTTACATTTTTTTACGCATACTTTCATCAATCGTATTTATATTTGACTCATTCGACCATACATTCGTTTGCATGATATTGAAAGGAGATTCTAGTTTGTTTATTAAAACTCCATCTTTAGTTACGTTAATCTCGGCCATCATACAGAAATCACAACCTATTATCATCTTCATTTTCATCGCATGTCTAGGTACAACATGAAGTGTTAAAAAGTAGTCGTTGTTGTCAATTTGAATATTTATTTGAAAACAACCTAGTGTCTGTATTTCTCCATTTGCAAAACCTGTCAATGATACTTTCGGACCATTTAATTTTAAATCACTAATGACATTATAAACATCTTCACGCAACAATGATAAATTACTACCGGTATCTACTGTATCAATGTCAATTTGTCAACTACGACTTCTTTGTACATTTTATTGTCATAATTCAAATCTATTACGTTTGATACAGTTTTATCTTGACTTTGCTTGTCACAAGATTTCGCTTCATGCTCAAAATTACCACACTTAAAACATTTCTCACCTAGCTTTATAAATTTACAATCTTTTGAACGATGACCTAACATACCACAGTTGAAACATCTTTCATCAATCCCGGAAGTTTTGGACGTGTTCTTTCTTGAAGATCCGTCCGCATACTGCTTCGGCAATGTTGCAGCAACTCTCGATGAATCATCCTTTCCCTTGCTGAATTTATTATTTCTTAATTCGATCATTTTTTCGTAAACTTTCAATCGTGTCTTAAAATCAGTAAACTTTTTAGCTCCATACAAGTTGGTTTTATTTGAAACTTCATCCGGAATGCCATCTATAATATATTGAATAACGCTCTCCTCTTCAATTGAGCCTTTAGTAGCCAACTCTTTCATGATGAGATAATATTCTTGGATAGACTCACCCTTCTTCATCTTGCGAGCTGTAAACAAACGATGCAAGTCAGCACTATTCAAACGGGATGAAAATTCATTGCGTAACACATTCTTCAACGTCTTCCAGTCTTTAATGACACCTTCACCTTGAATGAACAATTTTGCGAGTCCTGTTAATGATTTTTTTGCAAAAATTAGCTTCTGCAAATCATTCCACTCATATAAAGCTGCCGTGTCTTCAAAATCTGAAATCCATTTTTCGATTGAGTATGAATTTTGCCCACTAAAAGATCTTATGGAATCTTCGATGTCCTTGAAGCTAAGTGCAAACTTTATCTTTTGACGACCGGTGTTTGCTTCAGTACGTTCATCCTCTTCATTAATTTCCTCAGTTTCTTGACTATCTTGTGTTTCCACATTTGTGTCATCATTATCTTCATCAACGACCAGCACATTAATATTCATCAATGCACCAATTATTTTTCTTTTTAATTGTTCTTTTGTGCCAACATAATCAAGACCTAATATGTTACACATGGATACCAAGTCACCCAACGAAAATCTAGCTGAATAATTAATTTTCTCTTGATATTCTTGTGATGTTTCATCAAAAGAAAACCCAGAAAAGCTACACAAAGTTTGTTGATTTGTGCCATCACCATCTTGCTCAAAAATTAGTTTATACAACACATTCACTGCTGGACGCGGTGCCGCCAAAATTGCCTTCTTCACTTGAGTAATTTGCGCTAAGCTCTTCATTTTTGCTTGTTAAATATCTTTTATACTCGTCTTTTCGTCTTCTTATAACTACTCGTCGTGTATTTTTTCTTAGTCTCTTCGTTATTTCATCTACGTCTTCCTTTTTCGTCTTTTATCAACTTCAATCGTCTTTTTTACTTGTCTTCTTCGAACTTCGTCTTCGCCAATACGTCTTTATTTCGTCTACTTTTTCAACTTTTCAACTCCAATCCTTTGCCACTATCCCGGACGAGCCCCCAAAATGTAGGATTTTTCTTTTTATATAAGAATATTGTGAGTTTTAGTGGCAAAGAATATTTTATTTTTCATCCGTCAAAAATATACATCAACTTGTTTTTTTTTTAAACAACCAAAAAAAACTATCTATTCATAGCCGCCGTATAACTAGCCCAACAAATTAAATAAAACCCAAAATCAAACCAAAATCCTACATTTATGACTTTTTAAAAATTGAAAATTTGCGATTTTTTCAAAGTTTGAAGCATGATATCTCTGGTGGGACATGGGATAAACATCTAATTTTTCTACAGAGTGTCCACCTGTATAAGAGGAAACTACAGTAAAAATTTCAAGTTTGATATTTTGCTTTGGAAAAAGCTATGAATTTTCAAAAAGTGTAAAAAAATTTACATGGAATTGTGTTTAAACCGCATTAAAATCAAAGGCTTTTAATTGCACAGAACACAAATTTGAATTCCTATTTCTACAGACATTTCAAAGTTATGTTTTAAAATAAAAGGAATCCACAACTCAACACAAGAAAAAATTTATTATTATATTTCGATTAACCTAATGATCTTAACAAAACAAAAATGGTCGCCACAAACAAACGAGTTGAGATAAAAATTTAATAACAACATTTTTGTACTTCCAGTACATATGGTAATAATATATAAAAAAATTAAAAATATTTGAAATGGTCAAGCAACCTTCATTGGATCACTTCATATGGAATGACTGTCGAGGTAGGAATGAATGAAATAATTTTAACTTTTGAAATTTTAGGCATTTAACGATTTAACATCAAAGAATGCACTAGTAACGGTATATAAATATTGGAATAGCAAGTTTTTTCAATAAATCTATTAATGTTTGAGTTTTATTCTACAGCATTAAAGTTTGTGTTTTAGGAAAGAAAACCTTTACCAAAAGCTCCTGCCAGTGAGTATATAGGTACTAATAAGAGAGATCACGACGGGTTAAAAATGCGTATACCTAAAAGTGAGTCGCTGGATAGATGGCTCTTCGTGAACTCTTCTGTTAGTTGAGTCGTTATATAGATGGCGTGTCGCTATGAGAGTCAGTAAGAGTCTAGTACAGTTGGTGATTACAGATTACTATTATGCGTGGTGCCCTCTAGTGTCAAACGTAAAAATGTTAGTTATTAAAAATGATTATAAATTAATTATTGGCGTACATGCCCAGTAAATGCCGTAGCCGTAAATAAAGTAACTGATGCACGGTTTGCGAAACTGTAGAATTAGATGAACAAAAGTAATAGAATAAAAGTAGCGACCAATCATCTTCTAATTTTGCAAATTGCAAAACCCTTCTCTCCTTCAGAAAGCACGTTATTTGACATTGTGTTGCTACAACTTTAGCATTACATTTGAAATCTGACGTTTAAAATTCTTATTTTTGACAAGCCGTCAAAGAAAGCCATATTTACAGCGGAAAATTAAACCGTGCGAAATTATAAGGCCACGATAATACAGTGTGAAAAATGCTCCTATCGTCAAGGAAATATGTAAACACAAGACTTCTTAAAACAGATGAGAGAGACACAAAATATATTAAAAATCGTGAGTGAGAGATATGATTATATGCCCAAGATGCTCTAGGAGGTGTAATTTGCGACCATAACAACATAGGAATACAATTGACATTTCTCGCATCTTATTTAGTTAAACTTAATATAGTAAGTGTTTTATAAACAATGTTGAACTGTGGGTTTTGTGGACGTTCCAGAATTTTGTAAAACGACTGTGTGCGCCTTTGAGCCAGTTGTATAAAACGAGGTAATCACTCGGTCAAGTTAATTGTGGAGGAAAGTTGATCGAATGGTTAACTCATTTTATACAACTGGCCCTATGACATACAGCGACTATATTTAGTGACCAGTTTGGACGAGAAACTACTGAAAACTTTAAGTTTGATCGAGTGGTTAACTCGTTTTATACGTAAAACTGGCCCTATGACACACAGCGACCATATTTAATGACCAGTTTGGACGAGAAACTACTGTTAGTATAGCTCTCCTGTTATTCTTAACTCGTTAGTGAACACTGAATGCACACGGAAAATTTCAACGGCGACAGAATACATGCATTTGTCTTCGTAAAAATTTTTGGTGAGGGTTCATCAGCGACACGCCTACTGACAGTTCCTTCCCCTCACCCTTTAGCCCCTCAGAAACGCGTATCATCTATCGGTGAAATCTGATACTCGTGATTCTCGTCATCCAACAAGTGATGCATCAAACCCAAACATAGCAGTTCAAAACTGTCCGACAGCGGCAGCATTTTACATACACACTCTCTTCACGTTGTTTTCCCCTCGCCCACATTTTACTACGTACGCTGAAACCTATCTCACGATCTCTCTTAATAGTACCTATATACTCACTGCTCCTGCTGTTAATCGTCGACAACCAACAGCAAATGTACGTGCGTTGACTTCATCCCATGTGTCTGAGAAATATAACCTATGTATTTTTAGACTCGTTCTTGTTGAAAAGCAGCAAATTCATGAAGAAAAACAATATTTGAAAGAAGAAAGGAAATTAAAGCTTGAACTTCTGAAACTTGGGCTTGCTGTAAAAAAAAAAACATAAGCATAAATTAGAACACGGGAATATTAAACTTTCAATAAAATAAAAATGCAGTTTTTTTATCTATTATTTTTTTATTACAAAATTCATAAATTACCAAAGTAATTATATATGAGGTCCTCCTGATAATTTATAGAACCCTAGTTGTTATTTGTAATTTGGGGAATACCTCCCTGAATAATTAAGTAATTTAATTATTCAGTATTTAATTCCTCAGGAGGTGATGGTAAATCCTCTTTTGCTTCAATTGCAATATTGTGTAGAACAGCAGAACAACATCATTGTTGTATTGTGTCCACTGGACAACGAAGATGGGAAACCGTCGCTTCCAAATTCCAAATGTTCTTTCTATTGCATTCCTTGTTCTTATTTGTGACTCATTATATAAGTGTTCTGCTCTAGTTTCTGGGTTGACTAATATGGTTTTCATTGATAACCACCATCACCTAATAGAAGAACATTTGGGAATTCGCCTAACTCAAAACGTGTTCGAAGAGGGCTACTTAAAGATTGTCACACCTATCATTTACAGATCCCGGCCATCTAGCCACAAGGTCTCGAATTTTTAAATTTCCATCACATATTACTTGAGTATTTATAAAAAAATAAGATTTTCTATTACGATACACTTGCCATCATCTCCACCAGGAGATTGTAACTTGATACTCGAGGAAATCGGGCTACAGAATAAAAACCATTTTGTACTTGTAGCATTTCTTCATCTTTGGGCATTTTTATATGTATATTGATTTGAAAGACCCGTTATAACTCTTGAAACCTTATTTATATTACGGGAACCAGTGGATCGATGTAAACCCATAAAATCACCTACGAAAGTCTGGTGGAAATTTGTAGCAAAAAACCTAAGAGTGGTCAGAATTTGATTTATTGATGACACACTGTTATTTAAATTATTATCAAATCTTCTAGTTGTTCCAATAGCATCAAGACTGTTTCTTTCCTAAGACGAAATCTGCGGAAAAAACTTAAAGTTGTCCATATCATGGAAATGATCTGTTCTTTCACATAACCATCTAGGAAACCCGCATTCTATAACATCCAGAATATCGCCATCGTCTTCTAAAAATACTTCGTCCTCAATTTCAACATGCATTTTAAAATTTAAAACCACAATCGAGTTTATTATTACAACAGCTTATATTTTTTAGGTTGACATTAGAGCTTAAACTGACAAAATTACACGATTGAAGTTAAACCGGTTTAAAACGAAACTGATTGACGGTGCATACGGTATAAGGTAACACCTAATTAGCCCTTAATCTCGATTACCTATGAGCTTATATGAACGGTGCATACGGCCCTTATTAGTAGTGCAGTTGTTTCTTTGATTAGAAACTGTGAAAATCAGAGAAACTTTGCCAATTTAACCTAATTTTTATTAAAAATAAACAGTTCTTGAATAAAAGCAAAGAATTAAGAACTACCTCTTACGTTTCAAATGTTTCTTTCAAGTATTTCTAGTTTTTTAAACCATATTATGATTTTAAACATAAATTTATGAATATAACATTAAAATAACTAACAATCCAAGTTATAAATATTTTGATTTCACTAACTTAAATATTTTTTAGTTTTTTATTTTATTGAACAATTCATATTGTAAAAATGTAATTAGAAAAGTCCTTAATTGTTATTGACCCTTATTGTTATGAATTTGTTGTGACTCTTACAGGAGTATCAATTCAATTGATATTACAACCTTTGATTATCGACTCTAATTATTGCATTTTCTTGTTATTGCTATTTTTTTTAGTGCAATCTCTTCACATTAGTTTTCCAGAATTAATATAATCTGCTTCATGCATTGCTTATTTGCTTTTGGTACTGTTTGTGTCAGATCATGAAAAGCCAAGTAAATATACAGAGCTCCAAACAAGGTGTTCTCGACAGTGATGTAAAATTACCGTAATTTATAATTTTGGTAAATTACAGGAGTAATTTATCATTTTAAATTCTCCAGTAATTTATTGTTGTAATAATTTACCATGGTAATTTACCATTTTCCACGTTTCTATGTAATATGTAGGAAAATAAACTGTGTGTATGTAAAAGTTAAACTTTTACTGAAAATTTATAAAACTTCAATTAAAAACATCAAATTACGATTTCAAAAAAAGAAAAGTAAACTTAATATAAAATAATTTGTAACTTGCAAATAAGAAAATTTGGTTAAAGAAAGCATTGAGTTCACAAATTACAATTTAAAAATAAGCATAACATAAAATGAATGTATGGGTGAAACCTTTTCCTCACTTATTTTTCTTCGGATTGAAAACTAAAGTCGACTTATTAACTCGTTTAAAGTAAAGGCATTTGATTCCTGAGGAATGCAAGGTTCATCTTTTGTAACAAAGTTTTGGGTCCACTTAGATTTCAATTAACAAATAGTAGCTCTGCAGCTCAATCATTTATCAATATATTTGTTCCTTTATTATAATTTGTATATTTTGTTTATTTAACTGTAGGTTTTGTAATGGTATGTGATTTGGTAATTAATGGTAATTAATTAATTAATGGTAATTTAAAATGGTAAATTACGGTAATTTATATCGTAATTTACAGCGTAAACATCACTGGTTCTCGGGCAATATCTTGATATCTGCTGAAAATACAAAAAAGCTTCAACGCAAATTCTTTTAAGTTTTAGAGGTTTATAAAATTATTTTCATCTATCCAGAATGAATTTTGTATCTTCAATTGATATCGAGATATTGCCGGAGAGCATACTGTTGGGACACCTGTATATTTGTCTTCTGTTTATTGTAAAAGTTATTTTATTTAATACATATAAAATTTAGACAAACACACACAATTTGGCAAAATTTTCTTACTTAAATGTCTCACTTTCTGTTAACATTTTAACTTCAACATTTGCACTATGCCTCTTATAATGATTTTCCAGATCACGTTTCCTGTTGAAGTGCCTACCACAAAACCGGCACATGTACGGTCGCACACCCGAATGCAGTCTCTCATGCGTTTTCAAGTTTGAAGACTGAGCAAATGCTCTACTGCAATATTTACAGATATATGGCCTTAAATGACTGTGAATCCTTTCATGACAGTGTAAAGTGCTGGTGCTTTTAAAACTCTTGTCACACTCGGAACAACTGTACGGCCTTTCATTGGAATGCACTCGCAAGTGTTTCTTTAAATCGCCAGCCCCATAACAGATCTTACCACACTGTTCACACTGTCTCATGTTCCTGCGCTTATCATTTTCTTCCTTGCTCTTATCATAAACTCCTTTCTCTATCAGTCGCTTTTTTTCATGCAATTTGAGATGGCGTGATAAGTCGTACTTATTTATGAAGGCTTTGTCGCATTCCATGCAGGGAAAGTCTCTTTCGTTGGAGTGAATCTTTAAATGCAGTTGTAAAGTACGATTAGCCTTGAACGATTTGCTGCAAACATTACAGACGTATTTCTTTATGTTTGCGTGCACTTTCGAATGTATTTGCAAGTTACTGGGATGCAAGAAACTTTTTGGGCATAGTAAGCAATCGTATTTTCTTAGGCCACTGTGTTTTATTAAGTGCTTCGTCAGAGCACTCTTTGAAATGTATGATTTTTCACATATATCGCATTTGAATTGCCTAATTCCATCATGTGAGCACAGATGCCGCTCTAACTCAGCACGATACTTGAGGATCTTGCCACAAACATGGCACTGTTGCACCGATTTCTCCTGTTTGATGTATGTCATATCACCGTGTACTTTATGCAGGTGCTTCAATACAGTATGTCTGTTAGAGAAACATTCACTGCAAATTTCACATTGTTGTTTCTTCCTCGTATGAATTTGATATTTGTTTAAATTTAACTGCTCACTGGCACTGACTATTCCTTTGTGATCCTCATGTTTAACAGTGTATTCATCACCAAATAATTTGAAATCAGCCGTAACTTCTAATTTGTCTTTCGTGATCATTTTTCTGAACATCTCATCTGTTGATCTGCACAACTTCATGAATTTGAGGCAAGTGTTGAGATCGTTCTTGCAACTACTGCATATGTACTGGGGAAGCCCGTCGTTTTGTTCTATCTGAAATACAAACACATCCTAATTTCCCACACAAAAATTAGTTGTTTGTGAAACATACCTGTACTGAAACACATTCCATTATATTTACGGAAATGTTTTCTTCTTGAGGAGAGAATATGTTGAACAAATCTTTGTTGCTCAAGCAAATTCTACACACTTCTTCCATCATCGGATCAATTTGGAAATAAACATTATGATAGAAAAAACGTAATAATACTTAACATAAGAAATTTAAATATTTTATATTTTGTTTTGATTTTTGACAGCTTCCTGAAGTCACCCTCACTAGCTGTAAATACACATGGTCGAAAATATGGTTGCCTATACACCGACCCTTCAAATCAACGAGGTAAAAATATCAGGAGAGAGTCATACCTGTTAAAAATAAAAGAAAAATATATGGCGGATCAACGTGTGTCTTGAAAAGATTAGAAGTCAATCACGTACTACTAAAATTTTGTATTTGTCATTATAAAATGTTCACTTTAAATAAATAATTAACAGGTTATGTGCTCAGATCGCGCAGTAATAAGATTGTAGTTTTTTGTGAAAATGTCTGCCGGCAGTGGTGACTATAAAATACAAGTGGACAAACTTGAAGGACCTGAAGATTGGGCAAAATGGAAATGGCATGTGTCAATGTTGTTGCGGGCGTATGTAACTACTTGAAGACATTGTTGACAATACGCGCAAGTGTCCTGTACTTGAGGAAAATGCGACCACGGAACAAAAGGCGGCGCATCAGGTGTGGTTAAAAGACGACGCGAAAGCAGCAAGTAGGTATATTCGCGGGTACGCTGGGAAAATCTGTTGCTGAACTTGTGTTGACATGCAACCACGCAAGTGAAATTTGGGACAAATTACGCGCACAATTCGAACGTAGCAGTACGCAACGACTAAATATGTTGATCGAAACCTTTTTTCGTGTTCAACGTGACGAAAAAGAAGACATCAGTTCACATGTCGCAAAGTTGCAGAAGCTTTTCGTGGATTTGAACGACGAACTGAAGAAACACAATGAAAATATATTGTCCGAAAGAATTTTAAACGGTCGAATTCTATCCACCCTAGGGAAAGAATACGACAATTTTAAAGATTTGTGGGACACGATTCCGTCTGAAAATCAAAATGTGAATTTTTTGATTGAAAAATTGTGCACGGTTGAATTGCGTGACCAAGATACTGAAAAATCGGCTGCGTTTATTGCACGCAGTGGTTTTAAGAAGAAAAATCAGCAAAGCAGAAGTGACAATAGTGAAAAATTAAAGAAAAACGTTGAACGTGCAAAACAAAAATTTCCGTGTCATAAATGCAAGAAGATAGGTCATTGGGCAGCAGAGTGTCCGAAAAAGGGACAGGAGGTAGCACTGTAAACAGTAACAACAGCAAAAACAACAGTAAGCCTGAAAAGAATGCAGCATTTTTGTCATATGTTCTTGGTGCCTCAGTTGATAACGTTAAAGCTGACAAATGGTATTGTGATAGTGGTACCACAAATCACCTCACTGCGAATAAACAATATTTTTTGTCATATACAAAATTTGGTGTTCCAGAAAAGATTTCACTTGGAAAACGAGGTGTAAGCATGCTGGCTCATGGACAAGGAACTGTGAAAATTCAAATACATCTGAACAATGCTTGGAAAAATGCTGAATTTAGAAACGTTCTTTATGTTCCTGAAGCAAGTGCTAATTTACTCTCTGTAAAAGCAGCTGCACGAAAAGGTTTTTGTACAAGGCTGGATGATAAAAGTGTAAAACTTGAAGACACAGTCACTGGGGAGACGATGATGACTGGACATGTTAGCCGTGGCTTATATGAACTTGATATACGTGTTGTAAAACCGGCACAACCCGTTCAAGTGAATTTGGTGACATCTTCAGATACATTGCAAGTTTATCACGAAAGATTCGGTCATCAACACAAACAACACATAAAAAACGTTTTGAAGCGAATGAACATCAACGTGGATGGGTGCAAGGAAGAATTCTGCGATGGATGTGCACTAGGAAAAATGCACCGGCTGCCATTCAAGAATAGAACAAATCGACCAACGGTTACTGGTGAGCAAATTCATGCCGATGTGAATGGACCTATGTCTATAGAGTCTCTTGGAAGAGCGCGCTACTACGTATGTTTTAAAGACGATTTCAGCAAATTTCGTTGAATTTACTTTCTGAAACATAAAAGTGAAGTTAGCACCGTCCTGGAACAGTTCTTGAACGAAGCCAAGACAAATGGCCATGTTATCAAACAATTCAGGTGTGACGGAGGAAAAGAATTTGATAACAAGAAAGTTTCTGAATTGCTTGCAGACAGAGGAATAGAGCATTGCATTACTCCGCCATATACATCACAGCAAAATGGTGTTGCGGAACGTGAAAACCGCACACTTGTGGAATGCGCACGTTCAATGCTGAATCCAAGTAAATTGCCAAAAGAACTGTGGGCAGAAGCATGCAATACTGCCACATACCTTTTGAATCGTACTGGAAAGTCTTCCATTGAGAACAAACCACGTTATGAACTATGGTATGGACGACCAGTAGGAAGCTTAAACCACCTGAGAATATTTGGTACAGAATGTTATGTATGTACATGTGAACAAGAACTTCCGATCGAAGTTTGACGATAAGGCCGTTCATGGTCATCTAGTTGGGTACGTGAATGAAAGGGACGGATTTAGAGTCTGGATTTCATCTCAACGGAAAATTGTTCTAAGCCACGATGTAAAATTCAAGCCTGAAGTTGTCTGCAATTTGCGCACCAACAGTGTTGAGTTTGAAGCTGCTTGCGAAGAAACCATGACACAAAGTCAATATAATTTGACTTCCGACGTGAAGAAAAAGTCAGAAGAGGTCAGCCACAATGAAACGATAGAAGGTTTAAGGGAAGAAGAAAAAGAATTTGGCACAGTATCCAGTTCCAGAGGAAGTCAAGTGTCAAATGAAAATGAAGAAATAATAGAAAAACGAAAAAGCAAACGCGAAAGGAAGGAACCAGGATGGATGACCGATGAAAATTACGTGTACACGGCAGGACCTCCTAACATCAAAGACAGTGATCCAAATTCATATTCTGAACCATTGCAGTCTAGCGATAAAAATGAGTGGCTGAAGGCCATTCATGAAGAATTGGAGTCCCTAAAAGAGAATAGTACTTGGGTATTAGTTGAGCGTCCAAATGGTGTACAGGTTTTACAGAATCGATAGGTTTTGCGTCAGAAAATTACGGAAAATGGGAAAACTCGTTTCAAGGGTCGACTGGTGGCCAAAGGATACGCTCAAAAACAGGGAATTGACTATGGAGAAACATTTAGTCCTGTTGCACGTTATGATACCATTCGGACCTTGCTGGCGGTGGCTGCTGCAAAGAAAATGAAGCTTGACCAATTTGACATCAAAACAGCTTTCTTGAATGGTGTGCTCGAAGAAAATGTATACATGGAACAACCGGAAGGCTTCGAAGATGGTACCTACTGGACGAGTATGTTTGCTGAAGAAAAGTTTGTACGGTCTAAAACAGGCACCACGATGTTGGAACAAACGTTTTGAAGAATTTATAAAAAAATCTGGGTTTAAAAACAGTAATGCTGATCCGTGTCTCTTTTACCGTAGGAAGAATGAGAATTGTTTATATGTTGCAATCTATGTTGATGACGGTCTAGTTGTGGGCAGTGACAGAGCAGAAATTGAAGAATTCATGAAAATGTTGCAGTTGGAATTTCATACTACTAGAGGGTCTCTCAACAACTTCTTAGGTATGAAGATACAGCAAAATAAGGATGGGTCGATAGCAGTGAATCAAGAGGAATATACGAAGAAAATTTTGAAAAGATTTGGAATGGCTGAATCGAATGGTGTCTCTATTCCAATTGGACGCGAAGAAAACGACGTCAAGGAAAAGATCACTGCAAAAATTCCTTATCGTGAGGCAGTGGGTTGTCTGCTGTATTTAACTACAGCCTCACGTCCAGACATTGCTTTCGCAGTGAATAAAGTAGCCCGAGCCATGGAAGATCCTACAATTCAAGACTGGAATCAAGTGAAACGGATATTTAGGTATTTAAAAAATACAATAGATTATGGAATTATCTACAAGAACAAAGAAGGATTAAAAGTCTACAGTGACGCCGATTATGCCGGTGACAAGGACACAAGACGTTCAACGACAGGTATCGTCGCAATACTTACTAATGGGGCTGTATCTTGGACCAGTCAATTGCAATAGTCAGTGGCAACATCCACTACAGAAGCTGAAATTATATCAGCAAGTGAAGGGGCAAAGGAATTGATCTGGTTAAAAAGGTTGGTGTCTGAATTAATTGAACCTACCAAAGAAGCAAAATCTCCTACGCTCTACATTGACAATGCTAGTACAGTGAAATTGTCTAAAATCCAGCGTATCATCGAAAATCAAAGCACATAGAGGTTCGTCATTTCTACGTCAGGGAAAGATTTTTGAATGGAGATCTTGAATTAGAGCATATGACGGAGCTTATCAATTAGCTGATCTGCTAACCAAGCCATTGGAAAGAGTCCGATTCGAGATGCTACGTGAAAGGATTGGAATGCAGAAAATTAAATCTGTGCAATATTAAATAGTTATATTTTTTTTTTGGAGGAAGTGTTAAAAATAAAAAAAATATATGGCGGATCAACGTGTGTCTTGAAAAGATTAGAAGTCAATCACGTACTATTAAAATTTTGTATTTGTCATTATAAAATGTTCACTTTAAATAAATAATTAACAATACCAACATTAGTTTCTCGTTTAATCACCCTAACCTGGTCACCAAATATGGCTGCTGTATGTCATAAGCGCACACAAGCGTTTTGCAATTTTCTGGAACGTCCACAAACCAAGAGTTCATCATTGTTTATAACACACTTACTACATTAAATTTAAGTAAATAAGATTCGAGAAATATCAACTGAATTGTTTACTTATTGAAAACGTAATGTAAAAAAACGTGTTTTTGGAAACGAAATTTCTGTTTTCTGTAAAGAATATTGTATTTAAGGCAATAAATTGACATTTGTTGTATTTTTATCAATAAAATTCCAAGAACGTGGAAAGTGGAAACTTCTGTAATTGCATTCACTCATGCCTCATGCCGTATGTTCTCCCCTTGAATAAGATAGAAAGTTCAAACAAAACCAAATAAATGTACGTATATAAAAAGTACTAATTCTTGACGAGCGTCTAGCTGCAGATCCCCTACAGCCAATCAGAACAAGGATAGCTCAAATTACCAATTACATTATAATACACTGTGGCCAATTAGAATAGGACAAAGTAATTCAAATTTTCGAATTCAAACTTACGAATACAGTTCCAATAGTGGTGTGGTTCACATTAAAAGACACTAATTAAGCTGGTAAAACAAAATAAGGTTTAAAACTTAGAGAATCTTTAAAAATAATATGGTAACTGGTACTGGTAATCAGGCCGTCATGGTGCTCATAACCTCGCTTTTACTTTGGATAATTTGACACGTAAGTCAGGTCGCAATATTTTAAAGTTTAAACTCATTCTGTAACATGATTGAAACGTATAAATTTTTAGTGTACACAAGATCAGCTGTTATGTCATGAATATGGATTTTGCACCGACACAGCAAATCGTGTTAGATATTTTACAGCATGCTACCAGTTAGAACTCGGAGATCCTTAAACCAGCAGAAACTCAACCTGGCTTTTATACCATACTCTATGTTTCTTTTGTATTAATATTATTATTTTTACTTACAGCAATTAAAAATATGATATCCAATCCCAGTAAACAAAATAACATCACCCTGATGTAAGCAAATGGTGAAAATAACGGCATTTTCACGTTTAATGTCCGTCTTCTATGACTAACATATTAGCAAAATTAATTATATAACGTATATATTATGTTATTATTATTACTATTATTATTATTTCTACCTCATTGTGCATGAGGCTTTCTGGATTGTTTTTAAATTTTATTCCTACTACGTAGATATCACAGCGATATCATATTCACGTCACAAAGAAACGTTACAAGTGTGAATGCTTTTCGACTTTGTGATGTCACATGGATGTTTCATGTTTACTGGGATGCCAATCGTATTATTCATTTGAACATCGGGTCAGGGTGGATACTGTGTTATATTTCAAGAATGGCATCAATAGCACTGGCGTTAAAATACAATATATATGATAAGTAAGAAAATTGCATGACACTTTGAACTCTAATGAGATGTGTTTTATTTCAGTGCAACATCTGATCAGAAGAAACAGAGTTTAAAGGGGGTCCATTTCTAATTTCAGTTAAACTTTCAACTAAATAGCTACATAAGTAGCAGTTTTAAATCGCTTGGAATTGATTTTATTAAAACTGTAAAGGCTAGTACTTTAGTTACTAGTTAACTTTAATTTTTTGTAATACGAATCCTTTTAACGGACACTGAAAATGCACACTTTTTTCTGGAATATAATTCTAAGTCTCATTTAACATGCTATGAATCTAATCTACTTCTTTTGGGAAAGGTTTTCCTAGACGAATTATGGCATTTGTTTTTTTCCTTGTTGATTGATATCTAAAATGAATTATAAATTATTTTGTATAAAACGAAGCAATTTAAAATGTTTGTATGTACAGGTTTTTTTTGCACCCCACATGGTAGGTTTACTTTAGGAGCTTGAAAACTCTAAAAAATAATACATATAAATCGCTACAACTTTTGTATTTACAGTTTTTCTCTAGGTGTTAAAGTATCTAGGTAGGGTGCAAATATAAAAAAAAAACACCTATACAGTGCTTGACATTAAAAACTAACCAAAAAACCACAGTCTTGTTCGAAAATAATGAATATTATTGATAAAGAGTAAATATGATAATATTATCAAGGCAGAATTTATTAGAATTTTTCAACAGAAGTGAGGCTCTGAGTGCTAGTTAGGCTTTGGGTTGGCAGAACGTTTTATTTCTAATGCCGAGCACTGTACCTATGGTGAGTTCCATATAAATTTGCTGGTAAACGATTAAGTCCTGAGTATGCATTATAAATACATAGAAGTTTGAAAGAATAATATAATGATCAGACGATGAAAGCTGATGTTCAGTGTTTGTAAATTGAATTTTCCAGTAAATTTATATGGAACATATTTATATTTATAATTTATATAAATTACCTAGGTTGAAAATCAATTTTCTTATTTATTTATTATTGATTATTATTTTTTGATTTGTGTTGCATGAATGCTGGACCCTGTTAACCATTTTATTCATTAATTTTAAGTAATTGCTTATCTTTATATAATAAGTCGTAATTTTTACTATTTTTACAATATTCTGAAACCTCAGTAATGTTATTATTAATTTCTGTGTGTACTGTTTGTAAATTATTATTTCTTTTTAAAGTTTTTAAAGGCATTTGAATTTTCTCTTTGTCTTAATTATTGAGAACTTCGTTACATGTGGATACCTATACCTTTTTTGTTAATAATAATAAATAATACCTACTTTACGTATGTGTTTACATACAATAGCATGTATTAAATAATCTGTGCATGTACAAGAATATACGTGCACGCAACATTCACATATAACACATTTCAATTTACATTCATGGCTGCTACTCAAATTAATTTTTTTCACAGTATAATTACTTTCATCAGAATTAATAGTCCAATTAGTAACTTCTTGTACAACACTGTCTTGTTCTGCAGCATCATCAGTTGTGATATACATACTGTCGCAGGTAGTAGCAGTTTTCAATCCGGAACATAGGATGTTATTATAGCATGATTATCTTCGATAATGCCATATTTGATTAAAATTATATTAAACACATTGCTATGGAAACGACTGCAAACTGAATTAGAAGTTTCACTTACATTAGTAAAAAAACGTTAAAATCACTGCTAAGACTTGTCCTCATTTTTTCTGTCGCCAATGGTACTGCCAAAATGTAACGTCTTGTTTAACATTAAGATCGAGATCTAAATGGCGTTCTAAATTTTCATTTTCTAATTCTTCAAATTTTGTAAATGTAAAATCACATTAGTTTCTAAACTTTTTATTTTGCTGACAACATTTTCCACAATGTTATTTTTGTTGAAATATTTAAAATTAGTTATATTTGACTTATATATTGAGCCACAAACATGACAAATAAAAGTATTTTCATTCATTGCTGTATTTCTTTCTCCAGCTTTAAACTAAAACGTTCTTTTGGTTCACCAGTTCCATAGTACCGTTTAATATGAATCACACCACTATTATTGAAACTGCATTCCTAAATTTGAATTCAAAATTTTGAATTACTTTGCCTTATTCTAATTGGCTAGAGCGTGGTATACGCTTCTGATTGGTAATTTGACCTATCCTTGTTCTGATTGGCTGTAGGTGGATCTGCAGCCAGACGCTCGTTAATTCTTGAGATATAACTACTGAATATCCGCTAGGTGGCGCTGTGCGCACCATGGACTGCAAAATTTTAAATGGCAAGATAGTGTCATGAGGGGGAATTTTCTAAAAACCACGAGAGGTTTTTTTCTGTGTTCCGCGAATAAAAAACATAAAGCGTTAACGTTTAGCCTTTGTATTGGAAAACTGTACTTTTAGTTTCTCGTAACGTAATGTGAGACGGCATTTTTATTTTTATTTAAAAAAATGTATCTGTGTACTGATTGCTTAGATACATACATAAATGTAACTAAATACAGTTACAGATACTAAGTACTACAACGTAACTAGTTACTGAAAGTACCTAGATCAGGGCCGAGCAACGGTAGGGGAACAGTTCCACCACCCCTTATACAGAGTGTACATTAACTCTTTCCAGTCAAATGATTACATTTGGAATCATTTCATAGATTACTGTAATTTTTTCTAAATATAATATAATTTTCTGTTTGAATGTAGTAATCTGATTGCATTTAATACTGCTAGATGGTACTAACTTCTTATAAGGTTTTATGGGTAAAATTTATTTGAAAGAAACGGTTGTATTCAACATTAGCTATCGGTGACGTTTTGGCGTTTGATCTGCGAAGACAACCAAAAATAAGGTAAGTTTTGCTACCTTACTGCTTCTAGAAAAAATTGTACCGCTTTATTGTTTTGTTTAGCTTCTGTAAATCATATAATTTATTTGAATTTTCTAAAAACATTTGTAATAACTAGAAATATTCAAATGATTCCAACCGGAATCATTGGTCACAACAAGTAAGTCCATTTGGAATCATTGGAATTATTTGAAATTATATTGATCTTATTTGCAGATATAAATTTATAGTTTAGCCTGAATCTTTCCACCTCCTAATAAACTTATTCGACGAGTAACTTCTCGAATGCAGTTATTTTTACTATAACTGACATAACACTGCAACCTATTCCAAAGAACTGTTACAGAAATGTAGTAAGTGCATGTAACTGCAGGTTATTTTAGATCTGTTCTGTTACAGTTACTTGTGAGATTTTGTACGAACTTCCTGTGGTCTGCATATAATGTACACACATACCTTTAGATATATCGAGGGTACAAAAAAAAATTCTCGAGTTAGCCTTGGAAACAAAAGTTCATATGGTAGATTATATGAAACTTTTGTTTCCAAGGCTAACTCGAGGTGATTTTTTAAATCCCAATGATTCCAATTGGAATCAATTTTTCTAATCTTATTATTTCAATAGATTACTATTATATTCTCAAAATAAACGTTTATTATCATTAGTTCTTAAACTGCAAATCAGAAAAAAAAGTCGATTTGCTTTTTTTAAAGAAAAAAATTATTTGGACTGGAAAGGGTTAATGATTGAAAGGTGTTTGAATTTCCCGCCCATTAGATTATTTGTAAAAGTTGGTACTGCTTACTATTCTGTTTTACCAGGGGCGGCACATATAATTATATATTATTAAAACAATTTATTAGTGATTAGAAATTATTTTACGTTTGTTAATTACATACATCGATATGCATTGTTGCATAAAACAATCATATGTGAATACCACTTCAACTTTGATAAGAATAATTCCACACGTCTTGTTCATTGCGTATCCCCGACCGAAAAAACGCCTCAACAATAAATTTATTGTGCAGGTCCGTGAAAACCATCGCTGTGTGTACTTTTATTTCCTGTTATACGGCTGTACTTACCAATGAAAAATGTCTGACAGCAAAAAAAAATTTAATGCTAACTCAATAATAATAACTTAAGGAAATCAAAATGTAAACAATACATCACAGGCACGCTACTGACGAAATTCAACATCAAGTCATCATATCCAGTATGAATTTCTTGCAAGACGAAAATTACTAATTCGACAACGCGCCAAATTCAAACGCCTTTCAATCATTAATGTACACTCTGTACTTCTCCGCAAGTGTTTCGCGTTTATTCCAGTTTAAATTCAAATCGGCACGCCTAGAACCAACGACGCGCAATATAATGTTTCGACGAGTGGCGAATATTTTCGACTGTCGCCGATTACAGTTGTTGCTTGTGGAGGAGATGAACTCACCACGACTCTCGTGCCCAGCATTGATCTAGATACTGTATCTAAATACAAAGTGGTCAAGAATAACTGTTTGAGTTGGCAATACAATTAAGAGCATTTTCTTATTCGGCTATTTGCAACACTGCAACCGGATATATGTCTTGTTGGTTTATTTGACAGCGCCAAGATTAAGGTTATATGAATAAAAATTAGCGTTTTAATTTGAAATGTCAAGGTGACGTTGTCAAAGTGACGGCTGTCAGTGTCAAGCCGTCAACAACCGGAAGTTACTCCAGTTGTACCATTTAAAAATAAAATTCAGCACTGCCAACTCAAACAGTAATTCTTGAGTATTTAAACGCGAACTTGTGTAATTGAGGGCAAATTACGACCGTGTCGAAATGTAAACACAATAAGGAGGTAACTGATACAACGTAACGTAAAGGCTCACATTTCATAGTAACACATCAGCGGAATTTATTACAAACGGGGCCACGCGCGTATACTAGCGAATATGAGTAACGCAAACAGACACAAAGCAAGTGATGAAAACATGCAAACACGCTCGAATAGGCAAAAAACGTGTATTTAAAGTGCGGGCCAAAATTGGGAAGCAAGGAGTGATGCAGTCATGTAGTCGGGCAGTCGAGAAGTCGTTGCCACCGGACCGACTCAGTGGACACTAAGTGCCAACTCTACGAGGGGACCCCCAACGCCGACGCCCCAACCACGCCGACGCCGACGCCCAACATCGCCGTCGTCGCCACCCCAGCATCAGCATTGCTGCAGCCACATCATCTGCCACTGCCGCCGACAACATTGCCGAACCCGTCCTAAAAGAACGAGGATCTTCTCCCTCGCCAACTGTCCAAGAAAAGACACCACTGGCTACGCTGTTCCAACCCGATCACCCATAGGCTGAACAAGGACGTGTCGGGCTCCAGCCAAGGAACGTTGTCACCGAGACCGACCTTGACCCACCACTCCAGTCACGGACCGGCCCCGAGCTTCGCCAGTCTTCCCCGGCTAAGAAAACGTCGCCCGCTGTTCCGTCTTAGACGAATCAACGACCCCAGTCGCCGCGAACGACCAAGGACCGCACCCCCAATTTTAACGGACAAACCACCCTCAACTAAATTAATTATTTAACGTAATAAAGAGGTATTAATTTTTTTTACATCATTGTCTTAAAGCTCTACCCTCTGATAAACCTACGCACCCCAATCAACCCCGAAGGCTAAGGACGCACCGTCGCGACAAAGTGGAGGCTTAGCACGACATGGTGAAGGCCTTTAGCGTGACAATAGCTTGAATGTTGAATGGCATATTATTTTAAAGGAATTTTAATTCTACATTATCAGTTTTTAACAGTCTTCATTTATTTTTGAGATAATGACAAAAAAATGTATGTTTGTTTAAAATCGTTTCTCCTCCGTGGTACCTAACTTAACTAACCTAACTTAACTCCGTGGTACCTAACCTAAATAAAATAAGATAGGAAGTTTGAACAAAAACCAAATCAAAGTACATAAAAAGTATTAAATCCAGAGATATAATTACATTAGAAGATGCAATTTTAAATAGCAGGGTGGTTTAAGTGATATTTGAAAGGAACTTCAGTTTTACAACAGATAACGTTGTCAGGTTTCAGAGATTATTTTAAAAGGAAAAGGAGCCAACAATTTTTGACCATTTATTACATGAATGATATAATATAACTATTGCAATTAAGTGAAAGTAGGTTAACCTTAAATGATAATAATAGTTTGGTATTTAGCAAACTCAAAAAATACAAGATTGAAGTACTCGGCATAAATTAAAGAATCTGTTAGCAATGCAGTGGTATTTTATTAAATTTTGCCCTAAAATGAAAATCACTTGTTGCTAAAAAATAGCATTTTCTATTAGTACTGTATACAGGCTCTAAATTCAAAGCTCACCATTGGGATCTCGAAACCGGTAAAAGTTACGAAGTGGGTTAAATTAGGGCAAAGTTGCGTATTTTGATGCTGAACAATAATACGTTTTGAAAAAGTAAAAAATTTATTACGCTAACAACAACAATTCAGCAATAGCAAGCGAAATTTACTTACAACAATATCCAGAAAGAAGACGATAAAGCAGAAGTTGATTAAATACGAAACAAAACTACGGAGATATTAGTTTTTGTCTTCATAGTATACCTTGTACTGTTTTTTTTTTTCAACAATTTCTTGCATTTATAGCTATTTTACTTTATAAAATAGGGATGTGTGATAAACGGAAAAGCATCAGAAAAAATTAATGTCCTTATTTAATTGTATTAAAATCCAATGTGACACCCTAAGAGATAATGAAGTTGATGGACAGAATGAGCCGCAGTAAATTAAGTAAATTCTAATGATATAATCGTAAAGAGCTCAAAAAAGTGCCTCTAGAATATATTAATTTTGTTGTGATAATAACTTTAAAACAAAGTAAAAAGCAAAATTACGTTTTTTGGAAATATTTCAAAAACTATATGTATAAATTGTAGATTTTTCAGCACTAATATACGCAACTTTGCTCTATTAACCAACTTCCTATCTCTTACCGTTTTCGAAATCCCAAAACAGGATCCCAATGAGATAGATATCTGATGATACTATCGATTATTAACAGTGTAGTAGTGTACTATTTTATTTTAATTTATAGTTATCCAAAACCAAGACTAAGAAAAGTTTAAACTATGTATATTAATTTTCTGACTACAAATATTTATCGTAAACTCCACTGGAAGTAATTAATATATTAACTAGTATGGTAAAATAAAACTTTCTTTTGCTTCTACAGCACAGTTTAATAAAAAAACAGATAGTTCCTTTTGCCAGTTAACTACCGAAACCATGAATCTAACTACTTATATAATTTTTGCTAACTTTCAGCTTTGCTTATAAAATCAGTATAAATTAATTAGCCAACAAAATATTTCTTGCATTCAAAGTAACTCTCATTATCCGAACTTTGAAATATTGTTTCAAAGGCGTTCAAGAAAAGTGAGAAATATTAAAGATTTTAAGTGTATTTGCAATATTAGAAAATCAAGACCAAAAAATTGAGTAAATAAATTTTTTTCCTAGAACTCAAAACGTAGTAAATTCAGAGCTGAGAAATAGGACACTTGATAAACAAATCTAATAAGTATATTAATTTTCTGACTGCATATACTTATACTGTAAACGACATACAATAATAATTTTGAAACGCTGTAACTAAAACAATTTTTAATTAAATTAACTATGAACCTGTAATAAAGTAACACTAATTAACATCAAAGAATCATAACTCTAAACTCTAAGAAATTATTTAGTTTAATAAATTGAAAAATAAACTCATGCTGACATCTACCGACTAAATAATTAACTGCAGCACATTCTCCTTGTCATTGGAATTTATTGATTCTTAACTTTCTTTTCGAATCAATTTAATTAGAGTCACATTCAAAATTATTTTTAAAACATAAACGTGTTGTTTTCAAATGTTTTATACACAATATAATATGAACGTGTATTTTTTGATAGTTTAAAGAAGCTCATAGATGGCACGCTACTACTTGCGGTGCATGTTTACAGCCCTGCAGTTAGTAAAACATGGTCCCTGAGGACTGCAAAGCATACTTACCTGGCGTAGGGACTACCGTGATCAATAAGGCGGTTTCCCCAGGGTGAGGCCCTTCCATTGCACTACGGTCGGGCTGACCCCTGCGATTACTCCTAATGCGAGTAACTCGGGCGCGTAATTTTTGGTAGTCGGGACTGCGTGCGCGCTGTCCCGGATTTATTTTAAACAAGCATAAATTTTATAGAGTGTTATGAATAATTCCAATACATTCGTTCTCAGTAGTGATGTTAATAGCTGTATTTCTTTTACCACTTTAGGCCAGGTTTTTTCACCTCCAATTAACTTTATCTTGTGATTAATTCCCATAGCAACGATTGTGATCACAATAATTGTTACTATAGGAATAAACCGTCAGATAAAGTTAATTGGAGGTGAAAAAACCTGGCCTAAATTGAGTATCTCAGTTTATCTCAATAGCTTAGCTTAGATAAATTACTGTTTCTTTTACCTATAACCAGTGAGTTTAAGTGAGACAATTTTCTCAATTAAACTGAGTCTGCTCTTGAAAATACTTTGAAGTGAGTTTTATGTGAGATTGTTTGTTGAGGATAGATTTCGTTCGAATATTCACCAGCAACTGGTAAAAATTAGGTTATTTTAACAATGTCGAATTATTATTTTTTTTAATTCCGATTATCTTAATTAAAACTCAGTTACTTCGTCTCAGTTGGTCTAATTTTTCCCAATTGCTGGGACCAATTTTTCCCAGCAACTGTGAAAAATTAAACCAATTTAAAAATTAAAAAGAGGGAATTTTTGTTTCAACTAAGAAAGTAATAAAAATTATAATTATAACCTCCACTATAATACGACATTGTTAAAGTAACCTAATTTTTACCAGTTGCTGGTGCACATTCAAACGAAATCTATCCTTAACAAACAATCTCACATAAAACTCACTTCAAAGTATTTCGAAGAGCAGACTCAGTTTAACTGAGAATTGAGCAAATTGTATCACTTACGCTGGATTTCACAAACGTCACTTAACTTTAATCATCGATTAAGAATAATCATTCCTATATCTTCAACACATGTAACCATGGCAACGTTTACTTTTAACGGATGATTAAATTTAAGTAACGTTTGTGAAATCCGCCATTAAACTTTAAACTCACTTGTGTTATCGTTGTATATTTTATCAAGTTTAGAATTTAAGAAAGTTTACGCATTTTCAATGTATCCGTAAAACACGAGCACGTTTGTTTATTTTATCTTATTGTTACATTCTGAAAAGTAAATTCTATTTTTATACTGGTTACGCCATCTGTGACGTACACAAGATTCTAGTCTATTCTAGAGACCCGCACCGAATTTACTGGAAAAATCTAGCCTTAATCGTCGTCATTCTCGAACAAGCGCTGGCTGTTATAAAACCCAGAGGAAGCACGATTTCCAAATCAGTCTTATTTAGAAAGCGATGTGTAGTAAGCGAATTTATTAACGTTTAAGTCACACTTAATGAAAACACTAAAATAGCGAATTTTCACAAATTTTATTAGTTTAAAACATGACAATTTAAACTAATAAAATTTGTGAAAATTCGCTATTTTAGTGTTTTCATTAAGTGTGATCACTTAATGACAATTGTCATGTTTTAAACTAATAAAATTTGTGAAAATTCGCTATTTTAGTGTTTTCATTAAGTGTGATAATGAATTTTCATCAAGTAAAGGCCGAATCAATCCAAATTTTAACGTTTAAGTGTTATTTTGTCAGATAAGTGTACAGCTCGATATTATTGTACTTTCATTGTGTTTAGTGATCGTAGACATTAAAGTGTTTTAAAGAATTTAAATAACGTTTAAATTTGTGAACCCCGAAGTCGTAACAAATTGGTGAAGGAAGCGGAAATTTTCAAGAATCGAAAATGAAGCTAGTTGAATTGAAAGTGAAGGAGCTGCGTGATGAATTGGACGAGAGAGGGCTGGAAAATTCTGGAAAAAAAGCTGTTTTACAAGAACAGCTTGAACAAGCTCTCCGAGAAGAAGGAAAGGGTCCGGAATTATTTGAATTCGAAATTGAAAATACCGCAACTCTACTTAGAGAAATGAAAGAAAAAATGGAAAAAGTGGATGAAAAATGGAACTTTCTAGAAAACAAATAGAAAGCTTGGAAATAAAAATTGAAACTTCCAGTTTAAACACCAATCTGAAATTACAAGAGGTGAAAATTCACATCGACGAAAAGATCGAAGATCTTAAAACACAATTCGGTGAAGAAACTGATGGAAAGATTGAAAATGTGAAGAGACAATTTGAACATACAATTTTTTATCAAATTGAAGATGTAAAAACTCATATTGGTGACATAAAAACTGAATTTGACTGCAAACTTGATGAGAAAATCGGAGGAATAGAAATTCAGTTCCACGAGAAATTTGAAGACTTAACCAAACAACTGCATAAAGTCGTTCTATTACACTCTATTACACCATCTGTGTCGTCAAGCCACCCAAATTTGAAGGGGACTTACCATGGTCTACTTTTATTAGACAATTCAAAATCGCAGCTGATGTAAATGGCTGGAATGATTGCGATAAGGCCGCAGCCCTCGTGTTGGCTTTGCGGGGCCCAGCATTGAGTGCATTACAATCGATTCCCGAAGAAATTCAGAACAACTTTGATCAACTAGTAGAACACTTGGACATGCGATTTGGTGACGCATCGGAAGAAAAGACAGCCACAAGCAACGTCAAGCGAATAATGAGTTGTTGGAACTGTGCTCAACAAGGCCATCTGCACTTCAACTGTAGGCGCAAGCGACCGCGCCTCTACAATGATAGTGATTCGTTAAACTAATTCCAGTCAGCAAGAAGGGGCGCATGCTGACTGATTCTACGGAGAGCCCCAAAATTGTCTCTATATCTAGAATAAGAAATAATGAAAATAGTTTGATAGCAAATGGACAAATTGGCAAAAGATCCTTCCAATTCACAATCGATACTGGTGCAAATGCGTGCATAGTAAGAACAGATCTTTTACCAAAATGGAAACTAATAAATACTGGGAGAAGGCATCACATCCAGACAGCTACTGGAGAGGTTACTCCTGTTTGTGGGGAAGCCGAAATTTAATTGAAGATTGGAAGTATGAAATTTAGTCACAGGGTTTTAGTGACTGATATCGTTGATGATTTCATACTTGGAGTGGATTTCATGAAGAAAAACGGCTTGGTTGTAGATCTAAAGGATAAAGTTCTACGCATTGGAACAGAAGAGATACCTCTCCATATCCCTGGAAATTCACCTACCGTATCGAGAATAAAATTGAAAGAAAGTGTGAACATTCCAGCCTTAACCGACAAGATAATCTTGGCAAAAATGGAAGGCAATCTTGGTAGCTATCCTACTGGGATCATAGAACCAATTGAAACCAACTGCGCCAAGAAGGGAATTTTACTGGCTGGAACTCTGGTGAAGATTCAAGAAACAAATTGCAAATGTCAACAGTTACCCAGTTACCATACCCAGCGGAACTGTAGTGGGCAAATGTGAAGCAGTCTGACACGCTACCATCACTACTAGAGAAATTGCTGAAACATTGCTGAAACCCAAAGAAATAGAAGACGTACGAGAGCTGTTTAAATTTAAAGGAATCTTTGCTTACACCGATGATGACTTAACCCGGACAGACATTGTACATCACAGAATAAACACTGGCGACTCGAATCCAATTCGACAAACCGCGCGTCGAATGCAGTTGGCAAAAAGAGAGGGAGCCGACAATTTAATTAGGAAGATGCAGGACCAAGACGTTATAGAACCATTGCAAAGTCCATGGGCATCTCCCGTTGTGCTGGTGACTAAGAAGGATGGCAGCACGCGTTTTTGTTTGGACTATAGACGATTAAATGATGTCACGAAAAAGGACAGTTATCCCTTGCCCAGGATCGATGACACAATAGATACCTTATCCGGTGCGAAATGGTTTTCGACCTTAGACTTGAAAAGTGGCTATTGGCAAGTTGGTATGCATCCCGAAGACAGGGAAAAGACGGCCTTTACTGCTGGAAATGGTTTATGGCAATTCAAAGTGATGCCTTTTGGTCTTTGCAATGCCCCAGCTACTTTTGAACGACTCATGGAATTCGTATTGCGCGGACTTACCTGGAAAACTTGCCTCGTATACTTGGACGATGTGATTGTTGGTGGAAGAACCTTTAAAGAACATCTTGCAAACTTAACAGACGTCTTCCAGAGAATAAAAGAGGCGAAATTGAAACTGAATCCTGCCAAATGCGAATTCTTCCAAAAGGAAATGAAATATCTTGGACACGTCATATCAGAAGCAGGAGTCGCAACGGATCCAGCCGTTAAGGATTAGCACCAAAAAATGTGCATGAGTTTCCTGCACATATTGCAGACGATTTGTGAAAGACTTTGCAAAGACAGCCAAACTTCTGCAATTCGCTGACCGAAGGAAAAACAACATTTTTTGGAGTGAAGACTGCCAAGAAGCTTTTGATAATCTGAAGGATTTTCTAATGTCTGCACCGATACTGTCCTATCCACGACTAGAGGGCCAGTTCATCATTGACACTGATGCGAGCAATCACGGAATTGGGGGCGTGTTATCACAAGTGCAGGACGAGGAAGAACGTGTCATCGGTTACTTCAGTAAAGTTTTATCCAAAGCTGAAAGAAACTATTGTGTAACCAGGAAGGAGCTCTTTGCTGTGGTGAAAACATTGGAACATTTTCACAAGTACCTTTATGGTCGACAATTTCATCTTCGATCAGACCATGCAGCATTGAAGTGGTTGCTCCAGTTCAAAAACATAGAAGGCCAGCTTGCCAGATGAATAGAAAGACTACAGGAGTATGATTTTACAATCGAACATCGCCCAGGTTGTGTCCATAATAATGCAGATGCACTCTCCAGAAGACCGTGTCCTGAAAATTGTCGGCACTGCTTGAAATTGGAGGACAAAGAAGGAATAATTCCTATCAAAAGAACACGTGTCACAAACAACCAATGGTAACCGGAAGTTATAAGCCAAGAACAACGCCAAGAGGAAGACATAAGGGATATAATCTCTTGGAAGGAAGAAGGACAACGTCCAACTTGGACCGAAATATCAGAGAAAAGTCCGATTTTCAAAAGTTACTGGGCACAATGGGATTCTCTAAAGTTAGAGAACGGAATTCTAAAAAGAGAATGGGAGTCACCTGATGGCAGCGAAATTAAAGAGCAGTTAGTCCTTCCAAAAGTTAGAATTGCCGAAGTTTTGGAAGAAATTCATGGTGGTACGTCAGGTGGACATTTGGGCACCAATGAAACATTGGTAAAAGTCCGAGAAAGGTTTTATTTTGTGAAATGTAAAAACGATGTAGAGAATTGGTGTGCCAGGTGTATTACGTGCAAGGCAGTGTCTGGACCTGCGAAAAACACTCGAGGAAGACTACATCTGTATAACGTCGGTGCACCCTTCGAGAGAATTGCCATTGACATAGCTGGCCCGTCTCCAGAAACCGATCGCGGAAATAAGTACATTATGGTGGCAACCGATTACTTCACTAAATGGCCAGAGTATAGATGAGTATAGAAGCTCGTAAATGGTTATTTGTAATTTTACTAATTTTGCATGACATCCTTATTGAATCGAAAAGCGAAACATAGATGTTAAGACGTTTACCCTCAGCTCCACAGTGGACGAGAAAGAGAGACAGAAAGCAGGGAAAGAGAGATCTAACCGAAGGGTGAGTGAATGTTTATTGTACCTCCGTTCTCTGACATTGTTATCAGTTTATGTTATGTTATATTTATGTTTGTCATGTTTAACACAAAGAAAAAGACTATCCTACACTTATTAGGGAAGTGAGCGAGAAGTGCCAATTCAACCAATCAGAATTCACTGTGGTAGCTCATCTGCCTCACTTTGTAATAAAAATGTTATCAAATCTTGCATGGTGTCACACGGACCTTATAGGTAAAAGAAACAGTAATTTATCTAAGCTTTTGAGATAAACTGAGTTAGTCAATTAATTATGCTTGTTTAAAATAAATCCGGGACAGCGCGCACGCAGTCCCGACTACCAAAAATTACGCGCCCGAGTTACTCGCATTAGGAGTAATCGCAGGGGTCAGCCCGACCGAAGTGCAATGGAAGGGCCTCACCCTGGGGAAACCGCCTTATTGATCACGGTAGTCCCTACGCCAGGTAAGTATGCTTTTCAGTCCTCAGGGACCATGTTTTACTAACTGCAGGGCTGTAAACATGCACCGCAAGTAGTAGCGTGCCATCTATGAGCTTCTTTAAACTATTAAAAAATACACATTCATATTATATTGTGTATAAAACATTTGAAAATATCACGTTTATGTTTTAAAAATAATTTTGAATGTGACTCTAATTAAATTGATTCGAAAAGAAAGTTAAGAATCAATAAATTCCAATAACAAGGAGAATGTCCTGCAGTTAATTATTTAGTCGGTAGATGTCAGCATGAGTTTATTTTTCAATTTATTAAACTAAATAATTTCTTACAGTTTAGATTTATGATTCTTTGATGTTCATTAGTGTTACTTTATTACAGGTTCACAGTTAATTTATTAAAAATTGTTTTAGTTACAGCGTTTCAAAATTATTATTGTATGTCGTTTACAGTATAAGCATATGCAGTCAGAAAATTAATATACTTATTAGATTTGTTTATCAAGTGTCCTGTTTCTCAGATCTGAATTTACTACGTTTTGAGTTCTAGGAAAAAAAATTATTTACTCAATTTTTGTCTTGATTTTCTAGCATTACGAATACACTTAAAATCTTTAATATTTCTCACTTTTCTTGAACGCCTTTGAAACATTATTGCAACGTTCGGATAATGAGAGTTACTTTGAATATCAACGAAAAAGACACATGTGTATATATTTACTTTTTACAATCTGTCTTTCTATCGCTGGAAATACTATATTAGCATTATTTTTGTAAACAACGGTATGTATAAATAAATAAACAAACAATTTGAAATCTGAAAAAATTGAGTTCAATTTTATAACTGGTACTGTACTGCACTGTAATTTATTGAATGTGTGTTAAGAAATCAGATACCACTTATTTCCAATGAACAGAAGTAAAGAACCCTATTATTATAAAAAAGTATTCGTTCATTGAGAACTAACTATATTAGGAAAGAAACAAATACAGTGTAAAAATAGTTTTCAGCTATGTCTAGTTTATTCCCTTTAGGGAAGTTATGTAACAATTTAGTGAAACTAGTTTTAACGAACATTTTAAAAATCGCACAATCGCTTCAATGTTGCGGTTTAAAAACTTAATTTGAAGTTGAAGCTGGCTCGAAAAGTAGTAATAATAATTTATTTAATAATGCCAAAAATAAGAATATCTTTGGTATATGAAACGATCATGTTTAAATTTAAACTTTGTGGGCCGATCCTTACGGTACTGCAATGCAAGGCCAATCCGTGGCGAGAGCGGAGCAAGCTCCTTATAGGTCCCTAGCAAGCTACCTGGTGGCGCCGCCTGGTGGAGGTTGCGACATAAATTGTAGGAGGCAACTTGAAACCGTTATATCCATTTACATATATCATTTCGAAATTTTAATGTGTTTGCTAGTATTTTCTCGATTTGTTTTAAAGTATGGAAGGTAATGAACGTCCTCGTAACGTGCTCGTAACTCCAGTGATAGTACTGACAGTCAGTTGACAGCAGTGTTGCCAACCTTGATACGACCGTTTTCCCTACCTTTTCCTATATAAACTTACAACTAGTGATGGGATAATTCGAATTAAAAATAATCTGTCATCCGATTATTCAAATAACCTGTATAATTCGATTATTAGATTTCGTAATTCGAATTAAAAATAATTGATAATTCGAGAAATCAGGTTGAAATTAGGTTCGAGTTTCCGTTGTAAAGACAATTCAGAATACCGATTATGGTTAGTACAGTTCATTTTATCTTTATATGCCGGTCGATTCATCGATGTTAAAAAACTTTTATATAGCTATTTCCTTCTAACTTTCGTGAAATGGCATTGCGGCTTTTGTCATGTCATGAACTTTAGGGCTCAACTCTACAGATTTGTGGAACTAAAACGGAAGTGAGGATAACAACAGAACAAAGTAAACGGCGCAAGGCAAGTCAGGACTCAGAGCTAAAATGAATTAGAGAACATTGGGAAAACGTTTAATATTAAATTTATAAAAAATACTGACTTGAAAGACAAACATTTTGTACTAAATAAAATAAATATATGAATGTGCAAAATATATGTAATAAATATTAAACAAAATAATCACAAAATTCATTGACAGCTAAAAATAAATAATTAAATCAGTAAGAAGTAGCAGAATAAGAGATCATTCCGAATCGAGTCGAAATGAGAGGCGCGTGTGATTTGCGCAGCTTGACTTGTCATCGTATCGAATTAAAAATAATTCGAATTATAATCCGATTATTTGAATAATCGAATCGGTAGAATTCATTATTGAAATAATCCGATTAGCGATTATGCCCATCACTACTCAGGGTTGGAAAAAAACTGTTTAAAATAAAAAAAAAACAAAACATTTGTTTTATTTTGTTGTGACATATCCATTAATTAGGTATTGTAATGTTGATTGAAATAATACGTCCTAATTTTCAGTATTCTTTTATTCTAATGGCTACCGGTTTCGGTCTAAGACCTTCATCAGGCCTACAATCGAAGAAGGAAAATGTTAGCTAATTGTTTAACATGTTATAAGGTTGACTGTTTGAATTGTACAGGCTGTTTGAAATGTAGAAATCATGAAAAAATTTTTGACAATATTACTTAAAATAAATTTCTATGATATAAGAAAGTTGTTTGCTTATTATTTGTGTATTGTATGGTGATCATGGATTAACTTTTACTTACCAATAACGTCAAAAACGATAATATATTAATTATTTTCATAAATCACTGGAAAGGAAGTCCAGAAAATCATTAAAAAATAAAATTCCCAATCATAAAAACAAAGATAAGAATACAGTCTGTTTTATTTGATTTTAAACAGTTTTTTTTGTTTAAAACATGTTTAAAATTGACTTAAAATTAATAATGTTTTAAACAAAAAAAAACTGTTTAAAATTAAATAAAACAAATATTTTGTTTAAATTTATTACACTTTTTTAATTGCTTCAAATACTCTCACAACCTAAATTACATAGTATTTAAAAAGGAAAAAGTAGTTATTAGTTGTATTGCGAAATGATAAAAGTTTACAAATATTTACGATAAAAATTCTAGAGATTCATTTTGCAGTTTTTAGGGTTGAAAATAGAAAAAAGTAGAAAACAGTTGTGGGCTTTCAATTTTCGTCTAAAAATGTTTTCTACATATGCAATTTCTAATTTCAATTTTATTTTTTATTTCTTATTTACGTCCTTGAAAATTGTAACTAATTTACCAGCTTTTTCTACTTCTAATGGATATCTTAATTTAGAATATACAAAATTAAATGCACTAAATAGACGTTCTAAGGTATAACGTTTCAAAAACGTCCTTAATTTTTCAGGTTAAGCAAATAGAGAAACGGACCAAACTCTATATTCAATTACCAATAATAGTAAAACAGTGGTCTTACAAAACATTTAGAATGAAATTAATGTCGTTTTTAAAAGATGATGCATTCTATTCTACTGACGAATTTTCAGAATTTTTGAAACACAAGCATGTTTTTTCTTATGGCCACCCTACCACTTTCTCAATTAGTTGTACTTATTTGTATATCTGACTTTTGTAAAACACTTGATTGTGTTATTGCGACAATAAAAATACAAAGATTCGAACTCATATTGCCATTTGCTACAGGTAATTTTCTACAGGCTGCCTAAATTTATTTATGTTGATCTGTTGATGTTTAATAAATGCAAACGACATATTATATTTCAAAATATAAAAAAATAAAAAGTAAATGATTCAAGTACTAGAAAATATCATAAATTTACATATAAAATACCATTTTCGAAAACAAATATTCATAAATTTTTTTTCCTAGAACAATTCAAGAATGAAATAATTTAAATGAAATAAATTTGATAAAATTAATAGGAAATGTGGAAAGAAAGTAAAAGTTAAGATGTAACTTTCTAAAAGCAAATTTTATGTATTGTTAATAATTTTATAGTTATTTATTTTGATTATTAGACCACCAAGTATATTTATATACTGTACATCTAATTTACAATAATAATTAAATAATAAATGCTGAAAGATGTTTACACGAATGTGACTTTAATTTTAAGGTCTCTTTTAAGTCCCATTATCAAACTGGCCCTTAATAAGACAACTAATTTTTTATTATTAAATACATATTATATGTATCAATAATACAAGACACTTACTTCAGAAGTGTTTCTTCTACGCTTAAAACCACAAAAATCAATTTAAAACATCAAGTAAAAAAAACATGTTTAAAATCCAATTAAAAACAAACCCTTTGTTTTAAACAAAGTGTTTGTTTTTAATTGGGTGTTTTAAACATGTTTCAAAACACAATGTTTTAAACAGTCTGTTTTAAACTTTCCAACCCTGTCACTACTTACAACTAGTGGCGCTCGTGACGCCGTTTGCTACCCGCCTAGGCCGCCTATTCCCGCCGCTTTCAAAAATCAGTTTAATATACTGGGTCCCGCATGCGGGACGTATCAGATATTAAGCTGATAAGAACAGATACTACACTTTGATCTTAGCCATAGGCCGAGAAGCGATACGGAACACGGAACAAACCCGCACAAGATTATTTATATTGAGACGGGACGTAAATAAGCGTGAAGTTTAACGAGCGCCATCTAGAAGTCATCAGAAGAACGAGAATCTCAATAACTATTGCTGGAAGTGCTTGCTAAGTGAAAGTGATTATACATACTTTCTTAAATATGAAATTATATTATAACATTGCAAATAATACATCATTAACAAATAGACAAATTTAGTTACTTTATAAGTCTATAAGAAGTGGAGTTAGCAAAATTTATTTACTAATAAATTAATGGAATTGCAATTTGTTCAATAATTTTATTTTATTATTAGGATTCATGATGAGTATTATATGTATAAATTAATAACTTAAGATGCAATATTTTGTCAACTGATTTTCATTTTATTATTGGTTTATCAATTTATTTTGTCAACTTTTAATTTTGTAATTGTTTAATTTTTACATTTTAAGGCAAACTTTAATAAAATACCATTGCAATGCTAACAAATTGTTTAATTTATAATGAATAGGTGTACGTCAATGTATTTTTCGAGTTTGCTAAATAATAAATATTAAACTATTATTATTATCATTTAATGCTAACCTGTTCTCTTTGTAAATACATATAGTTATATCATATACTTGTAATAAATGTTCAATTGTTTAATTCTTTCTAAAGTGTAACTGAGGCGATTAGATGGAAAGGGGTGTTTAAGTGACTTTTTCACACAAATCGAGTTATGTGCATAAACACAAATTTATCGAATTTTTAGAAGCAATCATAAAAACATATTACAGTCTTTTTCTATTGCTTTTCCCCTTTTGTCAAATGTGTTTCCGAATTTGTCATATGACTTTCCAATCCGTTCAAAGTATAGTAGGCGTGTAGACTGGGAAAGTCATTTGACAAATTCGGAAACATTGCTACCTACCTGTGACGATAGGCAGTAGTTTATACACCGGATTGGGTTATTCCGATGTTGCCAGCTAACTTCAGTGGGACGGGGGGGTGGGGGGTTCAAATCCAAACCGCGAAGGCCAAAACAAAATAGGCGCCACTTAATTTTTTTTGTACGGGGAACGGTGAAAAATTAAGAAAACACGTTACGTCCAACACACATTCTATTAACACAAAGAAATTTTCTTCGTATACAAAAAAAATATATAAACGATTATTCAATAAGTATACATAAATACAACCGACACAAGAGAGAAAATAAAACCAAACGAGACAAATCCTACATTCTCGACTTCGAACTCCGCATAAATCTAATTAATCTAATATAAAAAACAAGTTTCTTTACATATCCTAATGCCGATGACGACGTCATTTAAGTCGTTACATGAGTATACGCAAAATCTCGTGCACAATCGCGGCTACTTTGAAATCACCGTATGTATATTGCTACTGATAATAATAATTAAATGGATCCGACCTGATACACAGCATCAAATGTCCGTCGTCGATAGCAGAGGTGGTCGGCAGACACGCACTTCCGTGGATGGCCAGCCTTCCGGTCATCGTAGCAAGGTTACGGCGCAGACGCGATGGCGGAGGAACGTATACTCAACGGCGTAAAGCGGCGAGTCCACAAATGATCCGGGACCACGAACGACGATTAATGCCAAAATAGCTAACGTTAGAAACAACTTCTACTAGAGCCCAGGATTATCACCCAGGCTGCCACAAGTCGCAAAGGGATGCGGCTTTCTCGTCCCCCAGATGGATCAAATAGATTCGGCGAATAGCCGTTCACATGCACTTTCACCCTCTTCGGTGAAACGGGCACATACCCAAAACGTTAACAAAGAAAGTGTGACCCAAGAGGCGATTGAAACTTTTATGAAATGGCGGCGTACTTCTCGATCGGCAGAAAAGAAAAGAACACCAACGAGAGAGACACATTCAATTTTACCATTGGCGGAACGGCTTGACAACAGTGCGGACCAATTGCCGGAAAGGGCAAAGATCACGAATAATACGCGTCGTGAAGTAGGACTTCGTTATAATTTGTCCAACTTCTCACATACGCGCGATTTTGACCCTAAGTAAGGATGGACTACTTATATGAAATGAATTTGCTTATTTAAATGCGGTTTCTGTTGGTGTGAATATGTTAGAACGAAATTTTGAGAAAATTACGCCGGCGAAATACGGTGTATTCCTACATTCGGTGTAGGAAGAATGTAATGCGTACAACGACGCGTTCCAAGAAACAATCCGGAACGTCGAATTATGCATATACATGGTGTGTTTAGAACAGAAATGAAAAATGAACGGGAGCAATGCATATACATGGTGTATTCAGAACAGAAATGGAAAATGAACTGTAACAACATAATTGACAAAAGGGGAAAACCAAAAGAAAAAGACTGTAGAAGGCAAAATATATTTATCTCATTAATTTTTATTTGGCCGTGATTTTTTTATAGATCTTTGAACTTCTTATTGTCAAAATCACAAAAGTTGCACTTACACCACTTTGCTTCTGACCGCCTCAATTTTATTTTATTATTATTCTGAATTTCTTCTTTATTTTCGACGTCAAAAAATATTTTTGCAGAGAAAATGTCTGGTTCATAACAGCTCGATTCCTCTTCGAATTTTGTTGTCACGTTCATGACGCGACAAAAACATCGCACCGTTCTTGGGACAGTTTAAATTAAATATTTTTCTAGATAGAAAGCAATAGTATATTACATAACGAGAGTTGTAAATAGCAAATTACGCACGGTGGAGAAATTGCGCATGAGCCGCGCAGCGGCGAATGCAAGTAATTCCATAAGTGCGTAATTGCTTTACGATTCGAGTTTTGTACTATACTTTATCTAGGACTACAAAAATTACCTTCAAAGTAATCAGCAATGACACTTGCAATTTCGACGACTGTCAATCTAATGTGATGCGTCTACGTAGATCTAACTACACTGACCGGCAAAAAAAACCGGCCACCACAAAAAAAATTTAAAAATCGAATCTAAAGACATATTTCAAGACGACATGGAAAGTTAACTTGATTAAATTTCATAATCCGTACTTTTAAGATGTTTGATTTATTCCCACCTTTATTTTTAAAGGATAAAATCAGTTTTTAACGAGATTCAGAAATTTTTGTTGTTTACCCATCAGCAGTTCATGTATTGTCTTTTATGATTTATTTGCCTAAAATCAAGGAGGTTTCTTTGCATTTTTTTAAAATGGAGTGTGACAGTTAAAGAGCTACGCAATTGAAAAAAAATGCCGTTAACTGTTGAGGTTGTTGCTCGTATTGTTGGTTTAATTGAAGATGGTCGTAGCCAACGTTACGTGTCTCGTGCACTGGGAATACCCCGTACCACCGTACAGGATGCCTGGAACCGGTATTTGGAGACTAGCAGCTGCACTAGGAGAGCAGGATCCGAAAGAAGAAAAGCAACAACTGCAGTTGATGACCGTTTTGTTGTGCTCAATGCACTAAGGGATCGGAGATCAACGGCTGTTCAACTTCAACATCGCCTCCAAACAGCTCGTGGAGTTGAAATAAGTGAGAGGACAATAAGGAGAAGGCTCGTTGAAGGAGGTCTAAAGTCACGGAGACCTGCAACAGGCCCAGAATTATTACCAAGACATCGTCGAGCACGGTTGGAATTTGCACGACTTCATTCAAATTGGACTCCTCACCAATGGAGTAAAGTTCTCCTAACTGATGAATCGCGCTTTTGTCTACGCTCGCCTAACGGTCGCGAAAGGGTGTGGAGAAGACCAAATGAACGGTACACAGACTGCACAATTTCCGAAAGGCGATCTTTTAATGGTGGCTCTGTTATGGTGTGGGCAGGTATTTCGTCTGAGGCACGTACCAAACTTCTTTTTGTGGAAAATGGGGCTTTAAATGCCCACCGATACGTGGAAGACATTCTGCAAGAAGCTGTCGTGCCCTACTCTCACTTTATTGGAGATGGATTCATTCTAATGCACGACAATGCCAGACCACACGTGGCACGAGTAGTGGCTGACTTCTTAGATGAGGTCGGAATTCAGAGACTTAACTGGCCAGCATGCAGCCCTGATTTCAATCCCATTGAGCACTTATGGGATCAACTTCAAAGAGGCATCTGTCGTCGCCCGGCTTTGCCAGACACACGGCAAGATTTAAGAGCAGTGCTTTACGAAGAATTTGAGGCAATACCTCAAAATTCGTTGACACATTTGATTGATTCGATGCCTCGACGTTTAAATGATGTCATTCGAGCACGAGGAAGTCATACGCGTTATTAACCGTCACCAGTAACTTAACTGAAGACATTTCTTTTCAATTTTCGAACTGCCGTTTTTGTTATTTTTTTCATATTAAAGTTAATTTTGTTTAATCTCCTCTTTTTCTTGAGTAATTTTTATGTTTTTTTGTTAATAATGAATGGTCCTTTGATATAAAGTACATCTCAAATTAAATAAACCAGAATATCAATGGTTTTGTTATATATTTTAGGGTGGCCGGTTTTTTTTGCCGGTCAGTGTATAAGCGTGCGTAAAGTAGGTGCGTTGTGCGTTTTTCTTACTTTACGCACTTTACGTTTGTAAACACCGGCTTACTTAGTTTATGTATTGTACGTAATTCGTCATTTACAGTAGTGGTCGTAGATAAAAATAAATTAAATATAGAAAAGAAAAAAAAAAGCTGCATTGGCCGGGAATCGAACCCGGGCCGCCCGCGTGGCAGGCGAGCATTCTACCACTGAACCACCAATGCTTCAATTTGCCTGTTTTTAATACTTTATATTTTAGTTCAATTTCTATAAAATTTTAAATTAGGAGTACATTTTATTTTTATATCGAGTGATTTTTTAAATTATTTTATCAACTCTTGCCATGAATTTGGGCGGCATGTCTTAGCTTTACTGTAAAACAGCAACAAGAGATGCTAATACCTCCAAGAGCATTTTGACATAAATGTACTTTGCGTCTTGCTAGTCTGTTTCAAGGAGACTTCTGTTTACGTTATTTCCATGACAACGGGCGCACTTTTCATAACCTACTTATAAGTGGGATATGAAAAGCAAAGTAATAATAGGTGGTACTCGTAAAAATACCCTTAGGGCCGGTCTTTTAACTTTCTTGTAAACTCCCTTTTTACTAAAAAGAACATTAAACTAGTTGCTATAGCAACGCGTATTCATGTGATTGAGATAGATGCATTCGTCTAGTTAATCCGAAAGAGATGCATATTGCTTGAGAGGCACCTATAATCAGTTACAAGAGAAATAAGTTTACAAATAACTTAAAAGGAAGTTAAAAGATCGGGCCTTAATAAAAATATTAAATGTTTGTTTATTTGTCTGTTTAGAGTACGGATCAAGTAAGGAACATACGTGAACATGCGAAAAAATGAGAGCAATACACGATGACAAAACTTTTTGTACACTTGTTATTTTTACAATAAGTAGTTAATTTAGTCATTTATATCCATAAAAAAATTAAAAGAATCAAATTTGCTCTTGAGTTCATAACTGTTGCATGCACATGAAAATTTGAGGCGATTTTTCACTTTTTTGATGCAAGGCTTTTTTTACATAAAATTTTGTTACCTATCATTTTTGATTTCTTGATATTGCAATTCTAATAAACCCAATTTAGGCTAAGTAGACCGAGAAGTTCAAGAATTGCAAGTAGTTTTTATTTTAAATTCATTTAATAACCATACTCGACATTTTTCGTCAGTGGCGCATTCAGCAATTTGTCACGGAGGGGGCTTATAAATAATAATTGTAAGAACATACAAGGGGTCGCCGGGTGGCTTAGCGGTAGCCTAGCCGACTTTGTAGGTCGTGTCGCTCAGGCGGCGCAGGTTCGAATCCCGCCTTTAGCCATGGATGTTTGTGGTGTTCAATGACTTTGACCCAGCTTTAATATATCTTCGTGATTGTCTGGAATGGCTTATATGGCCGAAAGACATTAATTGCAGCATTGCTGCGCAAAGCAAACAAGAACATACAAGGATATACATATTAAATAATAAAGATACATAATATGAATTTATACCGAACTAACATTACAAAACAAAATTAAGTTAATGTCACAGTATAAAGATTACACAGTAGCGCGACTCTCATGAAAATTAAATTCGCGCATAACATCCCGTGCAAGATCTGAGTTACAATCTCGGGATGCAGAGCTCATTCATTCACGGCTCTGGTGCCGAATGGATCTTTATAATTATGTTAATATACATTATTTATGCCTTGTTTTTTTTTTACCACGTCCACTAAACACTACAATCCGGCCCTGTTGTGTGAGCACGTGTAAATTTACATTTTACAACAAAATCGCTCACACTTAAAGCAGAACAAACAGTTCGACACATCCCCTTTAATCCACTCGAGGTCAATGAAAATCCAGTAAAGAGATCAAAGTGCCGACAAGCGAGTTGCGCTACTGTATTCTTTATACTGTGTTAATGTACTCCATTACATTTCTTGTACTTGCACGTAATCGAATAAAAAATTCATTCGAAAATAAAATATTTCATACTGAAAATTTTACAATAAAATAAAAAATTCTATTCACGACAAAAAAAGACGAAAACAGACAAAAGACAATCAACTAAAATAAAGTTGATCATAGGACATAGAGATAAAAGAAATAAAATTTGAAGTGAGGGAAATTCGACAGAAAAGCGTTTTCAGTCGTTGATTTAAAACAAAATGAAAAAATTCAGTTCCGTCCACCACAAAAAGAAAGAGAACGGGAAACAAAAAAAGAAACAGAAAACAAAAAACGATCGATTGAAACATAGTCCGTTAGCAATATTTAAGAAGCAAAACAAAAAATGATTGGTTGAAGTAAAGTTGTTAACATCACCTGAAAAAGAAAACAAAAGACGACCGCAACAATTTCAAAAACATCAAAATTCGAAATGGAAAAAAAAACAGCAAAATCTGACAAAATAGTATATTATACACCTAGGTAGAGAAGTCTAGTGTTATAACCCGAGGGTATGATTACATCCCTAAGCCCTTAGGGCCGAGGGATGTAAAGGACCGAGGGTTATTTATAAGACTTCTCTACCGTGGTGTATACAGGGATATCCACATAAACCGTTCGTTAAAAGTTTTCAAGGTTGCAGTTCACGTAGATATATGAAATTTAAGGAGCAAGGGTTTTCCGTAGAGATCTCTTTAAATAAAATAAAATTGTCTTTCTATCACTTCCGGTTGTACCGGAAGTCGCTATCAACTCGCTTATTTTAAATGGAATGCTATATTTTTTATCACGTTTTTGAATTCTACATGTAAAAATATGTTAAATTGCAATACATTTCCCTATCTCTAAAATGCATCATTTTTGAGATATTTTGAATTTCCTTAGAAATTTGGATTCTGCAATCTGATTTTCAAAAAATTATAACACAGCTGTTATTGAAGCAATTTTATTTGTAATAGCTAATATTGTAGTTGAAGCTTTAAGGTTCTTAAAAATTCCATCAGCATAACCTATTAAGCTACAGGGTGTCTAAAACGCACCGCTCCACTCGAAGATATTCAAACACAGAAAAATACTTTTTTTCAAATGGAATGGCCGATATTTTAATGCACCATTGTATGTGGAATCAAATGCTGCGTCGAACTGTACTAGCATTCCCTATACCTAACTTTAACAGTTTTTGAGTTATGAAACATTTTCGATTTAATTCATAGAAAATTACAATTTTAATAGGTCAAATATTTTTAATTTTATTAAGATAGCATGGAAATTATAACAACGATTACTGTTATTACAAATTTTGTAGTCAACCAAAGAAAATAGAATTTGGCAAGTGGAAATTCACAAATTTTAATATTTCTTTAATCATCCTTCTCTTAGGACGCTTGTGATCTTATAAAACGAAAAAGTATGAATTTCATTACTTTAAATTGAAGATTAAAATAGCTGCTAGTTTGCAATTCTCCGGATTAGCGTGAAAGTATTTTAAAACCATTGTCGAATTATCTTCGTTATTTGTTACTGATCTTCGTACATTTTATTTTTCCAAATTGTATAAAGTTAGGTTCAAACTTTCCAAACTGTGTTTTATTCATAGGAGACAAGAGGAGTACATTTGATTGAACACACATTCTCTGCTCTGAACAATTTTAGATCATTCTTCATGAATTTAAAAAATAGATTTAAAATATCAGCGTTTGAATAATTTTGATGTTGATTCTCAACTTTTTTTTGCTTTTGCTTAAAATTTGTAGTAACAGGAAACGTTAAATCCAATTGTTTGTTGTTTTCATAACTATATCAACAAAATTAGAAATATTTAACCTAATAAATGTAAATTTTTATGTATTAAACCAAAAATATCTTATAACTGAAAAACTGTTAAAGTTCGACACAGCATTTAATTCCACATACGATGGTGTATTAAAATATTGGTCGTTCCATTTTAAAAAAAGTATTTTTCTGTGTTTGAATATCTTCGAGGAGATTTATACCTGAAAGCGTACGTAACATTGATGTTCATTATTTAGCGGTAAATAATAAAATTATTTACCTCAGGTCGAGAAATTGTTTTTCACAGCAACCTAACACATGTCAAAATGACCGGCTATAGTACTAGTAGTGGAAAATAGTAGATTTATATTATAAGGGAGAGAAATGGAAAATTATACATGAGTGAGAATTTTGGCTCACATGAGACAATTCTCACGAGTGTATAATTGCATTTCGCTCACGTGTGATAAATATACGACGTTTTGTCCAACAGTTGCATTTTTTAACAGCAAAGAATCTTGAAAAGATATTTTTCAAGTGGCATTTACCTAAAACGTCAAGCAGTCATGGTCGGTCGTCATTGATAGTTGTTGATTTTGCACTCTGAGTGACTAAAATTAAATTTTAGTCGCTAGTGATTGAAATTTGATTTTAGTCACTCGAAACTAACGTATAAAACACCTAAAAAGATGCAACTGTTGGACAAAACATATAACGTAGGCAGAAAAATTACTGAGCTAAATTAAATTCAAACCGAATTATACCACGTGTTCACCAAGTGTGGTTTTCTTTTGTGGCGTTTAAACCATTTAATATAGAAAAATATTTTATCCTGTAATAAAAAACTCTGCAGTATTATTAGTAATAAGTAAAGGCAACCCGCTTACTTGATTTAAAATAAAAATATTAAATTTTTTAAATAATTTTTTATGTAGATATGGGTTGTGATACACGGTTGAAAGGAGAAAAAAAAATGCTATTTAATCGTACAAAAATTCAATATGACGTCCATTTAAAATAAGAAAGTTGCTATCAATATCTTGACAGCTGCCATCTTGAATTTTATTTTGATTGTATTTTCAGCTGTATTTTATCAAACATAGTAACTTTTATATAAAACATTTTTTCATATTTTTTATAATTGCGAAGTTATTGGACATTAAAGAAAATAGCGATTTTCAGTTTTTCTGCGATAATATCTGAACTATTCGGAATTTTCAAATTTTCTCAACGGAATCTGGATCAGCACATAAAGCTGCAAAATATTGCCCATTTAACCAAATCTCTATCTTCACTAATAAGAAAGTTACCCATGGTAACCTACTCAATCTGGGACACACTGTATACGTTAAATTTATTTGCACTTACACAGGGTGTTCATTTTACAGCGAGTATCTTTAATATTTCAAATGGAATGCCCTATATATTATTACGTTTCTTGATAGATCTATCAATTTGGAAAATATTAACATATTTCTATACTAAACCTAGTATTTGCCGAGATAAATGTCATCAACGAAGAAACATCTTAAATGCAAGCCCTTATTAAATTGCTTCCAACATGCTTATTTGAGGAGTCTTCATTATCAGTTATTAACGTGTAATTACACATGCTTTAAGCTAAGTAACACTATATTAAACAAACCTGAAAACTACACAGTTTGTTGGTGGCTGGCAGTTCTTTCTGCTGAATTTAGAAGTGAAATATTTGAAGTTTTTCTTATGGAACACCCCATAAGTAAAATCATCAACCGATGTAGAATTAAATTTGCTATCTTTTTCCCAAACAAAGTCCTATACCTAAAATCTACGGTTTGTGAGATAATTCTGGTTTTCTTTTTGCTTCATGATTTATGTTATTTTTACGGTGATGTGAATGTCAACAAAATTGTCTTTTAGCTTTTAAAATTTATATTCAACGACTTCCTGATAGAAGACAGTCAAATGCAAAAACTTTTCGTAAATTAAAGGAAAGATTTGAAAGAACAGGCAGTGTTGCAAATGTTATTTCTAATAATATTAACTTACAGGCACCCTAAAAATGATAAAAATCATGAAGCAAAGTGAAAACCAGAATTATCTCACAAACCGTAGGTTTTAGGTATAGGACTTTGTTTAGCAAAAAGATAGCAAATTTAATTGTACATCGGTTGATGATTATAGGTAAGGAGTGTTCCATAAGAAAAACTTGAAATATTTCACTTCTAAATTCAGCAGAAAGAACTGCCCGTCACCAACAAACTGCGTAATCCGCAGGTTTGTTTAATATCGTGTTACTTAGCTTAAAGCATGTGTAATTTCACGCTGATAACTGATAATGAAGACTCTTCAATTAAGCAAGTTAAAAGCAATTTAGTAAGGGTCTGCAATTTAAGATGTTTCTTCGTTGACGGCCTTTATCTCGGTAAATAGTAGGTTTAGGTATAGAAATATGTTAATAAAATATTTTCCAAATTAATAGATTTATCAAAATTCATCATAATAATATACATATAGGGTATTCCATTTGAAATATTAAAGGTACTTGCTGACACTTCTAAAATGAACACCCTGTGTAATTGCAAATAAATTTAGCGTATAGAGTTTTTTTATTAGAGGATGATAGCGTTTGAATATCTTTTCTGTATTAAATGGTTTAGACACCAGAAAAGAAAACTACACGTGGTATAAGATCAAGAGTCACTCTGATAGTGTTAGATGGAAATAAATCCGTAGCTGACGAGCAAGGGATAACGGTGTTAACTTGCGCAGAGAAGCAGGAATGGCGTTGAAAAAGTACACAACATTATAAGAAAAAGACCTTTTAAATATTTCAAGTTGATGTATCGGTGGAGTTAACAGCCCTTTGTTTCTGATGTTAATGTTGTGCACATCTGTTCTAAATGTTAGCTTCCCATATAGATAAGTCGGCTTTTAAAAAAAAATAATTTTATGATAAAATTTCATAGAACAAAATTCTGCTCTACGTGACATTTTTAACCATCCGGCCCATACAAGTGTGTGCGATATTCTGTCATATTTACGAATACTATAAATAAATCTCTAGCAAGCGTTCTGTACACGCCGAATTCTAATTCTATCCACACTGTCTAGGCAATGATAAGAGTGTACAATGATGAGAGAGTACAAGAGATTCACAGAATTTTTTTCTCAAAGGAATAACTAAGCAATCCTTACAACCATAAACTAATTTAATTTAGTATCTAAATGCAGCCCTAAATCTCGGGTAGAGTCAGAAATAGGAATAACATCATTGTTAATTTTGATCTTGATAGCATTAATAACAGAAGCTCTCGACTTAGTACGACCAAACACTAGAATTGAAGTTTTTCTACTATTTATGCGAAGGCAATGCTTAACAAAAAGATGAGTAAAGCCTAATCCACAATTGCCCGGGAACGAAAACGAGAACGGGAACGTTAAAAAAGTTAAATCATTTCATAATCGTACAAAAGTGTCCACAATGCATCAGTAAATACGGTAACGCTAATAAAGCTCCGCAACGGGAACGTATCAACTTTTACGTTTTCGTTGCGGAGCGGATGCATTGTGGACACTTGTACGATTTATGTAATGTAATGATTTAACTTTTTACACGTTCCCGTTCCGATTCCCGTTCTCGTTCCCGGGCAATTGTGGACTAGGCTTAAGGGATCGCAAGTCCTCATTTACGCTAGTAACGGCAGCATCAACCTTTTCTTTATTGAATGAGTAATAAAACTGTGTATCATCAGTATAGAGGTGATATTTACAGTGTATACCCTGTATAGGCTAAAATGTTTTCTTTCTGTCACCGAGTTGCGTTGTTTAGGTCCTTTACTCATAAAAATATAAAGAAAAGTTATTCTTAAAATTGTCAAAAACACCTGTAAAGGAACACTTATACCTAATAAAGAAACATTGGAATGCCAGTAAAGATACAGAGTGTATAACAAAATTTATTAACTAGGTATATGTAGGTAGTACCTATTACAATAATAAAACCTCTTCTACTGCTTTTTCCAAAGAGTTGTGAGAATAATTGAAGCGCTTGAGTTTTAGTGTAGGCTCCACTATCTACAACCAAAAAAATAAATTGCATCACCCAATGAAGAAACACATTCAAACCAATAAAGCAACAACTTAAAAGGGTACTTTTTTACAGGATACTCTTACAGTATAAAACTAAAATTTAGTAAACCTTCTAATTTATTGTACATTAAAGAGGTAGAATATAGTAAGAATATAAAAAACTTTGAAACGTTAGTAAGGGACGTTTTGTTTCTTCTCTACAATTATACTTTTCACGAGATCCAGTAAAGAAACACCCCAAAAAATACATTAAGTTTTACAAATTGACGTTATTTAGCATTAAAAACGTTTCATTTTAACTATTGTGATTATTATACCATTGAAACTTGGTAAATATTGATCTGGAACTAAACTATTCCATTGTAAAAGGTAGCTTGCCTACTTACTTATCTTACTAAATATTTTCATGCACAAATCACATCTCAATCAACACCCTTACAAAAGAGATTGAGAACCGTGTAAAGAAAATTGAAATAGCGTATGTAAACTTGTGGTTGGAGAGAAGAATATACAACCAAATGAGAAAAAATTAGCAGTACGTTTCAAATTATTTAGTTTTCTTAATATATTTCAGAATGTATGCATTGTTCCTTTACTGGATCAGTTTCTTTACTGGTGCCACGACCCTATTTATGAATGCAAGAAAATGAATATTCCGTACTTTTGATTCTAACAAATAATTTAGCGACTCTTCCCCAGAATACAAAATATGTATTAGGAAAACTATGAACAATTGTTTATTGTATTGTACTCCTATATTATTATAACACATATAGCCTTTCATGGCTAACCTTTATCTAACATTTTAAAAATCATACGGTACTTTCATTGAAAGTAATCGAATAGGTACCTACCTGATTAATAAAGTTCGGATTTTTATGCACAAGAAATGTTAAAAATATGCTCATAAATATGTCACGTTTTTCCAAAAAAATATGTCAAAAATATGCTCTCGTACATAAATTTATGCCCTTTTATGCATGTTGTTTCTGATGAAATAAAACAAGTAATAAAAACATGTCTACATTTAAGCACAAAAAATTTTAGAGAACATATTTCATTATTTATGATACATTAAATAAAAATAATAATAATTCTATTTATTAAATATGATCTAAGCAACATAACGCTTAAAACTATTCAGCTTCCAACTTAATGTATGCTATTCTTATTATGTCAGTTGACAATCAAATGTTTTTCTAAGTTTTCCACATTACATTTCTGCCGTTTATCTGACAATATATTTCTATATGTTGAAAATATTCTTTCGACATCCACCAACGTGATGGGTGCATATTTAAATGCTGCAACATGGTGAGGATCTATATCATTATCTTCAGTAGATTCTAATGATAAAATATTTGATATTCGAGTTAATTGTTTAAACACTTAATGAAAACACTAAAATAGCGAATTTTACTTAATGAAAACACTAAAATAGCGAATTTTCACAAATTTTATTAGTTTAAAACATGACAATTGTTTCGACACACAGTGTCTTCGTCAGATGTGTATTGAATCTGCGTTAATTTACTTACTGAAGGATAATTTATACCTACTGCCACAATCCTATACTAAGAAACTGAGTTGGCAAATCTAAAAATATTTGAAGGGTTCATTATGCAGTGACACGGGCTTATTTTTAACAGCGGTGGTTTGTGTAAAATATTTTTCTGTGTAAAACTACTTTTCAAACTTTGAATTCAAAATCTTACATACTGAAAATAAAGGTAGAAAATTAAATTTTCTTGAATCTTTAGAAATTAATAAACTTAAAAACTCTAATTATTTTATAAATGACCAAACAGAATTAAATAATTCACCCTTATTAAATTTATCTCGTAATTGAACATTTGTAAATATGTAATTTAGATAACTTGTTGATTGTTTTGTACATTTTCTTCTTTTTCCGTCTAATTAAGTTTTAGATTTTTCAAATCCCTAGTTTTACACAGGAAAATATTTTACACAAACCACCGCTGTTAAAAATAAGTCCGTGTCACTGCATAATGAACCCATCAAATATTTTTAGATTTGTCAACTCAGTTTCTTAGTATACGATAATTGTGGCAGTAGGTATAAATTATCCTTCAGTAAGTAAATTAACGCAGATTCAATATACATCTGATGAAGACACTGTGTGTCGAAACAATTGTCATGTTTTAAACTAATAAAATTTGTGAAAATTCGCTATTTTAGTGTTTTCATTAAGTGTGATAATGAATTTCCATCAAGTAAAGGCCGAATCAATCCAAATAATAGTTTAAAACCAACGTTATTGGTTGTTACGCTATTAAATTTCGTAAGTGTTGTTTTTCCAATTTTGCCTGGGGCCATTTTTAACAAATTTTCGAAATCTGATACAATTACAATATTGAGTTTATTAAACTTACTTGCTATTTACTTAATATTCTCCATCACTATGGAACAGCTCTGAATGCGCGTCAATACTGACAACCTTTCGTTTTAAGTAAAAATCAAATTGACAAGTTATTAATTTTTCTTGTCCAGCTTAATTGTGAGTATTCTGTTCAATAACAAATAAATAATGAACTATTTTATAAATTCTATTAAAGGTTTTCAATTAAAAATTGACTAAAATTTCACCAAAAACAGTTTCACAATGACCTCCATTGTGAAACTGTTTTTGGTGACACAATGAATTAATTGTGAACGCAAAGTAGAAAATAGTATATTATTTTACGAGTTTCACAAGAAGGCTTATTGTAACACGAGTTGGGGCACTCCGAGCTTGCTACGCTCGTCGTACCCCAACGGAACTAAAATTTCCCCAAAAACAGTTTCACAATGAGCTTCATTGTGAAACTGTTTTTGGTGTCACAATGAGTTCATTGTGAACGCAAAGTATAAAAAAGTAAATTGTTATTGGTAATATCGTTGAATTCTTAACCTACTTTACATTCGAAAAATAAAATTGTCCCAGATTTATTTGAACAAAACTGTACAAGATTAAAACTTGACAGAAACTACAAAATCTTTATAAAAACATTATACCGAAGTAACATTACAAAACAAAATTAAGTTGGTGTTCTCCATTCTTTGCAAAACTGAAATTATATTAATAAATTCTAGTGCCACATAGCCTGGCTCTGGGGGGAGCTTCAGCCTCCTTAGCCCCCCCCCCCCCGTGGGTGTGCCTCTATTTTTCATGACATAAGTAGTTACGGATTTTAAACAAAATCAAACTATTTAGAAAAAGAAAGCGGAAGATGATCATAAAGAAACGAAATGCTTGGTTACAATTTTGTACTGAATCTATTAGACGCAGAAACAAAAAAGAACCTGCAGAAATTTGTGTCAAAATTTTAATATAGCTAATTTATATTATAATAGAGACATAAAGCAAAAAAGAAAATCGTCCTTTTTTAATATTCTCATCTGTATCTCAATAAGTAAAAGAAAATCGATTCTGTTAATAGATGCGAATTTCTTCCATTTAATCAAATCTATATACTAATCTTTTGCAGTTTAGATCAATTGGCAATACGAAGTATCCAAAACCAAAACTTTATTTTTTTATCAACTGAGCTTATGCCTTCAGAAGTACATTTTCATCTATAACTACACTGCTCTCTAATAGCATTAAATCAAATTTATTTTCAGTTTTCAAGACTTTCAAACAAATAAGCGGGGCTTCCAAACTTATTAAAACTAGTTTCAACACAAGCAATAAAATTGAAACTCTTTAAATATGCTTCTTTATTAACAAACAAAAACCTCTGCATAAATAACACAAGTATAACAATTTTATTGAAATCTTCAAGGCCTCAGTAACTTTGATTTACTTATCAATATGTAATCAACGAAAAATTAAAAGTTGAATTTCCAATCAACGTAATATTGAGGTTACACAAATAATTTTTACTTTTCAGTTTTGAATGAAATTCGAAAAACGGACCCCATAAATTAGGCAATGAATATAATAAAACAAAAACATATATAGATAATACATACATAAATAAATATATACAATTTTTTTTTAAAATCAGCCTCCAAAAACTTTGCAATTAAGTCATTATATTCAGCAGTCTTTGAGCTGGACGTTCAAAAATAACGCGAAAATTAACATTTAAAAAAATTATTTAGTAACAAAATCATTTTAAAAAGGTGTCATATACAAGTTAGTAGACATAACATGTGTAATATTATAAAGCTCGTCATTTCTCAGCAAATGCAATTACTTTTTTTCCGGTTGCAAGTCGTACCAAGAATTCAACGCCTGCGTTAAATTGTTTTGGGATAAATCTATGATGACCTGGAAAAACAAGATTTAATACTTCGGTTAACACCGCTTTTAAAGTCACCTGTCCCATAACGTTGCTGCTCGAGTAAAACAACTGTTTCTGAGTGCAGACGGTCACTTCAAGCTGCTGAGTGTTTAGTTCACCTTGGGATATCAAATATTCGAAAGTTTCATCAAAAATTGGATTGCAGTTGTCCTTTACGACCTGCAAAAATAAATAATAGAAAAACTGAAATGGCTCACAGAACGCTGAAACTTACGACAGTTTTACGTTTTGTGTCTCTGGCCCTGTCTGGTAACAAATACAGTTTGACGTAAGGATCAGGAATATTTGAAGGATCCTTCAGTGGTAAGTTACTACAAAATAATAATTGCATACATAATTTTCACTCAAAGTATACCATCAAGTACATAGAAAAGTAAACGATTGTAAATCCTGGCTTTGATTTACCGATGCTTCGACAATGTTACTTGATTGTCACAAAAATTGTACTGTAAAATACTAATATAAGACGTGGAATATTGCCTTCTGTTGGTAAACAAACTTTAATGTCAACATAGCAGCCGGTCTTACAAAACTAAAATAATGCAAAAACTACCCTTAAGAGCCGTTTACTTCTCTATGCACCCGATCGCACAATGGAGACTTACGCAACTTGGTGGATTACAACGACTAATCGCTGTCTTGGTACACTGTAACGTAAAGTAAGTTGTATACGACCAAGTCCTGCTTCACCCGCAGACCTAAAAATGTGATAAAAAAAAGATGTTATGAAATCTTTTTTTGAGCTGAAGTACTTACGAAGTCGTGCTCGGGGTACGATGTAACACGGTGTTATTATAACTGGGTGGGACGGACGCCAAGTACGTTACAGCTTCTTCGGCAATATCTTCTTCTACACTTTTTGGAGGATTGTTCGATTCAGATTGAATGATATTGGTAGAGGATTCCTTATCTGCTGATGGTGGTAAAACTTGACGATCTATAATAGAAAAAAAAAATTTTTTCTAATGTTTTATAAGACTACATATTTCGTTTCAAAATTGTATACTACTTTTTTATCATTCTAAAAGTGTTATAACTTGTAACAAATTTTGCGAATTTAAATGTGCTGACAAAAACTAAATAAATAACACAAATTTTACAGGTAATTGTGTATTAGTAAGAATATTTAAACAACACGGCCTCAATTTTCCACCATTTTGTTCAAAAAGCGAATAATTCGAATATGAAATTTGATAAAAGAATGAAGAAACTGTAGAGGTGCTATTTGAAAAAAATAAGATTGGGGGTAGTGTATGAGAGGTTGCTGTTTAGAGGTTACTTTTAAGTACTCTATCGTGAAGAGCATTTTTAACAAAACCTGAATAATTTTTTTATTTTGCCGTTTAAGGCAGATCTAATTTGGGTGACCTGGTATAGGATATTCCATTTAAAAAAACAAAAAATGTATCAAATCGTAAAGTGCAGTTACAATTCGTTTTTGTTTCTAAACTCTAAAATATAATAATCAATAAGCAACTTCTGTATTTAAAATTTTCTCTGGCTCCTAAAGTAAAGCTTCTATAACCCATTCATTATCTATTTACCATCGTAATTTACCATGAAAGTCTACTGAGAATGATAGGATAGGGTTCAAAATACTAAAAAAAAAAAACTTGTACAAAGATGATACAAACTTAGTTTGTGTTTCTGTTACTAACAAATGTATCTACAGGGTGTAATCGAATAAGTTTCACTTATTAATACTGTACGCTCTTCATCACATAAGGAATTAATTCTGCAAATGTCAATGGTCTTGCTCAAAAATTAAAAAAGCGTATCGCCTTTTGTTTGAAAACCTCTGCTCGTTTGTCAGTGCGTCTGCGGTCTTTATAAACACATCGTAAAATGATAAATTCCGCAAATGTCACGGTCACTGGGTCAGTGCCGCCCGCAACACAAGTCCATAACGACATCTTCGTCCATCTGTTTCATTAGATAATCGATAAAATAATCACATCATGACATTTCATAAATTGTAAACAAATAACACACTACTGGCAGATTTCACAAACGTTACTTAAATTTAATCATCCGTTAAAAGTAAACGTTGCCATGGTTACATGTGTTGAAGGTATAGGAATGATTATTCTTAATCGATGATTAAAGTTAAGTGACGTTTGTGAAATCCAGCGTTAGTGATTTAATTTATTAATTTCACGTGATGAAATGAAGAATGCATGTTTTAAGTACATTGATTAGAATCAAATTGATGAAGGAGAATATTGCGGATGAGAACTTTTTTTTGTTCCATCAAATAAATAAATGGATTGACTGCACTTAATAAAAATGGGTAGTTTAACGCTTTCCGTAAGTTTTGAGATGATCATTCTTAAATAACACAGGTCTACACGAATTTTGTGCCTGGGATTTGAGTATGTGATTGTTACAGTTTCAGTGATACTAAAATAAGAAAAAAATTTTTTTTTTCAAAAAAGTTTGCTTTTGGAGCTAGGGGAATGACATTACAAATTTTTAAAAAATCTATTACTTCAGTTGCTTAGATAATAAAAAAAATAAAACAAATGTTACTGAATAACATTTTAAGCAATTTTAATTATTAAAAATTAATTAACAAAACAAAAAATAAGTTAAAAATGAAGACTTTTACTTTTCTTATTATGTTCATGGGAACTTTCTCTCATTAAACACCAAATATGTATAGTCGCCCTTCTTATATATATATATACGTCAAAAAGCGGTCGAAAGATGTCGCTACTTAAAAACTTCATATTTTCGTTATATTGACCTTGATAACGGCGTTCAAAGTTTAGAATATCTTGATGGAAACGTTCTCCTTGTTCCTCTGAATATGCTCGCATGTTGTTTTTTTTCCCATTTGATGCCGACTTTTTGGCGAGCACTGTATATCCAATATATGTATATCGTGATATATATCCTCAAACCTAAGGTTTGAAAAAAAATTGGATTTTTATTATACAGCGTGTCCACCGAGTGCCACGGTCTTCTCTGCCGTCAATAGTATATAAAATAGAAAAAAAATTCAAACAAGCTAGGATGTAACTCAGTCAGCTCTACTTCATAAAATTATTCATAAAATTATTATAAAATTATACCAAAGTTATATTTTTTTAAATGGAACACCCAGTATATTTTTACATATTTCGAAAGTACGCATAACGAATAGGTAATAACCAAAAATTTAGGAAGTTTTACTTAAAAGTTTGTAAGATATTGATTTGATTGCGTAAAATCAATAATAAAAAAGTTTCTTTGGTTATTTGAATTTGAATATACCACCCTGTAGTCAAAAAAACTTAAACTTATGTGTGGTTTCTGAAGATGCTCTAACAGTAGAATTTTTTGTAAAGAATACTTTTTTGCCTAAAATCAATAATAAAAACGCTACTTTGATATCGGCAACACGAAATTAAGAAATTTGAATTTTATAGACAGACTGTAGTTCAAAATTTAAATTTTACGATTGTTTCTGAAGTTTCTTGAGAAGCAGAACTTTTTGTAAAGAATCATCTTTTTACGTAAAATTGATATTAAAAAAGTTTTTCCTCTTGTCAACTCCATCCGGGAACACACTGTATACCAATTGATATATATCCTCAAACCCTGCTTTTAACAGAGACAATGCTTTCTGAATTTCTGATGTTTTCTGAAAAATGACTAATTTAAATTACAAATAACGGATTCTGAAATTAAATTTAATTTCAAATGACACATTCTGAAATTAAATTGACAATTTTGAATTAAGTACATTTGAAAATTTCTGAAATAAATTTGATCTTTTCTGAATTGCAATTGGAAAAGGTGTAATTTAGAGGCAAAACTATGGAATCGGTAATATCTTTCTCAAGACTGCAAAAGCAAAGTTTGAAGGGAATTTATTGTTTTTATGCGTGATAATTAAACAAATGATGAACCAAACCCAGGCACAAAAAAAATATTTTTTTTGTCGACCTGTGTAATTTACTGCCATAAAGTAATAAGGTGCGATTTTATCGCTCGAGTTTAGAGCTCCCGACTTCCTTCCCGATATACGCCTAAAACATAAGCTCAATAAAGAATCAATATAACTGAATTAATATTCATTGTATTAATTCAAATTTTCTACGTATAATAAACATCAAATTCTACACGAAGCTGCAGCTAAAATATTGAAAAGAATAGTTTAAAAACTAATAATTTTAATTTTAAAATGTATATTTGTAGCAAAATTTGACAGGAATTCAACTTTTTTTTTCTAAATAAATTGGGTCTTTTTTTTATAAATAATGACGTCAGCCCCGTGTTATACAGTGAGAATCTTGTAACGCTGCACATAGACGAAAATTACGTGATCAGATAATACATTCTTGAGTCTTATTCTACTTTTTCGACGGCTGTATATACATTATTTTACAATAAATCTAAAGAATAATTTAATTCAATCTGACAATTCAAAATCAGTAGTTTCATTACTAATAACACACGGCAACCATAGCGAATGAAATAAATTTGGAAATAATAATGTAATAAAGCTTCCATTGATAATTACTATGTGCAGTCTTATGAGGTTCTCAGTGTATAATCCTTTTACAACAGATTTACCTTTTTTCCTAAAAGAAAAACTATAAAATATTTCCTATAAACGTGTTGTTCGCAAGCTATGATTTTCATTTAACTTTATTCTCAAACCGAAACATAGATGTTCTCTGGAACTCACGTTTCTAGCAAAATGTCTGATTGGTAGTTGCGACAAAGACAAACCCCTTGCATTTTATGCGTGATTATTTAAAGCAGACCTACATAAAGGAATGCGATCCATCAAATATTCGCGGGAATTTTAAATTTGGAAAAATGGCAGGTGGGTTGTGACAACGTGCTAAGCGTTGTATATGACCACTTTTCCGCCATTTTTGTGTTAAAAGTAAGGATACATAGTTTTTTGCGATTTATCACTGCGGTACGGAACACATTACAATTTATACGAAGCAATAAGCGTAAATAAAACACTTTTTCACTGATTTGACTCCTTTCTTAACAGCTCGCAGCTGTAACTGTCACGGCACTCGTGTTTTTTCATGACCATCTCGCAGTGTCCGCATAATTCTGCCCGCGGCGACTCTTTCGTTCAAAGACGCGAAGAGAGATAACCCGATAAAGTAGATTGTGGTTGCGTTTAAAAGTGTTCTATGTATAAAGCACAGCATAAGGATTACACAGCAGCGCAACTCTCATTAAAATTAAATTCGCGCATAACATCCTGCGCAAGGTCCGAGTCACAATCTCGGGATGCAGAGCTCATTCATTCACGGCTCTGGTGCCGAATGGATCTTTATAATTATGTTAATACACATTATTTATGACTTGTTATTTTTTTACCAAGTCCACTAAACACTACAATCCGGCCCTGGTGTGCGAGCACGTGTAAATTTACAATTTACAACAAAATCGCTCACACTTAAAGCAGAACAAACAATTCGACACATCCCCTTTAATCTACTCGAGGTCAATGAAAATTCAGTATAGAGATCAAAGTGCCGACAAGCGAGTTGCGCTGCTGTATTCTTTATACTGTGGTTTAAAGTGATGTTAATTTTGAAATAATTACAGTACTCTTTTATATGCGAGAAAACAACTTAAACAAAAGAAAAACGACGGAGTCGCTCTGCATAAATTTGCAATAAATTTTATGCAGAGCGACTCCGTCGTTTTTCTTTCATGCAACCGCCACATGGAGAACATAACCTCTTTAACTTAAACAAATATAGTAAAGCAGTAACGCAATTCTGCTAAATCTCAAATTATAGAGTATGTACGGAAGGACATAAATGACATTATGACATTGCGTACATACATAGAAAGCAGCACACTTTAAAATTAAAAAGAATTAAATTTAAATCATAGAGCAAAGAAGAATATACTGGAGTATGTTTAGAAAAAGTCGACAGAGGGAGCGTGAGGGGAGACCACCTTCAGATTACCTTCATAATGGGTTTTTAAACGGTTGACGTTAGATTAGGGGAAAATTCCGAATATTTTTATAATGTTCTCAGTTGCTGGCACCTACAGGCAAGTTAGTGCTAAAACATACATTACTTTTGTTAAATAGATCTTAAAACTGATGAGTTTTGATCTTACTTTTTCTATTATACAACAGTATTTTGTTGTGAATTATGATCTCTCCGTTTTCATCGGTCAATAAATCATGACTACACGAAGTTACAATTACATTTTTGTCACTATTCATTTTAATTTGTATAATTCCAGATGTGTAAACACTACTTTCAGATTTGAAAACATAAACCTAACCTCACAAGGTAACTTTTCCCGCAGTTTCAGAACACGGGAACTCGGGTTTACTAAGGTTACTGTATTGAGATGGTAGCGAATTTTTGTCTCAAGAACGACGGACTTTTCACATCCCACTTGTAAGTAGTGTGAAAAATGCACGCGTCGTCATGGAAATAATGTAAACACAAGACTTGAAACAGGTGAGAGAGACGCAAAATATATTAAAAATCGTGAGTGAAAGAGATGCGGTTTACGCCCAAGATTCTCTCGGAGTAATTTGCGAACGCAATAACATAGGAATTAGAGACCTGCACGAGTAAGTAAAAATGTAGCCGATTAATAATCGCCGATTACCTACGCGGCGATGCGAGTATGTAATCGTAAATGCAGCATCGTCGCATCGCAGGCATCGTAATGATACTACTCATTAGTAATCGTCTGCCACGCAATTTTAAATTGTGCAATTTAATAACGTATTAAGGATTTATATGACAATGCACACACATGCAACTCAATAATACCTCGAAAGGCCGCTAACGATTGTTTTTCATGATTACATAACTAAAAATTACCTAACGATGCCGATACCGATTACTATTCGTCATATGCGTACATGATTATACGTATCATCAATACGCATCGTTGTAATCATCAAATGAGTATTCGCATCGCACTCGGACGATTCTGTATGTACTCGTGCAGGCCTCTGATAGGAATACAACTGACATTTCTCGAATCTCATTTAGTTAAACTTAATGCTGTAAGTGTTTTATAAACAGTGATGAACTGTGGATTTTGTGGACGTTCCAGAATTTTGTAAAATGACTGTGTGTGCCTTAGGGCCAGTTGTAACTATAAAACGAGTTAATCACTCGATGAAGTTAATTGTGTGGTTAAGCAATATCATTGGATACAACTGGCCCTATGACCACAGCATAACCAGCATGGAAACTGTTTGTGGGCACCTTTGATTTGGCGGGGCAAGATTTTTGACCTTGGCGCCATTTTGCGGATGGATAGAAAACTCGAGCTCGCATTTTGTACAGTTGATTACTCAAAACTGAAAAGTCGCAAAGTTTAACAACAAAAGAAGCGCATAAAACTCAACAGATGGAGTTCGCCAAAAGGACGATTGACAGTTATTTTTTTATTATTACGGCTTTATAGGATTAAACAAAAACGTTTCTCTAAAATCTTTCTTCTTACATATTTAAAAAATGAACGTACCATCTGCATTATTTGTAGTAGACGTTGTTGATTCTTGACGTATTAAAGGCGATGATTCATCAGGCTCTTCTGCTTGTATGTCTGTATTATCTTCATGTTTCAAAATCTGTAAAAATATTTTAACAATAATCAAACGATAATTTCAAAAAGAAACAAATAAATGTTTAACTTACTCTTAAATGCATGGACATAAACAACTTGCTTTCTGGACCAGCTCTGAGCAATCCATAAGGTTGTTTCTGCACTTCAAGGTTTAGCTTACGAGCAAGTGTGTTCAAGTTAATATTTAACTGCCCCAATTCTGATCCGGTCTTCTGATCAATGATTTTTAAATAAAGCGTGTCAGTTTCAGGGTTCATCACTAAGAAAGAGAATCCTTGCTCCCAAACAGGATCACTTGTACGCATTTGCACTCCAGTTTGTTTAGTGTCCTTGTAAAGTCTCAATTCAACGTATGGATCGGGTCTACTAGATGCCCTCACTTGCTAAAATTTCACAAATAAATCAATATTAATCTACTGAAAGTCTTTAAAATACTAACAGGTAAATATTTAGCAGAGTCTATGAAGATAGTTAAAATAGCAGTGCTCATTGAGGTCACACGTAAATATTGAGTTTCTTCGATAGCCTAAAACATATTCCAAGCATCAGTATACTCTTGATATTAAAAGGTAGGTACATACAGCTTTCAAATCTGAATAATCCGGGCTCAACTTCAGCCAAGTCAAACGAATGTGCACCATCCCATGTTTCGCTTCCTCCAAAGTTATCCACTACAAGTAAATTTGATTTAATAATGTTTCCGATTAAAACTAGAAGAGAACCTACCATATCATCTTGGCCTTTTCTAGCAACATTTGCAACTTCTATGGTGGCTCTAAAAATTGAAGTCTTACAATTTATAATGCTTGATATGTGCAATAATAGTTATTCGGAAAATCTTACTAAAATAGAATGTAAATGGTTTTAGGCCACACCGCGTATTAAAAAAAAAAGAAATTAAAAACAGTACAGTGCAGCAGAAATTAGATTAATAATAAATTTGTTAAGATATTACATCAAAAGCGTGTATTAGTTTCACACAAGACTGGATTTTATTTATACTTAATAAGAATTTACTATTTTGTTGGAAGTTCTTGAAATAAATTTGATTTTAATAAAGAAAATTCACCTATTTCACAAGTGAAAATCGTAGAAGTACTGAAAAAAAATTGCATTTTCAAAATTTCATAATAAACATAATGGTTATTCTTCTTTCCATTAACGTATCACGTTTACACCGAGTTAACACTACAAAACCATCGTGTATATCATCCCAAAAACAAACCCAAACTGAACATAACAAGAATTAAATTAACCAACTGTTTCCGATTAAGTGTGCCGCACAGAGATCTGGTAAGAAATTAGACTAAATTAAGTGTTATAGTGCGTATATTCTCTTTCATTTAACTGAACTCTGGAGTGCACATTCAACTTTAACAGTAGGTATACATAAAATGATGAAATTTTCTTTTGATTTTCAGTACCTTCCAAGAAAATCATCTCGATTACCGTTGTCTTTGTCAAACAAATTCAGAAGTAGCTGTGTGCCGTAGGCGAACTCCACGCAGCACTATACATAAACACACAGTTAAGCATCTCGCAAAAGAAAAACAGAATATGATTAGCAAAATCACGCCTGACATCTCGAACGCGCGCAGAACTAAAAAAAAAACCCAAATCGTGATTAAATGCTTTCGTGTCTAATCACCTTCCCAGAGGGTCGTCGTTTTGTGTGCCTGGCAGAGCTGGATCCCAATCCCACAATGTTAGGGTTAGCTGCTGGCCTTCTATTGAACTAACCATTGCCTATTTTGAGTGGTATTAAAAAAGAATTTGAAACATGCAAGTAACATGTGCTGTTTAATTTATAACATACATAATTTTTGCATTGTTAAGTTACAGTAATATTTATTAAAACTTCCTAAAAAATATATTAAAAAAAATAAAATTATTATTATTAAAAGTGATATTTAGATTTAAAAAGATCGTATTATCTTTACGTTTCTCTTTTTAGTTTCACTTGACAGCTGTTTTCTTATTATTTTTTTCACCGTAATGTGTGTAAAAGGTAAGATTTAATTTTTTAATTACTTTCTTATTGTTTTATAATAAAAAACACAAAATTTTAAATTGGACTTGTCAATCTGTGCTTAATATCTATTAAAATTAACTAACGTGTACAGAGAATTTAGATACAGTGTAGAAAAGTGCGAAGAGGTGGGTGGGAATTACTCTGATTAATGTTTTCCATGTTTAAAATTACATAACATAAATTTTCGTAGTATGTAAAGTGTAATGTGTAGACCAAATTAATTGCGGTTTCAATTTTTTAATAAACAAAACACCTACAAAAAAAAAGAAACGATGAAAAATATATCAAAATTAGATGTCACTCGACTATTGCAGAAAATCCGAGGACACACTGTTTACGTTAGTTTTCAATAATTGTTCCACTCTAAACAAAATTAATAAGTTAATGTATAATAAGTTATACATTTCGTTGGTTGAAATTATTGAATGTTGACGATACAGTACTTCTGTATTATCAGAATCGAGGGTTAGCATCCAATGAGGTCAATTATTAATTAAATACGGTATTTACGTTGATTTAATTTTCTTCATTTTTACTTCATGTTAAAAAAATAGGTATATCTTTAAAATTTACAGGGTGATTCTTGAATAGATCGACAAAAAAATACTGACGAAAGAAGAAACTTCTCAGAACATGGGAAAAATGTTTTTAACAAATTCTGAGTTCATGTTTCACTATATGCCGATCGATCAATCGATTTGAATGAAATTATGAATTTTTATGTAGCTATCTCCTTCTAACTTTCGTGAAACAGCCTTGTGGCTTTCGTCAAGTCACGTCATTTCGTCGTAGCCGACTTTAAACTTGAAGCGTACGTGGAATTTGTTTTCAAAACAAAATCGATTGTTGCATGTTTAATTTCAAATAAAAAACACGTGTTCGAAACTGCACGCTGTAAAAATGCGGCCCGGTCCCTTCTTAAGGGGCTGGGTACCACCCGGAGAGTTCTTCAGAAATTCGATAGGTGCAGGCGCCATTCAGATGCACTGTAGCTGCACAGACATCATAAAACAAATCTACTTGACATTTTGGATTGTTTCGTTTGGGTTTGTGTATGGAATTTGGGCGCGTTAAAATTGCAGATACATGTTCAATTTGCGTAAAGAAATAAAATTACATTGCGAGTTGAAGCATTCGCTTTAGTCAAGCACCAGATACTTTTAAAATGTCAGCCTGGGCACTTGTAAAGTTAAAATTATAAACGGTTCATTTGCGACAGACACCAGCGAGTGTCCCTGATAAACTAACAGGGGGTTGCTTGATACATGCTGGGCATCTGGAATAGGCGTAGTTTGAGATTCGAAGCAGCGATTGTCATTGGTCGAAGTGATTTCAGAATTGATCTTAATAAGTCCGTGGGGTGTGTTTAATAATTTTTACTTGGAAAGGACGGGGCGCGAAAACGAGCAGACACGTTCGAAGCTCTCTAAGGGGCGGTTGGATATTTTAAATTCTGACTTTGCGGTTTTTCTGTAGCGCTTGCAGTCATTTAATCATTTTTCTAGTTACGGTACGGTTAAAATACAGTGTGTTAAGAAAGTGCAATTAAAAAACCAAACACGTGAGCGTCGCGACGCGAGCGCTTAAATCAGAGTGAGAAGTGCGCGAGTGTTCCACGGAATAAGCGTTTTTACGTAATTTACATTTATTTGTATTTCTTCATCGCTCCTTTGGTGGCATCAATTGAGTGAGGATAATTTGATTTGCATTAATTAGTGGCTAAAGAGTTAGCAAATTTCATTATTACCATTGCATTTAGATAACATGAATCAAACTACATATTTTATTTACATTTGAAGCGAGTATTAAACTCACTAGTGACATTCACCTTAGAAAAATTTGTTGGTCATTGTTTCTTTAATTATTAGGCCAGTTCTGTGTTTCAACCAACCAGCAGCAATTAACTATTCTCCAAATCTACCAGGGATTTAAATACAGTGTACTCTTAGAAATACAGTGCACTCGCGCTAACGTGAATTAAAACCAGCTGTGTTCATGTTTGCGCGATTGTTCATGTTTTCATCTCTTAAAAACAATTAAAACATGAAACATCACTTTCAACCTTTATTTATGTCCTACATATTATGTATTTTTGGAAAAAAATGAAGTAAGAAGTGGTTCTTTGGACTTTGCGCGATTGTTCATGTTTCCGAAATGCAGTCTTCATCTCTTAAAAATAATTAAAAACATGACACATTACTTTCAACCTTTATTTATGTACTACATATTATGTATTTTTGGAAAAAAATGAAGTAAAAAGTGATTCTTTGGACTTATGTTGTAAATTTCTATAGTATATAAAGTAGCTGTTCATGTTAGCGAGGTGCACTGTTCACGTTAGACAGTGGCCAATGCTAAAATTTAGGTGTTCACGTTATACAGGAGTTCATGTTAAGCCAGTGTTCACGTTATCGCGAGTGCACTGTAGTTCTACACTTGGGGATATTCTCAGGCAAGTTGGAAACACGCTAACGGTTGTTTTCGATTTGTACAGGGAAGTCGCCAATCTAAATCACTGGTGTGAGGCAATTATATCTGTTGCTGAAACCAAGTGCGCCAGCACGATCTAAACTAGTAAATCAAGGCCGATTAATTGTCGTTACGAATTTCGTGAAATTACGAGGCCGACCAATTTGAACTACGTATTCATAGCCATTTTCTTAACAAAGTTTTCTCACCCCAGTGTGTGAACCGAATTGTGGTCTTTGCCGAAAGATTTGCAGGTTAATTAGAAGTGATTTGCCGAGAGACTGAAATGGCCATAAACACCCATAGTGTAGTGTCGAAAAACAGTCAATCTGGGCTCTTTCGCAATAAATTAGTTAGATAGGTTTAGCCGACGAAAAAACGACGAAGGGAGAGATTTGAAAAAAGGTGCCACAGAGCCACTCTCTCAAGGCGATTGGAAGTAGCTGGGAGGGACCCTACCCATCGACCTTAATTAATTAGTTTAGCCAGTGTTAGGGTTATTCCACCACCTCCAAAAGGAGTCCCTGAAAAACTGGTGATTGCTATTGATTGTCCTGCAAATTGATCGCCGAGGGCGGCATTTTGTATCACATACTTCTCCAGAACATCTGATTAATTCATTCATGAACTCCATTAATTAAGTACACTGTAGGCCCACTGTGTCACACTGTGCGTTGGTTTATTAAACAGAACCAGTCTTAGAGTACGATCTGAAGTGACAAATACTAGTACCAAGACTCGATCTAAGTTGAAATTCAATTAACTGTTAATCGAATTAAGGCGCAAAACTTTCCAACAAATAACTGCGTAGACATTAAACCACCAACGGTGTGATTTGAGAAAGAAAGCAGATCGCGCCGATATTCGAAAGTGAAATCTGATAAGCGGGTTATACTGTATTTTCTGAGAACCGTAATTTTTGTTTCTTTGTATTTGATTTCAACGCAAGGTTTTTACGTTCGTTATACGACGCCCGCAGTGGCTGGTACAAGGAGTTTTACCTTTTTTTTGCAATAAATAATTAAATCTAATGTCGTATTTTATTTAACGTAATCAGCTCCTTTGCTCTTTCGACTTATTCTACCGATCCACCAAGAAGAACGGGTTATCACGACGTAGATTCAGATTAGCAGCGATCACGAGCCATAATTAAGAGTATTATTATCTTTACAACGGATTCCCCGAAGGGTCGTTCAACTGTAAATAGAATATAGGCCAGTAAAATTAACCGCATCCCTTCTTAACGCCGGCCGGTAATAAATCTTACATAGCAGACTTAGCGTAGACAGATGGGCGGCATGTTCCATTGAGGTCATATCATTCCGAGTGACCTTGAGAATCAGTTATTTAAATTGGCAATAAATTTAAGTTGTGTTTGTTTGGACATTTTTTTATTAAGTATTTACTTGTAAGTAAAAGTAAACAAACAAGGGTTTTTAAGCGGGCGCGTTACAGACTGTACAAATTTGTGTTCATAATCATCTTTTATACTCATAATAATAAAATTTGCTTCTCACTGAAAGCCAGACACAAAACTACATTATAGCAATTAACAATCCAAACATATTACTAACGTGTTTACTGATTATAACGTTTTAAATTCTGGTCGCCATCACCGTAAATTAATTAAAAAGTAAAACACTTTCTTTGATATTAGCAAAGTCTATTATTATTAAAACAAGCTTCAAATGCAAAGGAAGGATAATGCGTAATATTGAGCAATAAAAATGTGCCGAAATGTTTATGAAGAACTCGTTGCTTGTGGGAGTAAACTTTATTCACAATACAATCTAAACTGAAATTAAAGAAAAGTACTAGGAATTCTTAATACAGAGCAGGTACAAAGCAGGTGTTCAAAAGTGGGGCCGTTGTTGTCCTAATTTTACACAATTTGTACAGAATAATTTATTTCAGGTGATTTTAATGCATTTCTCAAGTAAACATTTAGAATTCATTTTTCAGCTTATCACGTCAAATTCGTTTAAAGGCCAAGTTAACGCACGGCGCAGTACATAAAACTATAAAACATTTTTATGACTATATTTATTTCGTTTATCTGCTGGTTTTTCTTAACCAGGACGTAGCGTAGTTTTGGGGCTAATTTTTCATTAATTATTTCTGGAAAACTAAAGTACATAAAATTTTCCTATGTCTCGTGACGTCTATTCTTTTACCACTTTTTCTTTATCGATCTATTCAAGAATCACCCTGTATGTATTGAGCGGCAGATGGTTCGAAAATGCAGCCAATTGAGCGGCGCAATGTCGATTTTTTATTAAAAAGCAAAAATTTCAGTAGATAAGATTCGTTTTTCTCTATGCGTATGAAGTTGCGGACCTAAGAACAAAGTAAACACGAAACATTGCAAAAAAATTCAATAGGTCAACGAAACAAGCATCCGTATGCATCAATACAAAATTTTTATTTGTTTATTACAGACTAAACAGAAATAGTTTGGCCTTAATTTTCGCTAGTTGCAAAATTTCAATAATAAAAGAAAAATTAGAAAAACAAGATCATAATTATTACCACAGAATACAACATGCCGTTTATTTTATTTTTATGAATAAAAGATAGTTCTTAATGTATTAAGGGCATAATTAGGAGATTACAGCCCGAGATGATGTTTATATCAAGACGTTTATCACCTCAGTGAGTCCATTTGTAAGGATGAAAATATTTGCAGTTGATTACCATCAGAAGAGAACAGAGTAAAACATTAATCAGATTGACACTACCTCATTGTCTTTAATGCCCGGTTTTTCGATCTCAGTTTAACTTTCAACTTCAGTTTATTCCTACAGAAGCAATGAGAAGAAACTGAAGTTTAAAGTTGATCGAAAAACCGGGCCTCAATAACATAATTAAATATTTTACTATTTTATTTTAAAGATTGTAATTGATTATGTATAAGGGCATTTTTAAATTGCCTAGTCGCAACATCTTTACAAACTAATTTAACTAGAATTTAAAACTGTTCCTTCGTTTTTCTTTTGTGTAAATTAACAATGTAAAAATGTATTAAAACAGAAAATGCAAACTTAAAAATGATTTAATTTTGTTTTTCTGCATTTTCTGTTTCAAATATAAAATAAATACCAGAATTCCATTATATCAAAATGTAAGAAACAAACGTGAAAGTTATTCTTATGTGCTTAATGGCCATTTGCACCGAATACTTAAAATGAGCTTAAATTTTAAGTGGTGTTTATAATGTGACATTTTTATGTTACACAGCATTATGTAACATTATTCTAAGTGACGTTTAAAGTTACATTGAGCTTAAGTGTTTGGTGCAACTGGCCACAAGTAATTTGTAAGTCGCATGCTTATTTCACATAATACATAAGCAAAAAGCTTAAGCGTGATGAGCTCTAAAGAAAGTAACACCAAAAAGTGTTTAGGAGTGACAGTGAATGTAGAAATTACAGATGAACGATAATAGTTTTTGAAGAGATACACCAACATCCCTATGAAGTCATACAATATGCATTTGTAATTGTAACTTCAATTATTTTCAAGGCTGCTACATTCACTTACAGTTTCAAATGCACTATTTTAAGTCAGTCCTAAGTTAATTACCCATCGTTTAGTACGTTTCGTTCATATAAATCTTGCAGTTATCTCACCTGCCAAGAAACTCGTTATCGGAGGCATCGTCATAATCCCACACGTGCAAATAAAGTTGTTGTCCGTTGGCTTCCAGTATATTAAACTAGTAATAAATACACATACAAATAATAATGCACAGATCAGTAAGTCGTCAACCAGTTGAGTTAAATTCAATGTGTTTATTGTATTGCTTATGTTATCTTGTTAAAATATAAATAAAAAAACATATTGCAGTGGCATATATTAAGTGTGTCGGTATGTGGTGTGTGTTTCGATGAGTCTCGTGCATATGTTTTAATAAACTATACTGGAGATTAAATTAAAAAGAAAACAATTGGATACAAATACATATAAGAGTACCAAAAATATGTAAATTTCTATGTAACATAAATGTTACAGGAATGTAATTTGTAGAAGCAGTATAAGCACAGAACTCATTATAAGCAATAACTATTGAACAAGATATTATAATTAAGGAGCTATTGAAGAAATATAGCAATGCACCTTGTATTAAGTTGACGAAATTAGCGTGTATTTACTGTATTACCACAAGTACATCTTTAAAAATATTTTTAAAATATACTGCTTGTAAAGTAAATTTTGGTAACAAAACGACAATAGAGTTATGGAGGAAATATTCTAGGATGAAACATCCAGTATGTATGTACATCCAATTAACATGTAGTATAATTTTCTTTTTATTCGAATTGTTAAAAACGAAACAAAAACAAGGCATGCTTACAAACAAAAAGTGTGATTTTTTTCCTATCTAAAAAGCATCATTCAGAAATTAAGCGCGCTAGATAACCTCACCTCGCACCAAAAGTCCCATTTCGGATCAACCGAGTTCTGGATGGTTTTCGTCCGGAATTCCTGAGCCCCAACTGTTATTATAGCATACGGATCAGACTTCCCTTTCCCCAACATTCCAATATCCTTTTTCATTAGATTCTTGGCTTCTACAACATGCACTCGGAGTACTCCCTAAAAAAGGACCGTCTCTCAGTAAACGCAAAAACGAAGAACAATCATATATTTACTTCTGGCTCAGGTGTTTTGAGTTCTGCAGCTTCTACTATATCGCTGAGTTTGATTGGTAACTTATTCGGTAATACCATTACATTAGCTACCTGTTCAGTTACTATTCGTCTTAACATATCACTGTAATAATTAATTATAAAAATTAATGTTACATCACATTATGTTGGAAATACCTTAATCCTGGCATGTCTAAGACGTCAGCAAGACCGACTAAATTGAAGTCAACAGATGGATTGTTTAAAAAAAATATTTGTAAACCACCGACTATTGGTACGCTGGTTATTAAAGGTTTCATTATCACACGCATCATTCCATGAAGCTGAAAATAATGTCATTATCGCATTTGTCTTTATTTATTTGACGAAGTACCTGAAAATCTTTGATGCCCGCCCTCATCCCTTGTAGGGTAAAATTAATATCACAGTCTCCAGCGTAACTAAAATTATAAGAATTTTAAGCGTTTGATAAAATAAAAGTATGCTTTATCTTACAAAATATCCAGGTCCATAATAATCTCATTTCTGCCAACGTTCTTGTCGTACACCTTGACACCACCAATCCTAGGAGGCTGATAAAAATTTAGCAAAAATTAATCTTACCACTTTATAACAAGTGATTCATTATTAAGAGGAAACATTAGTTTACTAACGAATCCGGTAATGTCGCATTTACTTAAAAAGAATTTAATATATTTAGATTTTGCTGCTGTAAAACTATTTCATCAAACGGGAATTTAATGCTAATAAATTTTGTAAATCATATTTGTGAAACGAATTGTCGTGATTGCAAATTAAAGCTCAAGCGTAAGTGTGAATTATTGTCAATTAAACAAAAATAGCAATGAAATGTACGCGGAATTTGTTTTCAAAACAAAAACGATTGTTGCATGTTTCATTTCAAATAACGAACACGTGTTCGAAAACTGCACGCGTAAAAATACGGCCCGGGGTAATTAAGTCCGACGCCCTGTCCTTTTCTCAAGGGGCTGGTTTGCCACCCAGAGAGCTTTTCAGAAATTCGATAATCGCAGGCGCCATTCAAATGCATTATTAACTATTAATGCAACTTAACGTTTTAGATTGTTTTGCTTAGGTTTTGTACACATTTTGTCGCGTTAATAATTGCCGATACATGTTCAATTTGGGTAAAGATATCAAATTACATTGCGAGTGAAGCATTCGCTTTAGTCTGGTTTCTTTCAAGCAGGCACCAGATACTTTTAAAAAATGTCAGCTTCTACACTTGTAAAGTTAAAGTTAGGAGTGCTTCATTTGCGACAGACAACAGCGAATGTTCCTGATAAGCTAATGGGGTGTCTCTTGATACATTCTGGGCATCTGGAATAGGCGTAGTTTGAGATTCGAAGCAGCGATGGTCATTGGTCGAAGTGATTTCAAAATTGATCTTAACAAGTCCGGGGGGGGGGGGTTAATTTTTCTTACTTGGAAAGGACGGACGCGAAAAACGGGCAGAAATGTTCGAATCTCGTGAACGAGCAGTCGAATATTTTAAATTCTGACTTAGCGGTTTATTTTTTTGTAGCGCTTGCAGTCATTGGCCGCGTTCAGGTAACTGCAGCAGCTGAGTTGCTTACTAAGCAATCGTCTGTGATTGGCTATTACTTTAATTTGAACCAATCACAAACGATTGCTTAGTCAGCAACTCAGCTGCTGCAGTTACCTGAACGCGACCATTTACTCATTTTTTCTAGACAAATCATTTATTTCGGTACGGCTAAAATACAGTGTGTTAAGAAAGGGCAATTAAGAAAACCAAACACGTGAGCGTCGCGACGCAGTGATTAATAATAATAATAATAATATGTATATTTGTTTCATGTTACAATAAATGTATAAAACACGTCACAGTAAAACAAATTGACAAACAATTTCCTATAAAAAAAAATCCTAAAGTTCATTAACAGAGTCACTAAAGAAACTATCTACAGAATAGAGCGTTCTGTTTAAAAGAATACATTTCAATCGTTTTTTGAAAATGTTAGTTGGAAGAATCTTAAGATCAGTTGTTAAGGAATTGAAAATTTTGATACATTGACAAATCGTATTTCTTTGTATGCGAGTTAAATGAGTTTTCGGCGCTAGGAGATATGAATTTAATATCGCTCTTGTATTATGTGCATGTTCGTATTGAAGAAAGAATTCAGCGTAATTGTTTTTTACAAACAAGCAACATTGCATAATATACATAGATGGTAAGGTAAGTATATTAAATTGTTTAAAGAAGTCTTTACAACTGTCTCTTGCTTTCAGGTTAAAAATAGCCCTAATACATTTTTTCTGGGGCTTAAAAAGACGCTCAACATCCACTGCATTGCCCCAGAAGATGATGCCGTAATTTAATCTGGAATACACATATGCATAGTAAGCACTCATCGCTGCTTCAACACCAACTGATCTTGAAACTACACGGAGAGCATACGCAAACTTTGATATTTTTCCAGCCACATCTTCTAATTGAGATTGCCAGGACAGGTGCGCATCAATTCTTAGCCCCAGGAATGAAGCTTCTTCACCACAGGTAAAGTTTTTTTGCTGTATTTCGAAATTTTCAGGAATTCTGCCATACGCCAGAAACTGTGTTTTTTCAAGGTTTAATTTTAGGTTATGATCTGTAAACCATTTATGCAGAGAGGAAAGATTAGTTTCAAGATTCTGAACTGCTTCTTTAGAGGTTTGCGCTTTCACCACTATGGATGTGTCATCAGCAAAGAGTATTGAGAGACAGTCTACTACTTCGGGAATGTCGTTTACATAAAGAATGAACAGCAAAGGTCCCAGTATGGATCCTTGTGGTACGCCAAGTAATACTTTAGCCCATTCTGATCTTATTTGTTTACCGCTGCTATCACTTGTTATTACACATTGCCTTCTGTGGGACAGATATGATGCTATCCATTTAGATATTAGACCTCGGAAACCCATGACTTCCATTTTTTGGAGTAGAACCTCATGATCCACACTGTCGAAAGCCTTAGTAAGATCCATGAAAGCACATATAGTAGGACTTCTCGAGTTGATGCTGTCCGAAACTTCTTGAATTAGTTGAAAAATTGCAGTTGTAGTGGAACGATTTTTTATATATCCATTTTGGGAATGATTTAGTAGACTGCATTTGTTTATAAAAGTTATAATTCTATTGAAAACAATTTTCTCTATTATTTTTGATATATTTGAGATCAGAGCAATTGATCTGTAGTTCCTAAATTCCGAAATACCACCCTTTTTATGAATTGGTAAGACACGTGTGTTTTTCATGTTGCTTGGAAATGTGCCCGACTGAAAAGACATGTTTATAATATGAGCTATTGGTTCTGCTAGGATCTCGGAGCAGAATTGTAGAAGTACCACTGGAATTTCGTCGTCACCTACTGCCGTTGTTTTATTTAGTTGCATTATGGTTTTTTTTACTTCTTCACGATCTGTTAAATATAATGAGAAAGTGTGAGGATTTCGTTTCAAGTACTTATCTACGGGATAATTACTTGTTTTGACGTTTTTACATGTGTTTATGAAGTAATTATTCATTGCAGCTAGAATTTCTGCATTGCTCTGATATTTGACATTAAAGGATGACAAGGAGAAGGTTGTTCTTTTAACTGGAGCACCTTGTAGATACTTAACAACATTCCAAGTCGCTTCGGTTTGATTTGTTGCATTTGTGATGTAGTCGGAGAACGTTTTTTTTTCTTCGTTTCTTCGATTTTCTTCCTGAACTCTTGACAGAATGTTTTGTAAGTACCTCGATCTAGTCTTTGGTCAAGCATACCTTCATACATTTGCCTTTTTATAGCTGACAGTATTTTAATTTCGTCTGTTATCCATTTATTGTGTCTGTTGTTTGATGTGGAAACTATTTTTTTCTTCGAGATTTGATTTACCACGAATAAGAGTATTTGTAAAAAAACATCATAGCTTTCGTTAACGTCCTGGATATTTGTTACTCTTGACCAATCAATGTTTTCAAGGTTGTGCCTTATTTTAATCAAATTATTTTGTGTGAAGTGACGTTTCTCACAGGTGATTATTTCTTTTTTTGACGAATGAGATTTCTCAAAAGTTAAAGTTAATGTGAAGTGATCAGATAAAGAGGACTTGATGACATTTCCTTCAACTTCTTCTAAGTTAATGAATATGTTGTCCAGTATTGTTTTTGAATGACTGGTTACTCTTGTTGGTTCTTTTATGCCCTGTACAAGATTATATGATTTTGTTACATCATTTAATTGTTTAGTATATTGATTATCTATTTTACTTAGATCTATATTAAAGTCGCCACATAGAATAGTGATGTGGCCATTGGGAAGTTCATATAGAATGTCGTTTAATATTAAGAAAAATTCTTCCAAATTTCCTGAAGGTGGTCTGTAGATATTCATTATTATTACTTTTTGTTTAGGAATTTGTACTGCACTGCATTCTAATACTAATTCGATACTTTTATTTTTTAGGTTCATCATTTCTACGCATTCGAAGTGGTCTTCTACCAATATGCAGCTTCCACCGTGTTTATAGGACGTCCGGGTGAAATTGGACACCATTTTGTATCCCTCAATGTGGAAAGTTTCATTGGCGTTTAACCAGTGTTCAGTTAAAGCAATAGCGTTAATACGAATGTTTTGTTCCTGAATAAATAGTAATAATTCATCCGTTTTATTTTTGATACTTTTTATATTTTGATGCATTATAGTAAAGTGATCATTTTTTGTTACAACGACTCGGTCTTCCTGGCTGTCATGTAAAAATTTCTAATTCTGAATGGTCTTATTATAGCATTGCTTGGCCATAACTCCGCATTGAACATGCTTTCATATAAATCTTCTTTTACAGCAATTTTAAATGCTGCAATGTCACTGTTTCTTATTTGAAGCCTAGTACACGCTAAAATGTTAATATTATTATCCATTAAATATTTTTTTACATCTTCTTCAGTAGTTGTATTACGTAATTGGGAAAGGAAGATCCACTTTCTGTTTTCCACCGCTGTGATTGTCGTATTGTTTTTGTTACCACGGACAGTTTTTGTGTTGTTACTCTTTTTAACTTCTGCCTGCTCTGCTCCGTTACTTTTTGTTAGGGAATCTGATTTGTTTTCGATGAATATATCTTTAGTACTTTTTTGCTGCCTTTTTGTATCAGTCTTCAATTCCGATATTTCTCTCTTCTGCCCTCTATCTTCTGGAATCGTCACATCTTGTTTACTTTTGATGGCATCGCCGATGACATCTATCGGAACTCTTGACCTGGTGATAGGTCCCTGTATTTGATTGATTTGAGGCTGAACTATTTGTTTATTTTGTAGATTCATTATTAATTCCCCTTGGGATTTTATTTTCCCATTTTGTTCAAGGATTATTTGCATTAACAGATCAATTTTCTTGTCTACTTCAGTCATTTTGTTGTGAAGAGCACTTACTGATATATCACTTTTGTTGATACACGTGTCACAGCACCACTTTACATTATTATTGTACAACTCTAAAACTTTGAGTTCTGTCGGTTTAAACGTGCTGCAGTTGTAGTGTATAAAGTTGTTGCAGCCTCCATAGCAGCTTATTAATTTTTCACTGGGATTTTCCCACTTTAATTTGCATTTCACACACATTGACTGTTTACTAGGCGCCATGTTAACATAGATTAAATCAGAGTGAGAAGAGAGGGGGTGTTACACGGATTACACGGTTTTAGGTAATTGACATTTAATTGTAATTCTTCATCGCACCTTTGGTGGTAACAATTGCGTAGGGATAATTTAATTTGCATTAATTAGTGGCTAAAGAGTCAGTAAGGTTCATATTACCATTGCATTTAGATAACTTTAATCAAACTATTTTTATTTACATTTGAAGCGAGTATTAAAACCCACTAGCGGCATTCACCTAGTAAATTTGTTGGTCATTGTTTCTTCAAGTATTAGGCCAGTTCTGTGTTTTAACCAACCAGCAGCAATTAACTATTCCCCAAATCTACCTGGGAATTCAATGTAGTGTACTCATAGAAATAGTGCTACCCTTGGGGATATTCTCAGGCAAGTCGCCAATCTCAATCACTGGTGTATCTGCCGCTGAAAGCAAGTGCGCCAGCACAATCTAAACTAGGAAATCAAGGCCAATTAATTGTCGTTACAAATTTCGTGAAACTACGAGGCCGAACAATTTGAATTACATATTCATAGCCATTTTCTTAACAAAGTTTCTCTCTCACCCTGTATGTGTGTGAACCGAATTGTGGTCTTTGTCGAAAGATTTGCAGGTTAATTACAAGTGATTTGCCGAGAGACTGAAATGGCCATAAACACCCATAGTGTAGTGTCGAAAAACAGTCAATCTGGGTTCTTGCGTAATAATTTAGTTAGATAGGTTTAGCCAACGAAACAACGACGAAGAGAGAGATTTGAAAAAAGGAGCCAAGAGCCCCACTCTCTCAAGGCGATTGGAAGTAGCTGGGAGGGACCCTACCCATCGACCTTAATTAATTAGTTTAGCCAGTGTTAGGGTTATTCCACCACCTCCAAAAGGAGTCCCTGAAAAACTGGTGATTGCTATTGATTGTCCTGCAAATTGATCGTCGAGAGCGGCATTTTGTATCACATACTTTTCCAGAACATCTGATTTATTCATTAATTAGCTCCATTAATTAAGTACACTGCAGGCCCACTGTGCGTTGGTTTATTAGACGGAACAAGTCTTAGAGTAGGATCTGAACTGACGAAAACTAGTACCAAGACTCGAGCTAGGTTGAAATTCAATTAATTGTTAATCTAATTAAGGAGCAGAGCTCTCCAACAAATATCTGTATAGACGTTAAACCACCAACGGTGTGAACCGAAAGAAAGTAGACCACGCCGACATTCGAAAGTGAAATCTGATAAGCGGGTTATACTGTACTTTCTGATAATCGTAAATTTTGATTCTTTGTATTTGATTTCAACGCAAGGTTTTTGCGCTCATTATGCCAGGCCCCGCAGTGGCTGGTACAAGGAGTTTTACCTTTCTTTTGCAATAAATAGTTAATTAAATCTAATTTCGTGTTTTTATTTAACGTCATTAACTACTTTGTTCTTGCGATTTATTTACCGATCCACCAAGAAGATCCAGATTAATAGCGATCAAGAACCGTAAATAACTATTATCATTCCTCCTAGTCCGAAGGGTCGTTCAACTGTAAACAGAATTTAGGTCAGTAGGGCGGCCGCCAGTAGCCAGTAGTCAGGTAGTAGGCAGAGTATCCGTAGGACAGATAGTATTACTAACCAGCTGTGTGACCTTTCGGAATTCCTCCGGGGTATACGGCCGGGCCAGTTATTTTTTTTGGCAATAAATTTAAGTTGTTCGTTTGGGCAGTTTTATTAGGTATTTACTTGTAAGTAAAAGTAAACAAACAAGGGTATTAAACGGGTGCGTTACAGCAATTGTAATAAAATTGGTAGGTTCTCTCCAAATTCTAGAGTTGCAAATTCTAGAGTCACCTAGCATCCACCCTTCTAAATTTGAGCGACTACTCCAACTTACGTGAGGGGACCGAGGTCTGTCTTGGTTGCCCATAGAAAATCCTCAAAAAACTTGGTGTCAGTACAATTTTATGTTTTGTTCTTTGTTTTTAGATATCCGCAAACATAGCAAAATAGATCAGGAGATAGCTGCAAGGCATTTCTGAATAAAATTTACACGTACTCTTATGTAAAACAGAAAAAGGACGGCATCTGTTATTTTTGGATTTATTATAAGGAGCACAGTAATATTCTTTAGTCAAGGTACCTAACAAGTAAAAGTAGTACGAAGCACTTTGCAATTGCACTGTTTTGTTCCCATATCACTAATTCAGATGATAACTAAAAACTATTCTTTTCAAAGCGAGGGCGAGGGGATAGTGGTAGATATTTGAAACTATTTGACTGGAGAGTGACTAATTTTAAACCCAATATGACGTAAAATATATTGATTACTTTTATTTAATAGGAGAATACGATTCCATTCGATTCCAAAGAAACAAATATTCTCTATGATTAGCACTACTAACAGCAAATTCAGTTGCAATTGCTCGAATACTGATCCCGTCTTGGAATCACATCTGAATTATTGCCTACTGAATTGCTTTTAATTGCTGTTTTAGAACTTGAGGTCCTATTAGGTCTGTTTGTTATCCTGCACTGGTGTGCACTAGTGTACACTTTTTTTTACGAAATATACTTTAATGAAGCCTAAATTCATTGATAATGTATTAATACGAATCATACTCACTCATACTGACATACCACACAAACATTTCAAGTTGCATTAAAGAGTATTTTGCGAAAAAGTATGCATTGGTGTACACCAGTGCAGGATAACAAACAGACCTACTGTGTGCAAGTTTGATGTGCAACACATACTGAACCTTATAACGAGTGTCGTGTGAGTAAATCGTGTGTCTTGGATTAGTTCATTATTTCAAACGCGATTTGAATTATTTGTATTGCTTTCTAACTGCTGTTCTTATGTATTGCATGGTTTTTCTTATAAATTTGAATATCAAATCCCAAGTTCACATTTCCCACAAAATAATAGCACGCGTCAAGAGCAACGAAAAACTGGTTCATAGAATGTCCGACGTTCTCTTGTAAACATAAGCGAATTTTGCGTTTTAAGTTGTTAATAACATTCGCAAAGTTTACTAGATTGTTATTTAACTCTTTGCAATGTAACAATAAACTCTTATGAACAAAGATTTCTGTTAATGAATTAAACTTGTAGTTATAAGTTATAAATAATTGAAATGCGAATGACATTTGAAAGAATGAATTAAACAAAGACATACGATTTTCTTTCCATTAGGTCACTTGATTAGAAAAGAAATTGATCACGCGTTAGGTATTATTGCAAAGTTTAGTCAAAGACGTATTAAATTTAGCAATAATGTATAGGGTGTTGCATTTAAAATAACCGAGTAAAATAAACATCCGCGTTTTGAGTCACCCTACACAAAATAATAAGAATGAAAGTTTAAAAACCTAATTGTAATAAACATCTAACAAGTTCTTTATTTAATAATAATAATAATAACAAGTTCTTTATTTGTTGTGAGATAAATAGGGATTATATTGTAAAAAAAAACAATGCTAATATGTCACTTAATTCTACTGAATTGTGTCAATTGTGTGTGACACAATATGCACAGTATTAAGTAGTTATATAGAATGTAGTTATGTGCAAAGAGTGAGTCGGTATATATTGAGATTATGTGTTTATTTTTGTAGAAATATTTTAAAATTTCGTAAGCGTAAATTTGTTCTATTTCAAAAATATTAAGATCACTGAATAACAAATTACTTGAATATCTTGGACTTTTACCAGTCATACTCTAAATAAATATTATTTTTTGGGTTACTATTAATTTATGTAAAGTAGATGTATAAATACCACCCCAACCTATTATACCATAAGATAATATTGACTGACATAAAGCGAAATATATTTGTTTCATTAATTTGTTGTTTATGATATTACGTAACGTCTTAAAAATATGTATAAGTTTTATAAGTTTTTTACACAGTTCGTCAATATGATAATTCCATCTAACTAGGTCCAACTATTTGGACCTTGTTAATGCTACCTCTACAATCTCAGAACTCCTCTGAACACGACACATTATGCATTTGTAGAGCACTGTATGGAGGAAGTCCACTTGAATATGAGGTAAAAGGCAAAAATTTAGTTTTTTTCTCATTTAGCACCGACAGATTTTTTTGTAGCCATATTTTCACTTTGCGGAGTGCTTTTTCAGCTTTCAATTTTACCTCATTCCAAGAGACTCCCTCCTCGTAGAGTCCGGTATCATCCGCAAATGAGATGATTTTACAATTCTCTATATCAAGACTGAGTAAGTCAGTAATGTAAAGCAGAAACAATATGGGACCTAGCACAGTCCCTTGTGGAACACCAGAAATAATTGCTTTCTCTCTGCTAAGCACTTCATTTATTTTTACCTTTTGTGTACGATTTGCTAGGTAACTAGTTAATAACATCAAGGAAACCCCTCTGATCCCGTAACGTTCAAGTTTCTATAACAAGATTTTATGACACACGGTATCGAAGGCTTTAGCTAGATCGAGGAAAATACCAACTGCAGGAGTAGATGTGTCCAAGCTTTTGTAAATTTTGGTTGTTAAATCTGCAATAGCATCCTGAGTCCCACCATTGCTTCTGAATCCATATTGATTTGAGGATAAAATATTATTCTCGCTGATGAACTGGCTCAATCTATTTTTAATAATTTTTTCAAGTATTTTGGCTAGATTAGAGATTAATGATATGGGCCTATAGTTAGCGGAATTTGTATTCTCTCCTCCTTTATACAGTAGTATTACTACTGCTGTTTTTAAGGCAGAAGGAAAATCGCCGTCAGCAAGCGACTAGTAGAAGAGAACTGTTAATGGATGCACTATGATACTATTTATGTATTTTAAAGTTTTGGCAGTCAATTCCCGGGGATTTAGAATTATTTAACTCGTTAATATATTTTAAAATTTCTTCTTCATTTGTTGGGAATAAGAAGAGCGTATAAGTGATTCTATTTATGTGATTTACGTTGATATTTTGTAGAGGTATACTCTCGGTAAGTCGAGTGGCTATCTCAGTAAAAAAATTATTAAAGTAATTAGCAACCTCTATACCATTATCAATTAACTGATTAGATTCATTTTTAATTTTAGGGTTTGAAGCTTGTTTTTGTTTTCTGTTTACAGCTTCTTGCATCATTTCCCATATTCTTCTGTTATTTCCGGTGTATTTTTCTATTTTGTTTTTATAATAATTATATTTACATTTTTTAATAAGGTTGTTAGTTTCATTTCTGTATAATTTATAGTGCTCTTTAATTTGATAGTTGTGCGGATATTGAACTGTTTGACTGTAGAGGTAATCGCGCATATTTATCAGATTAACTAATGCGCCTGTTATCCAGGGTTTTCTCTTTTTATTTTTATTGCTAATTCTTTTCACCGATGTGCAGTCTATAGCTTGTGCTAAAGTTTCAAAAAATTTGTTAACAGCAGTATCTAAATTATGGTTTCTAAGTACCACTTAATTTCTAGCAAAGATTTGTATAATTTTTCATGATCAATACTTTTAATTATGTTTGCAATGTTCTGATCTAGCCAACTCGACACTCGGGTATATTGTAAGGATAATGGGAAAGTGATCTGTAATTTTACTATGTAAAACTATTGGGATGATCTTATTATTCATTGTCCGATGTTTAACAAAGTAGTGATCAATACAAGTATTGCTGTTATTTTCTGACCTGGTATATTCATTAATTGCAGACACGAATCCCAATTCATATAACAAATTTAAATAATCGTTAGTTAAATTAGAATCTTTTGCAAGAATATCTATATTTACATCGCCCGTAATTATTTCGATATCACCTGTACAATTCAGTAAATGCGACCTTAGTGCACCTAAAAATAAATCTGCATTATATGCAGGAGATCTGTATAACGAAGCAAGACATATTTTATTGTTATTCACATGTATGATATGCTTTAAAAAAATAAAATTATTTATCACAATCCCTTACATATGAACTTTTTTGTATATACCACAACACCATTATTTCTATGAAATAAACTATTATTATAAGAAAACGAATATCCATTTATATTAAATAAATGAATATTCGGAATGTTAAATGTTTCACTTAAGACAATGACATCAAAATCGTTAGAAAATATATCTACTAGTAGTTCCAACTGTTCAAAATTTGCAAATATTGATCTAATGTTACTATGAAATTTGCGTTTTATATCATTATTACTAATTATTATCTTTTTGTATTCTATAACATCTTTAACAATTAGAGTATTAATATTAATTAAATCTAAATCGTAGAGAAAATTATCCATAATTTATGCGCGTAACCAAAATATGCATATTTGTAGGTATTATGTATTTAATTAATATGTGATAAGAAAAGTCTTGTACTGCAATAAATATGTTTTAATCTTTTCTAGACCGGTTTCGCATAAAGCATCATCAGTAGAATTACAACAACCTTCAAACAACCTTAATTGATTGCTGAAAGAAATATTTAAACCTAAAGATTTTAATAATTTTTTAATTTTAATAGACAAACTTCCAACATATGGAATAGAGAAAAAGTTATTATTAGATAAATTTGAATTTACTATTCCATATGTTGGAAGTCTGTCTATTAAAATTAAAAAATTATTAAAATCTTTAGGTTTAAATAATTCTTTCAGCAATCAATTAAATTTATTAAATTTATTTTGTAATAACAAAGATACTTTTGATAATTTGTTGTTTATTCTTTAACATGCGATTCTTCTAAAGCGATATACATTGGACAAACAGGAAGAAGTCTTCAAACACGTATTAAAGAACATTTAAGATCATTACGATTAAATAAATCGGATTCAAGCTTTGCTAATCATCTTATTGACAGTTCACATAAGTTTGATTCTTCCTCCAATACTAAATTATTACATAATCTTCAAAAAGGAAACAAATTAGATATAGCAGAAAATTTAGAAATATTTTTAAATGATCATTTACTTTCCAAAACAGTTCTTAATGAACAAACATCTTTTCCTACTGATAATTTTTTCAAATCCATTAATTAGAATTGCATTTGATTCTTCAACATGTATCAAATATTTTACTGCACGTACAGTACCGTACCAGTTAAACAACATTCCTCAACTTTTCAAATTTTATTTACTTATTTACAAAAACATCTGTCATTTACAAAAAATTTTCGAATACTCTACACATGCTTATTATACATTAGATTAGAGGATACTGTAAGTTCTTTATTACTTATAAGTATTTAATTTTCTTATAATTCTTTATCTTGAAGGTTGTTGTAATTCTACTGATGTTGCTTTATGCGAAACCGGTCTAGAAAAGATTAAAACATTTATTGCAGTACAAGACCTTTCTTATCACATATTAATTAAATTATTACTGCAAACATCATGGAGAACATATCTAATATTATGTACTTATTCGTGTTTTTAAACTTTTTAATTCTTCGGATTCCACGATTGTTACAGGACCAGAATCTTGCGCTTTTAAGTATATTTTATTCTTCCTAAACCAAATATACTTATATCCGGAGTTTCTTCCCACTTGCCTTGACATGTAAAGTAGATTTTTGTAGTACGGTGATAAATTTTCGTTAATGTATATAGTGCGATTCTTCCAAGGGCCTTCTTTTTTAATGAAACTTTTTTTGCGACAAACTCATCCCGCTTCTGGCTAGTTGAAAATTGTACGATGATTGCGGATGCAGCTTTCCTACTTTTACTTTTGGAAGGTTAGACGGTGAGCGGCTTCTATATCATTGTTTTGTAAACTAATGTTTAGTTCTGATGCTATTTCTTTAACTATTTCTGTTCAGTTTTCATCAGTATTCTCCAGTACCTCACATATTTCAATATTTTTGTTCCGCGAATATTGTTCCAGCTGATTTAACCGCATACTTAATTCTTCAATTTTTTATCTTTATTCATATTTTCTTCTTTTAATTTTTGAATATATTTGTTGTTCTCTTATAGCGCTACCTGTATATTATCGTATTGATCGCTGATAAATTGGCTTGTTTTTTTTTATTTCTTCCATATCTTCTTTTAGGTTTGTGATTTCATTTAGTCGAGTAGAGATCGTTTTAAATATGTCTTTGATAGCTTGAATATCTTTCCTTATATCTGTTCCCTAATTCTTCAGTGTTCATGATTTTGAAAACCTCATCCTCATTGCTGCTCGGAGGGCGAGCAGTAAAATGCAGAGTTGTTTTGCAGGATGTGTATCTCCAAGCTTTCTTGTTTCCTGCCGAAAGTTTTCTCCACGAATCCTCATCAACAGAACATCCAAAATGAAATGAACCAGTGCACCCTGAACAATTTATGTAATCCACAACTTGAATTTTGTTGTTACATCTGCTGCAGTATTTATATGGCATTTTAACTAATCTTGCTTTCCAAGCAAAACATTTAAATTTAAAAGTCGATTTATCTTGGTATGTATCAGTTTCTAAGTTGTTTTACATGTTTTGTTTTAAATTGGTAAGAAAAACGCGCATTGTTCGCGACCCGCAACTTCCATGACCGGTTTAATCAATCTCTTATTGTTAGTTAGACCTCTGCAAACTTGTATTTATTTTAATAGTATATTACGTATCAAGTTAAGAAAAGTGAAGTTTTACTAAACGAGTTTGGCTTGTTTAATTATGAGTGAGCGCAGCGAACGAGTAAATTAAAAGCCAAATGAGTTTAGTAAAACACTTTTCTAACGAGTTGCGTATACTACTTTTTCGCATTTCATACAGTGTTTTATTAATGTTTAATAGAAGTGACATTAATCACTGTCACATTAATAACTGTTACAACTGATGGACGAAAAATCATAGTAGTTAGTACGTTGCTATACAGTAATAGTTGCTATGTTGTAAAGTAACCCATTACTGTACGATTTTGAGGATATTAATATGATACGTTACTGTATGAAATGCGAAAAAAACATTTACACGAAAAAGTTCTGTTGTGTCTGGACAGTTCATATACACGTCAAAATTTATTGTCTCTTACTGAACGACAAGGATAGCCACCATAATCACATAAATTGTTCATTTATTGTTATATTGAGTAGCACTTTATTTTATTCCGTTTTTTTCCTTGGCTCTTATAAGAGGATAGTAAATCTCTCACTTACGCTAACTATTGTAATTAGATGCAATACATTTCCGACTATTTCATTGCAATTAATGCAGCGACACACGATTCACACATCCAACATTCAACAATTGATCTATTAAATACCAAAAAGCACCATTTGATTTTTACATTTAAAAAAAGCAAATCGATATGCACCATAATATCTAGTATGTCCCATTTAAAAAAGCATAACCTTGGTTTGGCTTTTAACTGATTACTGTTTCAAATTTGCAATAAAACATTAAAAACGTAAACAAGAATTTATTTGTTATGTGACAGTCAATATTTGAAATGTCAATTCAACGATGCAAAAAAAGAATCGACATTCGAGTTTGATTCCACAGGCACCCAGGACTACAAATTTTTGTTGGCAACATGTTATTATTTTAATAATTCCTTAGCCCTTAAATACTTAATTTACGAATGAAAACAAAATACAAATCTCCACTAGTTTTTATTATGGATGCGCTAGATTTGTACAGGAACACCAACGTTAAAAATGACCACATTTCACGTTCGCGTTTACGAATTCATGTTCACGAGTTCACGTTTGCGTTTAAGGAGTTTTTGCAGTACGTTCCGATAAAAATGTCGATACGTGAAAGGCTATTTTGCTGATCAACCTTACGGATTTAACCAATCAGAAATCAAGTTTTAACGTTTAACGTAAACCTAATAATTTTTGATCATAAAGAGTTATAACTTCCTTACCATTCATTGCAGAAAAAAAATTATATACAAAAGTGACAATTTTGAAACAAGGTGTATAATACAAAGTAAAAATAATTATGGTATATATCCATAAAAACTAAAATATTTTCAAAAAAAAATAAAATCTGTTGAATCCAATTAATTGATTGATCAGAACAAATAATAAACTATATTGGTTTAGCTTACCACACTGCCCAATATAATCCTATCGAACCTGAAACCGCTTAGTTTCATCTTCTCCAAACTTCGAGCAATATTGTGTTGTATCTTATCTCTCACTAGTTCCCTCGCAAAATGGTTTACATTTGGCCAACATTGCTTAATGATCTAAAAAAAGGACGTATTTAATTTTTGTTGAGTAGAAACTTGATATGTTAAATATTACTCGGTTTAGCCATTCAGCTCTTTCGATATCAGGGAAAAATACCTGAAAATAAAAATCACGTTAAACAGAAATTTTATCGAGATTTATTTTAAAACCATTCTTCTCTAGATTTCTTTTGAAATTATGTAGTCTCAGAGAGGAATATTTATATCACACTTAAAAGAAAACATAACATTTCTTAAATTTCGAGATTAATTGAGGGAGGTAGACCTTCAGAATAATAAGTAATAACATAATCATAACCTGTGTATGTTATATTGTATGCAGAATAGACATTCAACCAGAATACGAACAGTAAAAAATAACATTTACACTTTATAATTAATTTATCACAAAATAACTTATTCATTGCAGGCCAAAAGTTTAAGACCATTAACGAAATAAAGAAAACTATGTAGATGTTTGTTATACATACCGTAAGTGTAATTCGAATTCCAGTCAGTGAAAATCAATGGCTCCAGTAATTGCAGCACTGCCCCACTCTACGCAAGCGTCTTGCATATATTAGGTCTGTTCCTGCAGCAGTCCCTGACTGGTTCGAAACCGTTAGAAGCATGCGCCGATCAAAGTTTCACATTTAAGGCAGTTCTTGAAAGCGGTGATTAATTCGATAGGTGAATATATTTGACAGTTTTAAACTAGTCCAGAACGTTGCAGGAACGGACCTATTGTAGTACGAGCGACACGTCTAATTTAATTTTCACTGACTGGACTTCGAATTACACTTACGGTATATGACACAACTAATAATCTACCTTTTTATAACTTTAAGTAATTGACAAATAAAACAAATTACTAATGAATTACCTAAATAATACATTAGTTGAACATTTTCGTCAAATCATCTCTCTTTGAGGACTTTTTAGAGTAAACGTGGCAACTAATTTTTGCAGAATTTCAAGTTATAATATGTTATGGACAGTGTTTTCTGACGGTTTCACACACTAGCGTAATGCAGTTGTGCTCCGCCAGGTCATTGAGCTCACTTAAACATTCCCACACCAGTTTGGAAGAGAGCTTACTAAAGCCTTCAAAGCCGCCTGGCTGTCGGTTAAAATGAAGATCCGCTTATTTGGGTAAGCCCTTCTATTGTTTTTCCGCGCACATTATAATATGGCGTATATTTCTGTTTGGAAAACAGAGGCAAATTGGCCCAAAGGGAAGCATAATTTTTCCTTTGGTCTATGCCCGTATATTCCAGACCCGGCACCAGTTTCAGTTGTGGAGCCATCTGTATACCAAATCAGACTTCCAGGAGGAAAATCCTGTTCAAATTTCTGGTGCTCAGCAGATTCATTAATTTTTATCTTGATGGGCAGGTTTATGTTGCCTTTGGGAGCTATATAGTCCGTCCTCATGTCGAGTAAAGGACCCCTTATGCTGCCAACGATACTTGTATGCCTCGTACTTATATTAAGTAGGTGATGTGAATGCTGCAGTCTACAGAGTCCACGTCTTGCCTCTCCCATTATCACAATGTGTAAGGGAGGGAGGTCTAGAAGGGTTTCCATTGCAGCGGTGGGCGTTGTACTCATCGTCCCCGTTATGCCTAGACAGGCAAGTCTTTGTACATTGCTCAGTCTAAGTTTGGCGGTCTTCTGCTTGACCAGGGGCCACCACACCGAAGCCGCATAAGTGATTGTGGGTCTGACCATTCTGGTGAACAACCAATGCACCATACTTGGTTTTAAGCCCCACGTTCTGTCTGGCCACCGATCGCCTGACTATCTTACCTAGATGTTGGTTCCAGGTAAGTTTGGATTCAAAAATCACTCCAAGGTACTTTACCTCCCCCGACAAGACTAGGTCGTTTGCACGAAGATGCAGAGGACCTAAACCCTCTATGTTCCGCCGTCGAGTGAATGGCACAATGGTGGTTTTTTGAGGACTGATCCTCAGACCTTCCTCCTCGACTTACCTTGTTACTACATTCAAGGCAGCTTGCATTCGGTCCCTGACAGTGCTATTAAATTTCTCTTGTACGGGTATAACTAAATCATCATCAGGGGGACAAAACACCCCCCTGCAGACAGCCTCCCGCTACCCCAGCCATTAGAGTGTCGTCCAGTAGTGATGTATAGACCACCCTTCCTTTGAGCATGCAGTCAATTCACCTGCAGCAAATTTCTTCCACCCCTCTACTCCTTAGAGCCGTGGTGATGGAGTCAAAGGCCCCTTCGATGTCTAGAAAGGCAGCTAAGAGAACCTCTTTATTTTCCAGAGATTTCTCCACCCTCCAAGTGAGATGATGGAGTGCTGTCTCAGTAGATAGATCTGTTGAATAGGCAAACTGGTGTTGGTGTATGGATCTGTCGACCAGTACACCACCCCTTATATGCCCATCAAGTATTTTCTCCATTGTCTTTAATACAAAGGACATAACACTGATAGGTCTGAAAGCCTTCGCCTGAGTATAGTCCACCCGGCCAGTTTTTGGTATGAATACCACTCTGGTCAGTCTCCACACTCTTGGCAAGTAGCCCAGAGCCAGACAGGCTCTCAGAACCGTACAGATTCTGGTGATTAGAAGGTCCGAGCCCTTCTGCACCATAATCGGTATTATCCCGTCCGGACCAGGAGATTTGTCACTATCAAACGAGTTTATAGCCCATTTGATATTAGAAAACGTTATGACACTCCTGGCAGAACTCCTTTCCTCCCTTGATGCTCTGAGAACAGGGACATCCGAAACCTGGCTATTCCAGTCAGCAGGCACGACGTCAATGACTGTTGACCCAGGAAAATAAACCCGAAATATTTCGGTCATAGTTTCTTTTCCTGTTCTGGTAAATTCTCCAGTAGGTTTTACCAGAGCATTTAGGTAACCTTGAGGGGAATTCGAGAGCATTTTATGCAGTCTGGCACATTCTGGAGTACTTTCAATTTCCTCACAGTGCCTCCTCCACGTTGCCTTCTTGGACCGTCTGAGTGCTTTATTATATTCAGTTAGGGATACTTTATATTCCTTCCAGCTTTCTCATACTTTTGCCTTGTTAAAAATTTTCTGACCTGTCGTCTCCTGTCCGTGAGGTCGTCATTCACCAGGAAATTTTCCTGGGACAGTTATCATTGTAAGCGGAAAAGATTGCCTCAGTTAACCGATCTATAGCCATGTCCTGCTCAATATTGTTGTTAACCGTAGCCTTTGTTCCTGCGAGATGACCATCTAGGTCCACCCTGTAGGCCTCCCGGTTACGGATTACGGTAAGTTTCTCTCACACGGTTTAACCCAGTGATTTCAAAACAAATGTATCTATAATCAGAGCAACTCTCCTCATCAGTTACTTGCCAGTTTTTAACAAAGTTACTTATAAAAGAATTACCTATCGTTAGATCTATGACTGCCTGCCTTTGTGCCGTTACAAAGGTAGGTTTATTGCCCATATTCAGTATGTTCAGATTGTTTGCCATAGTGAGTTGTAAGATGCTGTCACCTCTAGCATTGGTGTCCCGGCTTCCCCAGGCAAAATTGTGAGCGTTTGCGTCACAGCCGATGATTAGCTGGGATGCACTTGCTCCACAGCTTCTCACCAACTCGCTCACTTCCTCAGGTGGTGACCAGATGGTGATCTTAATTTGGAACATTTCTTATAATTTTTCAAGATTTCTTTAATTAGATTGAAATGAATTAAAAACATTATGTAGCTCACTTTTTATTGGCCCTCTTTTAGATTCAAAGATCTCAAGTGTGCCTCAAGCTTAAATTTGTCTGTCCATAGACTTTCTTCCCATCTGCAATCATGTAGTTTGTTTGCATGTTTATAAGCCCTCTAAAGTCTTCTTGCTGAATTAACAGCCCTCAATAATGGTTTCGTGACTGTTATATGACATGACCATACAGATTATTTCCCCGAGGACAGTAGTAAGCGAGAGGAGCTTTACACGTTTACATTTTAAATTAGAAAACATTTCCGGAGTTGTTTTGTGCCTATTCGATTTTAACAATGTTAGCATATACATATTTTTCTTCAGCTTTGAAGTAGATTATTCATTTGTTTCACTAATGATAGCAAATAAAAATGAAGGTATAACCAAGCATTCACTATGTTAAAAATTTTCCAAAATTACTAGGTCCGCAGGATTACTCATAAGACTCTGTGGTATTATCTTATAAATTTACAAGAAATCGTATCATACTGAGAGCTTCAAAATTCCACCTTCTAATAATTGACTTACAGGTTTACAGATTTTACGGTTGCTACAGATATGAGCCGAATCGCTCCATAAATTTCATTAAGGTGGTCTTAAACTTTTGGTCTGCAGCGTATGTTATAGTGATTGAATTGGATACATACTACTTTATATTACTTGTTGATGTTAAGTTTATAAAATTGTAAGTTATTACAAGTGAAGAAGCAGACACACATAATACAGGCTGTTACAAATTCGAAGATCATCATAGGGATCTCGAAAACGGTAAGAGATACAAGGTCGGTTAAATTAGAGCTCAGCTGCGTATTTTGGTGCTGAACAAATATCCATTTTGAAAAATCTTCTACGATTTGTAGTTTTTGAAATATGTACGTATTTCCAATAAACGGAAAAATGTAATTTTCTTTTTTACTTTATTTCTTCTGAAGTTAATAAAACTGCGATGTTATATCAAAGCTATTTTACTTTTGTCTTCATTGCATAAGTACCATATTACACTGTTATTTTCAAGAATTTCTTGCATTTGTAGCTATTTTACTTTATTAAATAGGAATGTGTGATGCATGGAAAGGCATCAGAAAAATAGATCTATTTAATGGTATTAAAATCCAATGTGGCGGCCATAAGAAAAAATGAAGTTGATGATGGTTAGAACAAGACTAGGCGTTTTAAGTAAAATTTATTGATATCATCGTAAAGAGCTCAAAAAAGTGCCTCTAGAATTTGCTAATTTTGTTGTGATTCCTACAATAATTCCCGAAAAACAAAACAAAAAAGAAAATTAAGTTTTTTGGTTTATTGGAAATATTTCAAAAACTACAAATCGTAGAAGACTTTTCAAAACAGATATTTGTTCAGCACCAAAATACAATGGTGAGCTTCAAATTTGTAACAGCCCGTATACATATTGTAACAAATCCTCCGACTTATTCAAAATTGTCTCCTGTGAAAGAAGAAAAATCCTTTGCATTATCAGTCCTTAAGAAAGAGGTCACTCTGGTTCTGCCTACAGTCTTGCAGGAGAATCCCTATATCATCCTAAATCCTGAACCTCAAAGTAACAAGTAAAAAATTATTTTATAACTTTCTGACATTCTGAGAATGCCCTCTAGAAGCAATTTGTGAAAGCGCACATTCTATGCTCAAGCTATCAGGAATTTTCCTAAAAGTCTAGTTTTGATTCATCATTATTTTCTTCACTCGATAGAACGTTGCAGAGCGTAAAATTCTTTTTCTACTTTGCGTTCACAATGGATTCATTGTGACACCAAAAACAGTTTCACAATGAAGCTCATTGTGACACTGTTTTTGGGGAAATTTTAGTCATTTTTAATTGAAAATATTTAATAGATTTTACAAAATAACTCAGTATAGTTCAATTCAAATTGATTGGCATCGCAGTAGGCGAGGGGTGAGTGAATCGGGCTTTATCCCATGTCAAAAAAGTTACTAGAATATATTGTGAAACTACCATTAAATTATTTTGAGGTTATGTTGTCACGCAAAAATAAAGGAACTTTTACAAATTAGTTAAAGGCGATGGAATATCTTGTTTCTATACGAAAATGCATTGACAAGGAGAAGAATATTATATATTACGAGATTCCTACTGTTTCTACGATTAAAACTAAACAATTTGAAATTTTCTGTGTTGGAATGGTCACATTTCGGAATTCACTGCAAATCTACCGGTTACTTGCACCGATAGAAAACCGATTAGTGCCAATGCTGGGGATGAATGGATTTACGGTGAATTTTGAAACGCATAGAAGCACGCAGAAGTTAGGGATGTTTATTTATTGTTAAGGATGCATTGCTGCAAACATAAATTTGAATTTCCAACGCCTACCGAGATGCCATTCTTTTTGAATTGGAATATATTTATTTGTTACTTAACAATATACTCACAATGAAGCTGGATAAGAAGAATTAATAACTTGTTAATGTGACTTTTGATTAAAACGAAAGGTTTTCAGTGTTGCCACGCATTACAACTAAAATTCCCCATATACTAAGAAGATCCAATATTTTTCATATTTTTGTTCAATAAGTGACGCAAAGTAGAAAAAATAGTATATTATACACGTTTCACAAGAGGCATTGTAACACTCGTTCCGTTGGGGCACTCCTAGCTCGCTACGCTTCGCTAGTCATACCCCAACCCCACTCGTGTTACAAGCCTTCTTGTGAAACTTGTATAATAATATACTATTTAATTTTAATTCTCTACAATTTTGGAGAGTTTAAAATTTCATATGATTGTTATGATATAAGTCTTTAATGTTAAAACTGAAGACTTTAAAGGATACTTACCCAAGCAGGTAAGTCATCAATTCTGGCCAGGACTACATCTTTCTCGTTTGCAAGGGCTATAGCCTTAGCTATGCTACGCTTTCTTTCATTGTCCTCTCTAAATTTATCTCTGAGCACCAGCAGAACAATGGGACCCAACAACCAAGCAACGGACCATTGCATATAACCAGTGAGATAAATTAAACCAACCACAGACACCTTGAAAATTAAAATCATGAACCATGAAATCTATGCACATGTAAAAAAATCATAATCCCAATGGAATTCCAAGGTTTTAACAAAATTATGAATAAATTGGATAAAACCTCACCTTTTTAAACGCACTATACATAAGACTGGCCAAATTAATGCCGGCTACTTTCTTTTCATTTTCGTCGCTCATGTTTGCCCCAGTACTAATTTGATTTCAAAATAAAATCAAGCAGCTGCCCTTAACAAACAAATGCCCCAGAATGTTGTAGTAGTAGGTTGGAGACCCTCAAATTAACCTCTATAATCGCACCTGCATATTTGGTTTGGATTTATTAGAGATTAAGCCCGACACACCCAAACTTGTAAACAGAACTAATAACAACGTGTACAGATCGAAAATAACAAGTTAATCTGATGTCATGTCGTATAAATACCTACATCGCCACAAATAATTTTGACGAGTCCATCTTTGTCTTACTAATTGAAACAAAGGCATGTGTTCTTGTTTTCATCAAGCGTTTAGGCAACCACACATACACCAGCCAATGTGATATTACATAGCTACTGCAGAGCAAATTAGAAATCAATAATTTGAGCTATGATGTAACTGGAATACATTCAATTAGGCAAAAAGCAATCTTATCGCAACTACTAAACTGGTACAATTACTTTAATTGATTTTTTTTAATTAAGGAGTGCCCGCTTATACACGTTTTTGTTTGATTTGGTTATAAAAAAATTAGCGCGCTTTTAATTCTCAGAGATAATGAATTGTTTACACGAATGAGTCAATGTAGTATACAACAAAAACATTCTGAATGAATGAAATCATACATCATAAAAATGCTCATTTCAAATATGTACAGGTGTCCGGAAAGTAGATACCTGTGTAGTTTTCTTTACTATGAAATAAAAGATGATTTTTTATGCAATTCAATAGGTTTGTTCTAGCAAACAATTTCTGATAGTTTGCGTACTTTTCCCATGCGCATGAGTAATCCATAATTGTTGTCGAATTAGTTTCGAACTTTTCTTTGCCAGAACGTTTCCCTAATTGTATGTAGATACAATACGACATTTCGCGCTAAGTCAGTTAAATCCGTATCTCTAAATTGTTGTTCTTGTTCATTAAGCCAAGTAATAACCTCGTTTGATAAATTGCTTAGGAAAGAGATATGTAATAAATATTTTCCGCGGCCGTGCACTGTGATGATTCGATGTGCGCATGTCACCATTAGAAATTCGCAAAGAATACGTGAATTGTAAATCAAAAGCGAGTTCTAACTGGCCTGGGCGTTTTGAAAAATTTACACTGAATTTTTGTGCTCGAGAAAACGCCAAAAGTCGACACTTTGGCGCTGGTTATGGGGCACTGACGGCAATGAGTGAAGTGCACTGTCATTAGTGTCAATCAAAGTGAGTTCACGCAAAATTAATTAATATTGTAATTACCGTAATACAAGATAATTTATGTGGTATAACCTTTATAGATTCATGCACAGATCATTTGATCTCGTCGGAGTGAAGTACGCTTGCGCAATAAAGAAAGACTGGCACTTTAAAAAGCTTTCGTGTTATGAATATATAGGTAATTACAACAAGTTACATAAAAGAGTTTCGACTTTTGATAATGTGAAACGTGTTAAAAAAGGCGTTGATAATTACGCACAATGAGAAAAGGAGCTTTATTATACATGTTGTAGCTTACCACAGAAATTCTGAGTATATGCAGGTAAGATTTTCATCTAAAACCGTAATAGTTTAATGCTAAATTAAGTTGTCGAAATTGGACATAATAGGCGTTTACGATAATTGGAGCGGTTTATACCGCTTTGTACCAAGAGCGTTCGGTAATATAGATACATGTACCGAATCGCGTTTGTTAATTGTAATTCATGTATTTTTTGCAGCATCAGAATTACTTGACGATAGTGATGAGGAAAATGTGTGTGTACTGACATCAATCAACGATTATTTACGAAAAAAAGGAAAGACACGCATTGCCATAAAAGATTATGTAGAACAAGTGGTACATCGTTATAGTTTAGACGGTGAGTTTACTTGTTAGTTTATTTTATTTTGAATATTAATATAAGCATAGGTACATATATTACTTATGTTTTCAGATTTCAAGAGTCATTTTAGAGTAAGTTGTAGCACTTTTGAGTATATAGTACACATTTTAGGACCATATTTAATAGAACAGAATCCAACTGGAATTGGAGCTCATACTTACACACCTGAGACACAACTTTTAGTAGCTCTAACTATATTATCAAATCAAGAAGTTTATAGGTAGAGCTGACATAATAATAGTAGTATTTCTTTTAACTGATCTGATCTGATCACTTACAACTGTTTAGAGCTTGTCGGTCAGTTAAAAGAAATACCACTATTAATTACTATTAAAAATTAATGTTAGTACTGATCTTTACAGAGTCGTTGCCGAAAAATTTGATATTTCTAAATCTACAGCTTGGACGTATTTAACGAAAGTGTGTGATGTTCTTACTAACCTATCATCAAAATACATTTGCTGGCCTTCTGATCGGAAAGCTCAACAAGTTATTCAAAGATTCAAAACGAGGCAAGGTTTTCCAGGAGTATTAGGTGCAATTGATGGGAGCCACATACCCATCACACCTCCAAATAAAGAACAAAATTCATATTGTAATAGACATCATTATCATAGCATAATTTTACAAGCTGTGTGTACTGCAGATTATATTTTCACAGATGTGTTCACAGGTGAGTAAAAAACTAACATTAATTTTTACTATTTAAAAAGGTTGTTTTTAGGATATCCCGGTAGTGTGTATGATGCTCGTGTTTTCCATAATTCACCATTAGGACGTAAAATAGAAACTGCACCGTTTGAATTATTTCCCAATACTAACTGTCATATATTAGGTGATTCAGCTTACAAGTGCACTACTTATGTATTAACTCCCTTTAGAGATAATGGACATTTGAGTAGAAAACAAAAGAACTATAATTATAAGTTGTCTGCCACACGTGTATTCATAGAATAAAGTTTCGGGTTACTGAAAGGAAGATTTCGCATATTAAAGCATATTAACGTATATAACACAGTGGTGATTCCTAAAATAATTATTGCTTGCTGTGTATTACATAATATCTGTGTATTACAAAATGACAATGTAATTCTAGAAGTAGAAAATGATACAAATCTGAATCTTATTTGTAATGATCCAGACTCTATTAGTGGGAATTGCAAACGTAATTATATTGCAGATAATTTATAAAAATTGTTTAAGTATTTAGTTCATAAATAAAATGAATATATTTTGTACTAATATTGCTTTATTTTAAGTAGTTAATAAATATGTACAAAATACTGTGAATATTATTCTGATTTATCTTTCAAAACTGCTATTAACTCCTTGAAAATGGACATTTTTTCAACATGACGTTCAGCTTGCTCTTTTTGGAATTCTTTGAACCATGCTGGTTCAACTTCTATGGTTTTTGCAACACGTCTTTTCTTTTCTGGTGGCTCTGTCGGTGTGTTGACCTGCTGCTACTAGAAAGATCCTGCAGATACAATTTAAATAAAATATTTATAAAATTAAGTCAGCAATTACTTACCATATCAGTCATTGATGTGGAAGGAGATGTTACATAGCCACTTATATTGCTTGCCATAGCAATAGGCTGAACAGCATGTGAATTCCCAAAAATATCATCAAATTTTTGAAAATAAGGCCATGACATAGTTCCTCTTCCACTCTGAGCATTATTATCTTTTATACGCTTGTATGTTCGTTTTAGGTTCCGGAATTTTATGTCACATTGGTCCCCCGTAAATGAATAACCTTTATCCAAAATACATCTAGGTATTGAATTCCATATGCTCTTATTGGTTTTGTGGGTAGATTTAAAATCTTGTAAGTGGTCTTCATACAATGATAGCAACAATAAAATTACATCATGTGTCCATTTTGGTCCTGTCTTATTATCTGCAATATTTTTTGTTATTAGAATCTAATTCAACAATGGCATTTTAAATTATTCTTACCTTCATACTGTAAATTAGTTAAATCTTTTGTTTCAGCTTCGGGTTCACAATGCAGTTCAGACACGTTCTGTTCATTAAGAGGCATCTTTAATAGCAATCTGTTGTCAATATTATCGTTCATGTACCCTGTGGTTTTGTCTAGAAGATCATTTTAGATAATATTCCTTTAATTTATAGATAGAAAATACATACTGGCTGTATTATACACATATATATTGCCACAGTTGTCAAAATGAACCTTAATTTTTTTCATTTGTAATAGGAACTAGCCAACTATCTCCTTTCTTTGATGCATCCATAATTTACTACGATTTACTACTATCAGATATATCAACTGAAAAATTAATCATACAAAAAACAATTAGGTAAATCAAAACAAAATAGATCATGGGAAATACTAAAGATAATTGTCATACCGCACAGCACTAACTACAGGCACTAACAACACTATAAATCTGTAAAACTGTAATACGTAATACTGTCAGAGCTGGGCAAAATACACACTCTAATGTATTTAAAATATAAATTACAAAATATATTACCTTAGTGTAATTAAAATACAAAATACCTTTGTGTCATGTATTTAAAATACAAAATAGTAATTGAAATACTTTGAAAAATACAAAATATATAGTCCTCTTTCAAATTTTATTTTTTAAAACAATATATATGTATAAATACAATGTTACAACATATGCTTGTGGGTATTACATTTTATATCACTTTTTAACATGTTTGTTTCCTTTAAGAAAAACTAATTTTGAAAATTTGAGGTTAACATTTTTAAGCGGGAAATCTGGGGAAACCACAGACACAGAACACAGGATACGAAACGCTAGTAGTGATGAAGTAGACGCCCGCGAGAATTTAAAAACATGAATTTTTCAGATTCTCACAATAATAACCGAATGTATTTTAAGTATTAAAAATACAAAAATACTGCCAAAAACGTATTTAAAATACAAACTACAAAATACATTTGTGTGTTGTATTTGAAATACCAATTACAAAATACAATTGTATTTCATACTTCATACTCATATTTAATACTGTATTTCAATTACAAATATTTCAAATACTGCCCAGCCCTGAATACTGTTAAGGTTAGGTATCCACTTCCCGCCAAATACATATAAACGTGACATCTGACAGCGTTCGGTAATTCGATTATCGATCCATTTACCCTGAAGTTATCAGCTGATTACCGCAAGTACCGGAATATTTCTACCGCTCCAATTATCGTAAACGCCTAATAACATTAATTGTTCTTACACGAACTCATCCACCATTCACATGTGACAGAACTGTCAAGATTTTAGGTTAAGAAAGCGCCCTGTAAGCAGTGCTTGGCGGAGCACGCCTGAACTGCACTTTTGCGCAGGCCAGATAGAACTCGCTTTTCATTTAGAAGGCCATGGTTTGAACTATCAGCAAACTGCAATCCACAGCTGCTACATCAAACTGGTAACAAAAAACTTAAAATTTTCACTGCTAGAACAGTAAAGAGTTACTGCGCATGTTCAATACAATTTCTAACAGTTATGTACTGTTACTAGAACAAACCTAATAATACCGTCTGTGATACCGTTGTATATTCGTACTCGTAGCCACCCATATGTTTATAACCAGTGTTGCCAATCCACTCTAAGCCGATTACCCTTTTCAAATTTTAAAAAACCCGCTCTTATCCACATTGAGTAATAAAATTGAAATGAATGAATGAAATGGTACAAAATTTATTTTATTTAAATATCGATAATATGTATTATTGGACTTACCTTACACACATGGACGTTGCACGACAGATTTTTCAGGTTAAAATCATCTATATGTACAAGGGACTGTGAGCGGTAATCGGAAACACTGCTGCCAGTCGACCAAGCGAAGCATTTCGGAAGATAGTTGTGAAAAATTCCGATAGATGTCTCTGAATTTCGGTCGAGCTAATTTAAATCACTTCATTAAAATCACTGATTTTATTTATGAAAATCATTTTAAAATCTTTTTTTTAAATTCTCATGAAATAACAAAACTGGGTCAAAATTTCTAAAATTAAGACATATGACAGTTATTGTGTAATTTTTGACGCTAAATAAAACAAAAGACGATCGAGAAAATAAAAAAATTTATAAAATTTAAAAATTCTTTGTAAATAAACAAAACCTTCTAAAATTAAGATTTAACATTTGTGCAATTCTTGACGTAAAATAAGACAAAAGACGATCGAGAAATAAAGAAAATTTATAAAATTATTATTATTATAAAATTTAAAAAAATAAGAACAAAAAAAATCTAGTGGTCAGGTGGTTTTTTTTTACCGAAGTAAAAAATGTAAATTATGTTAAAAAAAACTGGCTAAGTAAAATATGTTTTTTTAGCCGACTAAAATTTTTTTGAAATTCCCGCTTGTTGCCGTTAATTTATGTTTTGGGTTTTGGGTCGCATTAGACGCATACGGTTCTGATGTTGTGATTCTACTGTCGGAAGGCTACTTTGGCATCCTGCCTGCTGATTTTCATCACTTTCTGCTGACGAAAGCCCAAATACCGAGTGACTTTTAATGATTGAAGCAAATTAGTATGTTGGGAACACTGAGGAATTGGCATTACTTGAAAGTTCGTTAATTTTGCGGGAATGCGTAGCTGTAGGTTAGAGTTGATGTTTACATTGATGATGAAAACTGTTTAACAGATTATTATTATTATTCAAGACCTAGAAATGTTAGCCCCCTTTGCGTAAGCAGCACCGAATCCTTTGAGATAAGTTATTGAAGACATTATTAACGTTTTAGGTTGTCTGATATTTGCAATTGCCTCTTCAATTGCCAGCTGCACAATTCATCCAAATTGTTTAATACGTATTCTGAACATCACATTATTGAAATGAGGAAATAAGAAGTTCAAATTTAATTGAATATTAGAGCAAATCATCAAGCCCCATTTGCGTAAGCAGTACCGAATCCTTTGAGATATGTTATTGAAGACATTATTAACGTTTTAGGTTGTCCGATATTTGCAGTTGCCTGCTGCAATTCTTCCAAATTGTTTAATACGTATTCTGAATACCAAATTATTGAAATAAGGAAGTAAGAAGTCCGGATTTAATTGAATATTAGAGCAATTAGGCCACCAACCAGCACTGATTAAACATCCTGGGAAAAACTCCTCTAAATAATTTATTGTGGTTCGTGCTGTGTGAGCAGTGGCGGAATCTTGTTGAAAGTAGCCATTTGCTAATTCAGTGTCGTCTAACTGGTTTATAAATGTATCCAATATAAGTCTCTGATATCTATAGGGGTTGTTTCCCGGAAGAATATTGGTCCAATAATTCTCCAAGACATTGCCACCCAAACACCAATTTTAAGTGGATGTAGTGCCTTTACATCAATCACATTAAAGGGTTATGTTCCGACCAAGTCCTGAAATTTTGTGAATTGATAAACCCAGAGAGATGAAACCAGGCTTTATCAGCAAAGAAAGTTGTATCTTGTTGGTCACTATTATTTAGCAGATTATTGTTATACCACTGACAAAACTGAATTTATTGAAGAAAATCGAGTGGGTGAAGTTGTCGAACCATTGAAAATTTGTATGATTGGAAATGAAGGTGTTTTTTCAAGATCTTCCGAATGGATTCGTATAGGAAACATGAGGATTCTGTTATGCAGTATCATTAACATTTTGTACAATATCGAGAGTTATTATAGTGGGGCGATCAGTGAATTTTCCTTTTTTTACATTACCAGTTTGCAAGAAACGTTCATTTATTAACCGATTTTGAACTGAACTGACTTTAAAGTGAATAGAGAGACTCATAAAAGGAATGATGTTTTGGAACTAAAATTAACATAACCTCAAAATACGTATGAAATCACATGAAACTGATAACTGATTTAGAAAACCAGCTTGATTAGTACGGTATGCGGGAGGGGAAATTCAATCACTTCCTTATCACTGGTCGCCAACTGAATAACTAAATAAAATGCAATCAATGATTTTTAAGTGAATTTGAATCGATTCGTGTTTGTTGTAAATGGAGGACGGCTATTCTAAAACAGTGTTGTGAAAAAAGACTAAACTCAATTTGTTGTTCAGGGTATATTTCAATGAAATCGTCATAGGCATGCTGCTGTGAATAAATTCAATTACTATTGGGCTGATTCAGCAGAACATATCAGTAACAGTTCCTGATCCAACAGTTGAGACTGAACACTTATTTCTGCTGAATGAAGTTCACTCATCGTAACATGTTCCAGTCAGGTAGCGGAGAAGTTACGCTACAAAAAATGGCGAACCCTCCAACTCATCAACCTCATGAGGTCGCATTCAGCAGAAATTTGTTCAACAGTTACACAACTTTCGGGTCTGCTGAATGTGCCCATTTTCATTTTGTACTCCGCTTCGAAAATAAGCCATTACTAAAAATGTATTTTATTCTGTGCTCAAAACCATTTTGGTAATAAATTGTGATAATTAAATATCTTATTTATTTGGTTTTCTTGATTCGACAATAAACGAATTTATTTGAGTTTGACAATCTAGTGCACTAACCTAAATCTATATTTTGAATTTGAAAATCCAGCACCAACATAAAAATTGAAAAGTGTTGCCAATCTAATAAAATAAGTCTCAATCATTAAAAGTCACTCGGTACTTTTAACAAAATTTTTAAAATATTTAAATTAAAAAAAAGACATTATCTTACTTATTTTTATTAAAAGTTGAACAAAGACCTAAGTATTTGGTATTAAAATGATCAGAATAATTGTCTTGCAATACGAAAATCACATTAAAAAACAAAAAATATATTTTACCATTTTTGACCGTTTTTTTGTCCGGCTAAAAACCGCAGTCAGTTAAAAAAAAAATTTAGCCGGCTAAATTATGTACATCACTAAAAAAATCTCATTGAATAAATTTTTTTTAAAATGTTAAATAAAATTACAAAACAATAAAAATTCAAAAATTCTCATTAAATAAACAATACTTTTTTCTATAAAATTACAAGAAATTATAAAAATTACAAAAAAATTAAAAATTAAAAAATTATAAAAAATTTATTATATAAATAAGATTTGAAATTTGTGCAATTTTTGACATAAAACAAAAGACGATCGACAAATTTATAAAATTAAAAAAAAATAAATATAAAAAAATCTCAATGAATAAAATTACAAAAAAATAAAAATTAAAAAATCCTCATTAAATAAACAAAACTTTCTAAAACTAAGATTTGACAATTGGGTATTTTTTGATGAAAAACAAAACAAGAGACGATCGAGAATTCAACAAAATTTATAAAATTACAAAAAATAACGAAAATTTTAAAAAATTCGCATTAAATAAACGAAACTTTCTAAAATTAAAATTTGAAATTTGTGCAATTTTTGACGTAAAATAAGACAAAAGACGATCTACAACTGAAGAAAATTGATAAAATTACAAAAAAAAGTTCAAAATCGGTAGATCTACCGAATTATCGGCAGCACTGATCGACAATGTGGAGTTGGCTGTCAGTTACTTACTTTAGTTTTTGTCGGCTTCCAGCTTTAGTGATTTCTTTACTGCCAATAGTAAAGCTGAAACATCACTAACAAGTCGTCAATCAAATATTTAAAAATTAATCGGTTTTTTTTCTTCCTTGAAAATACTCATTTTTACCCACGTATTCTTTTTACCCGCAAGTTTGCTTAAATTACCCGTAATTCGGGTAATTGCCCGCACATTGGCAACCCTGTTTATAACCAGAGTAATGAACGATTACCAGGTAAACAGTGAATCGCATCGAACGAACGAATATCAGTATCAAGTAACGAATACTAGTACCGATACCAATTACCTAAAAGTAACGAAAGTTCTCATCATTAGTAACGGATATCGAACGGATACATATCAACTAACCAATACGACTACATACTTAAAAGTAGTGATGTAAAAACACTGTATTTTAAAATATTTTGTAACGCGTGACAATATCTTTTCTAATCAAGTGACCTATGGAAAAAAATATGTTTTTGTTTGGTTCATTATTTCAAATGTCATTTGAATTATTTTTATTGCATTTCTATCGTTTTGTATAGGAATGCAATATAAATATGTAATTCAAGTGGCATTTGAAATAATGAACCAAACAAAAACATATTTTTTTCCATAGGTTACTTGATTAGAAAAGATATTGATCGCCTATGACAGCCCTACTTGTATTTTATGATAAACACGTAAATACTAAAATACTAAAATAATTTAAAAAATCAAATAGTTCTGTTGGGACCACTTGGCTCAACTCTTATCTAAATATTATTAGATATTATTATGTTTTTAATGTTGTTTGCGGGAATGACAAAGAGTGTGCAAATTGAAAATAAAATGCAAGTGCCAATTCCAAATGAAATTTATGCATTTTTATCAATTTATTGATTGTTAATGTGAAAACTTAACAGACATTCGGCGAATAGTTATTGTCCTTATTCTATGTTTGTAAAACTAGGCCTAAATGAAACGGCTTTATTAAAAAACGCGAGAAAGTAGGCAGGTGTAAATAAGCAGTCTCGTAGATACCAAACGTCCTACATTATATTGACAAAACAATTTGTGACCGTCACTTTTAACGCAGTTTTTTTTTTCAATCTTTGCGCAGAAATTTTATAAAAAAAAAGCTTTATGATGTCTGCACGCGTACCAGCGCTTCCATTCTTACCCGGTTATACATTTAATGAAAACGTAAGCAGGATTTTAAGTTTAACTTACGTTTTAAAATTCTAAGAAAAAATAATAAAATTTCAGATCGGAAGAACTAAGTTTCACAGAGATTGCAACTTTGAACTGATGGGGAAAGTGCCAATACTAATAGAAAAGGTAAAACCGAACATGTTTGGCCCTTTAAGCGATAGATATCCGTCCGTATTTCCTAGAGGTGAAGTTGCAGAAATTCCATCGTGGATTTCCTTCGACAAGCAGGTCTGTTTCAAATCCATCAATTTCCCGAGATAAATCAACCTCCGTTTTAGATTTTATGCTTTGATGCCTTCTTTCAAGAGACCTTACAAGAAGTACTTCGCTCTCCATACCAAATACGGAAAGTGAAAATCTATTTCTTCCTGGAAGATGGCACCATACAGGTAGTAGAACCAAAAGTTATTAACAGTGGAGTGCCACAAGGTACATACCTACCTACATACAAGTAAAAGTGAATAATACAACTTAATTTAAAATCCGTTTTATTAGGAACTTTAATAGGCCGACAAAGAATACGATTCCCTGCCCCGATGGACGACAACTTCTATGATTTTCTCGACTTCAATATTGGGAGAGAAATCGAGTTATATGGCAAAGTTTTTAAAATCACCGACTGTGACAGGTTTACACGGGTTTTCCTTAATCGCTGTGGCATTACGGTTCCTGACCCCATTAATGCACCGGCAGATCCGTACCTTGAAAAAAGAGCCCACGATAAAGATGGAATGATGCCTAAGAAGCCAAATCAAACGGTTGATACCTTGGGACAGTTTTTAAAAAATGATAGAAAGGTATTTATTGTCGAATTATAAAGTTCTGACTCATTGCTTTGAATGTTACATATGAATTTTATTTTGCTAAAAAAATATTTACAATAAATTATCCAAATACATATTTTTTAAACCAAATAAAAGATAGAATTTGCAATGGAATGGTAAAGAAATAACAAAGACATATTTATTTAAAATTAACGGTTTTACAGAGACCTAAGAATGATTTAACATTTTCTCAATATGTACTAAAAAATCTGATATATACCTTTCCTGTAAAATATTAACGGTGTTTCTTGCATCCAGATTCAAAGATAAGAGTCAAAATTTTATAATATGAATCTAAGTAGTTTTGCTATAAGATTAAGGATAGCAATGTTTTTTGAGATTTTGCGATTTTATGGTTATTGGGACGACAGGGAATCAGAGTATGGTATTTTACATGATCTTGAAATTTATTATTACATGGCAGATGATACAATGGAGATGAAAGAAATTATACCACCCAATGCAGGAAGAGATACTGGCTTCATGTTTCTGAAACGTTCAAAATTGTTGAAAAATTATAGCACTTTACCTGGACCAGGTGCAGCTTCACATTTCACCGTGCTCAACGTGTTAGGTCCAGGGTTGCAAGGAGGTCGGTACATAGTCGACCCATTAGATTGTGGTAAAGAAGAAAAAGAATACTATAAAGAAACAGACTTAATGATCGGTGGTATAATAAATTGCTACGGACGTGAAATCGTGCTGACTGACTGTGATCCTTTCACAAAGGAATATTACCGTTCAAAGTATGGAATGGATGGATTTAACCCAGTAAATAAACCTGTAGATCCGGATGCTGTAGATTGTTATCGTGCCCCGGTTGAAAGAGAATTGCCACCGTGGAATGGTTTTGGTACACACGAAGATTCCGCACAAAACTGCGTCACAGTCGAGTTGAAACCACCCCATCGAGATTTCAAAAAATTCCTAAAGTTCGACAGAGTTGGGTTAGATTCACACATATTGCGTTTCGAAGCGCGAATGATTTCAAGGATTCCTGAAAACTGCGACAGATTATTTATTATATCCTATCACCTTTCAGATGACACTATTGCAGTTTATGAACTTTCACAAGAAAATTCAGGTAAAAATTGATTGTAACAATAAAAATAACGAACTAAGAGCACATATCTTTAAGGATTTCCTAGAGATCAGTTCTTCAAAAGGGATAAAGTTACGATGCCTGGACAACCTATGTTTACAAGCAAGCCCCCAAAGTATTACACTCCTCAACATATGTATGTAGGAGCACAGCTAATTTTAAATAGCTTCCACTTTGTGCTCATTGACGCAGATGAATATGCTTTACGTTATATGGAACTAAATGGGAACGAGGTATCTATGAAGAAGCGAAGAGAAACTTGAAAATAACGATTGTTTGTATTTGCAGTTTCCAAAAGCTAATATCCAGTTAATTATGGATAAGGTTAGAGAAAAACTCAGGCCGATTTATAAGGATTTTGTAGCAGAAAATATGCCTACGGAGACAATAGCGATTACTTATGAAAGATTAAGGCAGGTTCTTTACTTTTACAAAACCATAAATACATTTGCTGACAGAGAAGTCTTCTACATATACATAATTTACAAACTTTTATTAAATTGAATTAGTGTTTGATATTTCAGGTCAAAATTATGTCCTATAATGGGCAAAGGTTTTACAGAACACGAAATGATAACTATAGCAAGAGCTTTCTCGGCAAACTGCACAAAAGAAAAATACAACCGGGAAGCAATTAGAGCCATAACATTAACTGAACTAAAACGTTTTCTGTGGGATGACTTGCAAAGACTTCGAGAATATTTCATATTCAGAGATCCACATCGAACTGGTCTTCTTTCTAAACAAGACTGCTACACACTTTTGAAAGGGTGTAGATTGCCAGTGGATAAAGAACTTATCGAAAAAATACTGCAAGTGTAGGTACATAAAAAACAGCCTAAACATTTTGCTATTTTTTTTTATTGTAGCGTAAAAAAAGATGAAAATTGCAATATTTACTATGAAGATCTGCTAGATTTTCTGGACAGAGACCTGTGTCCTGTAGTTGACACTGTTCCAATTAACATAAAAAAGGTGCTATGGTGGGCAAGTGAGAAAGAACCCATAACAGGAACATTAATCGACTGGTGTGCTTTCAATAAATATTTGAATTTGGAAGATACGTTTAAAGAGGCTAAAACTGCTGTAGAAGCGGCTCAGGAGCAATAATTCTTCAATGGAAAATACATTAACCGTATTCAAAAAGAGTTAATGTGCATGTGACAAAATTGAGAAAAATAAAAATCTATTTCTTAACAAAACAAACTGAGACGTATTTATTTTTTAAGTGTAAACATAACAACAAAATAAATTACCTTTATACACTATACAATCCCAAGTTCTTAAGTAAATCTTCCAACACAATTTCTTTCTAGTAATCTTTTACATGTCAGTATACAAAAAATTAGCTTCTAAAACAAAAAAAAAACTCACCTTAAACTCTTCGTAGGTATGAAAAGTACTAAAAATACAAATTTATTAAGTGTCAACACTTTCTGGTTTAAATCGACTTAAATGTCTTTTTCTATGTGTCAATAAATTTCCTTTATTTGCAAAGCACCTCTGACAAATTTCACATTCAAAAGGCTTCTCCCCAGTGTGAGTCCTCATATGAATTATAAGCGTGCACTTTTGTGAGAATGCCCTGCCACACACTTCACATTCAAATGGTTTTTCCCCGGTATGAGTTCGAGTGTGCGTTTGCAGGTGACTCAATTTAATAAAGTGCTTCTGGCATGTTTCACATTTGAAAGGTTTGATGCCGGTGTGTATTTTTTCATGCATCATCAGATCTCCACGTGACATAAAGCACTTGGCACATACGGTGCAGGCAAATGGTTTCTCGCCAGTGTGTGTTCGCATGTGCACCGTGAGGTTTGGTTTCTGACTGTAGCTCTTGCTACATACAGTACACATGAATGGTTTCTCACCTGTATGTGTACGCATGTGTAGGTTAAGAAATCGTAAATTTATAAAACCTTTATTGCACGTTTCACATTCGAACGGACGCTCGCCACTATGCATTTTTTTATGTCGTTCAAAGTCACCCTTTGTTGAGAAACCTTTCCCACACTCATCGCACTGGTATGGTTTTTCACCTGTGTGTGATCTCATATGAATTTTACGACTTATGCTTTGGCTAAAACATTTGTCACACAGTTTACATTTATATGGTTTCTCGCCCGTATGAGTACGCATGTGTAGAACCAATTGTGTACGCTGCTTGAACGCTTTTGGACAAACTTCACAAGCAAATGGCTTGCTCACAAAATCCATGTGGATCTTCATGTGCTTTCGCAAATCAGCTTTCTTAATGCATCCCTTATTGCAAACTTCACATGTGTACGGCTTTTCTCCAGTATGTGAACGAATGTGTATGACCAAAACTGTGCGTAAACTAAAACTTTTCCCACACATTTCGCATATGAACGGCTTTTCACCCGTGTGAGTCCTCATATGTTCCGTCAAAGTTATCTTTTTGTGAAAGCACATGCCACAGACCTCACACTTGTGGGGTCTTATTCCCAGATGGATTTTCTTATGTGATGACAAATTTCCCTTACTGCTAAAGCCTTTGTTGCATAGCTCGCATATGTGTTGCTTCAAACCCGTGTGAATTTTTTTATGTGCATCTAAGTTGCTCTTCTGTGTGAAGCGTTTTCCACAAGTGTCGCATTTGTACGGTCGATCTCCTGTGTGAAGTTTCGTGTGTGAAGCCAAGTTACTTTTCTGACGAAATCTGCGCTGACAATGATCACACTTGAACGGCAATTCTTCTCCAGATTTTTCTGAGTCGATTGAGTATTCATCTTTTAAAAGAAGAACGTTGGGGTCATCCTGCATGTAACTGACTGCAAACGAAAAGAAACAAGCATTTACTTATTTAACCAGTTTATTATATAACATTCAAAATTATTTTAAAATTATATACCTTCCGACGTATTACTTTTTATGACTGGGGGATTGTTTCTCGGAGACTCTTCAACACAGCAACAGTATTGATGCTCAACTTCTAAATAATCAGTTACTGGAATAAACGAATCAACAGATTCTTCACTTGCCCGTTCATTTTCTTGTTCTACAGCATTGTGATTTTTCGATTTCTGTATTACATTGTTATTTGTTGCTTTCAAAATATTACACTTTACATTGTTGTCTTCTGGAAAACTTTTTTGATTTGGAGTATGCCTTATATTATCTTTGATACATTGATCTAATTCAAAGTACTCCATTTCCCTACCACTTTCTCTTATTTAATAAAGACATTGATATGTCTTGTGCTTCTGTTCTTTCACATAAACGCATGTAGTTGAATCTCGATGTCACCGGCTTGCTTTATATTATCCTCATGAATTTCTTTTATTCGTTTTGTTTCATAAACACTAGGTCATTTATATTCATGTTATTTGACATTCTTTATTTATATTCACATTAGAAAAAATCTGTACCTGATTATGTAAACTAAAGAAAAAAACGGATAACATTTCTTCTTCTACTGTATCAAAAAGCAGATTTTATCATTGTATTAAAAGAGGTAAATTTCTTTTAAAAGAAATAAAGAAACCGCTCGATAAAGTACTTAAATTCCTGAAAATACAAATTAATTAATTAATTTTTGTACTATTATATCGAATAGGTATTTTTATCGGTTAGTTCCTTATGATAGTTCCCAAGTTGGCAATATTCCACAAGCATACAGTGTTCCCAACGATTGCTCCTACAAAATCTCTAGCTGTATGAGGCAAATATCACCAGACTTTTAGGGGTGCGTTTCATTTGCGCGCTCAAATGCTTTGAGCGCTAATAAGCGTTGCTTAAACCATTCCGTTTGGGTTTGCAAACGCTTACAAAGCGCCAGCTGACGAAATGATAACGTCATATGACGTCATAGTTTTCGCTCACAATTGCTTATTCCATGGAGGTAGGGCAGCAAAAGCGTAAGCGCTTATGCTCCTAACGGAACGTATGAGACGTGTATGAGAAGATCAGCTAATCATAGTCAGATTATAAACAAACATTACACTTCTGAAACAGCTGCAGCAGCTATGATTGGATCAATTTCACTACTAAAATTATATTTTTAAGGTTATGAATTCGTTGTGCGAACAAAAGTCAAAAGAAACACCTTTGCGTATAACGGCTTAAGCGACTAAACGCCAAAGGAAACAACAGAAAATAGTGCTTATAAGCGTGAGCGCTTAAAGCGTGTGAGCGTGCAAACGAAACGCACCCTAGGTCTGTTGTCTGTTCAAACGAACAGACAACAGATCTAAAAGTTTGGAACAAACGTTCTGCTCTTTTCTACACTTCTTGCACCAACCGCTCCTGAGAGAGTGATAGCATTTTCGATTGATCGCACTAGTGCGCATCTCATGTTATTGCATGAGGTTAAAAGAAGATGCAAATACACTGAGGGCAATCGGTGCAGGTGAATCGAAAACGCTATGAGATATACAAAGTGGTCAAGAATCACTGTTCGAGTTGGCAATGCTGAATTCTATTTCTAAACGGTACAACTGGAGCAACTTCCGGTTGTTGACGGCTTGACACTGACAGCCAGGGTTGGGACGTAGATAATGAGACGTATAAATACCCATTAATTACGTGTAGATTTTGTAATTATCTCCGTCGTAAACAATGAATTAATTCCTGTAAAAACTACGTTGTTTTCTATTTCTTCATTTTCAGGTTACAATTAATTATTTATATACAATATAATATCTATTTTGATGTAAAATGGATAATATTGTTGTATACACGCATTAAAAAACTTCGTCAAATAAACATCAAATAAACGTCAAATAAACATTCAATTTTGAGGTTAGAAATGTGACATTTCACAGAAACTACGTCGTGTAAAAATTACATTTAACTACATAAAAATTATGTTTAGACGTAATGTAATGTAGAAAATATTTTTTACACGTAGTTTTCTAAGTCTGCTGACAGCCATCACTTTACAAGTGTTATTTGACATTTGAAATTCAAATTAAAAAGCTAACTTTGGGTAAGTTCCAGATAATGCTCACGCTGATCACGCTAGCGATGACTCGTAACATCGTTCCATTTAAAATTCGATGTGATCGCACCAGTGCAAATGGAACGCATGGGGTGTGTTCAGAATCATTACCTCCGAGAGCGTCTTGGACGTATAATCGCGTCTTTCTCGGTCACGATTTTTAACATATTTTGCGTCTCGCTCATCAGTTTTAAAACGTCTTGTGTTTCCATTGTTTCCATGATAACGGGCGCATTTTTCACATCCCACTTGTAAGTAGGACGCGTAGAGTGCGCCCATTGTCATGGAAACAATGTAAACACAAGACTTCTTGAAACAGATAAGCGAGACGCAAAATGTTAAAAATCGTGACCGAGAAAGACGCGATTATACGTTCAAAATGCTCTCGGAGGTAAGGATTCTGAACACACCCCTGCGGATACGTAAATTAAGCATTGACGTTTGACATAACCTCATAAAACTTATTCATTAAAAATAAACGTTACAAGAGAAAGATCTCTTGCAGTGATGTTGATTCGGCGACAAAGAGAAGACATTTCAGACAGTGAAACGTCTTCTGGTGGAGAATAAAAGCATCTATCAACAAAAATAGGGTTATGTTTTCAAACGGTCACAAAGACCCACCTTCGTAACAAGAGCGTTGCGATCACGAATTCTAGCCTCGTACAGGATACGCGTAGTAACTAGTAACACTTCAACGCTAGCGTCATTAAATGGAACGTCGTCGAAGAACGTTACTAATATTGCGAGCATTATATGGAACGTACTCTTTTATTCACATAACCTACAATCTTGTCGCTGTTTAGGTTACGTCAAATAAACCAACAAAATATATATCCGGTTGCAGTGCTGCAAATAGCCGAATAGAAAAATGCTCTTAATTGCATTACCAACTCAACCAGTTATTTTTGACCACTTTGTATTATCCATTCTTTATCTATTTGTTATCGCAGTAGCCCTTGATTTTAAGCCAGTAAGTTATCATGCTATCATGTTAAATTAGAGAAATTTAATTTGATGTCATTTTAACATCACACAGAAAACGTTTTGTTTGGATAGAGTCAATGCATTTATTATGTATTACACAGAAAAAAGAAAAATGTAAAAAAAACCTACATTTTGGTTGGATAACATTCAATGCATTCTTTGTATTCAATTTAAGTAGAAAATGTTTGAATCAACGTAAAATAAGTTTTCGTTCAAAAAAATAAATGCATTGACTGTATTCAGTTTTCTGTGCGTACCACGGGCGACATAAAAAATGAGGACACTTATAATACTCTAGTGTAAACGAGTGTTTCAGGAAACTGTTGCTTTGGTACCGAGGTTAATTTGACAAACAAATTTATTTACTGTGATCACATTGCTATGGAATTGATTACAAACTGAATTAGAAGTATCATTGCTAAGACTTGTCCTCATCTTTACTGTCGTCAGTGGTACGTCAAATTGTGACAACTTATCGTTTTCGATTGAGCTGCACTGTTTGCACTCAGTGTGCACTGATTCCAGAGTTCTAGCGTTTTCTATTCATCTGCACCACGTGCATTCAGAGTATCTTCAACTCTTATTCTTATATGAGGTTAAAGCGAGATGCAAGTACTATGATAGCGTTTTCGGTTCAAACTTTCTTCGTGTTTTATGTTCGACTGAAATGTCAGTGCGCACTTCCCACTTCGAAGGTAGTGTGGTAATGCAAGCGTTTCAGTGCAACTTTTCTGTCATTACTGGAAAAACATATTACAGATGATTTATTGACAGATAACAAAATAGCTATTTGTGCAATAAGTTAGGAAATGTAATTTTTTCCGTACTAGGCATGGGATTTTTGACCGAGGCGATAACCGAAATCAAAAACATGCCGTATACGGAAAAAATGAATTTCCTACGTGTTGCACACATGATTTTTTCTACTAGAGTTTGGATAATTTTAATAATTCATAACAGGTGATCAATATCTTTTGTAATCAAGTGACCTGTGGAAATAAAATCATGTGTCTTTAATTAGTTCATTATTTCAAATGCCACTTGAATTACATAATTGCATTCCTATACAAAACGATAGGAATGCAATAAAAATAATTCAAATGGCATTTGAAATAATGAACCAAACAAAGACATATTTTTTTCCATGATTAGAAAAGATATTGATCACGCGTTAATTATTTCTAAATTAAAAAGCGGAGCGATTGCTCTGCTTTCGTTACTATAGACTCTACTTTCGCTACTATAGACTCTGCTTTCGTTACTAGAGAGAAACAATACAATATATTATTTCCGCACTTGTTAGGAATTATTCCACTTTTCCTAACTCAAATTAGTATTCAAATGTTAAAGTTTTCCAAACTCTAGTAGAAAAATAATTTATTGTATCAAGAAATTGTTAATTGACGAGTCAGCTATGATAATCAAGTAGCTGTGCCACACGTGGCGCACACGAAGCGCTGCGAGGCTTTCTGCCAGCTGAACGCAAGTTACCGATTCATAACTATTGGAGTTTGCAGCTAAGCGTTCGCCACCTGGTGTCAACTAAACAAACCCTTGTATGCTACACAACAAATCGTGTTTTGGCGTCGATCCTGTGTGTATGATGTATCAGGATTATGTTATATGTGACATTCACATTAAATCAACTTGTGTATTTGTAATAGTACGCACTTAAACACGTACATTACAAAAATTCCGTGTAGCTTACAAAGGTTCACATTTGTCCACGGTAGCGCTGCGATCTTAAAATCAAACGCCTATAGGTCTGTTCGATAGCTCGGCACTTTTCTACACTTTTTGCACAAAACCCTCTTGAGAGAGTGCAATGGATTTAATATAACATAAGTAGAAGTGAGAAAAATAGGGTAAAGGTGTTAAAAGTGTAAAAAGTGCAGAGCTATCGAACAGACTTTATAGCGTTGTGGAGCTACATTTACATCATTTACATTCAATTTGGTGCCAGCCTAGGAAAGTTTGACGTATGCCTTACTGTGTTACCATTAATTACCATTTACACTGAGAGACACTTGTGTACTTATTTGTGTGTTACTAATTATTTACATCGAGAGAGAGTCTGTCAATGTAAATGAAAAACGTTATTTTCTTTTTAATTTTTTTCTGAAATTATTATTGTAGGAATCACAACAAAATTCATACACTCTACAGGCACTTTTTCAGCTCTTATTACTACATTTTACTTAAAACGTTTCGTTTCGATAGATAGATTTATTTAATGGTATTATAATCCAATGAGGCGCCCATGAGAAAAAATGAAGTTGATGATGGTCAGAACTAAACGATACGTTTCAAGTAAATTGTAATGATATCATCATAAAGAGCTCAAAAAAGTGCCTGCAGAATGTATTAATTTTATTGTGAACTTCAGAAAAAAATAAAGAAGAAATTTACGTCTTTCAGCTTTTTTGGAAATATTTCAAAAACTACAAATCGTAGAAGATTTATCAAAATGGATTACTGTTCAGCACCAAAATATACCCTCTTTGTAACTTTTACCGTTTTCGAGATTCCAATGGTAAGCCTTGAATTTGTGACAGCCTGTATACAGTGACCACCAAAAGTTCGCACTAAATGGGAAAAAGTTTTATTTTGGATATTTTTGAAAAAACTACTCCAATAATTTGTGCATGTTCGATAACTGGCTAGTCAGATCTGGTAAGCAATTTTTAGTGTAGCACGGAATAGCTCCAGTTTCTAGAGTACAAATGACATTTCTAGGATCTTGTTTAGTTAAATGAAGCAAGTGTATTAACCTGTGAGCAACTAAAAATCAGATTAGAGTCGGCGGTGCAAAGAAAAAATATGTCTGTTACTAACGCGGCGTTAGGCTGATCTGACAGTTCATGAATGTATCAGATTAATTAATTCAGTTAATCACAGACATACATTTTCTTTGCACCGCCTACTCTAATCTGATTTTTAGTTGCTCACAGGTTATAAACAATGGTGAACTGTGTGGTTTGTTGTCGTTCCAGAATTTTATAAAACCCTTGTGCACGCCCAAGGTTACTAAAGAGAAAAAGTTGCCTGGTAACTTTCAACGTCACTCAGTAGGCCCATTTAATGCATTTACACAAGCAGATGGCCTACTGGATGATGCGTCACTCCATGCGTTACCAGGCAACCTTCTCTCTTTAGCATCTTTAGTAACATTGGTGCACGCCTACAAGAGGTGCGTTCGGCTTCGAACTCTTTACACTCCGAGTACTCCAAAATCGTTCGGGTAACTTGTTAGAGTTGCAAGAGTTTATCTTTCTCACTCCTCAAGCCCAACCTCTCTAAGCTTGATAAGAGAGCGCGCACGCGTATTGACTATCGAGCATTCCCGCCGTTCTCGTTCGTTGGCCGTTAGAATGCCGTTAGGTTGATCGGTGATTCCCGCTAGTTTGTAACATATGATTTTTATAGGTTACGTGAATTGTGCAGTGAAAGTTTATCGCGAAATGGATATTAATTTGAAAAACTACACTCCTGTGAAAATTGGGGAAGCAATTATATGTGAAGATAATTCGGTATTGTTGCAGAATATACAGAGTAAGTTAAAATCACATGACTTTGATTTCACATTTCGCGTTCGGGATAAACTTTAAAGAGCGCTCGTGGAGTACTTCTTCGTAGTTCCACTCCAACGCCACTCCTGTTTTGGAGTCCAAAACCGAACGCACCTAATATATTTCGGCCAAATTTGATTACCATGTTGAACAAGAAACTAGTATCAGTATGACTCTCTCCTCTATATTCTTTACTCGTTGGCGTTTCCATCTTTCCCATCACAAATTTCTCGTTGCGAACAGGGAATCTACATTACCGACTAGTTTCAAAATAACCTTGAGTAATGACGTTTCACGTCAAATGTAGGTTACGTATAAATAAAAATTTATTTTCAAAAAAATATTTGAATAAATGTCCTTCAAAAAATACAAAATAGTACTCAGTTATGCATATTGCTTAATATGCAAAGCAAAATGTAAGTGCACAAATATTTCACCGGACACAATGTAATCTTAAGACATTTTCAGCAATTCCCTAAACCAATTAAAAAATAATTCAATAAGATGAAATCTCATTTAAAAACGGAGGTAGTTTTGGTGTTAAATCAGTTCTCAGAAGAAGGTCTCCCAGATGAATCTGATCCGCTAAGTTGCAGAGACATAGGGGATACAAATAACAACGAAGAGAAATCGAACACAAAATTAGAAGTCGATTTTGACAAATCTGAAGATGCTCCTTTTTTAGTCTGTAGCGTGAAGAAAGAAGCAAAGTGTTTCATACAAAAAGAACTAACCGACTGTTTCAATAAAGCGGAAACTAACATACACATAAAGGAAGAAAATGACATAAATTTATCTACTATTAAACAAGAAGAATTTGATGAGGATGTATGTTACAATGAAAATCAAATAAAAATAGAACAGATTCAGGTTCCAGAAAAAAATCTCTGGGTTTGTGATATATGTAATTTACAATGTAAAACAAATGCCGCATTCGTAATTCACTGGAAGAAACATAACAGGCACGTAGAATATAATTGTGCTGACTGTGGTCTAAGTGTTGCATCCAAAAGTGTCTTGATCAAACATGTACTTACTCACAAGCGATTTAAGTGTAGAATATGTGGTGGCATGTGTTTCTTGGAGGCAAGTTTACGTCATCACATTAAGAAGCACGATCTACAAATCGAAACTTATGTAAACAATGTAAAAGAAATTATGAATGTCGACGGAACTAATGTCGATGATAGTTTAGTGTGTAAGATATGTGATAAATTTTTCACAAGGAGGGAAAATCTTATATTTCATATTCGAACGGCCCACATTGGACAGAAATTATTTCAGTGTAATATATGCAACAAAACTCTAAGTGACCAAAATTCTTTAGTAGATCACATTAAGTCTCATTCGAGTATTCAATGTAAAAATTGTAATGGTCATCTTCAACAAAACAGATCAAAAAATCATAAGTGTCGGATGCCTTGCACATTTATATGCGAATATTGTGATGCCGAATTTGCTTTAAAACATGCCCTTTCGACACACAGGCGAATTCATTTCGAAAAGCCCGAGCTGATTATAGAACTCACGTCTGACGACCGATTTAAAATAAGCCAACGCCCATATGTGTGTCATATTTGTAGTAGGAGCTACAAAAATAGGTTTGGCCTTCGTGATCATCTAAAAAATACTCACGGCCCCAAAGTGGTAAGAACCTGTGAGATTTGCAATAAGAGTTACATGACTAAAAAAGCATTTAAAGAGCACAATCTTAACGTGCATCCAAAATCTAAGAAATACAAGTGCGATGTCTGTGGTAAGGCTTTTGTAGCTCGTCATCTAGTCACAAGACATATGCTGAAGCATACTGGGGAAAAAAAATACCAGTGTGAGGACTGTGGGAAATTTTTTCAGATGAGCTACACTTTAAAGTTACATAGGAAAATCCATTTAGATGATAAATCGTTTCAGTGCTACGACTGTGGTAAAAAATTTATTACAAAGGGTAATTTGCAGATTCATGTGAAAACTCATTTCAAAAAAGGTTTTGATTAAAGAATCGGAAGAAAAATGGAAAAGGATTAAGCCATATTTTGTATGATAATATAAGTTGCTCAGCAGGATATACCTACATACTTTACAAATTAATGGGACTTGTATAAAAATTGTTTAAGGACAAGTGTTCGTGAAAATCTTTCATATTACATTGCAAAAAATTATTTTGTATATACATATATTGTATAAAAATATTTTTAGAATTCGTAGATTTATGTATATATTATGTATTTAATATTTTAATTATAACAAAAAATTAATTACAAAAATTTTTATGTTGACAAAGAATATAATAATGAATATTTTGTATATTTAATGGATGCAGATAATTAAAACAAAATATATAGCCGATTTATTGTTTTTTTTTAGTTTTATAAGAAGTTTATAGAAACAATAGCGTGGAACTGTACTAGCTAAAGTTTGTGTGTGAAACTTTTTTTTGATAAGAAAGGAAACGCGATTGTATTATAAATTTTAACAGTAAATATTACAAAAAATGTGTTTTATGTATGTGTTTTCAATATACCTCTAAACTGATTTGTGCGATAAGCAAGATTTAGGAAGTAAAGTAGTAAAGATAAAGATGGTAATAACAAAGTGGGATGTGCCCCAATAGCTAACGCATTTTAATTGTTACAATTGAAACATATTTTTCCTATTTTGATAAATAAAAAAAATCATGATACATATGACTTGATATTAATTCTAAAACCGAAAATCGTTCCCTTTAGTTTTTACAACTGCCTCAACAAATTTATAGTTATATTAAAACATAATTACTGTTTCATTTTTGCAAGTATTTTCTCATCAAATTTCCAGTGCAAGAGAAGGAAAGAATTCTCTCGATTTAAACCAGCCAAAGAGGAGCTTGGTTATCAAAACCCATATCTTTGTGAAAATTATAGCTAATTGTGGTAAAAAATATTTCATTTGCCTAAAATATTGCTACTTTGATGGTAGGTAACAGCAATAAATAAGAACACATAACATAAAAAGAAATTATACTTCTAATTTTATTTAGATATACATAATACACATGATTTTTAGGAAAAGTCTTAACTACAATTAAAAATTCTATAAATAAATGAAAATTCTATGTAAATATGCTCTTCTTAATGGCATTACTGAATGAATTCCCAAAAATAAAAAAGATATTTTAGAAATCATTAACCAGCTTGTTTTAATAATTCTTGAAGGTCATATTGTTCTTGCTCTTTTTCCAGTTGCTCCTGGAGTAACCTATCTAGAATTTCTTGAAACCTTTGTCTCAACGCCAAATTCTCAATATTTTCAATTTTATATTCTTCCTGTTGTCTTCTAGCTTTCAGCAAGTTTAATTCCATCTGCAATTCTTCTAGTCGCGATTCAATGCTGCCCTTTGACAGACCGTGTGCAGAATAATTTATCATGCTGTGCTGTTGTTGGTAATAATCAATTTCCTGCATCATTCCCGTAGAGTTCTGCATATCACCAAACATGTCGCTTGAAAACTCTGTCAGTACTTTGTTATCTGCCGAATTGTTCATAACAGAGTTTGAATCGGTTAAGTGACTATCCTCTGCAGAATTTTGACTGTTTTCATCGAGTTCCAGTACGTTAAGTGCGGCGTCCTCTTCCTCAGAGTCGCTGACAGCCCCACCGAATATTTCATGTTCAGCAACATTCTGGTTATCTTCTGTGGGTTCCTTCTTGATAATAACCCCTTTATTTACTTTGTTTTCATCATCTTCATTAATGACTTCCCATTTTACACTAACAGCTTCATTGTCAATTCGCAGCAATCTTTTAACTTCCTTCTCTATTTCCGGAGCTTCTACATACTTCTTCTTCAGGGTCTTGCGAAATCTACGCCGACGGACGTTCTTAACAGGGGGCGTGATTCCATGTGGCCATAGGTATTTTTTCTCAACCTTGTTCGGATCCTTCTTTTTCTTTTGAGGGGATTCTTCATCAGTTGTTTGATCATCCTCTTCTTTGCATATCAACATTTGACAAATGTCAGCTGTTTTATAAAATCCCTTTCCATCAATGGTCTTCAACGACTCGATTATTGATGGCAGATCCATTACTTTAGCTACCATCAACCAGTGATCTACTCTCACTTCACCGTGTCTCATGTCATCTTCAATCTTGATGTTTATGCGGTCTTTTAAAGTGCTGTTGTTACGAATAGCTTCGCGTAGGGCTTTCGCCGGTTCAGGCGGTAAACGCAATACAAACTGTGATTCCAATTCAGCCATCGATTCTGCATCGTGTGATTTATACATATTAATTTATCCAATGATTTTGAATTTACGTCGATTTTAACATATTTTACTTTTTAAATATTACATTAGTTTTTGAAGAAATTTCATAATTTTATCCATGTTTGAGGCCTAATTACCTGAAAATCTGATAACAAAATAAAACGTAGGTTAGAAATGTGTCAGTTCTGAGGGTAACCAACCTACAGACATAAAAAGTACACTATTTTACAAGTTTCACAAGAAGGCTTATTGTAGCACAAGTGGGGTTCCAACAGAACGAGTGTTACAATGCCTCTTGTGAAACGTGTAAAATATACTATTTTTCTACTCTGTGTAACTTATTGAACAAAAGTATAAAAATATTTTTAAAAATTGGATCTCATCTCCTTAGTACACGGGGAATTTTAGTTGTAATGTGTGGTAACACCAGTATAGTTAAATTAGCGAGAATTGTTCTAATAGCGTTTTCGATTCATCTGCACTGGTTACACTCAGTGTATTTGCATCTTTTTTTAACTCATGTAATAACACGAGATAAAGATATTTCACACTAGTGCGGTCAATTGAAAACGCCATAATTCTCGCAAGCCAAGCAGTTTTATAGCGTTTTCGATTGACCGCACTAGTGCGCATCTAGAATATCTTCATCCTGTGCTATTACATAAGGTTAAAAGAAGATGCAAATATACTGAGTGCAACCGGTGCAAGTGAATCGAAAACGCTATTAGATTTTAGTTTTTTCTTGTTCTGAAATTTTGTATTGACAATTTCTGTCCAATGACTTGGTAGTACCCAGACGTGCCGTAAACTATGCCTTCTACGTTCTCGATTGATATCAGCATGTGAGTGAAATGGCGAATATCTGTGAGTAATTTTAACTCATGCATGCGACAAGGATGACAAAGCTTGGATCACGTGATATAGGGTTAGGTGAAAATGTGTGCATACCCTCTCACTCTTATGTTGATATCAATTTCTCTTTGTCTACAGGGAGTCTAATAGCGTTTTCCACTGGCTGCACCGGTGTGCACTCAGGATATCTCTACCTCGTTTTAATACATTAAGCTGAACCGAGATGAAAATACACTCTGTGCACACTAGTGCAGCCAGTGGAAAACGCTATAACACTTAACACGTCATTGTTTCTGTCAATTATCAATTCTCCATCGTCTTTCTTTCCAATTTTTGCAAGCGCTGTAAATTAAATTTATCTGGCCGATGCTATAAAAAGTAAGTAATACGTTCGTTATTAAAAAATAATTGTTATAAAATATTAACAGTCCATCAGTAGATAATAAATGTAGGATCTTAACGGATTTTCCATGATATTTGTGACAAATAAAAATAATTTGGACTCGTACATGCCAAAGGTCACAAAAAACTACAACGTCGGAAAACGATGTACTACCGTGTGACTTTTAGGGTGCGTTTCATTTGCACGCTCACATGCTTTGAGCGCTCATAAGCATTGCTTAAATCGCTTCCTTTGACTTTGCAAACGCTCACAAAGCGCCGGCTGACGAAATAGTAACGTCATTATGACGTCATAGTCTTCGCTCACAATCGCTTATTCCATCGAGGTAGAGCAGCAAAAGTGTAAGCGCTTATGTTCCAAATGGAACGTGTGAGATGCATATGAGGACATCAGCTAATCATAATCATATTATAAACAAACATTACACTTTAGAAATAGTTACAGCAGCTATGATTGAATCAATTTCACTATTGAAGTTATATTTTTGAGGTTATGAATTCGTTGTGCAAACAAAAGTCAAAAGAAACACCTTTGCGTATAACGGCTTAAGCGACTAAACCCCAAAGGAAACAACAGAAAACAGCGCTTGTAAGCGTGAGCGTTTAAAGCGTGTGAGCGCGCAAACGAAACGCACCCTTAATGATTGAAGAAAATCTAGTATGTTGGGAACACTGAGGAATTGGCATTACTTGAAAGTTCGTTAATTTTGCGGGAATGCGTAGCTATAGGCCTATAGGTTAGAGTTGATGTTTACATTAGGCGTTTTCAGAAATTATGATCCGATTAATCCGATTAGTAAGTTCAATGATCTTGACGTTCGAAATAGAAATTTTACACATTTACTTGTATGAACCGTGAGTGATCCAATTGATCGAACTGACCCGAGATCATAGTTTCCGAAAATGCCTATTGATGATGAAAACTGTTTAACAGATTATTATTATTATTCAAGACCTGGAAATGTTAACCCCCTTTGCGTAAGCACCACCGAATCCTTTGAGATAAGTTATTGAAGATATTATTAACGTTTTAGGTTGTCCGATATTTGCAATTGCCTGCTGCAATTCTTCCAAATTGTTTAATACATATTCTAAACATCAAGTTATTGAAATAAGGAAGTAAGAAGTCCAGATTTAATTGAATATTACAGCAACTAGGCCACCAACCAGCACTGATTAAACATCCTGGGAAAAACTCCTCTAAATAATTTATTGTGGTTCGTGCTGTGAAAGTAGCCATTTGCTAATTCAATGTCGTCTAACTGGTTTATAAATGGATTCAATATAAGTCTCTGATATCTATAGGCGTTAATTGTTTCCCGGAAGAATATTGGTCCAATAATTCTCCAAGACATTGCCAACCAAACACCAATTTTAAGTGGATGTAGTGCCTTTACATCAATCACATTAAAGGGATTATGTTCTGACCAAGTCCTGAAATTTTGTGAATTGATAAACCCAGAGAGATGAAACCAGGCTTTATTAGAAAAGAAAGTTGTATCTTGTTGGTCACTATTATTTAGCAGATTATTGTTATACCACTGACAAAACTGAATTTGTTGAAGAAAATCGAGTGGGTGAAGTTGTCGAACCATTGAAAATTTGTATGATCGGAAATGAAGGTGTTTTTTCAAGATCTTCCGAGTGGATTCGTATAGGAAACATGAGGATTCTGTTGTACAGTATCATTAACATTTTCTACAATATCGAGTGTTATTATATGTTAAGTTCGGAAATTCACGCGGTGCAAGCTTGGAGTGAAAAGTAGAGTGAGAACACAGCTGTTTTGATATACGTAAAAGTGAGACAAAAGTGCTCGAGGAGTGAATAGAGCAAGCACGGAGGAATTACCGAACACAGCAAAAGGGGGGCGACCAGTGAATTTTCCTTTTTCTACATTACTGGTTTGCAAGAAACGTTCATTTATTAACTGATTTTGAACTGAACTGACTTTAAAGTGAATAGAGAGACTCATAAAAGGAATGATGTTTTGGAACTAAAATTAACATAACCTCAAAATACGTATGAAATCAGATGAAACTGATAACTCATTTAGAAAACCAGCTTGATCAGTACGGTGTGCGGGAGGGGAAATACAATCACTTCCTCATCACTGGTCGCCAACTGAAGAACTGTAAATGGAATGCAATCAACAATTTTTAAGTGAATTTGAATCGATTCGTGTTCGTTGTAAATGAAGGACGGCTATTCTAAAACAGTGTTGTGAAAAGAGGCAAAACTCAATTTGTTGTTCAGTTGAGACTGAGCACTCATTTCTGCTGAATGAAGTTCACTCATCATAACATGTTCCAGTCAGGTAGCGGAGAAGTTACGCTACAAGAAATGGCGACCCCTCCAACTCATCAACTTATGAGAGTTCGCATTCAGCAGAAATTTGGTCAACAGTTGCACAACTTTCAGGTCTGCTGAATGTGCCCATTTTCATTTTGTACTCCGCTTCGAAAATAAGCCATTACTAAAAATGTATTTTATTCTGTGCTCAAAACCATTTTGGTAATAAATTGAGATAATTAAATATCTGATTTATTTGGTTTTCTTGATTCGACAATAAACGAATTTATTTGAGTTTGACAATCTAGTGCACTAACCTAAATTTTGAATTTTTGAATTTGAAAATCCAGCACACCAACACAAACATCGAAAAGTGTTGCCAATCTAATAAAATAAGTCTCAATCATTAAAAGCAGAGATAAGTTGAGATGACTCTCTTAATACAAAATATGGTTCTATTTCGACCTGATATATCCATCCTTGTTTGACGTCGAGAACTTGTATTAGTTTTGTTTTGTCACACAAGCTGTAAGATAAGGGAAGATGGCGCTTCATGAATTATAAAAGTCGTGATAAAAATTATTAAAATTGCTAAAACAGGTATCTGTCATTAAAGGATTCTTTTCATGTAATCTGTGATGACGCTACTCCTTTTTACCAGTAATCTGTGATTTTGTTCAAAGAGGACTCTGTTGCAAGTGATTTTGATGCGCAATGGGAATTCACACGTGAATTGTGTCGCCATTCTTTTGGGAATAATAAAGTAATACGAAATAATAACATTACTTGCAATTTGTAAGTATAAACTAATAGCTGAAGGTAATTATATTTATGTAATAAAATTTTTGTTCCGTTGTAGAGTAAAAATTAACGCATTAACAATGACTACACGTTTGTTTTGTTTGATATGTGGAAATTCGGACACTGATGTCGAAAAATTACATTGTTTTCCATCGAATCCGGCCAAGTAAGTAGAGGTTTTCTTGTTTTGAATAACTGAAACAGTCCTAGTTTCAAGTGCATGAAATTGACTGATGATGCCATGATAAAATGGCAATCATCACAGTGCATCCCGACATGCATAATTGAAAGCTCTTGTTACTAAATGAGTAATTGCTAATTAATATTTCAGGTCCAAATTATGGCAGGAAAAAATTGGCATGGTTTACACGCCAGTGGCTCTTAAAAATTATAGAATCTGCAATAATCACTTTACTGTTGATTCTTATTCAGATTTAATAAATTGGAAATTATGTATTAATGCTGTTCCTACAGTAAATCCATGCAGAAGGGAATCAAATGTATCTGCTGTAGTTTCCGAGTTCTCCATGCCTTCAGGTATCAGTATTACATTATATAAATAGTATAGGTACCATGAGTTTTTTTTTTAAGTGGAACATTGAACATTTGCCAAGCTCATGCAACAATTGTAATTTACCGCTAATGTTAAATTTTTAGATCTAGGCTCAGTTTACAGAAACTTTATCAAATTATAATAACGTTGTTAATTTGACAGTTCGCAATGTAATTCTTATGACAACTTAATCGTAATTATGTAGTTTAATTCGAAATTAATTGATTTGCTTTCTGTAAACCCACCCCTAGTATTTATGAAAATATGAACAATATTCTGCCTTAAAATAAATTCAACAACTGCAATTTGCTATTCTCATTAGAATTTTGGAATTTCTGTTTTTAGGCTATTAAGTAAAACATGTATGGAAATCATAGTTTTCTGAAATTCTTTGACATTACGTATTATCAACAAAAACCGAACAAAAGCTCATTAATGATTTTGAAACTTTAGAGCCGATCTTTTCATCTCTTTGTAAGACATACATACATTTCTTTGAATGATTCTAAACGCCAAATTAATCTGAATTTTAAATAAATCCTCACTTTAGCAAATAACAACTACCACTAGTCCCATTAATACTTACTGTGTATAATTAAAACACTTTTTTTTAGATATCAACACATCACAACACCCACTGCCTGGTCCGAGCACACCAAAGAACTCAATTTTTGAAAACATGGAAAACGTGGCGCAATTTATAGATATCAACACATCACAACAACCGTTACATTCATTACAGCTACTGCCTGGTACAAGCACACCTAAGAAATCAATTTTTCGAGGTATTGAGAATGTATCACGATTACAGTCTAGCCCTCGTAAGAAAAAATTAATAAAAGTGATTGAAAGTAAAGAAGCACATATAAGAAAACTGAAAAGACTGTGTAAAGTTCGACGTCATAACATTAAAGCTTTAAGTGATCTTAGTGATGATGCTGTTATGAAGCGACTATTTCATGGTATGTCTTACAGTACTACAAACTTTCTAATTTCACAGTTGCAATTTTGAATAATTTAAGTAATAAGGCAGTAGGATCTAACTGTGAAGAGGACGATAATTTCATATTAACCAATCTTATAGACTTTCTAAACTCTTCTGAAAATTCTCTATGCATAGACTCCACCAATACTACATCAATTCTACCTGAAGGATCTCAGATTAGTGCGGAGTGTTTAGTCACAGATATTGAAAGTTCCGTTAAATCAGGCTCCATATATACACTTTCTGTTGCATATGTGAGTGGTTTTATTGCAAAAAGGATTTTGACAAATGTACAAAATTGCCCGATTTGTGAACATGATTTATCATCCTCAGAAATAGAACCTCACAATTTATTCATAAATTTTAAAGAATGAAATACTAATAACAAATTGTTTTATCCTTCTGAAGAACTGGTTGTGGTTGTTGGCCATGGAATTACTATTCTGGAAAATGTTTTAAAATGTAAGAAGAAGGAATTAACTCCTATTATTACTGATGCAATTAAAAATCAAGTCTCCTTCGCATTTGTGACGTGTACCATTCATCATTCAGCAATAGTAACGTCGATTATTAAGGCAATAATTAAAATTGGTGTTCCATGGTACTGTAAAAGAATTAATGGAATGAAGAAAGACAACATCAAGATAAATAGAAAGATGCAAACCTTTGCCCATATTTAAGTAGAAAGTAATAATCTGTTCATTTTTTCTTATTTCATTTTGGGAAAAATACATTCTCAATAATTTACATTGACTGTTACTGTTAGTCTCTTTATAAGTTATGTTTGTATATTTAAGTAGTAGGTAATATAATATTTTTTTTCTGAAATCGTCTAGAAAGCGGATCCTTTTAAGACTCAGTTTGATCTTGAAAGTGTCCCTTCCCTGACTGGTCAAATTTCACATTTTTTCAAGACTAGTCGATTTTACTTTGCAAAATCGCTTTGGTGACGACGTGCAAAACACGCAAACTTGATTGAAAAGTGGGAGAAGTCAATTTTGAAAGTTTTAAACAACGATTTCAGAAAAAATTTAGTACATCACTTGCCATGAAAGTGTTGCTGCTTGACTTGGATGCTTTGAAGAAGTATGTGTCCTCGTATTCTTCAACAAGCATCCTCGTCTGCAAAGTACCACTTTCATGACTTGTAATGTAACGTACTATTGTTAAATTTTTTTCTTATTTTAATCCTGCAAAAAGCGAATTAAATACATTTTCTGAATAATTTACGTTTACTGTTACTTGAATCTCTTTATGAATTTTCTATAGGTCTTGTACATATTTTAGTTGTCTGTAATAATTTTTTGTTGTTTTTTTCTTATTCTAATCCATCAGAGAAAGTGGGATAAATACACTCTGATTAATTTAGATTAACTTAACTTTTACTCTTCATGAGTTATATTTGTCAGTGATTTTTATTGTACCTATACGGAAGATGTATGACGCAACTTTAATTTACAGTACATAATCCTTAAATATACCAATTCTAAGATAATAAGAATATAGGAAACATTTGAAATCAGAATCTTCACATTTCAATCGAGATGAAGATCGAAATCCTAACTGTTATCTTTGCATTTATAATAAAAGTGATTTAAAGGTATAAATAACTAGTAGTAGTTTATTTCATTGGTGTTTACTTTTATATAAAGTAGTATTGAAGTATCTTATTTATAAAGATTTGTAGAACTGTTTGATTTGACAACACTGCATATACATACGTATAATATTTAACATATTGCGTAAGTGCTTGTTAATGTTATAATATTGTATTTGACATCCAACCAAACAGTTCTTCAAAGTCTATATAAATATATATTAAAAAATTAAATAAGATAAAATACAATAAATGGTTATTTGAATTTACCGCGGTTTGTGTCGTTGCTGCCATCTACTCACATCTTATATTACAGTAGTCCAAATAAGTTTTGCCGATACAATTTTTACTATTCAGTTGCCCATCTCAACTTATCTCTGTTAAAAGTCACTCTGTACTAAACCAAACTAAACGGAACATATGAGACGTATATGAGGAGATCAGCTATTCATAGTCAGGTTATAAATAAACATTACACTTCAGAAACAGCTGCAGCAGCTATGATTGGATCAATTTCACAATTGAAGTCATATTTTTAAGGTTATGAATTCGTTGTGCGAACAAAAGTCAAAAGAAACACCTTTGCGTATAACGGCTTAAGCGACTAAACACCAAAGGAAACAACAGAAAACAGCGCTTGTAAGCGCGAGCGCTTAAAGCGTGTGAAACGCACCCTAAGTGATACACATTTTGCCTATTGAGTCGGACCCCCGTGGTTTTAGGTACCAATTAAAGCGACTGCAGGTGCATTTCAGGTTGAATATTCGAAGCTGTCGTCAGATTTAAATTGCAGAGCGAGGTAATTCAATTTAATTTGATGAAGATTAGTTATTTGCGTTATTTAAAATAAGTAACAAAAATTGTTAATGCTTAGTAAATGCTTAATTTAATATGCAACTTAGGCTTATCGGCGCATGCGCATTAATAGGTACCTAAAACAGGAGGATTACCAAAAAGTTATTTGTGTTCTTGTTATTTATTTCAATTTCATTTCTTACAATCAATATTTAGAACTAAGGACTCGCTTTGGAATAGTTCGATCAACTGAAAAATGTTATTCAGCTGAAGTTGGTGTTCTATTAAATGCATAATGGCGGATCAAATTTGTTGTTTTTAATCTTTATTAAACCAATATTTGTTTAAATAAAACGCACGTTCTCCTTGAGATTAATAATAGCAACTAACTTCACTTTATTCAATCCAAAAACAACACTAATAACACTAATAATTCACAGCAACATCTACTCTAGTTAATAAAGATTTCAATATAACCACAGATAAACAAGAATAGATACCTAACTCCACTAGCATCTATTTCTTGTGCTTTACAAATGAACGCGGCACTGATCTTCAAGCCACCTAGCGCGCGCAAATGTATTTTTTTTAATAAGTTAACATTATGAATTTCAAATATTATTTAAACTACCTACTTCTCATTTTGAGAAATTGTTGACTTTCCTTCTGTAGAGTATTTTAAAGAGCAATTATTATGTTTGAGATTAATGATTTATTAAAAAATTTTAATTTATTCAAGGCAGTTTGTTAAAATAAAATTTAACTGTGTGAAAATTTTAGTTTATTTAAGAACAATATGATTCATTTTTGCCATAACCCTAGTGATTAATACCTTAATAATTACATTATACTCATTATCCAAAAGTAACAAAAAAATAAAAGAAATTATAATCAGTTACTTATGAACTAAATAATAAATTTAATGTATCGTCTCGTGCAGGGCACGTAAAATTTTTCTTTTTGCAGTTTTTCTTTCTAGTTGAAAACAATGATCTTTGTGATACAATTTTCTTATTATGTGGAATTCTACTGCAGGAATTTGTTGATGGAAGTGAATTATTGGACGAATCTATAGCTGCCAACGTAGGTGAAAGCGGAGCTAATATATTTTGAATTATTTGAAGCTTGGTAGGAAAATTTATATCTTTCAAATGTCTGGCAATTTTATTTTGTATATCTTCTTTCTCTTTTTCTACAGACCTTTTCACAGCCTTTTGACTCTTAATTTCGTTTAGGATACAATTCTTTTCTTTAGCCTCTTCATCAATATGAATATGCAATATTCGTTCTCCGTCTTCATCCACTGTTATGCCTAAAAGAAGAGATGCAGTTGAATTAATCATTATTTTAAGTATATTATTAGAGAAATGCACGGAAATATGTAATGTACACAATGCGATTCGATTATATGAGTACTAACTAGGTAATGTTACAAATCACAAACTACAAATAAATATTGATTTCACCCTCATCTGCATCCTGTGATATAAAATAAATATATTATTTTAATTTTTCATAATATAGCATTGTAATATTAATTAATTGTGTTAAACGACTTACCAGTTTCAGTTTGAATAATTGGCCCTCCATTTTCTTCTTTTCTTGAATTAGCAACTAGATGAATATATTTACACATATTAAATTTGATAGCAGAATCAACACGGGAAAATATATATGCATGAATGCAGATATTACAATAGGTACATTTCAGCTCGCATTTTGTGCAATTGCTGTCTGTTTTCTGTATAAGATAAACTTCTTGAGTTGTCTTCGACAGTATTTCCCATCCATGTTCACATTCAATCAATAAATCTTCATCTAAACTACTCATATTTTTAAGACGAGCTCTTATTTCCTTTATTTCGCTACAGATTTTGCCTTTATGGCAATTTATTAATCTGTCAAATAACTTATCTCTGACAAATCGCATGATGGCACATATACCCTTATCTAGCCGTTTTACATTCTTCCCCTTAAGGTAAATGTATTTAAGACTCTTATGAAACCTTTCTAGGTGCATGTTGGTGTTTATACCAGTATGAAGTCTGTAAGCATACGCCCATATTCTATGTTATTGAGATAATTCTCTTCAAAGTAACTTATAAAATCTGTTATATCTGGATCTTCGCAACGGTTTCGGAAATTGCAGAGCATTCTTTCTAAAGCTTTTTCGTCTGTTTCTTGCAAGATACTTCGTAATTGCTTATGAACTTCATGCTAAAATAATAGAGAGCAATAAGATTAATAATTATGAAAATATTCAGTTATTAAAAACTATACCTGTTTGTCCTTTGATTTTATGTTTACTAAATTTTTCTTCCAGGCATGAAGCACGTGCCATGTGCAGAAATGTCTAAAAAATAAATAATTGAAAATTGCAATTAGGTTGTTAAAATACATACCGTTTCTCTGGAACACCCATCACTTCTGTCCATGCATTATAGAAACTTTCGACCATGTCTGACATAAACACTTTTGGTGTGATGATATTAATTTCTTCTTTAATTTTGGAAAACATTAGCCTGAGGACTTCTTTATCTGACCTGTTGGAGATCAAAAATCATCTAGCACTAATAGCGTGGTGAGCTCAAAGTTGTAACTGTTCAACCCATGAGTACCATCAAGATAGATTACGTCAGAACCATATATATTTAAATAAGATTCATCTTCTTTGATAATGCTCTGGGGTTTATAAAACAAAACACAATGCTTTTCTTCTTGAATTTCTTTAACCCACGATTCTACACTTACTCCATCATTGGGATGTTTTACTGCAGATATTATACAAATCAATATTATACAAATCTTTTCTCCGTAAAAGGTGTATACGGCTAACTTCTGATTCAGTTACATTTTCACGAACTTCATTGAGAATTTCATCAAAGGGAATTTTATTAGAAATTTTCTGTGCTATTTTTTGTCGATCTGGTTTCGACAAATTTATATATCCTGTTGGATAGTGTCATGTCCTACATGTGTTTCAATATATTCTGCCTTACATGTATTATTTATTTTAATCATTATAAACTTTATTGCAGCAGGACAATAGGCGTTCATTTTATAACTACCCTGTGTCTTTAAATAACGTTTACGTTCACTTTCTTTAAGTTGTGACACATAATATCCCGAGCGATTACAAACAAAATAATTGGTCTTGCATTTTTGTGAATTTTTGTTATTATTCTTGACAAAACTAGTATTTGTGTCTGCTTCCAACTTATTTTTCCATATATAAAATTCATCATCCGAGTTAAATTCCATGGTACTTGATTTGACAGCAATTTCATGCATCTCATTAAAATGTTTTAAAATTTCATCCTTGCAACTGAATGACTTAGTACATAATGGACACTTTTTATTTTTCATTTGGGAATTACTTGAGGTATTATCACTACTTGAGGGAAAAGCTTCAATGTGTGTCTTCTGATGGCTCGTGAAATTAATTTTATCACTAAAGTTTTTCCCACACTGACAATTGAAATTATATTTTGCGGCATTTTTGTATAGGTTCGGGGCGATTTCATCAGCCCTATCTTTGTGAAAATTTCGTGCGTGTCTTCTTAACCCTTCCTTAACTACTACTCTCCAATTTTTGTAGCATAAGTGTTACAGACGGGTCATATTGACCCACTAACTTGTTTTGCCAAAAAAAATTACAAGAGCTGTTTTTTTAATAAACTTTATATGGAAAAGCAAGAAATAAACATTTTGTTACATATAATAATATAGAAAACTTCTAAATGCAATTTGGACACACTTTTTTTGCACATTGCATACAAATCGGAATTTTGCAATGTTCGCAAACAGTATGTGTTTTTCGATCATTTTTTTGGATTACAAATGCCACATCTACGTCTTTTTGAGGCAGGTCCGTTTGGTTGAGGTCTAGCATTACCTTCCATGGCAATACCAAGTGTATCGGCCGTCAATTGACGTAATTTGCGAGGGATATGTACATTGTATATTCTAGCTCTCATAAAATGTTCACACAAACTTAGTCCCAGGACTTTCAAGTATTTAAACCTTTTAATTTCTTTTCCCTGGGGTGAGAATTGGTATAGGACCCTGCTGTTGACTCCACATACATCTAATATCATATGAAACAATGCCATGGGCCATCTTCGTGTTCTTCTGGATGTTGAGTAATTGGCACACTTTTAGTCGAGTGCATCTACTCCACCTTTCGTGCTGTTGTAGAATAATATCATGTCAGGTTTCTTAGTTTGTTCATCAACCAGACTGTCGTTATGCATGCTCGAAAGTAAAATAACGGCTTTGTTTTTTCTTGGAGTGTGCGATACAAGAGTCAGATCTGATTGAAAGCCAAAAGTAGAGCTACCAACTTCTGTACTTCTAGTGGGAAAGAAATCTTTGGGGATAAACCTTTTATTTTTTTTTACTGTACCCACGTAAGTTAGGTTTTTTTTTCTTTAGCTCAGATGTTAATTCCATAGAAGTATACCAGTTATCTGCGGTAATATTACGATTAGAACCTGTAACTGGTTCTACTAATCGAATAACGACCTCAGTTGGGATTGAGAGTTTTCGGTTGGTTGTTTGATTACTTTTACCACTATATATTTCTGAATTAATCATGTAATGGGTTTTTGCATCGGCTAGAACTTGTACTTTAATACCATATTTGGCGGGCTTGTTAGGCATGTACATTCTAAACCCGCAGCGTCCTCTGAAAGGTACTAACATTTCATCCACTGTCAAGAAAATTCCCGGTGTGTAACACTCTTTTGAGTTATGGACAAACATGTTAAATAAATCCGAAATGGCGGCTAACTTATCTTCTTTGACCTTTTCTTTTCTTGATTGATCATCGTCAAAACGTAAACTACATATCAAGAAGCTGAATCTAGCCAGGGACATGCAACATCTAAAAACGTCTCTGCCAGTTCCGTCGGTAGCCCACAGAGATTTTAAATCTTCATGGTTTGATTTAAAAATACCTTGTAAATACATAAGACCTATAAGTGCTTAAATTTCGCACTTCTCAGTTTTATGAATGAATGAAGCACTAAATTGCGACCTAGAATCTTTACGTCTTTTGAATCTGCTGTACTGTGCTTGCATTTTTTCACTTTTTGTATTAGTATGTTCCAATAGCACTTCAATCATTGTGTCTGAGAATAGAAGTCTCCAGGCTTCTAAAGGACTGGAAGGTGGATTTTGCTTTGCTGGACCTTTTAAACTTGGTAGTATTGTACAGATATTCTTTGCAAGAGTTTTTCGTTTTACCGGAGCTGTTTTAGCCCATTTAGTTCGGTCCTTACCATAATACGCATGATGACGTTGCACAATTGTCTCTTCATCGTCATCATCAACAGCTTCTTCTTCTTCTGCCTCGTATTCTTCTTCTCCTGCACATTCTTGATTTGTTGAATGTTCCGGCTCCCAATCGATTTCACTTTCTGTATCATGTTCACTATGTTCTTGATTATCATTTTCATCTGGATCACTCATGTCTGCATTATCCAAAATCTGCCTAGTAGCATTTAATCTATCTTCTACAATTGTAACACTGTGCTCTGCATTTATTTCTTCTTGGCTAGACGACGGCTCGCCGGTCTCAAACTCATTCCAGAACTCATCATTTTCAATAATTTGCATTAATTCTGCATCAGTAAGGGGAGTTCTACTACTTCTACTCATGTTTCTGGAAGAAAAGAACAAAGAAACAAAAATATTGATAACAATCTACATTGTATGAATTTTTACTTACTTACTAATTTTTTTCTTGTTATAAATACACTACTGACGGGTCAATATGACCCACTTATATCCACAAAATACAAACAACGAACAAGAAGGACACAAGCAACACGTTCTCAGGCTATTGACACACTAATTAGAAAATACCGAGATGCCCAACTCCTACACTCTTACGTATCGCTCAAATTCGCCATATTGGGTATACCGTTGGGTCAAAATGACCCGTCGGTAGTAGTTACGGGTTAAACTAGATGTGTTGGAAAATACCTTGCCGCACTCATAACACTGAACACCCATTTTTGCTAAAACTGCGCAGTAAATGTTAAACTTTAAACTTTTATATTGACATTAACCACGACAGAATAAGAACAACACCTGACAGAATAAGAACAACACCTGACATACCCACTTCGACTTGGCGTCATCAGATGGCGCCACAGCAGTGACAAGTTCTTGTTAATTTGTAGAGCACAAGAAATAGACGCTAGTCCTAACTCCCTCCTTTCCTGTCATACACAAAATATAATTGAGACAAGTGTCACCGAAGCGCTGATTCAAGTATTCAAGAATTCTGAGTACAGTTGCGGACAGAAAATTTCGGATGTCAGTGTCACTATCTGACGTATACATATAGGAATTTCTTAACTTTTACGTCAGTGGAATGACACTGACATCCGAAATTTTCTGTCCGCGACTGTACATACAAAAAATCAATCAAAATAAGTAACCCACCAGTAACCAGTTGATAGTTATGCAATTACTAATTTTAAACTAAAATTAACACGTTGCAAGATTGAAGAAAATAAAAATATCATTTGTAACTTAAGTTAGTAAACTTGAGTTTCATAAAAATGTGATATACAAATTATACAATCCTGAACTAATTCTTAGTTTGTGTGTTCATTCAAGAACTAGCACTAAATTGAAACCTTCTGTTGTAACACATTTACAATTTATAACTTGGTTTTTCTGGTCTTAAATTTCTTATACCTATTCAAAGCTAATTTTTTAATTTCATCGTCCACATTCCTAGCATCTAAACCTTTTAAAATTTTATTAACATTCCTAGTCCACAAATGCACAAAAAAGTTATTAATTTTTTTGCAAATATAGCGAAAAGATTGTGTACTGGACAGGTAAAAGAATGGTGAACCAAATCCGTTAGCTTATTAAATAAAAATTTGGATATATCTGGTTTCTCACAATATTTTGGTAAAAAATATTTTAAAACTTGTACTGAATCAGTGAAGACTTTTGTAAATGCAGTATTTGGAGACAGTAAAGATTTAGCACTATATGTTTTATATTGTATCAATATATTATGAGGGTCATGTAATGTTCCCACTAAATCTTGTTTGCAATGAATGCATTGTTTCACAATTTTTAAAACAGTTCTTGCTGTATATCCAGCCACATATGTATACACTTCAAGTAAACCCACAGCATTTTCTGAACAAAATGAAAAGTTGTCATCTTGATCTTCAGATACATGTATTTCTTGTATACCTTCTTCCACAATGTCTGTGTTATATATATAATGTTTCAGTCCCTTCACTCTCATCCTCTTCACAATTACTTCCGGGTGAGTGAGGAGACATAAAATTATTCACTACTAAAGCTTTAAATGAATGCACATGTAGGATTTATATTTCTTGCTCCGTGATTTCTTATATTTCCAAAAAAATTTCCAAAGGGTCTTGATTGAAATTTCGGAGACAAACATAATCAAAACCTGCATTATTCAGTTTCTCCCATAAATGTTTGAAGCCACGTATTGTAGTTTGCCAATTTCGTACAGTTGGAGGTGTTACAAGTTATCCTCTTTTGCGGAACTTCATGGACGCCAGAACAGATACAGCTGTACTCCAAAATTCTAAATGAGCAGACTTTGAGGAAATTGCACACTTCACAGGTTTTCCATGTGCTGCAAAGACTGTAGATCCATTAACACTGTCAAATAATGCATCAGCAAAGGAAACAGAATTTGCAGTGTCTAAGGCTTCTTCTGGAAGTAGCTTTCCTAAACCTACATCAGAGGAAACAAATATATAAAAAAAAGCAGCATCGAATGTGACCTTTGTTTATGAGAAGTAACAGTTTTGATACATACCCCATTTAACATTGCTTCTAATCCCGGCAGAAACTGAATGTGATAAAACTTGTGCTGCAAGTTTAACTTTCATCTTTTTCATTTTGTCTTCATAGATATGGACATCGGTTAGCTTGTAGCAAATGGTAATATCATCCTTAACATCTAACTCATATAGTCTGACAATGTGCTGCCATGATGCTACTTGATTTAGCATCTTATATGAGAAGAGTATTTATGCATTTATGAAATTATTTCGAAGACCTTTTAATAGATGAGGTGGATCAAACAGTGGTACCACTTCTACTCCATTGATTTCAAATCCACACAATCTATACAACAAAAACAGACCAAATCAAATTAAAGACGAATTTAAGTAAAAATCTTACCTGCAATCTTTCTCAACACGAAGATAATTTCTTCGTGTGTCATCCATCAACATTTTTATTGCAGACAAATTTGACGTAGATTGATCGCAGACAGTAGCTATTACCTTTAAACCAATATTTTGCATTTCTGCAATAATTAACTTAATATTCCGTACAATTTCGACAGATGACATGCCACATTCACTGAAAAAGTAAGCAACTGGTTGCTTCCATTTTCTGCGTATCCCTCTAGCCATAAAAACCATAGCGTGACTAGCAAATGCTTTTTTCACTCCTAGTCCACAATTAACAAAGCCTTGAATTACATCATCCTGTTCATTATATGTCAAAGCTGGCTCCACTGCCATTTCATCAAAAATTAAAGTGCAGTATTTGTCCAAAGGTTTCATTTTTTGAACAGACTCCTTCAGACTTATCACAATATTTTGATTAATGCCACATTTAAATGAGACAAGACGCAATAACTTTAATAAAGTTTGCCTAGAAGGCAATGCAAAATATCGCCTGAGTAAACGCTATGCTTTTGGACCATGCCAGAGCAAATATTTTATCATCTATGGAGAACCTACGTCCTTTTTCTTTTTTAGTTTGTAATTTTATCTGCGTTAGGAAGAAATTTAATGCTTGATTATTCAGTTTCATTTCTAAAAATTCTTTAGACATTGAATATTCATATGCCTTGTTAATATGTAATTTGCTATTAGAATTTTCTTTATACAATTGCCTTGCAGTTTTAGCAAGATCCTTTGCTACAGTTAGTAATTTTATTTTTCTTGGTGTTAACTGTCTTCTTTGGATATTCACAACTTTTCGAATATTCAGCCGTTTTTTCAAATCTGTTAAATGTGTACAATATCAATAATTAGTAAGACTTAAAGCCCGTTCACATTGACTTAACGTAACAAAATAACAATAAATTCCTTTATTGTGAACACATAAATTAATACTTTCATTTCCTTAATTTAATTTTGTTACGTTAAGTCATTGTGAACGGGCTTTTACAAATGTAGAGTCACGAGCATTAAATTTTGGTCGTCACTGTTAATCAAAATGTCAGTTTTATTTCTAGAAATTAAAAATCTCAGATAAATATGTTATCTTTTACTAAAAAAGTGTCAAAAATAAAATCAATTTAAAAAAAACTTACAAAGGTACAAATCTTTGACAGCAATGACGACCAAAATTTCTTGCTCGCGATTATAGATGCAATTTAATTTACCTGATCGAAATATTCTTGTGTTTGTTACACTAGCTGGTTTACAGATTTTGATTGGCACGACATTGTTCGACATATCAGATACCAAAGCTATAAACATATGAAACCGTCAAGCGTAAAATGTATTGTACTTGATTGCATATACCTCTTTTTAAATGTAAACCACTTGGACCTGGTTGTTGTTCAGTATTAAGTAGATAATCAACACCTCTTTCGAACTTGTCAACATTGATATCATGTTCATCAGGAACAAAACCTGCATAATACAAAAACCCCCGTTAAGCACATTATTTGATTTTGTTTGATTGTGAACATACAACTTGTAGCACTCGAACAAGGTTCTTGAACTTCAGGTACAGAGGAACTACATATACTTTTTAAATTTTCAGCATCAGTAGATATCGACACAGCTAAAATGAATGCAAAACTATATCAACACGACATATTTATTGAAATTTCACATACCTGGTGGTAAAAGTAAATCGGGTATACTATTAGCTTTAAGATTTGTTCTGTTCTTGAACGCTAGGAATTTATTATTTTCACTAAAATGCAATAACTGGATCGTTTCGTATATTCAATATTTGTCCGTTTAACAGTTTCTGTCCACTTATTGAACCTCTGTGTTATATGTAAACAGAAACATGACTTGATTTTACGATGTATTTTTAATTTGTAATAACACTAATAACCTACCTCACGATTTTTAGGAAAGCTATGCATTTGCTGAGTTTTACTTGTATTTTTACAAGTGCGTACACAACAATAAAAAACCATTTTCCAGAGTATGCGAATAAAAAAGCTTTAAAACAGCGTGCCTCAAGCAACTCACAAGGTTCGACGAAATACGTTATTAACTCTACAATACTCGATTTTTTATTTTCAAGTAAAAAAAATGTGACGAGTACATTCTGACTCGTAGAATTATGGAAAAATATTTTAAAAAATTAAATCCTTGCTTTCTTATAATATTTTGTAATTTTGGAAGTGTATCAAATATGATACACTGTGCATTTTGACATAACAATATTATAGTATTAAACAAATTCGTGTATGATGAAGTTTTAATTTTTATTGATGAAATGCATAGAAACAATTGGAATCTTTGTTAAAACATAAATATAGTCCACATTTTGAACATTTTACATAAGTTAGTTTCTTACAATTCGGCTTCTTGCATCGTGTTCTGTCCTTTGTATATAATGGCCAATGTCCAATTCCATCGGTTCTTATATCCTTCGGAGGAATGTATGATGTAGGTCCCTTCTTCTTTTTAGACATAATTTGCTGTTCCATAATGTTTGTTGATGGTCTACCACGTTTATTGTTTTGACTTTGCATACCCGCTCTGCATAAACAATCTGCTACTTCAATTCTGAATTGAACCAAAGTGAGATGCTTCTGTTTTTTTTCTTTGCAGATTCTTCTATATAAAATCCAACTGTTAACAAGGGTCATGTTTATAAGATGATAAAAGATTCTCATATACTATTTCCTTGTTCCTTATTTTTATTTTATTTTTTCCAATTAAGCTATCCAAAAAATCTACACCGTTCATGTGTCGGTTGTATTCCTTGACCACATTTGGACAAGCAATTTTAATTTTCTTGTTTATTTTTTTATTAAACCGTTCAATTTCCTGGATAGGTAATTCACCAACAAAGCTAGAAACCAAAGTGACAATTTTGTTGTCTTTCTAAGCAATTGTAGAAACATCGGTACCATTAGCATTCGCAACGTATTCATAAGAAGTTTGTCTTTTTTGAGTTGATTTTCTGGTGGTAATTTACAGTTAGAAATTCGATTCCTTCTTATAGTTCGTAATGAATAAATTCCCCGAGTAGCCAAGTACACTACTAGTGGTATTGAATAATAATTGTCAAAATACACTCTGTAAAATTCATTTGTTGGAACACTTCTACATAATATAACTATGACATTTGCGCTTGATCCTAAATCTAATCGGTAATCGATTTTATTTTCTATTCCGGTGTAAATTTCGAATTTATAAGCGAAACCACTCACACCACTTAAAACAAAAAGTTTAAAACCCCATTTATGTGGTTTTAAGGGGAGATATTGTTTGAGGTAATGTCGGGCCTTTGTTGAACATAACTGTTCATCTACACATAAGTATTGCTCGTAAGGGAGGCTTCCAAATTTGGCATTTAGATGGTCAACAATAGGTCTCAGTTTATGAAGGCGATCTGCATGAGGATCATCCCTTGCCTTCATTTCGGAATTATCAGCAAAATTAATATTAGTATGATAGTATGTTATCAAAGGTATGTTGACTCATCGTTTCTTTTATCTGAGGTATTCCTATGTTTGTCAACCAGTAGTAGCGTGTACTATAGGCAAATGTATGACTGACATGTAAATTACCCATAAATTTTTTTATATCGTCAGTGTCAATTTTAGTAGGTTTCGCGGGATTTTTCTGAACACTGTATAAATTTGATTCCTCTGCGATTTTCAGTAATACATTTTCGTCAAAAAAATATCTAAAAAATTAATAGGGAGAAGAAAGTTCTGTAATGTGGAATGGTAAAGAAGAATCGCCTTTGAACAATAAAATATCTTCGTTCAGAATTAAATTAGTTGTTTGAATTTATCCTTGAATAAAAGTAAATTTTCTGTTTCCACTAAATCTTCATCCTCTTGATATTCAACTGCTTCTTCCATTAATTAGAGAGTCACAAGTGCGCAATTATAATACAAGATCTTATAGTAAACAACTACTTTACTTACCCCTACATAGAACTGCCACGTATCACAAGAGCGTATTTTACACAGCGGTAAAACTATATAACAGACTTCCTTTAAATTTGCGAGTTTTGCATTCTTTCCGAACCTTTAAAAATCAAATAAAGCAGTACTTTGAAGACCACGTCTTTTATTCAGTTAATGAATTTATTCATAACACAAACTCTCAATGACACTTATTTAGGCAGTCTCTTCATTGTAATGTGATATGTATATAGCTTGTACTATGTGTCTATTATTGTATTTTTTACTTAGTTGTAATTGAGGACTAAATTCCTATGGAATGTATAAATATTTCTGTTGCTATTGACACTTGCTAACATCTGAAACTGTACAGGTCTCTTAAGCAATAAAGATGATGATAAGGTTTTCCTCTACAACTACAACATTTGCAATTTCCTCTTCAAAATTGGAATATTTTTTATATCCAAAGTGTCGATATTAACATTGTTACAGTTTTCATTATCACGTAAATCGTACTCATCCTAACTGTCACTCCAGTTTTGAATTATTTCTAACAATTCCTTGTCTGACAAAGGTCTTTTGTTATGTTTGAATTGGCTTCCGGTTGGAACCGCGTCACGTTGACTTCTACTGCCGACGTTTCGTTCTTCATTGCAGAAGAACTTCTTCAGGGCTGCTGCTGCTGGTGGTGTTGCTGCTGCTTCGGGTTAGTCGTTGAGACTGAGTCTTTTGTTATTCCAGTCAGACATTCTAAAATATTGCAACACACCTAAACCGCAATAATTTTATAAAAAAACTGTTTTTTAAAGTCTGATGTTCTAAATAAACATTTTTGTTTTAAATTATTTCACTCATAAAGTTCTGTAACGACGACTCAATTCACGCAAATATCGTGTTCATGTCAGTTACGTAGCAACTAAAAAAACGGTTGTTTTAAAACCAAACTGTTCGATCACAACGAAATTTATGGCTACAAAATTTGAGTTGGTATGTTGCAGATATGATACACATCGCATTTGATGTCGGATTCTATTTTATACTACATATGTTTAAATCGTCTATTTTATGAATGTATCAAATATGATACAATGAGAAGTTAAGATTATAAATTAGCGTCAAGCGTATAGTTTCACGTCGCGCGCAAAAATGAAGAAAGCAGAGGAAACAGGAAACGAAATTGTTAGTGGCGCTTTGGTGACACTTGTCTTAACTAATAAATAAAATCGTCCAATTGAATGAAAGATTGCATCCCCTGAATATAACTAAGGTGCAATGAATAAGACATGAATGATACATTCTGATACAAAGATACAACTATAACATGGCCCTCACAGATGGCGCACCATCCTAGGATTCATAAATACACTGACCGGCAAAAAAAACCGGCCACCATAAAATATTTTAAACAATCCAATCTAAAGAGATATTTCAAGTAGACATGGAATGTTAATTTGAGTAAATTTCATAATCCGTACTTTAAGATGTTTGATTTATTCCCACCTTTATTTTTAAAGGATAAAATCCGCTTTTAACGAGATTAAGAAATTTTTGTTGTTTGCGCATCAGCAGTTCATGTATTGTCTTTTATGATTTATTTGTCTAAAATCAAGGAGACTTCTTTGCATTGTTTTTAAAATGGAATGTGACAGTTAAAAAGCTACGCAATTAAAAAAAAATGCCGTTAACTGTTGAGATGGTTGCTCGTATTGTTGGTTTAATTGAAGATGGTCGTAGCCAACGTTACGTGTTTCGCGCATTGGGAATACCGCGTACCACCGTTCAGGATGCCTGGAACCGGTATTTGGAGACTGGCAGCTGCACTAGGAGAGCAGGATCCGGAAGAAGAAGAGCAACAACTGCAGTTGAAGACCGTTTTGTTGTGCTCAACGCACTAAGGGATCGGAGATCAACGGCTATTCAACTTCAACATCGCCTCCAAACAGCTCGTGGAGTTGAAGTAAGTAAGAGGACAATAAGGAGAAGGCTTGTTGAAGGAGGCCTAAAGTCACGGAGACCGGCAACAGGCCCAGAATTGTTACCAAGACATCGTCGAGCGCGATTGAAATTTGCACGACTTCATTCAAACTGGACTCCTCACCAATGGAGTAAAGTTCTCTTCACTGATGAATCGCGCTTTTGTCTACGCTCGCCTGGCGTTCGTGAAAGGTTATGGTGAAGACCAAATGAACGGTACACAGACTGCACCATTTCCGAAAGGCGATCTTTTAATGGTAGCTCTGTTATGCTATGGGCAGGTATTTCGTCTGAGGCACATACCGAACTTCTTTTTGTGGAAATGAGGCTTTAAATGCCCATCGATACGTGGAAGACATTCTCCATGAAGCTGTCGGGCCCTACTCTCACTTTATTGGAGATGGATTCAATACAATGCACGACAATGCGAGACCACACGTGGCACGAGTAGTGACTGACTTTTTAGACGAGGTCGAAATTCAGAGACTTAACTGGCCAGCATGCAGCCCTGATCTCAATCCCATTGATCACTTATGGGGCCAACTTCAAAGAGGCATTCGTCGTCGCCCGGATTTGCCAGAAACACTGCAAGATTTAAGAGCAGTGCTTTACGAAGAATTTGAGGCAATACCTCAAAATTCGTTGACACATTTGATTGATTCGATGCCTCGACGTTTAAACGATTCATTCGAGCACGATGACGTCATACGCGTTATTAACTGTCACCAGTAACTTAACTGAAGACATTTCTTTTCAGTTTTCGAACTACCGTTTTTGTAATTTTTTCGCATTAAACTTAATTTTGTTTAATCTTGTCTTTTTCTTGAGTAATTTTTATGTTTTTTTGTCAATAATAAATGGTCCTTCGATATAAAGCACATCTCAAATTAAATAAACCAGTATGTCAATGGTTTGGTTACATATTTTAAGGTGGCCGGTTTTTTTTGCCGGTCAGTGTATTTTAAAGATTAGTGTCTTTCAACACCCCCACTCACTTACTTTAAAAAATTCCCAAGGACTTTAAAAATGTATAATGCTATAACATGCTATATGCAACACATAAACTTTTGGTTAATAGATCAGCTGGCATGTCATGTGTCGGCATATAACTGACTCTGATAAGTTTATTTGAAATTGCACCACACACAAAATGATGGCGCACATCTATATGTTTAGATCGCTTATGATAAATAGTGTTCAATGATAAATTTAGCGCACTCTGATTATCATTAAAAAGTGGAACGATTTTCATTTCTCCAGTTAATTCAAAAATCAGGTTGCGTAAATATATGGCTTCCTTAGCAGCCTCCGATAGAACCATATATTCCGCCTGAGTACTGGACAATGCAACGGTTTTCTGTTTGACACTAGCTAAGGAAATTACCGAACCACACATTTTAAAAGCGTACCCTGTATAGGACTTCCTGTCCAGTGAATTACTACGCCAATCAGCGTCAACATATTCTATAAGACCCGTATTTTCAACCGAAAATTTCAAATTATAGTTTTTGGTGCCCTTAAGATAGCGTAATAGGGTAAACTGTACAGTTATTGGACAGTTAATGAAATCTTACAACACAAATATCGGAAATATCTTCACATAAACATTTTTTCAGACCTGACCGCACCTAAAATGTAGCTTGAAATGTACTTTTTCCGATTATATGAAATTAAAGCAGTTATTATATGATATGTTGGACAACATCAATGATAGTTATTGGACACCTCCAAAATTGAAATAAAACTACTTGGAAATGCTTAGATAACGTTTTATTGGACTTACGAATAATATTACATGTACTTGGATTCTCGCTTATACATTTCATAAAGATAATCTACATCATCTTCGTCGGTATCTTGTTCCTCCTCCTTCCTTCTACTTCCATAGATTGCCCTTTATTAATAGCCTGATCTTTTGCGAGTTGATTTCAAGTTCTAACTCAAAACTATCCTCTCCATAGTTTTCTTCCAGAATATCATCGTCCAAAACTCGTCGTCGATTTTCGCCGTCGCCTTTTGTTTTCACTGTTCTTTTTTTTCCTTGCCTTTCGCGAAGACTAATTTTTCTATAAACCAGGCATTAGTTTGGCTAAATCATGACAGATGACGCAGACACTTAATACCAGTTTGTTTCCGTTGTATTATTATTTTATTATTAAAATGTTTTACTGAAAATCACAACAGCACTGGCAGAGGCAGTGCCGACGGTATTTAAATAATTAGTTAAATGGTAAATTAATTATTCAGTCAATAATCACTTAGTTATGTCAAAAATTCAATTCGACATAAAATGTAAAAAAATCTGATTGACACCAAATGTCAAATATACAATTAACGTGGTAACTATGGCAACGGTAGGAGTTTGATTAAAAATTGTACAGGAGGCGCCACACGGAATTTCAAACGCGACCAGTCAGATGTTAGCCCACGATGCCGTGCCAAACAATTATATGGTTAGTTTAACCTGAACGCGGTAGATGGCGCTGTATTTTTTTTGGTCAAAACTATTTATCCACAACAAACAGAAACAATTATAAAATGGATCATTCATTTGGCGAGAAATTACAATGCTTGGCAACACTGTCAGTGTTTGTCGTGTGAAGTAACGCATGAATCCGCCATGTTTAATCCATGCCGTCTTGCTTTGCCCTGCAACTGATTGTGAGTTAAGTTATTCCTAAAATTCCTTATGAACAAAAGATTTAAAACAACTGATATGAAGAGTTTTCTTAAAAAGAAACCAAATGACTTCGAGAGAAAACGAGCGACGATCGCGATAAATAAAAACAAGCGCCTAGTCTTGACTATTTTCTATGATGAACGGAATTCGCGGTGACCTACAGCGCCACCTCTTGACAGCTTTTTTATTTTTACTTTTTTTTAAGTTTCATTTTTTTAAATTACTAACCGGATTTGATTTAAGAGTCCGAAGAATTTATAATGACGGTAAATGATAACGGATTAGAGCGCCATCTCTTGGTAGTTGCCTTTTCAATTTTAATTATTTGTTTCGATCGCGAAATGCGTAAATCATCATTGCGATTGTTTTTATTTTCTGTATTCTCTTAAAATTCTTTTTCTGACGTCGCTTCGTCTATCAAAATTCGAGAAATTAGCAGCGCCATCTGTCGATATTTTTGACTATTTGCTTCAACCGCGCCAACACACAAGTTAGGTTTACGATTTGCGATTGTTTCCCTAATAATTTCTCGATTTATTAAACAAATGCTTTAGAGCGCCTTTCACAATAGATGGCGCTGTTCAATGTGTCAAGTAAATACGCGAACGCGATCTGTTTATTAGGCGTTTTAGAGAAATACCACCATAGCGCCATCTGTTATGAGAAACCGTGAAGTAACGCATGAATCCGCCATGTTTAATCCATGCTTTGTTCTGCAACTGATTGTGAGTTAAGTTATTCCTTATGAACAAAAGATTTAAAACAACTGATATGAAGAGATTTCTTAAAAAGAAACCAAATGATTTCGAGGGAAAACGAGCGACGATCGCGATAAATAAAAACAAGCGCCTAGTCTTGACTATTTTCTATGATGAACGGAATTCGCTAACAAAGGACTAACTCCGTCATTGGCCGGGGGCCAACTTGGAAGCGGCCCAAGAAATTTTGACGTAAGCGCGGCCCGTCCTGAAAAAGTCGGGGCGGCTTCGCGGGCCCCGCACGAGGAAAAATCGAATTTCGCACCGGCCAAAATCGACGGCGGCGATTTCGACGGCCAGGGGAATCACCCGTCGATCTCTTTTCGTCGATTCGATTTAATTGGGGGGTCGTTTTCGGCGGGTCGATTTTTTTAGGCCGGCACTGACGGCGCCGGTATATATTATGGTTTTGGAATCGACGCGTCTTAGTTTTTTGCGGTGACGCGGCAAGGTAGACGACGCGATTCAAGTGTCAAATCAACATTGTTGATAGATAGTGTTTTGTTTTGTTTACGGCCCTCAAAACGCACAAGTTACCCATCCGCTTGTACAGGTGTGTATTCTCAAAAAAAAAAAAAAACTAACTACTTAATAGAAACAAACGCAAGTCAAATCCGTTGCGTTTTTAATTACCTCTTCAATTGTTTTTTTAAAGCGCAGGAATTTTTAGTGCGGAAATAAAATAATAATTGGCCGTTTGATCTATTGAACGCGATCGGATACAGTGCGTTAAAAATAGAACGATCTAATTTCCATTCATTTACACCCGATGTTCCGTTCGCGCGCTGGCATTCGACGTAGCATTAATTAGATCACGTACGCCTTGGTTTTTCTCCTTCCCTTCGAAACGAACGTGTGTATGTAGAACGCGGCGATTGCCGTTTCTTTGCGGCTTGTCCTTAAGCCTTCATTAAAAAGAAAAAAAAGAGCTAGCGGTGAACACATCAAAGCACTCCCGCTAAAGCCGGATCTGACTTGGTTAACGGCGAAGAGGAAATTTTGGGCCGGTGACGCACGCCGTGTTTGTTTTGGTTGAGCGGTGCGCGTCTCCTTTGTTTCACGTGGCGTCTTGTTTTTACTGTCGAATTAATATTGATTTCAATGAAAGAAGATCCAAACCTAATGTTTTTTTTTTTAAACATCGATTACCAAAACTCGGAGATAGAGAGACAAAGAAAGCATTATTTTCTAATTGCGTCTTGAAATTTCTGCGGGGAAGGGGAAATCCGTGCCGATTTGGCAACAATGCCACGCTCGGAGATGTTTCTTTTTAACCTGACAACTACGCACTTTTTTTTTGGTGTACGAACCACTCTCAAATGTTCGAATACTTGAGCCTAACGATGTAAAAGCGTTTTTCTTTTTTAATGTTATTTAGGCCCGATTTATTCATCTCTGAGTAAGTGACCAGTAAAATACTTTGGCCTTAATGTTATGTCTACTTTGAAATATCTTCTGCAATGGCGAAATCGGTGACGATTTGGCAACTACGCACTTTTTCATTATGTGCGAACGACTCTAATGTTCGAATATTTTAGCTAACGTTGTAAACTTTCTTCTTTAATGTAATTTAATGTATTTTTTTTAATTTCTCCTGCGATGGGGAAATCTGCGACGATTTTGCGACGATATAAAAACAATATAACTTCTTTTTCTTTTTGATGTACAGTCGCGGACAGAAAATTTCGGATGTCAGTGTCATTCCACGGACGTAAAAGTTAAGAAATTCCTATAGTATACGTCAGATGAGTGACACTGACATCCGAAATTTTTTGTCCGCGCCCGTACATAATTTAATGTAATGTCAATTTTGAAATTTCTTCTGCGATGGGGAAGTCAGTAACGATTTGGCAACAATGTAAAAAAACAGTACGCCATCTCTTATCCAAAAGTGAACACAATTTCTCATGGCGGCGTTTCATTTTTTCGCTGACGGGCGACGCTCTCAACCTTCTACTAACGTCGAAACGATTTTAATTTCGAAGTGAAATTGATGATGATCAATAAATCGCGATGTGAATTGTTCGGAGCGCCATCTCTTGACCAAAGATGAAAGTCGTTTTATTCTAATGTCAAATGGCAGCAATAGCTGCGTTGCAATTGTCTCGAGGAAATCGAAAGTAAAAGATAAATCGTCTTGTCGAATCATTTAGGGCGCCATCTCTTGTCCAAAAGTGAACACAATTTTGAATCGAGTTTCTTATAACGGCGGGTTTCATTTGCTTGCCGACGAGTGACGTCTTCAACCGTCGAAACGATTTTAATTTCGAAATTTAATTGAAAATATAAAGTCTAGGCGCGATTGGAATAGGATAGGAATTGTTCAGAGCGCCATCTTTTGGCCAAAAAGGAAAAAAATACTGTTTCAATTGAGTTCTTGGCAAAACCCAAAAATTTTTAATGTAATTTAATGTAATGTTTTTAATATATTTTTTTAAATTTCTTCTGCGATAAGGAAATCTGCGACGATATAAAAACAATATAGTTTTTATTTTTTCTTCTTGATGTAATTTAATGTAATGTTTTTAATTTCAATTTTGAAATTTCTTCTGCGATGAAGAAATCGGTAACGATTTGGCAACAATGCCACAACAGTAAAAAAATTCTCTCAATGTTCGAATATTTAAGCTAACGATGTAAATACTTTTTTCTTTTTAATGTAATTTAATGTAATGTTTTTAATATATTTTTTTAAATTTCTTCTGCGATAAGGAAATCTGCGACGATATAAAAACAATATAGTTTTTATTTTTTCTTCTTGATGTAATTTAATGTAATGTTTTTAATGTCAATTTTGAAATTTCTTCTGCGATGGGTAAATCAGTAACGATTTGGCAACAATGTAAAAAAACAGTAAAAATTTCTCTCAAATGTTCGGATATTTGAGCTAACGATGTAAAAACTTTTTTAATGTAATTTAATGTAAGCTTTTTGTTGTATTATTTTTTTTGAAATTTCTCCTGCGATGGAGAATCTGTGACGTTTTTGCGACGAAGTAAGAACGACATAGTTTTTCTTTTTGATGTAATTTAATGTAATGTTTTTAATGTTAGTTTTGAAATTTCTTCTGAGATGGGGAATTTAATGACGATGTGGCAGCAATGCTACAGTAAAATTTTTTGTCAAATGTTTTGTCAAAATTTGAGCCAATGATGTAAAAACGTTTTTGTATTTTTTTTTAATTTCTCCTGCGATGGGGAAATCTGCGACGATGTAAGAACAATACAATTTTTGTTTTAGGTATAATTTAATGTAATGCTTTTAATGTATTTTTATTTTATTAATCTAGTTTAATGAAGTTTGATGTAATTTAATGTAAATTAAAGTAACTTAATGTAATCTAATCATTATAGGTTAAGTATTCCGCGTACTTTAATTTAAACAAAGTGATTGGTTGATTGGTCTCAAAATTTTCAAAATATTGTAACTAGGATATCATTTACCAATCAATTTACCAATCATTATAAATTCTTCGGACTCTTAAATCAAATCCGGTTAGTAATTTAAAAAAATGAAACTTAAAATAAAGTAAAAATAAAAAAGCTGTCAAGAGGTCACCGCGATTTCCGTTCATAATAAAAAACAGTCAAGGCTAGGCGCTTGTAATTCCGTTAAGCACTGATAAAAAAATGGTAAAACTGAAAAAAAAAAACAAATGAAGGCGCGCAAGTAAAACGGAAAGTTGTCAAGAGATGGCACTTCTTTCAGTTTCAATTAAATGGCACAAAAAGTAATTAAAAGCAGTTACAGAGTGAAAATAAAAACTTACATCAAAGTCGAGACAAATAGTTAAAAATAGGAAAAATGGCAAGAGATGGCGCTCCGAATCGTTCATTACAAATTACTCGGATTTCGTTAAATCTCGTCGAAAATATTTGAGAGAGAAAAATTCAAAACTATTTCAATTCCTACGAGCGGTAAGACAAAACAAAAATGGCCGTGAGATGGCGCTCGGTATCACTCGCCATAAATCTCTCAAATTTCTTTAAAAAAACACACACAAAAAGACCTATCAAATATAAAGGAAAATTAGCTCTGACACTGGCCCACAGATGGCGCTCTAGTAATGGAGGTCCCATTCCTGAGTCACTGTTTACCTAGTTAACTTATAATAATAAATAAATAATAATAATAAATAAAAATGCATAGTTGCCAAATGGAAACAAACATCTCCGAACGTGGCATAGTTGCCAAATCGTCACGGATTTCCCCTTCATCACAGATAATTCAAGACAAACGGAAATAGCGATTTTACGCCAACGCGTTTATTTTTGGACATTCTGTGGCGCATAAATGCCAAAGGTTGATAACCAGTACACAAATCGCCATTGTTGAGCGCACGCGTTCAAGGCGAACCAGATGGATTTTTTTTTTTAAAGAGACCGAAACATTTGCGCGGCTTAGATAATTAATGGTGATTTAATGCGAGTGGTATTGAACCGGCGTTGATTCTAGAGCGTTCGAGCAAAAAGAAAATTCATTTGTTTATCGAGAGAGAGAGAGAGGTATTGACCAACGGTTACGTTGCAATGCATTTGTTTTTAAAATTAAAAGGAAACGGCGAACGTCGTTCGTATTTTTAGGTGGTATGTTGACGTCGCGCCGCCTTTGATTTTCACTTCGGAAAATATTGTTTTTCTTTTTTTTTTGTATTGACGTACTTAAAGTTTTGTTTTTTTCTACGGGTTTCGCCGCGTTTTCTAAAACTTTCTACTTTTCTCGGCGCATTTGCGTAACGTTGTGAAACGTCGCGTGCGTATGTCGGGACGTTTAGACAACTTGCGAAACGTTTAATAATCGGTTAAAAAAAAGTGACGCAAGAAATCATTAAACGTCGACCGATACTAAGAAATTCCCAATCTAATTCTCCAAAAAAAAAAAAAAAGATCATTGATCCGCCAGAGACAGAAACAAAGAAAGGCGAAGTAAAACGAAACGACAAAAAAACAAAACCGAGGAAAAACGAAACAAATTCGTTTCGTTGTATCATCGGTTAAAACAAATGAAGACGAATCCAATTAACCAATCAATCAGCTATTCGACAAAAACAAATAAAGTCGGGGTAAAACGAATGAAACCGAGACGAAAAAAAAACAAAATTGAGGAAAGCTTCGTTTAATTATTGGTTAAAACAAATGAAAACGAAGCCAATTAGCAACCAATCGGCGCGGGCGAATCAACAAAAACAATGAAAATCGGGAATAATGAATGAAATCGAGATGATAAAGAACAAAAGTGAGACAAAACAAAAGAAACTCGCTGCGTTACATTACTGGTTGAAACAAATGAAGATCAAGCCAATTAACGAATCACCTTGTTTAAATTAAAATACGTGAAGTATTTAACCTATAATAATTAAATTACATTAAATTACATTAAGTTACATTAAGTTACATTAAGTTACATTAAATTACATTAAATTATATTAAATTACGTTTAATTGCATTAAATTACATTAAAAAGAGAAAAATGATATTGTTTTTACATTATTGCTAAATCGTCGTGGATTTCCCCATTGCAGACGAAATTTCAAAAAGGAACATTACACTGGAAAAACAAGAAAATTTATATTGTTTCTACGTAGTCGTAAAATCGTCGCAGATTTCCCCATCACCGGAGAATTTTCCCAAAAAAAAAACATTACATTAAATTACAGAAGAACGAAACGTCGGCAGTAGAAGTCACCGTGACGCGGTTCCAACCGGAAGCCAATTCAAACATGGACGACAGCCGCGGAAGCCTTCAAGATAAAGTACATAGTTTCTTTTATTGGACACGCTATACTTTTCCAGATTTCGAATTTTATATTAATCATGGGACACCCTGTACACGTTTTCCGATTTTCAAAAGAACTCGGGTATTTTCAGTCGCGTCGGAGCCGTTTCTTTTATGTATTACAGTTATTGGCGGGACCCCCTATACATTTTTTCGATTTTCAATTAATTTTTCGCACGACCTTGGTTATTTTTAGCCGTGTCGGCATAGAGTATTTTAACTGGACCCAGCTGTGCCACACGTACGTTTGCCAACAAAAATCATCTGTTCAAAATTAGCGACCCTTTTCCAACGTCAGTGCGCGTCCGAGTTTTCCGCCTCGCGGTTCGTCCGAGTGTGTCGCTCGAAACGCCAAAAACAAAAAAGAATCACGTCCGCCATGGCCGCCATTTGGAGGTGAGAAAAATAAAATCGCACCTCCGCCACCGCAACCGTGTTTTTCCCAAGCCCCAAGTTGCTTTTCCCCCCAGTCCCTTTTTTGCAAAAATCTGACGTAAGACGCGACGCACGTACTCGCGGCTTTCGTAACGTTTCCCGTGCCAAAATCGGGGAAATGAAATCGGCACATGCCGTCGTCCTCGTGCTTTCCGAAGCGAACGGCCAAGAAAAACAAAACAATTTTCGTGTAAACTCGCTCGTATCCTCCGTTGTTGCCAAACCACTCGAAACTACATGCCATATTTTTTCCAGAATGCCAACCGAATGCATTACCAACCCCCTGCAAAGGGAACTGGCCGATTCCATCATCAGAATGGTCCCCCTGGATGAAATCAGGATTTTACTGGCGTGCGGAGCTAAGGTATGCAAGATGCGCCCTCATTTTCCGACGTTTCGAACAAAACCATTTTCAGGTGAACGAACCGGTCACTCAGGGTCTGATGCCGTTGCACTACGCCGTCTGGCAGAGGTACTACGAAGCAACGCAACTCCTCCTCACCAGAGGGGGTGATGTGAACGCCGTGGATGAGTGTGGATACAGCGCCTTGCACCTATCCGCCGAACATGGGTAGGTACCCCCCCCCCCTCCAAACGTCCTTGATTCTATCACCTGTTTTAGCTTCACTGAGGTGGTGCGACTCCTCTTGCTGTCGGGGGCAAAGGTCGATTACCGCCCCAATACCGGAGAGGAATTCCCCCGCACCACCCTCTGCGATGAACCCCTGCGCCTGGCTATACGAAACAAGCACATGGAGATCGCCAGGATGCTCCTGGAGCACGGGGCCGACCCCAACAAGCGCTATTTCTTCGGGGCCGAAATCAACCTGGTGACGGACCTGGACTTCCTGGAGTTACTCCTGACGTTCGGGGCGAACCCCGACAGCAGAGATCGCTCGGGGTTGACCCCCTTGATGAAGGCCGCCAGGCAACCTCAGGTTCGCAATTATTAAAAGCCCCCCTACCCCCAATTATTATATATAATAAATTCCTGGGTTTTTTTTGGTGCTGCTTCAGGGGATGGAGGCGGTCCTCCTTTTGATCAAGTACGGCGCTGACGTGAACGCCATGGCCGACGCAAGGCACGATTACAGAACTGTAAGTCAGCGCCATCTTACGTCTTTTTGTTGCTTACACTGGCACTGTTCTCTCAGGTGCTGCACTACGCCGTTCTTTCCGGAAACATCGAGATAGTGAACTTGTTGATCAAGCAGGGGGGCAAATTGAATTATGACGACGTGTACGACCTTGGGAAGCCCAGCCCTCTGGATCTGGCCATCTTGAAGGGCGATCCCAAAATCGTCGCGCTCCTAATCAAAGAAGGTGAGCGAATACAATTCGGTCTTGGTCACGCCCCAATCTCTTCCGCCTAAGAACACAACAATAATAACAAATCTAGCCCTCGTGATTTGGCCTTCTTGAAAGGCGATCCCAATCAGCGCAGCGCTCCTAATCAGTGAATACAATTCGGTGTTGGTCACGCCCCAATCTCTTCTGACTATAAATACAATAATAACAAAATCAGTCCTCTGGATTTGGCCATCATGAAAGGAGATCGCAAAATCATGGCGCGCTCCTAATCAAAGAAGGTGAGTGAACTCCACGCTTCAGTTCAATATTGGGCACCCAATCTCTTCTGACTTCTGAACACAATAATAACAAGACCAGCCCTCTGGATTTGACCATCGCGCGTTCCTAATCGAAGAAGGTGTGTGAACTCCACGCTTCAATTCAGTTTTGCCCTCGCCCAATCACTTCTCACTATGAACGAAATGATATTAATACCACGTCCCCGGCCCCTTGAAAGACGAATCCAAAATCGTTGCACTCCTAAATGTCTCACACTAAAATTTGATTATTAAAACTCAAAAATATTAAAGTAAGGTTTACATTGTACAAATGACGTGCCCGGATTTTATTGTCCGCTACTGTACGTATTAATTTTTCTCTTTCTATTTAATTATTTACTAATTTTCCTTTCCATTTCCTTCAAAAATTTTCAGGGAAGTAAATGTTCTGCTTCAAAACCATTTAGTTTTGTAAACAAAAGCATTTGGTTCAAGTTCGGGTCCTATTATTTGGTCGAGTAATCTTTGAAAGGTTGCGGCTGCTGAATGTAATCCGAAAGGCATTACTTTAAATTGTTTAAGTCCTTTCCCCGGGACGGTGAAGGCAGTAATTGGCTTACTTTCTGCAGTAAGAGGGACTTGTCAGTAGCCGTTTTTCAAGTCGAGAGTAGATAGAAATTTCGCGCCTCTTAACTTGTCCAAAGTAGCTTGAACCTGTGGTAAAGGATAAGCATCTTTCTCCGTTATTTCGTTGACTTTTCTAAAATCCACACAAGAACGTGGTTTGCCATCCTTCTTGGGTACTATAACGACTGGCGAACTCCGAGAACTTTGTGCTGCTTCTATTATTCCATCACGTTCCATTTTTTCTACTTCAGCATTAATAATAGCTTGCATTGCTGGATTGCGCGGTCGGTATCGTTGTTTTATAGGTGTGGCGTTCATGACTTTTATATGGTGTTGTATACAATGTGTCGGACCGGTGATGTTGTCGAATTTTCTTACTTCAGCTTCGACAAAATTTTTAAAAAACTCGTTTTTTTCATCTTCAGTTTGCTTCTGTTCAGAGGCAATGTGACAAACGTCGGCCGTGACTAGCTTTCTAGGTGCCGGAGGAATCGTTATTTTTAGTTTACTAATTAAATCTATTCCAAAAAGTATAGGAACTTTTAAATTAGACATTATGGAGAAATTGTGGTGGTATGACTTATTCGCAAAACCAAATGTCATGGGTAACGTTCCTTGAATGGTGATTTCTTTACAGTCAGCAAGGCGTGCCGATGTTTTTTCTTGGAGATGATGATAATAAATCAGTGAATTTCCTTGATTCATTTAGCAATTCATTACCAGAAAAATTTATAATTCCAAAAAGTTACATAGTAACTCATAATAATTATAAATTTAAAAATTTTAATGAAGTAAATTGCGGCACCACCAGCGGCTGGTGGTGTTTATTATTTTTATATGTATGTTATTTAACGTCAGAGACAAAACATTTATGATTTTGTTTCAAATAATCGAGGATCTTGAATAGGTATTTAATAATTTTTTAATTTTTTCTGTAGGATTAATATTTTCAACTTGTTTATTTTTATCAAAACATAATAATGGTATATCGTCATCACAATCTGAATCATCTTTGTTAGTTATATTCATAAGAGCTCTAATATTTTTTTGTATTGTGTCTTTATCTTTTTAAGATAATGTTTTCTTTAAAGGAATTGGTGGGGTTGACCAGGAATTTCTAATGTTAATGACTTACCTTTTATTTTATCATCTATTACATCAACAACCTTATTTAAAATATTTGCCAAGACTGGTCCAGCAGCTGCCGCTAATATAGGAATTAAAAAATTTATAAAACCACCATTTATTTCACCACCTTCAACAATTTTCGATTTATCTTGTAGAATTATCGATGAGCCTTTTTTAATTGTAATAGTCATTTATTGTATAAATAAAATAAATATGGTTGTGTATGCATGTTTAAATATTATTTTTAGAAAATCGAATATTTATTTAAGTTCCCATTTATTTCACAACAAAATTTATATACCATGTCATCTTACCATTGATAGTGAAACTAAACAGTAATAGTTATTTCAACATATTCAGCATGGCGACACTGCAGTCGCTGCACGTGCAATTGGAGGCATATTCATAGGACCCAGTAGATCTTCTTTGAGACCGCAACGCTACAACTGCCACAACCATAGGCTACAACGCAGCATTGCCGTCATTGTATAGAACACAATATATACCTATTGTCTACAGTAATCAATCATGGAAGGTAATTGCATTGAAATAATTTATGTACTAAACGTTCTTTTTTTTATGTTATAGTTTAAGTTTTCAGTCATATTTAATGTTATGAATTATAAAAGTGCAATGTTATTATTTTAATGTACAGATATTTTTCTATTAAATTTGCAGCTAAACCTAATCCATAGCCATCGGCTCATACGTTGCCTATCAGCTGTTTAATATGTGACCAGAAAATCGATCAAAATCTGTATACCCATTACAACCAACATCTCAATGAAATCAACAGTAAACGAATAACGAAAAAAGAAAAAGTAAAAGAATTTAAAAAACAACAACCGAAAGAAAGACCCACCCCACGAAAGAAAAAGAAGACTCCAGGAAAGAAAAAGAAGACAGAAGGCGAAAATATATGAAAACAACAAAGAAAAGGAGCTGGAAAAGATACATTTCGTTAATTTTTATTTAATATATTTATTATATGTAATTCTATTTAATTTGTAGTTAGAAAATCAGCGACAGCTGGCAATAGAAGCCTTATGGGAATTAGACAACCAAGGTACGCAAAGTAAAGCCGATGGCGGCTAGTTGGGTGAGATTGAAGTCGAGTGATTAGTGAGATAGTATGTATTAGTATAATTTAAAGTTACACAGATAATAAATATTTTTTCGTATTTTGACTTTTTTTCTGATTTCATAAATTAGTGATTGTTATACAAAGTATATGAGTAAAAATGAAGCAAAGAGTATTTTTAATTAATTATTGACTTTACTAACTAGATTACAAATAATTCTATTACGACGGCAATACTTAACTGGTAATCCATTTTTTGAAAGATTTTGCAGATTCCAGCTTAGCTAATAATATCAATGAATATAGTCCTGATTCGTTAATAAATAATGTTTGTCTATCTATATTTAAGGAGGTCCAATTTTGGGACTCCTCTATTTTATTATAATTTCTAATATCATCTTTATCTACATAATCTTTATACTTGTTCACAATTTGATGGCAATTCAGAAAATTCCAATTTTTAAGTAACTTTGAGTTGTGAACGAGTAAAAATGATAATGAAATAGTTTTTGAGATAAATGTGTTAAAATAATCATAAAAATTGAGTAGTTTCACCACTCACCCTTAATTATATCCATTATATCTCGATTTACAACTTGGACGATCAATATTGTCACAAAATCTGTAATATATCAACTTGTATTCTCGTCCACAATTTAGTGGTGACTCAGAAAATTGAATTTTTATGTTGATTTCTGATTTGTACGAGCAAAAACATGGTTTTTGAGATAAACGTGTTAAGATAATGATAATGATGAGTAGAATTTAAGTAAAATTGATAAATATTTCTGAAATTTGCGCGTTCAAAATTATACGGTCCCAAACCGGCATTTTATAGACTATTTAAATTGAGAGCACGTGTTTAAGTGAATTTCAGTCGACAATTTGTTATGAATTCACCGTTGTAAATAACAGGCACTTTAAATTGAAAATTTTAATTCTTCAACTCACAATATTATGTTTAACGAAAATGCGTACGTTAAGCATCTATAGGCATGGCCGACTACATTAATAAGCTAACGCTTATATGGCCGTTTCAATTACTATAACGACTGGCGAACTCCAAGGACTATGTGCTGCTTCTATTATTCCATTACGTTCCATTTTTTCTACTTCAGCATTAATAATAGCTTGCATTGCTGGATTGCGCGGTCGGTATCGTTGTTTTATAGGTGTGGCGTTCATGACTTTTATATGGTGTTGTATACAATGTGTCGGACCGGTGATGTTGTCGAATTTTCTTACTTCAGCTTCGACAAAATTTTTAAAAAACTCGTTTTTTTCATCTTCAGTTTGCTTCTGTTCAGAGGCAATGTGACAAACGTCGGCCGTGACTAGCTTTCTAGGTGCCGGAGGAATCGTTATTTTTAGTTTACTAATTAAATCTATTCCAAAAAGTAAAGGGACTTTTAAATTAGACATTATGGAGAAATTGTGGTGGTATGACTTATTCGCAAAAGCAAATGTCATGGGTAACGTTCCTTGAATGGTCAGCAAGGCATGCCGATGTTTTTTCTTGGATCGGACGCTGACCATTCCTTCTGCTTAGTTCTAAAATCTGCTTATTTAAATACGATTTTTCGGATCCGGTGTCCAGCAAGGCTAAAAAACTCTTCTTATAAATTTTGATTTTAATATGAGGTCTTGGAGTGTAAATCAACTTTATTTTTGGGGCGGAACGTAACTTCTCGGCTGCCCGGCCCCGTTGGCGTTTCCCTCCTGTTTTCTACAATTACAGTCTCGTGTAAGAACGTTGTCAAACCCACAGTAGGAACAAAATTTCTTAAACGGTTGCTGGCAGTTCATTCGTGTGTGCCCGCGTTGCTTGCAACGCCAACAGTGTGTATCACGGTTATAATTTGTTGGGTGAGTTGACATACTCACATTACTGATTTTTCGTTCAGGTTTCAAAGGAGATTCGCTTTCACGATTTAATTTCAAAATATCTTCGTATTCACTGGCACGATCTATAAGGTCACTTATTGAAGAGATATCTCGTTGACGAATATACAGCATATATTTAGGAAGCATATTCTTGTATGTGCGATTCAACCGTTCATCGGTGGAAAAGCCTCCTGATCTGCATAAGTGTTAGAATATCGGTAGCGTAGGTGGGACCTACTTCAAGTTTCGCCACCGGATTCCCCCTCCAGTGACGCGACCTAAAAACTTAATCCTCCCCCATAAGTCCCAATGGCGGGAATACACATTAAACAATTAAACCTGCATCACTGCCGGTCGGCTGCAGCAACTTTATGCAGACACCTTGGTAGTAAGCCGGGCATTGTTTTAATTCAAGAACCCTGGATAGTTAAATCAAGGGTTTCAGACCTAAGTAATCTGCGAGGTACTATCTTCGTAGACAAAAAACATAATAACCCTAGGACATGCATCTATGTACCAGGAAACCTTCAAGCCCTTCTAGTACCACACTTGAGCGGCCAAGATATCACGGTTGTTCAAATCAGTTGTGACATGAAGGGAAAAAACGAGATCCTTTTGGCGTCAATTTACCTCCCAGGAGATTCGACGGATCCCCCTCCCAATGTAGAGATGATGGAGGTCATAAAATACTGTGAGAGCAACAAAAAGCATCTTGTAATTGGATGCGACTCAAATGCACACCACACTGTATGGGGTAGTGCCAATATCAACCCACGTGGAAGATCACTACTGGAATATCTTTCCGGTACAACTATAGAGATACTTAATAGGGGTAACGAACCTACTTTTGTAAGTTCCCGATGCCAGACAGTAATTGATATTACTTTGGCTTCCCCCGGTATTTTCAACTACATAGAAAACTGGAAGGTCTCACAAGAAATTACCATGTCAGACCATAGAATGATTAGCTTCAAAATTAACACCTGCGAAGCTATTCCTAAGGAGTACAGAAAACCGAGATCTACCGACAGAGCGCTTTATCTGAAGTGCCTGGAGGACAGACTTCGGACTCCTCCTGTCTCCGGAAGAATTCAAACAATAGTAGAGCTGCAAAGAGAAGTTGACCTTCTTGAAGACTATTAAAAAATCCTATGAACAGGCATATCCGGTAAAAACAGTCCAGGCACGCCAGCCCACCATATGGTGGTGCAGACAGCTTAATAAACTGAAACTTACCTTGAGCAAACTATTCAATAAAGCAAAAAACACTAGAAATACAGACGACTGGGGTGCATATAAATGCCACCAGACTGTATAAAAAGAAAATTAGGGAAAGACAGAGGGAGACATGGAGATCCTTCTGCAACAAAATTGAGACTACCAGAGATTCTGCCCGTCTCAACAAAATGCTAGCCAAAGATCCACATCAGCAACCAGCTAGTCTAAAACGTGAGGATGGTTCTTTTACCACCAACGTTGAGGAAACAGCAAAGGTACTGATGGACACACATTTCCCAGGTTGCAATATCAATCCCATACCTCCATGGATGGAGGCTCCTGATACACTCCTAACGGAAGAGGATTGGGAGTTTGCCGACCGAGTAGTGGAGAAAGAAAGAACAATCTGGGCAATTAAAACCTTTCACCCCTTCAAATCGCCAGGTTTGGACGGCGTTTTTCCCGTCCTCCTCCAATGGGGACTGGAAACAATTCTACCCTAGCTGATACGTATTCTTAAAGGGTGTATCGCTTGGAAATACATCCCTAAGAACTGGAGGGAAATAAAAGTGGTATTTATACCTCTACTCTCTCGCAAAATCCTATCGCCCAATTAATCTCACATCCTTCTTTTTGAAGACTTTGGAGAGACTATGCGACAGGCTCATGAGAGAGAATCCGCCCTACATTCTGTAACCGGGCGGATAGAAAAAGCCATAAACAACAAAATGTTCACCTTAGGAGTTTTCATAGACATAGAAGGTGCGTTTGACAAAATCACCTTCAACAGTGTCGAACAAGCACTACGTGAACATGAAGTAAACCACATTCTTAAGAATGGATTCTACAGCTCTTGAAACATAGAGCTGTACACATTACTGTTGGAAACGTGTCTCTTAGGGGAACGGTAAGCAGAGGCTGTCCTCAGGGTGGCGTCTTATCACCCCTACTATGGAACATAGTAGTGGACAGCCTCCTCCGTCAACTTAACTTAATGGAGCAGGCTTCTACACAGTAGGATATGCAGATGATATAACTATCCTGCTTAATGGGAAATATGAACAAGTGCTGTGCAACCTAATGCAAACAGCACTCAAATTGACTGAAAACTGGTGCGCAGAACACTCTTTGACAATTAATCCCTCAAAGACGGAAATGATTCTGTTCACAAAAAAGAGAAAAGTTGAGATCCGTAGAGTTCCCAAACTTTTCCAAACGGAACTAACCTTTTCAGATGAAGTCAAATATCTGGGAGTCATTTTTGACCGGAAACTGAATTGGGGTAAACATGTTAATGTAAAAGTGGCAAAAGCGTGTGTCGCCTTTTGGCAGTGTCGCCGTGCGATGGGCGGACTTTGGGGACCATCACCAAAAGCCGCCCTATGGCTGTACACTGCCGATATAAGGCCCATGCTCTGCTACGGAGCGTTGGTCTGGTGGCCCAGAACCAGACTATCGTCAACAGCATCGGAGCTTTCGCACGTACAAAGACTTGCATGTCTGAATGCTACCGGCGCGTTGAAATCCACCCCTACCGCCGCCTTAGAGGCCATCCTTGGTCTCCCTCCACTGGATGTATATGTGGAGGAGATGGCACTGGGATCAGCCCTGAGGCTGCGGGCAAAAAAGGTGTGGAATAATAATAACAAAAGTATTGGAGGTAGGCACCACCTCATTCTGGAGGAGGCTCTACAAGAGACTCCTCTTTTTGGGGCGACAGTTGACTCCCTCCCACCTACATATATATTTAGGAAGCACTTCAGCGTTCTCTTGAATACTGACGATGCACCCAAACCCGACATATCCATCTTCACTGGTGGATCTAAGACCTTAAAAGGAACAGGCGCAGGAATTTTCTCCGATGACCTAGACCTTCATATAAGCATAGCACTCGGCCAACTGACAACTGTTTTTCAAGCAGAACTAGTTGCCATCACAGAAGGTGCAAGAGCAATTCTGGATCGAGACATTCAGAACAAAATCATTAGAATAGCTAGCGACAGTAGAGCGGCATTATTGGCTCTAAACAGCAACAAAATATCCTTAGGGATAACATTCCAGTGCCACAGCACATTAGAACAAGTGGCAAAACATAACACCCTGGAACTCACTTGGGTTAAAGGACACTCTGGAACATTTGGCAATGAGCAGGCAGATGAACTAGCTAGACAGAGAGCCGGGCAACCCTTTTGGGGCCCCGAACCGGCCATAATGCCGTCATCAAGTCTGTTCAATGCTTTACTGAAGCAGAGATCTCAGAATCGACATACCGATAGATGGGCAAAGTGTCGCCAAGCGAAAGAGGCTATAACGGCCCCATCGCTTAAACTGACACGATTCTGTATGCAACTACCCAGGAAAATACTACGTTTATTCGTAGGAATACTCTCGGGCCACTGCAAATTGAACAAGCATATGCATCGCATAGGACTAACAGACAGCCCAATTTGTAGAGGTTGTAATCTAGAGGAAGAAACGGTTGAACATATCCTTTGTGATTGCCCAGCACTTGCCTCAATCAGAGGTTCCATGTTAGGGGTTTTCTGGCCTGACATGGCTGGAATTCACAGTGCCCCTCCGTCAGACGTTCTCGGCTTCATCGAAAGAGTGGGATGGCTCGAGGAACGCTGACACTTAAACACTGCTGAACATGGGGGTAGTACAATGGGCCCAAATTGTGACCTAAGTGCATGTGGATTCTCATTCACCCCCCACACCAAATCCAGAATCCAGATCCAGAATCGGTAGCGTATCTTAGAAATGGTTCGTTCTCTCTTTGCAAACGATCTCGTACTTTTTGTTCAAGCTGCTCCTGCTGAAGCCGAGGTACATAATATTGCTTAAAACTTTTAATAAAATCTTCCCAGTCTAACCAAGACGCTTTATTGTTCCGATACCAAAATAGTGGTTCGCCCCGAAGTAACTCAGGCAGCCCTCGTAAAATTTGAGCTTCTGTTAACTGGTAGCCTTCTCTGAGTTCTTCAACTCTCTCAAGAAACGCTAACGGGTCTTTACCATCAAAATGACATCCCCATTTCCGGATTTGATTAATTGCTTTCAGGTAGTTCTCCTGAGCTGGGGTAGCTGGTGGCAGCGAAATATTACCAGTGCCATGCCTCTCCGGTTCCTTGGCAGTAGTAGGTAACACAGATTCTTCTGCAATCATTTTGTCTTGCCGGGCGATACCCAACTCGGGATTCTTCTGAACGAATTTTCCTAATTTTCTCCTCAATTCATCTACTGACCCAGTAGTGTCTAAATTATTCGCTTCCAGTTCTTCTATTAGCTGTTCTTTCTTTAGAGAATGAACCCACCGTTTCATACTAGTCTTTCTGGCACTTTAAAAAAACAACGGTCACCGGTTCAACACTAATTATGCGGGTGGAAAAACTTTGTGTTTTTGACAGGTCCCTACTCGGGCGCCAATGTAACGGGCCGCCGTCTTTTGCTTCTTCGATTATACTCAGTTGCCTGCCGGTCGGGTCCGGGTCTGCTCGTCGGAGTCCGGGTTCCACAACGGAAGTTTATTTCAGATACTCAAATATTTACAACCACAAATTAGTTAACACAATCTCATTCTAAACGGCGCGGCGTTGCTCTTGCGCAGTGAATTGTTTGTTTCGGAGGGTGTATAAGTTGCTTGTAAGTTACTTGTTTTTGAGTCGAAATTGTGCAAGTCGCTTGCACGAGTGTAAGTCGCTTGTTCGGGTCTGGATTTGTACAAGTCGCTTGTACGAGGTTGAAAGAACATGTCGCTTGTTCGGGTTTGGATTTGTATAACTCGCTTGTAAGAGCGCGGAAAGAACAAGTCGCTTGCTCGGGTCTGGATGTGTACAAGTCGCTTGTACGGGTTTTGGAAACAACAGGGAACGGTACTATTGGAGCTTGCGGTAATGCAACACTAACGCGGCGCACGAAGTCAAAACGACTTGCTAATAATGAATTCACGCGTCCTTATATATGGTCGGAGCATGGAGGGAGATCCCCACTCAAATGATCCCCTTCCAAAACTAAACGCGATCGCGGAAAAATCCTTAACTAAAATACCTAACGTATTTACATATTTACATATATACATTTCAACAAATTTACTTTGTTACAAGTTGGAAGACGTTTTGTATTTTGTTATTTTTATTTCCCGAGCCTGAGTGTCCTCAAAAAGCAGGAGAGATTGTTACCGTGCCACATCGTGATTAATTCGGTCCCTCAAGCTCAAATTCCATAAAACACCAGATTAACCAATCATCGCGCCCGCCGGCTACGGAGCGTTCCATTGGTTGACACTGAAAAACAAGAAGGAGTCCGGATTCGGCATAGACAGTTAGTGACGACTGAGTGTTTCGACCGCACAGCTATGCCACGGCGATCCGGTGGCCCCGGGAAATACAAGAATGTTTTTGACGACAACCCAGGCAAAGAAAAGAATACGAAAGAGAATTATGATGACGGAGAAGGCAGCACATCTGAAATGGAATACCAAGACTCATTACCAACAAACCTAGAGTTAGAAAATGACGCAAAAGCACTAAAGAAAATTGCCTGAAACCACTGGCAAAGAGAAAAACGGAAGATACTGCAAAAGATGAACCCTCAGAAAGTGAATTGAGAAGTATTACCGACTTGATATCTAGAAAAGAAGATGAGATAAAGAATTACAAGGAGACGGTTCAGAAACTCATGGAGTCAATTAAGAAGACCAGCCAGGAAATTATCGAACTGGAAGAATATGTGAAAAGTAGGGAGGGATTAGTAGTATTCAGCAGTCTGCGGAATAGAAAAAGTACAAGGACAAGAGAACCGTCGCAGCAGGAGAAAAGAAAAGAAAAACAAAACACGAGCCAAAAAATCACCAAAGAAAACCAAAAGGAAACAAGAAAGAAAGAGGAAATGAAGGAAGCCGAAGAAGAACCAAGTTTAATGAAAAAAGACGTTCAAAGAATAGTATACACGCATGATTGGCCATCGTCTGATAGACAATCGGAAGAAGAGGAAGAAAGCGAATGGGAAGACAGTCAGAAGCCTAAACAAGAATATAGGCCTCCGCCGGTAGTACTGAGAGAAGAGGACAAATTAGAATTAATTCGCAGAGAAGCAGCAGCGAACAACATTGAGCTACTCAGCTGCAAGACAACCAGGGAGGGGATAAAGATGTTCCCGAAAACCACGACGGACTTCAGGAGACTAAGATCACTACTGGACGGCAAAAAGATTCAGTGCCATACCTACAATTTAAGGGAGGAAAAGAACCTAAAGGTGGAAATAAGAGGAGTACCAAGAGAAATAGAAATGAAGGAGATAAAACAGAGGAGCTAAAAGAGAAAGGATTCCCGATAGTGAACGTGAGCCGCATGAAGCGCTTCAAAGAAGAGCTCCCAATGGTGTTGGTGAATGCGGAGAAAAGTACAGAGGGCAAGAAGTTGTTCGACCTGGGGGATGTAAATGGAATGAAAGTCAGGACAGAACCAAAAAGAAAACCAACCAGCGCGACCCAATGTTTCCGGTGCCAATTGTTCAGTCATATACACGTACGGCGGATTTCAGGTGGATGAGGTGCGCAGAAGATCATCCGACGTATGAGTATCCCGGAAAATCGAGGAAAATAGCATTGAAGTGCGCAAACTGCGGAGGAGCGCATCACGCGGCCTACAAAGAATGCCCCCAAAACCCGACGCAGATAAAGTTAAGAAAAGAAGAAGAAAAGAGAACAAGGGTGAAAAAGGCAACGAGAAGAGAAGAAGTGTCGTATGTCCAGATAACGCAGGAAAATAAAGAGGAAAACATAAATATGAGTGTACTAAGAAAATTCAGGCAACTCGCCGACGAATTAGAAAAAAGCTTCCACTTTTCCGCCAATTAAGCAATGGATTGTAAAACAAGATCAGTAATACCCAGAAAAATGAAAATAGCTACATGGAATGCTAATGGGGTAGCAAACAAAAAAAAAGAGCTGAGCCAGTTCTTGTGGGAGAGGGATATTGCCGCTATGCTCCTCCAAGAAACAAAGTTGAAACCGGGGAGAAGCTTTACAATCAGAGGATGCGGAATCCATAGGAGGGACAGAGAAGGTGCGCCAGGAGGAGGGGTGGCGATTCTGTGGAAGAGGAAGTTGTGCGCGGAAAGAGTGGATTATGAAACAAACACTGAAGCAACAGGTGCAAAAATATTACTAAGCAATCAGTTAATTATGCTAGTGTCGGTGTACAGCAAACCAAGCAGTGTGATAACGGTCGAGGACCTTGAGAAACTTACGAACTGGGGAAGTGTGTGGGGAAGTGTGGGGAGATCTCAACGCGAAACACGAAGGTTGGAACTCGAGGACCACAAATCCGAAATTGTGAAAAGGTGAAACGATGGGACGACGAGAATAACGATAAAGGGCCCGGAGGATAATACTTCGTGCCCAAGTGGGGTCATATCCTTGATATTTTTATCACTGCGGGGGTAAGAACGTCATTTCCAAAAACCCTGCACGAATTGGACTCGAACCACTACCCGGTTGTCCTGATTTTGAATGAAACCGCTGACGAAACAGTATCGGTCCGACGGAAGACAAATTGGATGAAATTCTCATTTCTGACCTCAAAACTAGAGTATGAGAAAAAAGAGCTAGGCCCGAACGAAGTGGAGATGGCGGCACAGGAGCTAGTATCAGACATTCAGAGTGGGCTGGAGGACAGCAAAGGAGAAGTAACCAAAACAGACTAGGCTTCATAGGAGAGAAATCGCTGCTAAGGAAAAAATATGAAGCCAAAAGAAAGTGGAATAAATCGAAAAGAGACAGTGACAAAAAGACTTACAACACGATAAAGAGAAAAGTCAAGGAGATGATGGAAGGAGGAAACAAGAAAGAGATTGGGAGGAGAACATAGAGGAAGCGGAAGAAAACCTCGGAAAGTTCTGGTCCCTCTTGAAGAAGATGGGAAGAAGGAGAGAACCGAATGCCCCCTTGAGGATCGAAAGAAAACTAGTGTTTCAAGATCAGGAAAAGGCAGAGGCGATGGCCTTATTTCTAGAAAGGCAGTTCACCTTTGAAGAAATGACGGACCCTCGCACAGACCAGATAGATAAAACAGCGCAATGGTTGACAAGAGGGCTATGGCGGTTAGACGCAACGAACTTCAAAGAATAATAGCCAAGATGGCATCCAAAAAGGCCCCAGGAATTGATGACATCCCAAATAGAGCTCTCAGTTATGGGACTGCCAGCCGTGGAAGAGTTAACAAGAATAATAAATGGTATCATCAAACATGCCATTTTTCCAAAGATCTGGAAAGAAGCAGTGGTGGTAACCATTCAAAAACGGGACAAGGATTCAACCAAGTTGGAGAACAGGAGACCTATCAGCCTCCTGTCGGGGTTCGCTAAGGTGACGGAAACAGTGCTCAAAACAAGATTAACGGTTTATCTGGAGGAAAGAGAGATCATACCGAACACTCAATTGGGTTTTCGCTCAAAGCTGGCGGCGATTCAACAAGCCATGTGCCTGGTGGAAGCAGTGAGAAGGAACCTCAAACCGAGAACGAAGGTAGCGGTGGCCTTGCTGGATAGAGAAGGCATATGACAAGGTGTGGAGAGATGCCCTCATCCACAAAATGAGAGAAATCGCTATCTCCACATACCTCACAAAGACGGTGCTAGAAGATAGAAGCTTCAAGGTGAAAGTAGGAGGAAAGGTTCCAGACAGCAGAGCGGCAAGGGAAGAACTTCCACAGCGTTCGCCGCTCTCTCCGATTTTATCTAATATCTTTGTCAGGGACATGCCCAGGCTCGCCCAGAAAGGAGGGTACGTGAAAACTTTCCGGTTCGCTGATGATACGGCTGTACTAGTGACAGGCAAAAACCAGGAAGCCTGCCGGCAGAGGTTAGAGCAAAGTCTGAAGGAGGTGGACGAGTACGCGAGGAAATGGAATGTAAAACTGAACCACGGGAAGACGGAGGCAGTAACGTTCGGCAGAAAACGTAAAACAGGATGTAGTTTAAGACACGGGGAAAGAACCATCCCGTTCAGGAAGCAAGCGAGGTACCTAGGGGTTGTATTAAACAAGGACCTGAAATTCGAAAAACACATCGCCTCACGGAAGGCGACATCAAAAAAGAGGATCGCCAAGTTGTACCCTCTGCTAAAACAGGACAGTGGACTGTCTATGAGGTCAAAGATGAAAGTTCTTAGATCGATAGCTCTTCCAATGCTCACGTACGGAGAAGAGATCTGGGTAAGGTACTGAGGGAAGTGGAGAAAACCCAAAATATTTTACCCAGGAGATGTGGGAGTGTCCCTTGGTTAGTAAGAAACAAGCATCTAAGAGTGGAGCTTGAACTGGAGGACCTGGACAGAAAAGCGGAAGAAACAGCGGCAATTGCGAGAATACGGACACACCCGGTGCGCTGCATAAGAGACCTGGGAGGAATGCTGAACTGACCGGAGACGACGCACCCTTAAGAATTATTTTTATCTCATGTTCACTTGGTTTTCATTTTTTATTTTTATATTCATATGAAGATTTGTAATCCTGTATTGCTATTATTTGAAAAAGATGCCAATATTTATATGAAAAAGAGCCTTAACACCCACTCACTACCTTTTGAGGGGAGTGGGGCGAAAAAGTAAATATTTCATAGCCCTGGGGCTGAAAAAATATTAAAATCAGGGAGAAAAAAGGCCATCGACAGTTGTTGCAGCACATTTGCTATCGAAGTTGCTCCAGATAAGAAAACCGCCGGCGAAAACCACCACTATATAGACGGAACACTCGGTCAATCCCTCCTGTTTCTCCTTGACGGTTATTTCCCGTTCTTGTCCACGTATTTTGGTGCAGAATAAACGATATCTTGGGGAATCTTTCGCTCATTACATTCCTTCCTTACAATTAAATCTCTGTCACGAATTTCAACCGCCAAGGCATTGTCTGACCATCCGGTCTGGTAACAGGAGCATGATACCATAGACAAACACGGTCACCGCACGGATTTTGCCCGGCGAACTCTCTCGCCCAATCACGCCTACCTTGACCAAATAGCATAAATACGCGCGCTTTCAGCCGCACGTAAGGTGTCCGTAGCCGGAATATTCTCAGAGATGGCCGAGGGCCAGGCCCAGGGCGCCGGCAAGCGCCCCCGTGCGCGCGTCAACATCGTCACCTATTGACGCAAAAAGAAGAGGACCGACGTCAGCAGCAGCGAAGAGTCGTCGACATCCGTGGACGAAGAGTTCCAGCAGCCCAAGTCGCGGAAAACCGCCTGCAAGTTGCGTAAAACAGCATCCGAGACACAGGAGCCGTTAGTTACCAAGAATGGCTTCGATTGCTTGTCCGGCGACGAAATGGAAGTCGCACCGACGACGCCGTCGCTGCCGCGGGCAGTGCGAAAACCCCGGTTCCCGCCCGTTATTCTCCGAGAAAAGGAGAAGTGGACACAGGTCTGCAGGGATCTGGATGCCCATAAGATCGCTTTCTTGAAAGCGAAGAACACGGGCGCCGGTATTCGCATCCAGCTCAAGACGGTCGACGACTATCGGACGATGACCAAATTGTTCGACGACAAGAAAGTACAGTATCATACGTACGCACTTGCTTCCGAGAAGCTTTTGAGGGTGGTGATCCGCAACATGCCTTCGAAGATCAGCGTGGAAGAGATCAAGGCGGATCTTGAGTGACAGGGCTATCCCGTTCAGTCGGTTTTCCGGCTGAATAAAGGACCTGAAAAGTAGGCTATGCCGCTAGTCATGGTCCAGTTGCAAAGAACCGACGAAGGTAAAAGCATCTTCGATGAGAAAAAGGTCGTCCGTCTCGAGGTAAAGTCGAGTCGAAAAAGCGACCGTCGGGAGTTGGTCAGTGTCACCGCTGCCAACACTTCGGACACTCTCAGAGAATGTGCCGAGCCAGTCCCCGCTGCGTGAAGTACGCTGAAAACCACCACACGAGGGCGTGCAAAGAGTCGCGGAATAACACGGCTGTTTACTGCAACTGCGGCGGACCACACCCGGCGTCGTACAAGGGCTGCGAGAAGTTCCCGCAGCCACCGGTGGCAGAAAAGGGGCCCCACTACGTCCAAACCGAAGCCCGTCTCGGAGTTCAAGGGCGGCAAGTTTCCGGAACTGCCCGCGAAGAGAACATCGAGGGACGCCGTCCCCTCTACGGAGGCGAGCAAGCGACCGGACGTCAGCTGTAGCGCCGCCGTGGCGGGACCGAGCAAGCGCCAATCCCAGGCCCTGAGAGCAGCCAGGTGATACCATAGACAATAACGGCCACCGCACGGATTTTGCTCGGCGAACTCTCTCGTCCAATCCGCGACGCGTCAACTCGTAGGCCACGCCTACCTTGACCCAAATTGCATAAATACGGGCGCTTCCAGCCGCACGTCAGTTATTCGCAGCCGAGCCATGAGCAGAGCAGCCACGCGAGAATCAACTGCCTCTCCCGAGGCAAATCCAGACGAAACCGACGATGACTACTACGATATTCCACCGGAGTATTTCCGCAAGGATGTTACTTCAGATGACATCCGACTACTATTTCCCGATGCCCCAGAAGTGGATCTCTCAGAAATCTTGAGTTACATCAGACAGACTTTGAAGTCCGAAAGGAAAGCTGCGAAACGTACGAAAGCCGCGGTCAAACCGAAACGGAAGGGCGATCTCAAGTCCAAAATGGACACTCAAGACGAAAACAGCACTCCCACACCCGATGATGGTTTTGTTGAGCCAAGGAAATCACAAAAAAGACGTCGACTGTCCGCCACGGAGGAGCCAGCCATCAAAATCTCCAACAGGTTCGAGTTTCTAAACATCCCGAAGCCAAAATCGAGGATCCCGCCCATCGTCATTCAAAATAAAGAGCGATGGCTTCAACTTAGAGATCGATTAGCGGAAAACAACATCAGCATACTACGCGCCGCAAACAAGACGGACGGAATCGAATTCCACCTGAAAACTGAGGACGACTTCAGAAGAGCGTCGAAACTACTCGAGGACGATGAAACGCCGTACAGAACCTATTCCCTCACGAGCGAGAAACCGCTACGCGTAATCATACGCAATGTCCCAGAATTTATTGAAGAGGAGCAAGTCCGCACCGAACTTCGAAAGAACTATCCCGTACAAACTGTTTTTGGAATGAAAACCGGACCGACGAAGAAACCGATTCCATTGGTACTGGTGATGTTGACAAAATCACCAGAGGCCAAGGGAATCTTCGATCTGAATGAACTATTCGGCAGACGCGTAGATGTTGAATCCCCGAGGCCCAAAACACTGCACTCGCAATGCCACCGGTGCCAGAAGTTCGGGCACACTCAGCGCAACTGTAAGTTCGCGGCCCGATATGTAAAATGTGCCAGTGATCACCACACCGGGACCTGCCAGAAGACGAGGGACACGCGGGCAACCTGCGCCAATTGCAACGGGAAGCACACGGCCAATTACAAAGGGTGCCCCGAATACCCTACAATACACCGACGAGCCGCCACCAGGACGCAACGAGCACCGGACACCGAAGCCGTACCCCGATCGACACCGAGCTACGCCGAGGCCGTCTGCGGAAACAAACAAACTGAGACAAACCAAACCCAAAGCCTCATGGAGGTGCTGAAGGCAGTCCTCCAAGCCATCGTGGGGTGCAAAACTATACCAGAGGCAATCACCGCTCTCTAGGGAAAGCCGGGGATATCCTGGCTATATTAAATTAATCACCGCCACTCCACTCACACCGACGAAGATGGTTAAAGACAAACGCCTAGGAACATCGAAAACAATACCGTTCAACGCACGTCAGTTGCTCTTCACTTGCATCTTAACCCGTACAACTACTAACTAGACATACGAGAGGGTTTCGCCTGGGGGAGATTAACCAGGACTTGATAGTTTCATTATTGCTCCCTTCCCAACCTTCTCCTCCGGTCAACAACGACCTTTTGATATCGTACTTCATCACTGAAGCGGAGTGGTGCCAAACAGCGACCAACACATCTGGCGCCCGGCCGACAGCATTACAAATTGCCATCTACATTTGCCACACCGGCGCGGTATCAAATTGGCGCCCAACGTGGGGCATTGGTGACTCAACGAACCGGTATCAACATTGAGGACTTAACGAGGCACACCTTAACCTACAGCGGAGACTGTACCCACACCAGGGTAAACGGATGTCGCTTTTGGCAGAAGTTGACGGCGGTTCAGTCACTTGAGGTATCGCACATAGGGGTATTTGCCGCGAAAAGCTGGCCAAAATCCGATTTTCTGAATTTAACAGTTTCTTAAAAAAGACAACTACCCGCAATAGTATAATAAGTGGGGAATCTTTTAACCGGACACTAAATCTCGCACTATACACTTAACGTTTCACCGTCGTTCGACAGCTTCGTCAGAAGTGAAAAATTTGTTTTTATAGTTTATTTTGCTACATACAATTCAGTTTATAATAACCCTCATTAATTGTGTGTATACCATTACGGCATGCTTTTGAATACGCTCTTTGAAAAATAATTTCATACCATCTTTTGACAATAATTATGGCAACTTTGATTATGGATTGTATGGCTCAAGGTATGTATTATCGTTTATGGCTTATTACATTTAAATATTTGCAGAGGCTAGTACATAATTAATGATTTAAAAATTAATTTAAAACAGTGTTGCATTTACGTTATCTCTGTAATTTACAAGCATTTTCTTGTACTTCAGGATGCTTCCTTGCGTTCATTCAAATTTAAAATAAAATAATAATTAATCTAGTTCTCATATCATAAAAAAGTTGCCGCAGAATACCGCAGTTGTAATTTTTCTGACATTTTTCTCGTTATTTATCAGAAATAGTAAATCTCATTATTTTCACGAGAAAATTGCAATTTAAATGTGATTAACCGGTTATTTATTACTTACTTCGCACCCAATGTTAACAAGTATGAGGCCGAAACAAAAAAAAAAAAAAACAACAACAAAGCGCTTTAAACATGTTACTTTCCAGCGAGAATTTGAGAAACACTAGTCCGCCTATGCAAGATGTAAATGAAGATAATATTTTAGCGGAAGCATATGATGCTTCAGATGAGGAAGTTTGGGAATTGTAAACTAATAAACTAAAAATAATATTTCATATTAAATATTTTTTCTGAGTTTTTCATTGAATTGTATGTAAATTTAGTAATATTGTTTCCTCTACATAATTGTTGAATTTCATAAAAACCTAATTTAAAATCATAGTTTTACTACATATATCATTATTGCGAATTATCAGAACAAAAAACAGCAAAAACGAATTTTGGCTAACTTTTTGGGTCAAATACCCCTGTGTGTGTCGGGCCGATAGCACGGGGCACTAGTATCCGAGATGAGTTGTAGGTAGCCATCGTTTGAGGTGTCAGACCCCGTGTGTGGAAGCCTAGTATCCGAGACGAGAACCGATGCAGACCGTACGCCGTTTACCCTTAAAACTAACCTGTCTAGCTGCCCTATCCCATATACGCGGGTATACGTATATGGGTAATGGAAGCTGGGGTTAGTATGAGATGTGTGGTAAAGATTCGCGTAAGCGTTCTCAAACGTAGCTAGGGAAACCTTGCTAACATGAGTTCTATGGGTGAGGAGGAGCCCACCGGTCCCGGCTACCGGTCCCCCTCATTGGCGTTGGCCTCCTCGTGGCAGTGTCACAGCTAGTGGACAGTGGGAAGACCGTTCCGGACAGGATCCCTGCTGCCATTTTCTCATGGGAGATAGGCTAACGCCTGGGTGCCCTAGGTGTACCAAGTACACCGGAGAGGAATTGGCTGTACCCACACCAAACCATCGCTCTTCTGGGAGAGCCCGCTAAACACCCAGTGGCGCCCAAAGCAAAATCGCAAAGATGCCGAAGCACAACACAATACCCGCCAAAACTGAGCCGACTGAAAGGATACAGGACCCTTTTCCACGACCGGTGCCCGAATACTACGACCACTGCATAGAAAGACCGCCAGAGTTCTTCAGCAAACTAGAAGCCCGGCTCATTCAAGATTCAAAATTCCGAAAGATGAATGGGTCCAGGTCGCTGAACGACAACTCCGTGGATCTGCCAAGGAATTTTTGGGACCGTACCGTATCCTGCCGAACACCTGGGACGAATTTATGAAGATACTAACCGACCGTTTCAATGGACCTGAAGCCCAACGAGGCATGTTAGCCACGCTGACGACAGAGAAACAACAACCCGGGGATCAACCGTAGTCTTCCTAAGAAAGAAGGCGCTCCTGTGCGAGCGTACGAAGACCTTCGCCGACAAGGACCGTCAAATCGACTTGATGATTGCGCTGGTGCGTGATGATCTGCATAACTGGCTGGTGTCCCCGAGGCCCAAGTCCGTGGCGGAGTTGATCGAGCGAGCATACTTAAGGAGCCAACAAAAACAACAAAACCCCAGCGCGCTGCTCCAGTGACAAGAAGCTCGTCGCCGGACCCAGCTCCAAAAGAAGCTGTCAGCCTGCTGAAATGCCGCTTCTGCCCTGGACAACATTTTCACGAGGACTGCCCCGTCCGAAAAGCGAAGTACGCTCGAGAAGCCGGCACTTCGGGAAACTAATTCGGGGCCGCACAGTGGAACGACGCGACGTAATGGAAGCTACTGGACACAGCTGCTATAGCTACATAGGTGTACAGATTTTTATGAAAATTTGTATATGTGTTATCACTGTCAACTGCAATATACGGTGAAAATTTAACTAAGATTAATTCAAAAATTCATACATAAAATAAATAACAACCTTCTTGTTTAATGTTATATCAAGCCTTGTTTTAAGAGAGGGAAAATGAATGAAAAATGAAAACTGAACTAATTTTTTCACATTATTCTCGTGTTAGCGAAGAATTAGCTTATATTTGTAACATATAAATGTAAATAACTCGTGTCTAAATAAAAACCTGGTCAAGTAGGCTACATTTAGTAGTTCTGCTATGTAAATGCAATGGATAAATTCTCGATCACAACCCACTTGACCAGGTTTTTATTTAGACACTTGTTACAATAATATACAGCATGATCCCCAATAGGTCTTGCATTTTTTTTACCAGAAAATTATTACTTTCAACGAAATGAGATTTGGTAGTTTATATAAAAAACTTCTGCTATAACCAAGATTTCTACACAATTCACAATTCACCAACAAGAATTTTAGATAGAAATTAATATTTCCGTTTATAAACACCAAAAGCGTAGGAATCTAATCATCAATAAAAATAGAAAAACGAAGAAAATGTTTGAATAATCGAAATGAAAAATTAAAAGAACACGGAATCTTGAATCTCGAAAAGATGTCGACAAACTGAAAGATGCAGTAGAAAATTTGACGTTTCTCAGGTGCTAAATAAACTGTACTCTTTGCTGGTACATCTAATCTGCATCATTAATTTTAAAGTAATTATTCTCGAAAATGATGCACTTAAGCTACGTACAATAAGTATGTATACCTTTTTACCTGTTCTCAAGAAAAATAAATATCCTTTAAAGTTAACGAATCATTTTTTGAATATGTCCCAACACAATAAATATAGCAAAAAAACAAAAAAATGTCAAGAGTGTAGACAGCGCTCCCTTCACTTTATTGTAAATAATAAACAAATATTCAGATTCAGCAATACAGAAAACCCCCATTTGCCATTTTACAAGTAAATATCTCAAGAAATAAATGAGTTTTCATGAAAAATTGAAGTAAAGAAATATTCTTTAAAAGACCGTAGTTTTTTAACGAAACAAAATTGTACTAAAATAAAATGATCTAAATCGGTTTATTTTGACTCAAGGAAGCTACTCTTTAGCTGTAATCCATTCTTTTCTGGGCACCCCATATAAGAAATACTTACAGTTAGAATATACAGGATGTCCACCGGGCGCCGCGGCGGTCTTCTCTACTGTCTATAGTATATAAGATAGCAAAAAATTTTAAACGAGCTAAGATGTAACTCAGTCATCTTTACTTCATAAAATTATTTTTAGCTATACAGAGTGTTCAGTAACTGAGAGCCATACCAAAGTTATATTTTTTAAATGGAACACCCAGTATATTTTTAACATATTTCGAAAGTATGCAATGCACGACAATTTATTCAACTATTAAAAGATTTCTTTGCTTTGACAAAAACTCCACAATGGATGTATGTCCCCGTCGCCGTAGGTCGCTTAACTGATAACGCGAAAGATTGGCACGCAAGGTATAATGGTGTACAATTAACATGGGATGAGTTTGAATTTAGCTTATTAGAGGAATTTGACGGCGCGCATGTTCGCATGCGTCTTGTCGCGAGTTTATATTCAGCCAAACAATCCGCCGGGGAATATTTGGAAGCATTTGCCACGACAAAGTGGAAATTATTCGAACGCGTCTCATCAACTATCCCAGTCGAAGAGAGAATCACGATCATCACTAATCTTGTTCGCCCGGAGGTCCAAATCGGTATGACCTGCTCGCCACCGAACTCGCTAACGGAACTTCTGCGATGAGTTTCCATCATTGACCGAAGTATTCCTCCGCAGAACAGCTCGAACCCCGCTCCACCTAATGGGCGCCCCCGTCCACCTCAGCCGCAATCATCTCCAAGGTGTGAAAGCTGCCGAGGCAACCATCCAACGCGCTATTCCCCCCACCACTCCTCGGGAAACGCGCCGGGGGCTGGCCAGTCGAGAACCGCAGACCCCGACCGTACTTCATCAACCCAGCGAATTCGAACCACGGGCCCGGACAACCGACGAGGTGTATCCGTTGTCCCTCGCGTCACTGTCATCGTCGGTGACTTCACAGTCGAAGCGTTAGTTGATACGGCCGCCTCGCACAATTTTCTTCGGCCTGGTTTCCCATGTCGCCCTGCAATGAAGCCGGAGATAGTCCCACCTGAAGTTGGTACGGCCGACTCGCAACACAACCTCCGTGTCGATGGACAGTGTTCTATCGAGTTTCTTCTCAGTGGTGAGAGTTTTCAAGCCGATTGTTGGATTATTCCCGACCTGCGAGAGTCGCTCATTCTCGGCCAACCTTGGCTGCGCGAAAATCGCGTCATCATTGACAGCCATCGTGGTTGTATTCACACCGGGGCTCGCAAGCGCGTGACGCAGCACTTTAGCCACATAAAGCCTCACCAGACTACAGATGATCCTGTTACACTCGTGGATGTTCACCACGGATTCTCTCAGGAATTCGAGACGCAATTCCACTCTCTACTGGATGATTTCCGTGACGGACAGAGACAGCGGACCACTGAACAGAACGGCCACGATCAGTCACCGAATCAGGTTGAAAAGTCATCAGCCCATTCAAATTCGCCCTTATCATTGCTCGAATGAGCGGAAAAAGATAATTAATGAGGAAATTGAGCGTATGCTCGCTGAAGACGTTATTCGTCCGAGTGAATCTCTCTACAACTCGCCTTTAGTTCTTGTAAAGAAGAAAGACGGTACTCAACGTTTCTGCGTAGATTATCGTTGTCTCAATTCTGTCACCGAGGACGAAGTTTCGAACTTACATCGTATTCATGAGGCTCTCCGCGACGTAGGTACCGCGCGATTCTGCACGACTCTTGATATGCGATCTGGGTATTGTAAACGCTCCTCTGGCGTATATTTCTTTCTTTCCAATCACCACCAATAATAGCATATGGCGTTTACACATAAGAGTGCCAGGTAACTTAGTCGTGACGCCAAGATTCATAAAGAAAACTTCATTTAATACATTCACCACTATTTTAATGAAAATCGTAAAACATAACAGAATTGATAATTAATATCCAAATAAAATACGTGCGGAGGATCCCTATAGCATCAAAAATGACATTGTAATAAATCTGTAAGTTAATTATCTCAGAAATTTTAATTAACAACACACAATTAAACATCGCTCGCAACGGACGCGATACTTAACAGAAAATTGGCAACAGAAACTCCCACCAACAAGCTAACAACAATATTAATATTAATATTTGATAATCTCTCTCATCGGACGTGATTATCAAACATCTCCCAAAGCTCGGCTTTACCAGGCTCATCGGCCAGAGTAAAACACAAGTGTTATTTGCCAATCGCTCTCAACGGTCGCGATTTACAAACAACTAACAGTTTTGCATTTACTTCGCACATCGGCCGAAGTAAGATACAAGGAATAATTAATAATCGTTCGCATCGGACACGATTTCCAAATGATTGACAAAATCTGTCTTTACCCTGCTCATCGGCCAGAGTAAGATACAAGTTCTGTTTGAAAACTGCTCGCAACGGACGCGATTTTCAAACACCAACCAGATCTCCCTTATTTAAGCTCACCGGCTGAAATAAGATGCTTCGCTCGTACATCGACCAAGCGTGATGAGATCTCACCGGATACTCATGCCTCTTGGGCCATTTTCCCTGGTTTATATAGCAAACGTTAACTAGTTTTTGTTACCAAAATTCGCAAATCTCGACTGTAAAGTTCGTAAACAACGCATCTTCGGCGCTCCGCGTGGAAATTTCCGTGCGTGTCGTACCTGGTACGGAAATTTCCGTGCGTTTTGCGTTCAATTACACTTACTTAAATAACACATTATAACAAATTTACACTAAATTACACACTTACATTTCGTAATATTATTTCTAAATTACCCAAAACTAAAAAATTCATAACAAAATTTAAGAATAAAAGCGCAGTCTTTACAGTATTGGCAAATTCCCCTTGAGGAAACCACAAAGCACTTAACCGCTTCCACCACTCCTGACGGAGCGTCTTACGAATTTAATGTTATGCCATTTGGGCTCAAAAACGCCCCCTGTACTTTCCAAAGGTTGATGGCGCAGAACGTCCTGGCCGGTTATAATAGGGATTTCACCCTCGTTTATCTCGACGACGTTATTATTTATTCTCGAACGTGGGAGGAACACCTCCGACACTTGCACCTTGTTCTGGAGCGTTTTCAGTACCACAATCTGCGATGTTCCCTGAGCAAGTGCCGATTCGGAGAACGCGAACTTAAGTACCTCGGTCACCGGGTCACCACGGACGGACTCCTACCTAAGACGGAGCATCTGGAGCAACTGCAGCAGCACCACGAACCCGCTAACCGCAAACAACTACGGCAGTTTCTAGGCCTAGTGTGATGGTTGAGAGAGTACGTTCCACGTTGTGCGGAAATAACCGCACCATTGACTGACCTTCTGTCGCAAAAGAAGCACTGGAATTGGGCACCTGAGCAGCAGCACGCGTTCGACTCCATTAAAGAAACCATCGCCCGACCACTTGAACGTCATCGCCCGGACGAACAATTACCGTTTGTACTGCAAACAGACGCCAGTGCACGGGGTCTAGCAGCTGTTTTATACGAAGACACGACGGAGAGCCGACGCATAATCTCGTACAGTAGTGCCAAGCTGAACGAGACCGAAAGTAAATATCACTGCAATGAGCAAGAATGCCTAGCGGTGATCTGGGCAGTGAAGAAGTACAGACCATATCCGGAAGATCGTCCATTTAAACTACGAACAGACAGCCGCGCTCTCTTGTGGCTAGACCGCACCAAGGACACCAGGTCCAAACTCACACGGTGGGCCCTACTTCTCCAAGAATTTTCGTTCCAAGTTGAACATTGTTCCGGCAGAGACAACGAGCTCCCAGACGTGTTATCTCGAAACCCGAGTAACGAACCTGTGCCAGAGAGGGATACCGACGAAGACCGCTTCGTCCAGGTTCTGGACGCCGAGCAGCTACAAGAGACCCCGCCACCAGGGCAAGCGGCGCCTCAAATTCGTCAGATTGCTAGACTACCGCCGGAGGACGTTCCAATTCCCATCCACGTGCAAGAGGCGCAGCTAAACGATCAAAGCGTAATCAATCTGATGGCACGCTACCGCAGAATCCAAGTGGAGGGCCAAACTGAACATGGTGATCGTGTGTTCCGCAAACTGTACCGTGCAGAAGACGGCTACCTCAGGAGGGTAGATGGAGAACGGCAGCTATTGGTCGTGCCCCCTACCGGTTCCCCGTGTGTTGCACGAGTTCCACGATAGCGAAACCGCAGGCCACCCAGGGGCAGAAGAAACAACCCGAGCTATTCGCAGGCAGTACTACTGGCCACGTTTGACAGAAGAGGTCCGTAGATACGTGCGAGAGTGTGTCATCTGCTGCGCCACGAAGAGGGGTCCGATGCAGAAACCGGCGCCGCTCCAACCACGTTAACTTACGAGGCCGTGGGAGACAATTGCCATTGATATCATGGGCCCGTACACCACAACCAGACAAGGTAATCGTTTTATACTGACTATAACCAATATATGTACCAGATGGGTCGAAGCATTCACTATGCCACGGACCGGTTCGCCCGAAGTCATCCAGGTACTGACGCAGTACGGGACGCAGTTTACCTCGATCGCCTGGGATGCCGCAATTAGTCGCTGGAGGTCCCAACACTGGACGACTCCAATCTTTCACCCGAGAGCTAATCCGGACGAGCGGAGAAATCAGGAAATCAAAAAAGGTCTGCGTGCCCACCTTTTCGGACGTGACCGACAGTCCTGGGGTCGAGCACTTCCATCGGTCCTATTTAATTTACGCACACGAAGAAACACCGCCACTGGGATGACACCTAGCCAGGTGCTTTTTGGACATGAATTGCCGAGGCCGGGAGAATGGCAAGCCGGAGGACCAGCAGAAGCAGACCGCGAGCCAAGGGAGGCTCGTATTCGGCGTATTCACCGAAATCAGCACCGCTACAGAGCACGGTATGCTATCAACCGCCCCATCCCAGATCGTTACCACGTCGGCGACCTAGTTATGACCCGCGTTCGCGGTGAACAGATTGGCCAAATACCGAATATCTGGCATGGCCCCTACAGAGTTTTGGAAGCAGCGGGACCAGTAACCTATTGGATAGAAAGGGCCAACCAACCCGTCAAGGTTCACGTCGACGACCTCCGAAAGGCTCCTCCACCGCGGCGACGACACGATGGACAACGCCGTTCCCGAAGCAGAAGTATAAGAGAAAATGTTAGCGCGCACTGACCTTCTTCAGAGAGTACCGACGTTACCCCGCACCTTTCGAGTCGGGATAATTGTTTTTCTTCCCTTATATTCAATGGAAATGAAGCGTTTCACAAGTGCGATCATTGCGCTAACTAAGCATTTTGGATACTTGAGCATTTTCTTCGAAATCGCGAGAATTCCGGGAAGAGACCACGCCCACACGTTTCCACCTGCGGCGATTGGCTGAAGGCGACCAGAGAAACAAGAGGCTCCGGACGAGAAAAGGCATAAAAGCAGCCCCAAAATCGGCTGAAAAGAGTGTTCTTCGTTGCCAGGAAACCCGTGCCGGTGCGCTCCAGAACAGAGGTGCAGTGTTTATGTGTGTTATCTTAGCGTAAGTGTAGTTGTATTGTTTATAACTTTTGCGTTACTTGTTTTCTTGAGTCAATGTAAAGTTCGATCGTTTTTGGGTTCTGTTTTCGCCCCTTTAAATTGTATTCTCACACTTTGTAACTCAGAAATCATACTAAATATAGCCGATGAAAACATCCCTCAGCACTCCTCAGTAAAATACCTAGGAGTCACACTAGACTCCAGGCTAAAATTCAAGCCGCACATCGAAGAAACAAACTCTAAAGCACAAAATATCGTCAATTTCCTCAACCCACTCCTCTGCAGGAAGAGCAAACTTTCGCTACCAAACAAAATAACCATCTACAAATCGTTTATCCTGCCAATCATAACATACGCCTCGCCAGTCTGGGGGCACGCCACCAAGAACCTAATAAATAAAATACAAGTAATGCAAAACAAACTACTGAGGAAAATCACAAACGCAGACTGGTTCATCAGAAATAAACAGATACATGCAGACCTAAATATAAAAGACAGACGGACTCAACTAAAGGACAAAGCAACAGCAACATACAACCAAATCGATAACCACGCAAACACCACCCTCGACATAACAAAAAATTATGACTATATTTTTTGGGTTCTGTTTTCTCCCCTTTAAATTGTATTCTCACACTTTGTAACTTTCTATTGTTTTATTTAAGATATTGACGGGCATTCTTCGGTTCGTAACGTACTCTAAGGTCGTAATCCATGACTTCTGGCTAAGGCCACTCTATCTAATTTAATCCGCTCGGAGTAACCGTGTAAGAAGTCAGTCTGATTTGTAGAAGGAAGGTTAAGAATAAAGATTAGAGAATAGAAGTCATCTTTTATTTCAACTATCTCTCAGCTCGAGCCGATGCGCAAGCGGCGCAATCGTGCAAACCAAGCCGGTAGGTAACAGGCAGCAGCTCGCGGATTTACTTTCGCGAGTTCACTTCTCCAATCTACTAAGCGTAGCGGCCACCGTGATCGTCAGGCTTAGCCAAGCAAGGAACGGCACCGAGATGCTTTCGGCCTTATGGCTGCGCTTCCGAGATCTCATCGCTATTCCATCATGGATAGATAGCCGCGACGACCGCGTTCTTTACAGATTGTCCTTTGGAATGCCAACGGACAGAAATCTAAGAGATTAGAGTTGATGAAATTCGCCAGCGTCAAAACCTGGATGTTATTCTAATCCACGAAACCCGCTTACGTGAAGCGAGACATCGACCACCACGTCGTGGATACGCCGCCCCTCCAGCACCTGGAGGCGACGTTAGTGGCCATCCGAACGACGGAGGGTCCGGTTCGACTAATCTCTGCTTACGACGCTCCGAATCGGGAACTGGTTCCGGGCGACTTGGATGCGGTTTTCGACACAGAGAGCGCCGCGATAATCGCCGGCGATCTGAATTCCAAACATCCGGAATGGAACAGTCGTGTTACAAACCGGAACGGGAGGATTCTGAAAGCCTACGGCGACGACCGACAGATAACGATCGACGCCACCGTCGATCCGACTCATTTCGGTTCGCACTTCCGATCCGACGTACTTGACATCGCCGTCCTAAAAGACGTGACAGCCATGCACCAGCTCTCAATTGTCAACGAGCCCGTCTCCGACCACGCTAAGGTCCTACTGCAACTCGGAGGGGCCCCCGAAGAAGACGAAGAGGACAACTCAAGAAAGAAGATTTTCTGGGGAGCGTTCACCGACCACCTGCAGGAAGCTCTAGGGCCAGTATCCCCGATCGAAAGGCGAGAAGAACTAAAGCAAAGCCGTGGACGACCTGACCGACAAGATCGCAGGCCCGCCCTTTTCAGATGCGACTGCCCGGGGACGTTCGCGAACTCATCAGGGAAAGAAATCGCGCCAGGAGAAGGTGGCAACGGACACTGGACCGGCAGCACAAGAGAGAGGCAAACAGGCTGACCACGGAGGTACGGCAAGTCCTAATCGAACACAGAAGGGAATCCTGGGACTCAAAAATCGACGAAATGAACTCCGACCTTAATTCTCTCTGGAGAATGACTCGGATTCTCAGAAAATGCGGAGCACCGCACATGCCGCCCATACACGGAGTAATGGGAATCGTGTACACCGATGAGGAAAAGGCCGAGGCTTTTGTCGACAATCTAGAGCGTCAATGCAGTCCTGTTTATGAGAATGCGGATGTGGACCACATCGACAGCATTCACCGTAGAATCAGGAGTTCGCTAAGACAAGAAGATGTCGTGCACATCGCCCCGGTATCGCCCTCGGAGGTGAAGAAGGCAGCGAAGAGGTGCAAGAAGAGAAAGGCCCCAGGTCCTGACGGCATCGGCAACAGGGCACTGCGAGAACTCCCGGCGCGTGCGATCGCGGTTCTGACCGGCATCCTCAATGCGATGCTCCGTTTGCGTCATTTTCCTTCTCGGTGGAAGTGCACGGACGTCATCGTGTCATCATTCCGCAGAACTACCGCCCGATCATCCTACTGCCGGTTCTCGGTAATCTGGCCGAAAAAATCATTCTCCGACGACTGAAGGGGCACGTAGAGCGCCTCCAGGACGAGCAATTCGGTTTCCGACCGGGTCACTCCACGGCACACCAAATCCTGCGCGTCATCGAGTGCATCACCGAGGGTTTCAACAAGAAGGAATACACCTGCCTGGTACTGTTGGACGTGTCGAAAGCATACGACAAAGTCTGGCATCAGGGCCTGCTCCACAAGATGTTAGAGGCGGGTATACCTTTGGGTATCGTTCAGCTGACCGCCTAGTTCTTGAAGAGACGCAAGTTCCGTATCAAGTTAAATGGAATTCGTTCTGCTGAGAGAACGCTGAGCGCGGGAGTGCCGCAAGGCTCTGTACTCTCGCCGACGCTATTCAACATCTACGTGCGAGACATTCCTCGAAACAACGGTGTGAATGTCGCTCTCTACGCCGACGATACAACCCTGTATTGTCGCTCCCGGAACGTCGCCATTCTGAAAAGGAAGCTGCAGGCCGCTGCAGAAGATCTCGAGGACTGGTATCGCACCTGGCGCATCCAGGTAAACGCCGAAAAGAACACCGCCATCGTCTTGGGAAGAACAGGACGGATCCGGCCGCCAGAAGAGATTGTCATGTTCGGACGAGGTATTCCTTGGCGAACAGAAGCGAAGTACTTGGGAGCCATCCTGGGCAGCAGGCTGACCTGGAAACCGCACATCGAGTCCGTCGCCACCAGAGCCAAACAGGCCCTGGCTAAGCTCTACGGGTTGAAGAGCCGGAGAAGTAATCTTCATCCTGACAACAAGACAAAGCTTTACAAAACCGTCATCAGACCCACTATGACTTACGCCTCCGTGGCCTGGGGCTACGCGGCAAAGACTCACATGCGGAAACTTCATGTTGTCCAGAACAAAGTCCTGGGGATGGCGCTCGACGCTCCATGGTTCGTTAGGAACAGCCAAATCCACAGGGATATTGGCATCGAGAAGATAGAAGAATTCGTGCGGCGGCTCGCCGTGAAGACGCACGGGAACATGCAAAACCACCCCAACCCGCTGATCCGGAGCCTGGAGGATTACGACGAAGAGATTGAGCATCGACACAAGCGGCCCAGAATTATGCTCTTGGACTGAGTGCTGACAAGTATCGCACAACTTGCGTATATTTTACTGTTACGACTTCGGGTTCACAAATTTAAACGTTATTTATTTATTTTAAAACACTTTAATGTCTACGATCATTACACACAATAAAAGTACAATAATATCGAGCTGTACACTTATCTGACAAAATAACACTTAAACGTTATTAAATTCGCTTGCTACACATCGCTTCCTAAATAAGATTTAAAAACCGCGCTCCGGCTCCTCTTTATAGCAGCCAGCGCTCTTCGAAAGACTTGCTAGATTTTTCCAGTAAATTCGGTGCGTGTCTAGAATAGATTAGAATCCTGTCTGCGGCACAGGTGGCGCGACCAGTATATAAAAATATAGTCTACTTCTCATAATGTAACACTGCCCCCTCCTTAATTCTGTTCGTCCCGAGCAGAATATGGAGCCAAACGGTCTATATGGATCACTTTCATCTTCCCACGGGGTAGCTTCCGTATTCTGTATACCACGTCATTAATTCTCTTGATTACTTCGTAAGGTCCGTCCCAAGGCGCCTGTAGTCTGGGACATTAGTCCACGGGTCCTTTTGGGGTTGTACAGCCAGACCTGGTTCCCTGGTTGGAATCCCATTTGATTGGCTCGTCTATCATACCGGGTCTTCATTTTGTCGGTGACCAGATTGATGTTTCGTCGCACATATTGAGCTTCTGGAAGTCCAAACTTCAGGTCACATGGCAAACGCATTTCTCCTCCAAACAAAACTCGATACGGCGATTGCTTAGTAGTGTCATGTATTGCGGAACGATATGCCATTAGAAAAATGGGCAAATGTTGATCCCAGTCGCGTTGGTTTGTGGAGACCACTTTTGCTAAATGTCTCTCTAGAGTTCTGTTGAATCGCTCTACCATGCCGTCTGATTGCGGGTGTAACGGGGTAGTGTGCGTTTTAAAAATGCCAAGCATCCGGCTCAATTCTTGAAAGACGCTTCCTTCGAAATTTCTACCTTGGTCGGAATGAAGCTCCATTGGCACCCCAAATCTTGTTATCCAATTCTCTATGAGGGCAGTGGCGACAGTTGTTGCTTCCTGATTAGGCAACGCGTAACCTTCTGGCCATTTAGTGAAGTAATCGGTTACCACCATGATGTACTTATTTCCGCGATCGGTTTCTGGAAACGGGCCGGCTATGTCAATGGCAATCCTCTCGAAGGGTGCACCGACGTTATACAGATGTAGTCTTCCTCGAGTCTTTTTCGCAGGTCCAGACACTGCCTTGCAGGTAATACACCTGGCACACCAATTCTCTACATCGGTTCTACATTTCACCCAATAAAACCTTTCTCGGACTTTTGCTAATGTTTTATTGATGCCCAAATGTCCTCCTGACGTACCACCATGTATTTCTTCCAAAACTTCGGCAATTCTTACTTTTGGAAGGACTAACTGCTCTTTAATTTCGCTGCCATCAGGTGACTCCCATTCTCTTTTCAGAATTCCATTCTCTAACTTTAGAGAGTCCCATTGTGCCCAGTAGCTTTTGAAAATCGGGCTTTTGTTCGATATTTCGGCCCAAGTTGGACGTTGTCCTTTTTCCTTCCAAGAGATTATATCCCTTATGTCTTCCTCTTGGCGTTGCTCTTGGCCTATAACTTCTGGTTGCCACTGGTTGTTTGTGACACGTGTTCTTTTGATAGGAATTATTCCTTCTTTGTCCTCCAATTTCAAGCAGTGCCGACAAACTTCAGGACACGGTCTTCTGGATAGTGCATCTGCATTATTATGGATACGACCTGGGCGATGTTCGGTTGTAAAATCATACTCCTGCAGTCTTTCTATCCATCTGGCAAGCTGGCCTTCTATATTTTTGAACTGGAGCAACCACTTCAATGCTGCATGGTCTGATCGAAGATGAAACTGTCGAGCATAAAGGTATTTGTGAAAATGTTCCAATGTTTTCACCACAGCAAAAAGCTCCTTCCTGGTTACACAATAATTTCTTTCAGCTTTGGATAAAACTTTACTGAAGTAACCTATGACACGTTCTTCCCCGACCTGCACTTGTGATAACACGCCCCCAATTCCGTAATTGCTCGCATCTGCGTCAATGATGAACTGGCCCTCTAGTCGTGGATAGGACAGTATCGGTGCAGACATTAGAAGATCCTTCAGATTTTCAAAAGCTTCTTGGCAGTCTTCACTCCAAAAGAATGTTGTTTTTCCTTCGGTCAGCGAATGCAGAAGCTTGGCTGTCTTTGCAAAGTCTTTCACAAATCGTCTGTAATATGTCCATAATCCCAGGAAACTTCGCAACTCATGCACATTTTTTGGTGGTGGCCAATCCTTAACGGCTGTAATTTTGTCTGGATCCGTTGCGACTCCTGCTTCTGATATGAGGTGTCCAAGATATTTAACTTCATTTTGGAAGAATTCGCATTTGGCAGGATTCAGTTTCAATTTCGCCTCTTTTATTCTCTGAAAGACGTCTGTTAAGTTTGCAAGATGTTCTTTAAAAGTTCTTCCAACAACAATCACATCGTCTAAGTATACGAGGCAAGTTTTCCAGCTAAGTCCGCGCAATACCAATTCCATGAGTCGTTCAAAAGTAGCTGGGGCGTTGCAAAGACCAAAAGGCATCACTTTGAATTGCCATAAGCCATTTCCAGCAGTAAAGGCCGTCTTTTCCTTGTCTTCGGGATGCATACCAACTTGCCAATAGCCACTTTTCAAGTCTAAGGTCGAAAACCATTTCGCACCGGATAAGGTATCTATTGTGTCATCGATCCTGGGCAAGGGATAACTGTCCTTTTTCGTGACATCATTTAATCGTCTATAGTTCACACAAAAACGCGTGCTGCCATCCTTCTTAGTCACCAGTACAACGGGAGATGCCCATGGACTTTGCGACGGTTCTATAACGTCTTGGTCTTGCATCTTCCTAATTAAATTTTCGGCTTCCTCTCTTTTTGCCAACGGCAGTCGACGCGCGGGTTGTCGAATTGGATTCGAGTCGCCAGTGTTTATTCTATGATGTACAATGTCTGTCCGGGTTAAGTCATCATCAGTATAAGCAAAGATTCCTTTAAATTTTCGAAACAGCTCTCGTACGTCTTCTGTTTCTTTGGGTTTCAGCAATGTTGATGTACCAGCCAGCAATTTCTCTAGTAGTGGTGGTAGCGTGTCAGACTGATGCCGAGCGGATGCATCGTTCACTTCAATATGATTTACAGAAACAATTGCTTCACACTTGCCCACTACAGTTCCGCCGGGTATGGTAACTGGGTAACTGTTGACATTTGCAAGACGGATAGGAACTGTTTCTTGAATCTTCACCAGAGTTCCAGCCAGTAAAATTCCCTTCTTGGCGCAGTTAGTTTCAATTGGTTCTATGATCCCAGTAGGATAGCTACCAAGATTGCCTTCCATTTTTGCCAAGATTATCTTGTCGGTTAAGGCGGGAATGTTCACACTTTCTTTCAGTTTTATTCTCAATACGGTAGGTGAATTTCCAGGGATATGGAGAGGTATCTCTTCTGTTCCAATGCGTAGAACTTTATCCTTTAGATCTACAACCAAGCCGTTTTTCTTCATGAAATCCACTCCAAGTATGAAATCATCAACGATATCAGCCACTAAAACCCTGTGACTAAATTTCATACTTCCAATCTTCAATTCAATTTCGGCTTCCCCACAAACAGGAGTAACCTCTCCAGTAGCCGTCTGGATGTGATACCTTCTTCCAGTATTTATTAGTTTCCATTTTGGTAAAAAATCTGTTCTTACTATGCACGCATTTGCACCAGTATCGATTGTGAATTGGAAGGATCTCTTGCCAATTTGTCCATTTGCTATCAAACTATTTTCATTATTTCTTATTCTAGAAATAGAGACAATCTTGGGGCTATCCGTAGAATCAGTCAGCATGCGCCCCTTCTTGCTGACTGGAATTAGTTTAACGAATCACTATCATTGTAGTGGCGCGGCCGCTTGCGCCTACAGTTGGAGCGCAGATGGCCTTGCTGACCACAGTTCCAGCAACTCATTATTCGCTTGACATTGCCTGCGGTTTTATTTTCTTCCAACTGTTTGAGTCTATCCAAAATTTCTGTCAGTGCATTGTCGTCGGCAGCTTTCACCTCTCGTACTCGTACCAGGCTTCTAGAGGCTTGCTTGGCTGCCTCGAATTCCAGAGCACGGGCCAGTACATCTGTGCACTTGGAGAAGTTACCCAGTCGCAAGACTTGCTGCATCTCTTGGTCTCTAGTACCGTCAATGAATGCTTGTATGGCCAGCCGGTGGAAAACAGGTTCAGGCAGGAAGTCTCCGTACGCCATTCGGACCAATCTCTCGACATCGAGTTCAAATTCCTGTAATGACTCACCATTCTTCTGGGTACGAGTTTTCAGTTGGATAGTATGGAGTTGCTTCATGTGTGCGTCACCAAATCGCATGTCCAAGTGTTCTACTAGTTGATCAAAGTTGTTTTGAATCTCTTCGGGAATTGATTGTAATGCACTCAATGCTGGTCCCCGCAAAGCCAACACGAGGGCTGCAGCCTTATCGCGATCATTCCAGCCATTTACATCAGCTGCGATTTTGAATTGTCTAATAAAAGTAGACCATGGTAAGTCCCCTTCAAATTTGGGTGGTTTCAGTTTTTGGCTTGACGACACAGATGGTGTAATAGAACGACCAAATCCTACTTTATGCAGTTGTTTGGTTAAGTCTTCAAATTTATCGTGGAACTGAATTTCTATTCCTCCGATTTTCTCATCAAGTTTGCAGTCAAATTCAGTTTTTATCTCATCAATATGAGTTTTTACATCTTCAATTTGATAAAAAATTGCGTGTTCAAATTGTCTCTTCACATTTTCAATCTTTCCATCAGTTTCCTCACCGAATTGTGTTTTAAGACCTTCGATCTTTTCATCGATTTGAATTTTCACCTCCTGTAATTTCAGATCGGTGTTTAAACTGGATGTTTCAATTTTTGTTTCCAAGCTTTCTATTTGTTTTCTAGAAAGTTCCATTTTCTCATCCACTTTCTCCATTTTTTCTTTCATTTCTCTAAGTAGAGCTGCGGTATTTTCAATTTCGAATTCAAATAATTCCGGATCTTTTCCTTCTTCTCGGAGAGCTCGTTCAAGCCGTTCTTGTAAAACGGCTTTCTTCCAGAATTTTCAAGCCCTCTCTCGTCCAATTCATCACGCAGCTCCTTCACTTTTAATTCAACTAGCTTCATTTTCGATTTTTTTTGAAAATTTCCGCTTCTGACACCAATTTGTTACGACTTCGGGTTCACAAATTTAAACGTTATTTATTTATTTTAAAACACTTTAATGTCTACGATCATTACACACAATACAAGTACAATAATATCGAGCTGTACACTTATCTGACAAAATAACACTTAAACGTTATTAAATTCGCTTGCTACACATCGCTTCCTAAATAAGACTGATTTAAAAACCGCGCTCCGGCTCCTCTTTATAGCAGCAATCCCTCTTCGAGAATAACTTCGAAAGACTTGCTGGTTTTTTCCAGTAAATTCGGTGCGTGTCTAGAATAGATTAGAATCCTGTCTGCGGCACAGGTGGCGCTACCAGTATATAAAAATATAGTCTGCTTCTCATAATGTAACACTATATTATAGATCTCGACGCGGCGATTTCAAATATGGGGTCGTTCATGCTGCTAGTCCTAACAGTTCTCGAGATATCGAGGTTGTGGTGCGTCGCTGGGTTGTGGTGCGGCGCTGGGTTTTGGTGCGGCGCTGGGTTGTGGTGTGGTGCTGGGTTGTGGTGTGGTGTTGGGTTGTGGTGTGGTGTTGGGTTGTGGTGTGGTGCTGGGTTGTGGTGTGATGCTGGGTTGTGGTGTGGTGGTGGGTTGTGGTGTGGTGGTGGGTTGTTGTTGTGGTGTTGGGTTGTGGTGTGGTGCTGGGTTGTGGTGTGGTGCTGGGTTGTGGTGTGATGCTGTGTTGTGGTGTGGTGTTGGGTTGTGGTGTGGTGTTGGGCTCTGGTGTGGTGCTGGGTTGTGGTGTGGTGTTGGGTTGTGGTGTGGTGTTGGGTTGTGGTGTGGTGTTGGGTTGTGGTGTGATGCTGGGTTGTGGTGTGGTGGTGGGTTGTGGTGTGGTGGTGGGTTGTTGTTGTGGTGTTGGGTTGTGGTGTGGTGCTGGGTTGTGGTGTGGTGCTGGGTTGTGGTGTGATGCTGTGTTGTGGTGTGGTGTTGGGTTGTGGTGTGGTGTTGGGCTCTGGTGTGGTGCTGGGTTGTGGTGTGGTGTTGGGTTGTGGTGTGGTGTTGGGTTGTGGTGTGGTGTTGGGTTCTGGTGTGGTGCTGGGTTGTGGTGTGATGCTGGGTTGTGGTGTGGTGTTGGGTTGTGGTTTGGCGCTGGGTTGTGGTGTGGTGCTGGGTTGTGGTGTGGTGCTGGGTTGTGGTGCGGCGCTGGGTTGTGGTGCGGCGCTGGGTTGTGGTGCGGCGCTGGGTTGTGGTGCGTCGCTGGGTTGTGGTGCGGCGCTGGGTTGTGGTGTGGCGCTGGGTTGTGGTGTGGCGCTGGGTTGTGGTGTGGTGCTGGGTTGTGGTGTGGTGTTGGGTTGTGGTGTGGCGCTGGGTTGTGGTGTGGTGCTGGGTTGTGGTGTGGCGCTGGGTTGTGGTGTGGTGTTGGGTTGTGGTGTGGTGTTGGGTTCTGGTGTGGTGCTGGGTTGTGGTGTGATGCTGGGTTGTGGTGTGGTGTTGGGTTGTGGTTTGGCGCTGGGTTGTGGTGTGGTGCTGGGTTGTGGTGTGGTGCTGGGTTGTGGTGTGGTGCTGGGTTGTGGTGTGGTGTTGGGTTGTGGTGTGGTGGTGGGTTGTTGTTGTGGTGTTGGGTTGTGGTGTGGTGTTGGGTTGTGGTGTGGCGGTGGGTTTTGGTGCGGCGCTGGGTTTTGGTGCGGCGCTGGGATTTGGTGCGGCGCTGGGTTGTGGTGCGGCGCTGGGTTGTGGTGCGGCGCTGGGTTGTGGTGCGGCGCTGGGTTGTGGTGCGGCGCTGGGTTGTGGTGCGGCGCTGGGTTGTGGTGCGGCGCTGGGTTGTGGTGCGGCGCTGGGTTGTGGTGCGGCGCTGGGTTGTGGTGCGGCGCTGGGTTGTGGTGCGTCGCTGGGTTGTGGTGCGGCGCTGGGTTGTGGTGTGGCGCTGGGTTGTGGTGTGGTGCTGGGTTGTGGTGTGGTGTTGGGTTGTGGTGTGGCGCTGGGTTGTGGTGTGGTGCTGGGTTGTGGTGTGGCGCTGGGTTGTGGTGTGGTGTTGGGTTGTGGTGTGGTGTTGGGTTCTGGTGTGGTGCTGGGTTGTGGTGTGATGCTGGGTTGTGGTGTTGGGTTGTGGTTTGGCGCTGGGTTGTGGTGTGGTGCTGGGTTGTGGTGTGGTGCTGGGTTGTGGTGTGGTGCTGGGTTGTGGTGTGGTGTTGGGTTGTGGTGTGGTGGTGGGTTGTTGTTGTGGTGTTGGGTTGTGGTGTGGTGTTGGGTTGTGGTGTGGCGGTGGGTTTTGGTGCGGCGCTGGGTTTTGGTGCGGCGCTGGGATTTGGTGCGGCGCTGGGTTGTGGTGCGGCGCTGGGTTGTGGTGCGGCGCTGGGTTGTGGTGCGGCGCTGGGTTGTGGTGCGGCGCTGGGTTGTGGTGCGGCGCTGGGTTGTGGTGCGGCGCTGGGTTGTGGTGCGGCGCTGGGTTGTGGTGCGGCGCTGGGTTGTGGTGCGGCGCTGGGTTGTGGTGCGGCGTTGGGTTGTGGTGTGGCGCTGGGTTGTGGTGTGGCGCTGGGTTGTGGTGTGGCGCTGGGTTTTGGTGTGGTGCTGGGTTGTGGTGTGGTGCTGGGTTGTGGTGTGGCGCTGGGTTGTGGTGTGGTGTTGGGTTGTGGTGTGGTGCTGGGTTGTGGTGTGGTGCTGGGTTGTGGTGTGGTGCTGGGTTGTGGTGTGGCGCTGGGTTGTGGTGTGGTGTTGGGTTGTGGTGTGGTGCTGGGTTGTGGTGTGATGCTGGGTTGTGGTGTGGTGTTGGGTTGTGGTGTGGTGTTGGGCTCTGGTGTGGTGCTGGGTTGTGGTGTGGTGTTGGGTTGTGGTGTGGTGTTGGGTTCTGGTGTGGTGCTGGGTTGTGGTGTGGTGTTGGGATGTGGTGCGGCGCTGGGTTGTGGTGCGGCGCTGGGTTTTGGTGCGGCGCTGGGTTGTGGTGTGGTGCTGGGTTGTGGTGTGGTGTTGGGTTGTGGTGTGCTGTTGGGTTGTGGTGTGGTGCTGGGTTGTGGTGTGATGCTGGGTTGTGGTGTGGTGGTGGGTTGTTGTTGTGGTGTTGGGTTGTGGTGTGGTGCTGGGTTGTGGTGTGGTGCTGGGTTGTGGTGTGATGCTGTGTTGTGGTGTGGTGTTGGGTTGTGGTGTGGTGTTGGGCTCTGGTGTGGTGCTGGGTTGTGGTGTGGTGTTGGGTTGTGGTGTGGTGTTGGGTTGTGGTGTGGTGTTGGGTTGTGGTGTGATGCTGGGTTGTGGTGTGGTGGTGGGTTGTGGTGTGGTGGTGGGTTGTTGTTGTGGTGTTGGGTTGTGGTGTGGTGCTGGGTTGTGGTGCGGCGCTGGGTTGTGGTGCGGCGCTGGGTTGTGGTGCGGCGCTGGGTTGTGGTGCGGCGCTGGGTTGTGGTGCGGCGCTGGGTTGTGGTGTGGCGCTGGGTTGTGGTGTGGCGCTGGGTTGTGGTGTGGTGCTGGGTTGTGGTGTGGTGTTGTGTTGTGGTGTGGCGCTGGGTTGTGGTGTGGTGCTGGGTTGTGGTGTGGCGCTGGGTTGTGGTGTGGTGTTGGGTTGTGGTGTGGTGTTGGGTTCTGGTGTGGTGCTGGGTTGTGGTGTGATGCTGGGTTGTGGTGTGGTGTTGGGTTGTGGTTTGGCGCTGGGTTGTGGTGTGGTGCTGGGTTGTGGTGTGGTGCTGGGTTGTGGTGTGGTGCTGGGTTGTGGTGTGGTGTTGGGTTGTGGTGTGGTGGTGGTTTGTTGTTGTGGTGTTGGGTTGTGGTGTGGTGTTGGGTTGTGGTGTGGCGGTGGGTTTTGGTGCGGCGCTGGGTTTTGGTGCGGCGCTGGGATTTGGTGCGGCGCTGGGTTGTGGTGCGGCGCTGGGTTGTGGTGCGGCGCTGGGTTGTGGTGCGGCGCTGGGTTGTGGTGCGGCGCTGGGTTGTGGTGCGGCGCTGGGTTGTGGTGCGGCGCTGGGTTGTGGTGCGGCGCTGGGTTGTGGTGCGGCGCTGGGTTGTGGTGCGGCGCTGGGTTGTGGTGCGGCGCTGGGTTGTGGTGCGGCGCTGGGTTGTGGTGCGGCGCTGGGTTGTGGTGCGGCGCTGGGTTGTGGTGCGTCGCTGGGTTGTGGTGCGGCGCTGGGTTGTGGTGTGGCGCTGGGTTGTGGTGTGGTGCTGGGTTGTGGTGTGGTGTTGGGTTGTGGTGTGGCGCTGGGTTGTGGTGTGGTGCTGGGTTGTTTTGTGGCGCTGGGTTGTGGTGTGGTGTTGGGTTGTGGTGTGGTGTTGGGTTCTGGTGTGGTGCTGGGTTGTGGTGTGATGCTGGGTTGTGGTGTGGTGTTGGGTTGTGGTTTGGCGCTGGGTTGTGGTGTGGTGCTGGGTTGTGGTGTGGTGCTGGGTTGTGGTGTGGTGCTGGGTTGTGGTGTGGTGTTGGGTTGTGGTGTGGTGGTGGGTTGTTGTTGTGGTGTTGGGTTGTGGTGTGGTGTTGGGTTGTGGTGTGGCGGTGGGTTTTGGTGCGGCACTGGGTTTTGGTGCGGCGCTGGGATTTGGTGCGGCGCTGGGTTGTGGTGCGGCGCTGGGTTGTGGTGCGGCGCTGGGTTGTGGTGCGGCGCTGGGTTGTGGTGCGGCGCTGGGTTGTGGTGCGGCGCTGGGTTGTGGTGCGGCGCTGGGTTGTGGTGCGGCGCTGGGTTGTGGTGCGGCGTTGGGTTGTGGTGTGGCGCTGGGTTGTGGTGTGGCGCTGGGTTGTGGTGTGGCGCTGGGTTTTGGTGTGGTGCTGGGTTGTGGTGTGGTGCTGGGTTGTGGTGTGGCGCTGGGTTGTGGTGTGGTGTTGGGTTGTGGTGTGGTGCTGGGTTGTGGTGTGGTGCTGGGTTGTGGTGTGGTGCTGGGTTGTGGTGTGGCGCTGGGTTGTGGTGTGGTGTTGGGTTGTGGTGCGGCGCTGGGTTGTGGTGTGGTGCTGGGCTGTGGTGTGGTGTTGGGTTGTGGTGTGGTGTTGGGTTGTGGTGTGGTGCTGGGTTGTGGTGCGGCGCTGGGTTGTGGTGCGGCGCTGGGTTGTGATGCGGCGCTGGGTTTTGGTGCGGCGCTGGGTTGTGGTGTGGTGCTGGGTTGTGGTGTGGTGTTGGGTTGTGGTGTGGTGTTGGGTTGTGGTGTGGTGCTGGGTTGTGGTGTGATGCTGGGTTGTGGTGTGGTGGTGGGTTGTGGTGTGATGCTGGGTTGTGGTGTGGTGCTGGGTTGTGGTGTGATGCTGGGTTGTGGTGTGGTGCTGTGTTGTGGTGTGGTGTTGGGTTGTGGTGTGGTGTTGTGTTGTGGTGTGGTGCTGGGTTGTGGTGTGATGCTGGGTTGTGGTGTGATGCTGGGTTGTGGTGTGGTGGTGGGTTTTGGTGTGGTGGTGGGTTGTTGTTGTGGTGTTGGGTTGTGGTGTGGTGCTGGGTTGTGGTGTGGTGCTGGGTTGTGGTGTGATGCTGTGTTGTGGTGTGGTGTTGGGTTATGGTGTGGTGTTGGGCTCTGGTGTGGTGCTGGGTTGTGGTGTGGTGTTGGGTTGTGGTGTGGTGTTGGGTTGTGGTGTGGTGTTGTGTTGTGGTGTGGTGTTGGGTTGTGGTGTGGTGTTGGGTTCTGGTGTGGTGCTGGGTTGTGGTGTGATGCTGGGTTGTGGTGTGGTGCTTGGTTGTGGTGTTGTGCTGGGTTGTGGTGTGGGGCTGGGTTGTGGTGTGGTGTTGGGTTGTGGTGTGGCGCTGGGTTGTGGTGTGGCGCTGGGTTGTGGTGTGGCGCTGGGTTGTGGTGCGGCGCTGGGTTGTGGTGCGGCGCTGGGTTGTGGTGCGGCGCTGGGTTTTGGTGCGGCGCTGGGTTTTGGTGCGGCGCTGGGTTTTGGTGCGGCGCTGGGTTGTGGTGCGGCGCTGGGTTGTGGTGTGGCGCTGGGTTGTGGTGTGGCGCTGGGTTGTGGTGTGGTGCTGGGTTGTGGTGTGGTGTTGGGTTGTGGTGTGGCGCTGGGTTGTGGTGTGGTGCTGGGTTGTGGTGTGGCGCTGGGTTGTGGTGTGGTGCTGGGTTGTGGTGTGGTGCTGGGTTGTGGTGTGGCGCTGGGTTGTGGTGTGGTGTTGGGTTGTGGTGTGGTGCTGGGTTGTGGTGTGATGCTGGGTTGTGGTGTGGTGTTGGGTTGTGGTGTGGTGTTGGGCTCTGGTGTGGTGCTGGGTTGTGGTGTGGTGTTGGGTTGTGGTGTGGTGTTGGGTTCTGGTGTGGTGCTGGGTTGTGGTGTGGTGTTGGGATGTGGTGCGGCGCTGGGTTGTGGTGCGGCGCTGGGTTGTGGTGTGGTGCTGGGTTGTGGTGTGGTGCTGGGTTGTGGTGTGGTGCTGGGTTGTGGTGTGGTGTTGGGTTGTGGTGTGGTGGTGGGTTGTTGTTGTGGTGTTGGGTTGTGGTGTGGTGTTGGGTTGTGGTGCGGCGGTGGGTTTTGGTGCGGCGCTGGGTTTTGGTGCGGCGCTGGGATTTGGTGCGGCGCTGGGTTGTGGTGCGGCGCTGGGTTGTGGTGCGGCGCTGGGTTGTGGTGCGGCGCTGGGTTGTGGTGCGGCGCTGGGTTGTGGTGCGGCGCTGGGTTGTGGTGCGGCGCTGGGTTGTGGTGCGGCGCTGGGTTGTGGTGCGGCGTTGGGTTGTGGTGTGGCGCTGGGTTGTGGTGTGGCGCTGGGTTGTGGTGTGGCGCTGGGTTTTGGTGTGGTGCTGGGTTGTGGTGTGGTGCTGGGTTGTGGTGTGGCGCTGGGTTGTGGTGTGGTGTTGGGTTGTGGTGTGGTGCTGGGTTGTGGTGTGGTGCTGGGTTGTGGTGTGGTGCTGGGTTGTGGTGTGGCGCTGGGTTGTGGTGTGGTGTTGGGTTGTGGTGTGGTGCTGGGTTGTGGTGTGATGCTGGGTTGTGGTGTGGTGTTGGGTTGTGGTGTGGTGTTGGGCTCTGGTGTGGTGCTGGGTTGTGGTGTGGTGTTGGGTTGTGGTGTGGTGTTGGGTTCTGGTGTGGTGCTGGGTTGTGGTGTGGTGTTGGGATGTGGTGCGGCGCTGGGTTGTGGTGCGGCGCTGGGTTTTGGTGCGGCGCTGGGTTGTGGTGTGGTGCTGGGTTGTGGTGTGGTGTTGGGTTGTGGTGTGCTGTTGGGTTGTGGTGTGGTGCTGGGTTGTGGTGTGATGCTGGGTTGTGGTGTGGTGGTGGGTTGTTGTTGTGGTGTTGGGTTGTGGTGTGGTGCTGGGTTGTGGTGTGGTGCTGGGTTGTGGTGTGATGCTGTGTTGTGGTGTGGTGTTGGGTTGTGGTGTGGTGTTGGGCTCTGGTGTGGTGCTGGGTTGTGGTGTGGTGTTGGGTTGTGGTGTGGTGTTGGGTTGTGGTGTGGTGTTGGGTTGTGGTGTGATGCTGGGTTGTGGTGTGGTGGTGGGTTGTGGTTTGGTGGTGGGTTGTTGTTGTGGTGTTGGGTTGTGGTGTGGTGCTGGGTTGTGGTGTGGTGCTGGGTTGTGGTGTGGTGCTGGGTTGTGGTGTGATGCTGTGTTGTGGTGTGGTGTTGGGTTGTGGTGTGGTGTTGGGCTCTGGTGTGGTGCTGGGTTGTGGTGTGGTGTTGGGTTGTGGTGTGGTGTTGGGTTGTGGTGTGGTGTTGGGTTGTGGTGTGGTGTTGGGTTCTGGTGTGGTGCTGGGTTGTGGTGTGATGCTGGGTTGTGGTGTGGTGTTGGGTTGTGGTTTGGCGCTGGGTTGTGGTGTGGTGCTGGGTTGTGGTGTGGTGCTGGGTTGTGGTGCGGCGCTGGGTTGTGGTGCGGCGCTGGGTTGTGGTGCGGCGCTGGGTTGTGGTGCGTCGCTGGGTTGTGGTGCGGCGCTGGGTTGTGGTGTGGCGCTGGGTTGTGGTGTGGCGCTGGGTTGTGGTGTGGTGCTGGGTTGTGGTGTGGTGTTGTGTTGTGGTGTGGCGCTGGGTTGTGGTGTGGTGCTGGGTTGTGGTGTGGCGCTGGGTTGTGGTGTGGTGTTGGGTTGTGGTGTGGTGTTGGGTTCTGGTGTGGTGCTGGGTTGTGGTGTGATGCTGGGTTGTGGTGTGGTGTTGGGTTGTGGTTTGGCGCTGGGTTGTGGTGTGGTGCTGGGTTGTGGTGTGGTGCTGGGTTGTGGTGTGGTGCTGGGTTGTGGTGTGGTGTTGGGTTGTGGTGTGGTGGTGGTTTGTTGTTGTGGTGTTGGGTTGTGGTGTGGTGTTGGGTTGTGGTGTGGCGGTGGGTTTTGGTGCGGCGCTGGGTTTTGGTGCGGCGCTGGGATTTGGTGCGGCGCTGGGTTGTGGTGCGGCGCTGGGTTGTGGTGCGGCGCTGGGTTGTGGTGCGGCGCTGGGTTGTGGTGCGGCGCTGGGTTGTGGTGCGGCGCTGGGTTGTGGTGCGGCGCTGGGTTGTGGTGCGGCGCTGGGTTGTGGTGCGGCGCTGGGTTGTGGTGCGGCGCTGGGTTGTGGTGCGGCGCTGGGTTGTGGTGCGGCGCTGGGTTGTGGTGCGGCGCTGGGTTGTGGTGCGGCGCTGGGTTGTGGTGCGTCGCTGGGTTGTGGTGCGGCGCTGGGTTGTGGTGTGGCGCTGGGTTGTGGTGTGGTGCTGGGTTGTGGTGTGGTGTTGGGTTGTGGTGTGGCGCTGGGTTGTGGTGTGGTGCTGGGTTGTTTTGTGGCGCTGGGTTGTGGTGTGGTGTTGGGTTGTGGTGTGGTGTTGGGTTCTGGTGTGGTGCTGGGTTGTGGTGTGATGCTGGGTTGTGGTGTGGTGTTGGGTTGTAGTTTGGCGCTGGGTTGTGGTGTGGTGCTGGGTTGTGGTGTGGTGCTGGGTTGTGGTGTGGTGCTGGGTTGTGGTGTGGTGTTGGGTTGTGGTGTGGTGGTGGGTTGTTGTTGTGGTGTTGGGTTGTGGTGTGGTGTTGGGTTGTGGTGTGGCGGTGGGTTTTGGTGCGGCACTGGGTTTTGGTGCGGCGCTGGGATTTGGTGCGGCGCTGGGTTGTGGTGCGGCGCTGGGTTGTGGTGCGGCGCTGGGTTGTGGTGCGGCGCTGGGTTGTGGTGCGGCGCTGGGTTGTGGTGCGGCGCTGGGTTGTGGTGCGGCGCTGGGTTGTGGTGCGGCGCTGGGTTGTGGTGCGGCGTTGGGTTGTGGTGTGGCGCTGGGTTGTGGTGTGGCGCTGGGTTGTGGTGTGGCGCTGGGTTTTGGTGTGGTGCTGGGTTGTGGTGTGGTGCTGGGTTGTGGTGTGGTGCTGGGTTGTGGTGTGATGCTGGGTTGTGGTGTGATGCTGGGTTGTGGTGTGGTGGTGGGTTTTGGTGTGGTGGTGGGTTGTTGTTGTGGTGTTGGGTTGTGGTGTGGTGCTGGGTTGTGGTGTGGTGCTGGGTTGTGGTGTGATGCTGTGTTGTGGTGTGGTGTTGGGTTATGGTGTGGTGTTGGGCTCTGGTGTGGTGCTGGGTTGTGGTGTGGTGTTGGGTTGTGGTGTGGTGTTGGGTTGTGGTGTGGTGTTGTGTTGTGGTGTGGTGTTGGGTTGTGGTGTGGTGTTGGATTCTGGTGTGGTGCTGGGTTGTGGTGTGATGCTGGGTTGTGGTGTGGTGCTTGGTTGTGGTGTTGTGCTGGGTTGTGGTGTGGGGCTGGGTTGTGGTGTGGTGTTGGGTTGTGGTGTGGCGCTGGGTTGTGGTGTGGCGCTGGGTTGTGGTGTGGCGCTGGGTTGTGGTGCGGCGCTGGGTTGTGGTGCGGCGCTGGGTTGTGGTGCGGCGCTGGGTTTTGGTGCGGCGCTGGGTTTTGGTGCGGCGCTGGGTTTTGGTGCGGCGCTGGGTTTTGGTGCGGCGCTGGGTTGTGGTGCGGCGCTGGGTTGTGGTGTGGCGCTGGGTTGTGGTGTGGCGCTGGGTTGTGGTGTGGTGCTGGGTTGTGGTGTGGTGTTGGGTTGTGGTGTGGCGCTGGGTTGTGGTGTGGTGCTGGGTTGTGGTGTGGCGCTGGGTTGTGGTGTGGTGTTGGGTTGTGGTGTGGTGTTGGGTTCTGGTGTGGTGCTGGGTTGTGGTGTGATGCTGGGTTGTGGTGTGGTGTTGGGTTGTGGTTTGGCGCTGGGTTGTGTTGTGGTGCTGGGTTGTGGTGTGGTGCTGGGTTGTGGTGTGGTGCTGGGTTGTGGTGTGGTGCTGGGTTGTGGTGTGGTGCTGGGTTGTGGTGTGGTGTTGGGTTGTGGTGTGGTGGTGGGTTGTTGTTGTGATGTTGGGTTGTGGTGTGGTGTTGGGTTGTGGTGTGGCGGTGGGTTTTGGTGCGGCGCTGGGTTTTGGTGCGGCGCTGGGATTTGGTGCGGCGCTGGGTTGTGGTGCGGCGCTGGGTTGTGGTGCGGCGCTGGGTTGTGGTGCGGCGCTGGGTTTTGGTGCGGCGCTGGGTTTTGGTGCGGCGCTGGGTTGTGGTGCGGCGCTGGGTTGTGGTGTGGCGCTGGGTTTTGGTGTGGTGCTGGGTTGTGGTGTGGTGCTGGGTTGTGGTGTGGCGCTGGGTTGTGGTGTGGTGTTGGGTTGTGGTGTGGTGCTGGGTTGTGGTGTGGTGCTGGGTTGTGGTGTGATGCTGGGTTGTGGTGTGGTGTTGGGTTGTGGTTTGGCGCTGGGTTGTGGTGTGGTGCTGGGTTGTGGTGTGGTGCTGGGTTGTGGTGCGGCGCTGGCTTGTGGTGCGGCGCTGGGTTGTGGTGTGGTGTTGGGTTGTGGTTTGGCGCTGGGTTGTGGTGTGGTGCTGGGTTGTGGTGTGGTGCTGGGTTGTGGTGTGGTGCTGGGTTGTGGTGTGGTGTTGGGTTGTGGTGTGGTGGTGGGTTGTTGTTGTGGTGTTGGGTTGTGGTGTGGTGTTGGGTTGTGGTGTGGCGGTGGGTTTTGGTGCGGCGCTGGGTTTTGGTGCGGCGCTGGGATTTGGTGCGGCGCTGGGTTGTGGTGCGGCGCTGGGTTGTGGTGCGGCGCTGGGTTGTGGTGCGGCGCTGGGTTGTGGTGCGGCGCTGGGTTGTGGTGCGGCGCTGGGTTGTGGTGCGGCGCTGGGTTTTGGTGCGGCGCTGGGATTTGGTGCGGCGCTGGGTTGTGGTGCGGCGCTGGGTTGAGGTGCGGCGCTGGGTTGTGGTGCGGCGCTGGGTTGTGGTGCGGCGCTGGGTTGTGGTGCGGCGCTGGGTTGTGGTGCGGCGCTGGGTTGTGGTGCGGCGTTGGGTTGTGGTGTGGCGCTGGGTTGTGGTGTGGCGCTGGGTTGTGGTGTGGCGCTGGGTTTTGGTGTGGTGCTGGGTTGTGGTGTGGTGCTGGGTTGTGGTGTGGCGCTGGGTTGTGGTGTGGTGTTGGGTTGTGGTGTGGTGCTGGGTTGTGGTGTGGTGCTGGGTTGTGGTGTGGTGCTGGGTTGTGGTGTGGCGCTGGGTTGTGGTGTGGTGTTGGGTTGTGGTGTGGTGCTGGGTTGTGGTGTGATGCTGGGTTGTGGTGTGGTGTTGGGTTGTGGTGTGGTGTTGGGCTCTGGTGTGGTGCTGGGTTGTGGTGTGGTGTTGGGTTGTGGTGTGGTGTTGGGTTCTGGTGTGGTGCTGGGTTGTGGTGTGGTGTTGGGTTGTGGTGCGGCGCTGGGTTGTGGTGCGGCGCTGGGTTGTGGTGCGGCGCTGGGTTGTGGTGCGGCGCTGGGTTTTGGTGCGGCGCTGGGTTTTGGTGCGGCGCTGGGTTTTGGTGCGGCGCTCGGTTTTGGTGCGGCGCTGGGTTTTGGTGCGGCGCTGGGTTTTGGTGCGGCGCTGGGTTGTGGTGCGGCGCTGGGTTGTGGTGCGGCGCTGGGTTGTGGTGCGTCGCTGGGTTGTGGTGCGGCGCTGGGTTGTGGTGCGGCGCTGGGTTGTGGTGTGGTGCTGGGTTGTGGTGTGGTGTTGGGTTGTGGTGTGGTGTTGGGTTGTGGTGTGGTGCTGGGTTGTGGTGCGGCGCTGGGTTGTGGTGCGGCGCTGGGTTGTGGTGCGGCGCTGGGTTGTGGTGCGGCGCTGGGTTTTGGTGCGGCGCTGGGTTGTGGTGTGGTGCTGGGTTGTGGTGTGGTGTTGGGTTGTGGTGTGGTGTTGGGTTGTGGTGTGGTGCTGGGTTGTGGTGTGATGCTGGGTTGTGGTGTGGTGGTGGGTTGTGGTGTGGTGGTGGGTTGTTGTTGTGGTGTTGGGTTGTGGTGTGGTGCTGGGTTGTGGTGTGGTGCTGGGTTCTGGTGTGATGCTGTGTTGTGGTGTGGTGTTGGGTTGTGGTGTGGTGTTGGGTTGTGGTGTGGTGCTGGGTTGTGGTGTGATGCTGGGTTGTGGTGTGATGCTGGGTTGTGGTGTGGTGGTGGGTTTTGGTGTGGTGGTGGGTTGTTGTTGTGGTGTTGGGTTGTGGTGTGGTGTGGTGCTGGGTTGTGGTGTGGTGCTGGGTTGTGGTGTGATGCTGTGTTGTGGTGTGGTGTTGGGTTATGGTGTGGTGTTGGGCTCTGGTGTGGTGCTGGGTTGTGGTGTGGTGTTGGGTTGTGGTGTGGTGTTGGGTTGTGGTGTGGTGTTGGGTTCTGGTGTGGTGCTGGGTTGTGGTGTGATGCTGGGTTGTGGTGTGGTGCTTGGTTGTGGTGTTGTGCTGGGTTGTGGTGTGGGGCTGGGTTGTGGTGTGGTGTTGGGTTGTGGTGTGGCGCTGGGTTGTGGTGTGGCGCTGGGTTGTGGTGTGGCGCTGGGTTGTGGTGCGGCGCTGGGTTGTGGTGCGGCGCTGGGTTGTGGTGCGGCGCTGGGTTTTGGTGCGGCGCTGGGTTTTGGTGCGGCGCTGGGTTTTGGTGCGGCGCTGGGTTGTGGTGCGGCGCTGGGTTGTGGTGTGGCGCTGGGTTGTGGTGTGGCGCTGGGTTGTGGTGTGGTGCTGGGTTGTGGTGTGGTGTTGGGTTGTGGTGTGGCGTGGCGCTGGGTTGTGGTGTGGTGCTGGGTTGTGGTGTGGCGCTGGGTTGTGGTGTGGTGTTTGGTTGTGGTGTGGTGTTGGGTTCTGGTGTGGTGCTGGGTTGTGGTGTGATGCTGGGTTGTGGTGTGGTGTTGGGTTGTGGTTTGGCGCTGGGTTGTGGTGTGGTGCTGGGTTGTGGTGTGGTGTGGGTTGTGGTGTGGTGCTGGGTTGTGGTGTGGTGCTGGGTTGTGGTGTGGTGCTGGGTTGTGGTGTGGTGTTGGGTTGTGGTGTGGTGGTGGGTTGTTGTTGTGGTGTTGGGTTGTGGTGTGGTGTTGGGTTGTGGTGTGGCGGTGGGTTTTGGTGCGGCGCTGGGTTTTGGTGCGGCGCTGGGATTTGGTGCGGCGCTGGGTTGTGGTGCGGCGCTGGGTTGTGGTGCGGCGCTGGGTTGTGGTGCGGCGCTGGGTTTTGGTGCGGCGCTGGGTTTTGGTGCGGCGCTGGGTTGTGGTGCGGCGCTGGGTTGTGGTGTGGCGCTGGGTTTTGGTGTGGTGCTGGGTTGTGGTGTGGTGCTGGGTTGTGGTGTGGCGCTGGGTTGTGGTGTGGTGTTGGGTTGTGGTGTGGTGCTGGGTTGTGGTGTGGTGCTGGGTTGTGGTGTGATGCTGGGTTGTGGTGTGGTGTTGGGTTGTGGTGTGGCGCTGGGTTGTGGTGTGGCGCTGGGTTGTGGTGTGGCGCTGGGTTTTGGTGTGGTGCTGGGTTGTGGTGTGGTGTTGGGTTGTGGTGTGGTGTTGGGTTGTGGTGTGGTGTTGGGTTGTGGTGTGGTGTTGGGTTGTGGTGTGGTGCTGGGTTGTGGTGTGATGCTGGGTTGTGGTGTGGTGGTGGGTTGTGGTGTGGTGGTGGGTTGTTGTTTTGGTGTTTGGTTGTGGTGTGGTGTTGGGTTGTGGCGTTGGGTTGTGGGGTGGCGTTGGGTTGTGGTGTTGCGGTGGGTTGTGGTATGGCGCTGGGTTGTGGTGTGGCCCTGGGTTGTGGTGTGGCGCTGGGTTGTGTTGTGGCGTTGGGTTGTGGTGTGGTGTTGGGTTGTGGTGCGGCGCTGGGTTGTGGTGCGGCGCTGGGTTGTGGTGTGATGCTGGGTTGTGGTGTGGTGTTGGGTTGTGGTGTGGCGCTGGGTTGTGGTGTGGTGCTGGGTTGTGGTGTGGTGCTGGGTTGTGGTGTGGTGCTGGGTTGTGGTGTGGTGCTGGGTTCTGGTGCGTCGCTGGGTTGTGGTGTGGCGCTGGGTTTTGGTGCGGCGCTGGGTTGTGGTGCGGCGCTGGGTTGTGGTGCGGCGCTGAGTTGTGGTGCGGCGCTGGGTTGTGGTGCGTCGCTGGGTTGTGGTGCGTCGCTGGGTTTTGGTGCGGCGCTGGGTTTTGTTGCGGCGCTGGGTTGTGGTGCGGCGCTGGGTTGTGGTGCGGCGCTGGGTTGTGGTGCGTCGCTGGGTTGTGGTGCGGCGCTGGGTTGTGGTGTGGCGCTGGGTTGTGGTGTGGCGCTGGGTTTTGGTGCGGCGCTGGGTTTTGGTGCGGCACTGGGTTTTGGTGCGGCGCTGGGTTGTGGTGCGGCGCTGGGTTGTGGTGCGGCGCTGGGTTGTGGTGCGGCGCTGGGTTGTGGTGTGGTGCTGGGTTGTGGTGTGGTGTTGGGTTGTGGTGTGGCGCTGGGTTGTGGTGTGGTGCTGGGTTGTGGTGTGGCGCTGGGTTGTGGTGTGGCGCTGGGTTTTGGTGTGGTGCTTGGTTGTGGTGTGGTGCTGGGTTGTGGTGTGGTGTTGGGTTGTGGTGTGGTGTTGGGTTGTGGTGTGGTGCTGGGTTGTGGTGTGATGCTGGGTTGTGGTGTGGTGGTGGGTTGTGGTGTGGTGGTGGGTTGTTGTTGTGGTGTTGGGTTGTGGTGTGGTGCTGGGTTGTGGTGTGGTGCTGGGTTGTGGTGTGATGCTGTGTTGTGGTGTGGTGTTGGGTTGTGGTGTGGTGTTGGGCTCTGGTGTGGTGCTGGGTTGTGGTGTGGTGTTGGGTTGTGGTGTGGTGTTGGGTTGTGGTGTGGTGTTGGGTTGTGGTGTGGTGTTGGGTTCTGGTGTGGTGCTGGGTTGTGGTGTGATGCTGGGTTGTGGTGTGGTGTTGGGTTGTGGTTTGGCGCTGGGTTGTGGTGTGGTGCTGGGTTGTGGTGTGGTGCTGGGTTGTGGTGCGGCGCTGGGTTGTGGTGCGGCGCTGGGTATTGGTGCGGCGCTGGGTTTTGGTGCGGCGCTGGGTTGTGGTGCGGCGCTGGGTTGTGGTGTGGCGCTGGGTTGTGGTGTGGCGCTGGGTTGTGGTGTGGCGCTGGGTTGTGGTTCGTCGCTGGGTTGTGGTGCGGCGCTGGGTTGTGGTGCGGCGCTGGGTTGTGGTGCGGCGCTGGGTTGTGGTGCGGCGCTGGGTTGTGGTGAGGCGCTGGCTTTTGGTGCGGCGCTGGGTTTTGGTGCGGCGCTGTGTTGTGGTGTGGTGTTGGGTTGTGGTGTGGCGCTGGGTTGTGGTGTGGTGTTGGGTTGTGGTGTGGCGCTGGGTTGTGGTGTGGCGCTGGGTTGTGGTGTGGTGCTGGGTTGTGGTGTGGTGTTGGGTTGTGGTGTGGCGCTGGGTTTTGGTGCGGCGCTGGGTTGTGGTGTGGTGCTGAGTTGTGGTGTGATGCTGTGTTGTGGTGTGGTGTTGGGTTGTGGTGTGGTGTTGGGCTCTGGTGTGGTGCTGGGTTGTGGTGTGGTGTTGGGTTGTGGTGTGGTGTTGGGTTGTGGTGTGGTGTTGGGTTGTGGTGTGGTGTTGGGTTCTGGTGTGGTGCTGGGTTGTGGTGTGATGCTGGGTTGTGGTGTGGTGTTGGGTTTTGGTGCGGCGCTGGGTTGTGGTGCGGCGCTGGGTTGTGGTGCGGCGCTGAGTTGTGGTGCGGCGCTGGGTTGTGGTGCGTCGCTGGGTTGTGGTGCGTCGCTGGGTTTTGGTGCGGCGCTGGGTTTTGTTGCGGCGCTGGGTTGTGGTGCGGCGCTGGGTTGTGGTGCGGCGCTGGGTTGTGGTGCGTCGCTGGGTTGTGGTGCGGCGCTGGGTTGTGGTGTGGCGCTGGGTTGTGGTGTGGCGCTGGGTTTTGGTGCGGCGCTGGGTTTTGGTGCGGCACTGGGTTTTGGTGCGGCGCTGGGTTGTGGTGCGGCGCTGGGTTGTGGTGCGGCGCTGGGTTGTGGTGCGGCGCTGGGTTGTGGTGTGGTGCTGGGTTGTGGTGTGGTGTTGGGTTGTGGTGTGGCGCTGGGTTGTGGTGTGGTGCTGGGTTGTGGTGTGGCGCTGGGTTGTGGTGTGGCGCTGGGTTTTGGTGTGGTGCTTGGTTGTGGTGTGGTGCTGGGTTGTGGTGTGGTGTTGGGTTGTGGTGTGGTGTTGGGTTGTGGTGTGGTGCTGGGTTGTGGTGTGATGCTGGGTTGTGGTGTGGTGGTGGGTTGTGGTGTGGTGGTGGGTTGTTGTTGTGGTGTTGGGTTGTGGTGTGGTGCTGGGTTGTGGTGTGGTGCTGGGTTGTGGTGTGATGCTGTGTTGTGGTGTGGTGTTGGGTTGTGGTGTGGTGTTGGGCTCTGGTGTGGTGCTGGGTTGTGGTGTGGTGTTGGGTTGTGGTGTGGTGTTGGGTTGTGGTGTGGTGTTGGGTTGTGGTGTGGTGTTGGGTTCTGGTGTGGTGCTGGGTTGTGGTGTGATGCTGGGTTGTGGTGTGGTGTTGGGTTGTGGTTTGGCGCTGGGTTGTGGTGTGGTGCTGGGTTGTGGTGTGGTGCTGGGTTGTGGTGCGGCGCTGGGTTGTGGTGCGGCGCTGGGTATTGGTGCGGCGCTGGGTTTTGGTGCGGCGCTGGGTTGTGGTGCGGCGCTGGGTTGTGGTGTGGCGCTGGGTTGTGGTGTGGCGCTGGGTTGTGGTGTGGCGCTGGGTTGTGGTTCGTCGCTGGGTTGTGGTGCGGCGCTGGGTTGTGGTGCGGCGCTGGGTTGTGGTGCGGCGCTGGGTTGTGGTGCGGCGCTGGGTTGTGGTGAGGCGCTGGCTTTTGGTGCGGCGCTGGGTTTTGGTGCGGCGCTGTGTTGTGGTGTGGTGTTGGGTTGTGGTGTGGCGCTGGGTTGTGGTGTGGTGTTGGGTTGTGGTGTGGCGCTGGGTTGTGGTGTGGCGCTGGGTTGTGGTGTGGTGCTGGGTTGTGGTGTGGTGTTGGGTTGTGGTGTGGCGCTGGGTTTTGGTGCGGCGCTGGGTTGTGGTGTGGTGCTGAGTTGTGGTGTGATGCTGTGTTGTGGTGTGGTGTTGGGTTGTGGTGTGGTGTTGGGCTCTGGTGTGGTGCTGGGTTGTGGTGTGGTGTTGGGTTGTGGTGTGGTGTTGGGTTGTGGTGTGGTGTTGGGTTGTGGTGTGGTGTTGGGTTCTGGTGTGGTGCTGGGTTGTGGTGTGATGCTGGGTTGTGGTGTGGTGTTGGGTTGTGGTTTGGCGCTGGGTTGTGGTGTGGTGCTGGGTTGTGGTGTGGTGCTGGGTTGTGGTGCGGCGCTGGGTTGTGGTGCGGCGCTGGGTATTGGTGCGGCGCTGGGTTGTGGTGCGGCGCTGGGTTGTGGTGCGGCGCTGGGTTGTGGTGCGGCGCTGGGTTGTGGTGCGGCGCTGGGTTGTGGTGCGGCGCTGGGTTGTGGTGCGGCGCTGGGTTGTGGTGCGGCGCTGGGTTGTGGTGCGGCGCTGGGTTTTGGTGCGGCGCTGGGTTTTGGTGCGGCGCTGGGTTTTTTTGCGGCGCTGGGTTGTGGTGCGGCGCTGGGTTGTGGTGCGGCGCTTGGTTGTGGTGCGTTGCTGGGTTGTGGTGCGGCGCTGGGTTGTGGTGCGGCGCTGGGTTTTGGTGCGGCGCTGGGTTTTGTTGCGGCGCTGGGTTTTGGTGCGGCGCTGGGTTTTGGTGCGGCGCTGGGTTGTGGTGCGGCGATGGGTTGTGGTGTGGCGCTGGGTTGTGGTGCGGCGCTGGGTTGTGGTGCGGCGCTGGGTTGTGGTGCGGCGCTGGGTTGTGGTGCGGCGCTGGGTTGTGGTGCGGCGCTGGGTTGTGGTGCGGCGCTGGGTTGTGGTGCGGCGCTGGGTTGTGGTGAGGCGCTGGGTTGTGGTGAGGCGCTGGGTTTTGGTGCGGCGCTGGGTTTTGGTGCGGCGCTGTGTTTTGGTGCGGCGCTGGGTTGTGGCGCTGGGTTGTGGTGTGGTGTTGGGTTGTGGTGTGGCGCTGGGTTGTGGTGTGGCGCTGAGTTGTGGTGTGGTGCTGGGTTGTGGTGTTGTGTTGGGTTGTGGTGTGGCGCTGGGTTGTGGTGTGGTGCTGGGTTGTGGTGTGGCGCTGGGTTGTGGTGTGGCGCTGGGTTTTGGTGTGGTGCTGGGTTGTGGTGTGGTGCTGGGTTGTGGTGTGGTGTTGGGTTGTGGTGTGGTGTTGGGTTGTGGTGTGGTGCTGGGTTGTGGTGTGATGCTGGGTTGTGGTGTGGTGGTGGGTTGTGGTGTGGTGGTGGGTTGTTGTTGTGGTGTTGGGTTGTGGTGTGGTGCTGGGTTGTGGTGTGGTGCTGGGTTGTGATGTGATGCTGTGTTGTGGTGTGGTGTTGGGTTGTGGTGTGGTGTTGGGCTCTGGTGTGGTGCTGGGTTGTGGTGTGGTGTTGGGTTGTGGTGTGGTGTTGGGTTGTGGTGTGGTGTTGGGTTCTGTTGTGGTGCTGGGTTGTGGAGTGATGCTGGGTTGTGGTGTGGTGTTGGGTTGTGGTTTGGCGCCGGGTTGTGGTGTGGTGCTGGGTTGTGGTGTGGTGCTGGGTTGTGGTGTGGTGCTGGGTTGTGGTGTGGTGCTGGGTTGTGGTGTGGTGCTGGGTTGTGGTGTAGTGCTGGGTTGTGGTGCGGCGCTAGGTTGTGGTGCGGCGCTGGGTTTTGGTGCGGCGCTGGGTTTTGGTGCGGCGCTGGGTTGTGGTGTGGTGCTGGGTTGTGGTGTGGTGCTGGGTTGTGGTGTGGTGCTTGGTTGTGGTGTTGTGCTGGGTTGTGGTGTGGTGTTGGGTTGTGGTGTGGCGCTGGGTTGTGGTGTGGCGCTGGGTTGTGGTGTGGCGCTGGGTTGTGGTGCGGCGCTGGGTTGTGGTACGGCGCTGGGTTGTGGTGCGGCGCTGGGTTGTGGTGTGGCGCTGGGTTGTGGTGCGGCGCTGGGTTGTGGTGCGGCGCTGGGTTGTGGTGCGGCGCTGGGTTTTGGTGCGGCGCTGTGTTTTGGTGCGGCGCTGGGTTGTGGCGCTGGGTTGTGGTGTGGTGTTGGGTTGTGGTGTGGCGCTGGGTTGTGGTGTGGCGCTGAGTTGTGGTGTGGTGCTGGGTTGTGGTGTGGTGTTGGGTTGTGGTGTGGCGCTGGGTTGTGGTGTGGTGCTGGGTTGTGGTGTGGCGCTGGGTTGTGGTGTGGCGCTGGGTTTTGGTGCGGTGCTGGGTTGTGGTGTGGTGCTGGGTTGTGGTGTGGTGTTGGGTTGTGGTGTGGTGTTGGGTTGTGGTGTGGTGCTGGGTTGTGATGTGATGCTGGGTTGTGGTGTGGTGGTGGGTTGTGGTGTGGTGGTGGGTTGTTGTTGTGGTGTTGGGTTGTGGTGTGGTGCTGGGTTGTGGTGTGGTGCTGGGTTGTGGTGTGGTGCTGGGTTGTGGTGTGGTGCTGGGTTGTGGTGTGGTGCTGGGTTGTGGTGTGGTGCTGGGTTGTGGTGTGGTGCTGGGTTGTGGTGTGGTGTTGGGTTGTGGTGTGGTGGTGGGTTGTTGTTGTGGTGTTGGGTTGTGGTGTGGTGTTGGGTTGTGGTGTGGCGGTGGGTTTTGGTGCGGCGCTGGGTTTTGGTGCGGCGCTGGGATTTGGTGCGGCGCTGGGTTGTGGTGCGGCGCTGGGTTGTGGTGCGGCGCTGGGTTGTGGTGCGGCGCTGGGTTTTGGTGCGGCGCTGGGTTTTGGTGCGGCGCTGGGTTGTGGTGCGGCGCTGGGTTGTGGTGTGGCGCTGGGTTTTGGTGTGGTGCTGGGTTGTGGTGTGGTGCTGGGTTGTGGTGTGGCGCTGGGTTGTGGTGTGGTGTTGGGTTGTGGTGTGGTGCTGGGTTGTGGTGTGGTGCTGGGTTGTGGTGTGATGCTGGGTTGTGGTGTGGTGTTGGGTTGTGGTGTGGCGCTGGGTTGTGGTGTGGCGCTGGGTTGTGGTGTGGCGCTGGGTTTTGGTGTGGTGCTGGGTTGTGGTGTGGTGCTGGGTTGTGGTGTGGTGTTGGGTTGTGGTGTGGTGTTGGGTTGTGGTGTGGTGTTGGGTTGTGGTGTGGTGCTGGGTTGTGGTGTGATGCTGGGTTGTGGTGTGGTGGTGGGTTGTGGTGTGGTGGTGGGTTGTTGTTGTGGTGTTGGGTTGTGGTGTGGTGTTGGGTTGTGGCGTTGGGTTGTGGGGTGGCGTTGGGTTGTGGTGTTGCGGTGGGTTGTGGTATGGCGCTGGGTTGTGGTGTGGCCCTGGGTTGTGGTGTGGCGCTGGGTTGTGTTGTGGCGTTGGGTTGTGGTGTGGTGTTGGGTTGTGGTGCGGCGCTGGGTTGTGGTGCGGCGCTGGGTTGTGGTGTGGTGCTGGGTTGTGGTGTGGTGCTGGGTTGTGGTGTGGTGCTTGGTTGTGGTGTTGTGCTGGGTTGTGGTGTGGTGTTGGGTTGTGGTGTGGCGCTGGGTTGTGGTGTGGCGCTGGGTTGTGGTGTGGCGCTGGGTTGTGGTGCGGCGCTGGGTTGTGGTACGGCGCTGGGTTGTGGTGCGGCGCTGGGTTGTGGTGTGGCGCTGGGTTGTGGTGCGGCGCTGGGTTGTGGTGCGGCGCTGGGTTGTGGTGCGGCGCTTGGTTTTGGTGCGGCGCTGTGTTTTGGTGCGGCGCTGGGTTGTGGCGCTGGGTTGTGGTGTGGTGTTGGGTTGTGGTGTGGCGCTGGGTTGTGGTGTGGCGCTGAGTTGTGGTGTGGTGCTGGGTTGTGGTGTGGTGTTGGGTTGTGGTGTGGCGCTGGGTTGTGGTGTGGTGCTGGGTTGTGGTGTGGCGCTGGGTTGTGGTGTGGCGCTGGGTTTTGGTGTGGTGCTGGGTTGTGGTGTGGTGCTGGGTTGTGGTGTGGTGTTGGGTTGTGGTGTGGTGTTGGGTTGTGGTGTGGTGCTGGGTTGTGATGTGATGCTGGGTTGTGGTGTGGTGGTGGGTTGTGGTGTGGTGGTGGGTTGTTGTTGTGGTGTTGGGTTGTGGTGTGGTGCTGGGTTGTGGTGTGGTGCTGGGTTGTGGTGTGGTGCTGGGTTGTGGTGTGGTGCTGGGTTGTGGTGTGGTGTTGGGTTGTGGTGTGGTGGTGGGTTGTTGTTGTGGTGTTGGGTTGTGGTGTGGTGTTGGGTTGTGGTGTGGCGGTGGGTTTTGGTGCGGCGCTGGGTTTTGGTGCGGCGCTGGGATTTGGTGCGGCGCTGGGTTGTGGTGCGGCGCTGGGTTGTGGTGCGGCGCTGGGTTGTGGTGCGGCGCTGGGTTGTGGTGCGGCGCTGGGTTTTGGTGCGGCGCTGGGTTTTGGTGCGGCGCTGGGTTGTGGTGCGGCGCTGGGTTGTGGTGTGGCGCTGGGTTTTGGTGTGGTGCTGGGTTGTGGTGTGGTGCTGGGTTGTGGTGTGGCGCTGGGTTGTGGTGTGGTGTTGGGTTGTGGTGTGGTGCTGGGTTGTGGTGTGGTGCTGGGTTGTGGTGTGATGCTGGGTTGTGGTGTGGTGTTGGGTTGTGGTGTGGCGCTGGGTTGTGGTGTGGCGCTGGGTTGTGGTGTGGCGCTGGGTTTTGGTGTGGTGCTGGGTTGTGGTGTGGTGCTGGGTTGTGGTGTGGTGTTGGGTTGTGGTGTGGTGTTGGGTTGTGGTGTGGTGTTGGGTTGGGGTGTGGCGCTGGGTTGTGGTGTGGTGCTGGGTTGTGGTGTGGTGCTGGGTTGTGGTGTGGTGCTGGGTTGTGGTGTGGTGCTGGGTTGTGGTGTGGTGTTGGGTTGTGGTGTGTTGCTGGGTTGTGGTGTGGTGTTGGGTTGTGGTGTGGTGGTGGGTTGTTGTTGTGGTGTTGGGTTGTGGTGTGGTGTTGTGTTGTGGCGTTGGGTTGTGGGGTGGCGTTGGGTTGTGGTGTGGCGTGGCGCTGGGTTGTGGTGTGGTGCTGGGTTGTGGTGTGGAGCTGGGTTGTGGTGTGGCGCTGGGTTGTGGTGTGGCGCTGGTTTCTGGTGTGGTGCTGGGTTGTGGTGTGATGCTGGGTTGTGGTGTGGTGTTGGGTTGTTGTGTGGCGCTGGGTTGTGGTGTGGTGGTGGGTTGTTGTTGTGGTGTTGGGTTGTGGTGTGGTGTTGGGTTGTGGTGTGGTGGTGGGTTGTTGTTGTGGTGTTGGGTTGTGGTGTGGTGTTGGGTTGTGGCGTTGGGTTGTGGGGTGGCGTTGGGTTGTGGTGTGGCGTGGCGCTGGGTTGTGGTGTGGCGCTGGGTTGTGGTGCGGCGCTGGGTTGTGGTGAGGCGCTCGGTTGTGGTGATGCGCTGGGTTTTGGTGCGGCGCTGGGTTTTGGTGCGGCGCTGTGTTGTGGTGCGGCGCTGGGTTGTGGCGCTGGGTTGTGGTGTGGTGTTGGGTTGTGGTGTGGCGCTGGGTTGTGGTGTGGCGCTGGGTTGTGGTGTGGTGCTGGGTTGTGGTGTGGTGTTGGGTTGTGGTGTGGCGCTGGGTTGTGGTGTGGTGCTGGGTTGTGGTGTGGCGCTGGGTTGTGGTGTGGCGCTAGGTTTTGGTGTGGTGCTGGGTTGTGGTGTGGTGCTGGGTTGTGGTGTGGTGTTGGGTTGTGGTGTGGTGTTGGGTTGTGGTGTGGTGCTGGGTTGTGGTGTGATGCTGGGTTGTGGTGTGGTGGTGGGTTGTGGTGTGGTGGTGGGTTGTTGTTGTGGTGTTGGGTTGTGGTGTGGTGCTGGGTTGTGGTGTGGTGCTGGGTTGTGGTGTGATGCTGTGTTGTGGTGTGGTGTTGGGTTGTGGTGTGGTGTTGGGCTCTGGTGTGGTGCTGGGTTGTGGTGTGGTGTTGGGTTGTGGTGTGGTGTTGGGTTGTGGTGTGGTGTTGGGTTCTGGTGTGGTGCTGGGTTGTGGTGTGATGCTGGGTTGTGGTGTGGTGTTGGGTTGTGGTTTGGCGCTGGGTTGTGGTGTGGTGCTGGATTGTGGTGTGGTGCTGGGTTGTGGTGTGGTGCTGGGTTGTGGTGTGGTGCTGGGTTGTGGTGTGGTGCTGGGTTGTGGTGTGGTGTTGGGTTGTGGTGTGGTGGTGGGTTGTTGTTGTGGTGTTGGGTTGTGGTGTGGTGTTGGGTTGTGGCGTTGGGTTGTGGGGTGGCGTTGGGTTGTGGGGTGGCGTTGGGTTGTGGTGTGGCGGTGGGTTTTGGTGCGGCGCTGGGTTTTGGTGCGGCGCTGGGATTTGGTGCGGCGCTGGGTTGTGGTGCGGAGCTGGGTTGTGGTGCGGCGCTGGGTTGTGGTGCGGCGCTGGGTTGTGGTGCGGCGTTGGGTTGTGGTGTGGCGCTGGGTTGTGGTGTGGCGCTGGGTTGTGGTGTGGCGCTGGGTTTTGGTGTGGTGCTGGGTTGTGGTGTGGTGCTGGGTTGTGGTGTGGTGTTGGGTTGTGGTGTGGTGTTGGGTTGTGGTGTGGTGTAGGGTTTTGGTGTGGTGCTGGGTTGTGGTGTGATGCTGGGTTGTGGTGTGGTGTTGGGTTGTGGTGTGGTGCTGGGTTGTGGTGTGGTGCTGGGTTGTGGTGTGATGCTGTGTTGTGGTGTGGTGTTGGGTTGTGGTGTGGTGTTGGGCTCTGGTGTGGTGCTGGGTTGTGGTGTGGTGTTGGGTTGTGGTGTGGTGTTGGGTTGTGGTGTGGTGTTGGGTTCTGGTGTGGTGCTGGGTTGTGGTGTGATGCTGGGTTGTGGTGTGGTGTTGGGTTGTGGTTTGGCGCTGCGTTGTGGTGTGGTGCTGGGTTGTGGTGTGGTGCTGGGTTGTGGTGCGGCGCTGGGTTTTGGTGCGGCGCTGGGTTTTGGTGCGGCGCTGGGTTTTGGTGCGGCGCTGGGTTGTGGTGCGGCGCTGGGTTGTGGTGCGGCGCTGGGTTGTGGTGGGGCGCTGGGTTGTGGTGCGGCGCTGGGTTTTGGTGCGGCGCTGGGTTTTGGTGCGGCGCTGGGTTTTGGTGCGGCGCTGAGTTGTGGTGCGGCGCTGGGTTGTGGTGCGGCGCTGGGTTGTGGTGCGGCGCTGGGTTGTGGTGCGGCGCTGGGTTGTGGTGCGGCGCTGGGTTTTGGTGCGGCGCTGGGTTTTGGTGCGGCGCTGGGTTTTGGTGCGGCGCTGGGTTGTGGTGCGGCGCTGGGTTGTGGTGAGGCGCTGGGTTGTGGTGCGGCGCTGGGTTGTGGTGCGGCGCTGGGTTGTGGTGCGGCGCTGGGTTGTGGTGCGGCGCTGGGTTGTGGTGCGGCGCTGGGTTGTGGTGCGGCGCTGGGTTGTGGTGCGGCGCTGGGTTGTGGTGTGGCGCTGGGTTTTGGTGTGGTGCTGGGTTGTGGTGTAGTGCTGGGTTGTGGTGCGGCGCTGGGTTGTGGTGCGGCGCTGGGTTTTGGTGCGGCGCTGGGTTTTGGTGCGGCGCTGGGTTGTGGTGTGGTGGTGGGTTGTGGTGTGGTGGTGGGTTGTTGTTGTGGTGTTGGGTTGTGGTGTGGTGCTGGGTTGTGGTGTGGTGCTGGGTTGTGGTGTGATGCTGTGTTGTGGTGTGGTGTTGCGTTGTGGTGTGGTGTTGGGCTCTGGTGTGGTGCTGGGTTGTGGTGTGGTGTTGGGTTGTGGTGTGGTGTTGGGTTGTGGTGTGGTGTTGGGTTCTGGTGTGGTGCTGGGTTGTGGTGTGATGCTGGGTTGTGGTGTGGTGTTGGGTTGTGGTTTGGCGCTGGGTTGTGGTGTGGTGCTGGGTTGTGGTGTGGTGCTGGGTTGTGGTGTGGTGCTGGGTTGTGGTGTGGTGCTGGGTTGTGGTGTGGTGCTGGGTTGTGGTGTGGTGCTGGGTTGTGGTGTGGTGTTGGGTTGTGGTGTGGTGGTGGGTTGTTGTGGTGTTGGGTTGTGGTGTGGTGTTGGGTTGTGGCGTTGGGTTGTGGGGTGGCGTTGGGTTGTGGGGTGGCGTTGGGTTGTGGTGTGGCGGTGGGTTTTGGTGCGGCGCTGGGTTTTGGTGCGGCGCTGGGATTTGGTGCGGCGCTGGGTTGTGGTGCGGCGCTGGGTTGTGGTGCGGCGCTGGGTTGTGGTGCGGCGCTGGGTTGTGGTGCGGCGCTGGGTTGTGGTGCGGCGCTGGGTTGTGGTGCGGCGTTGGGTTGTGGTGTGGCGCTGGGTTGTGGTGTGGCGCTGGGTTGTGGTGTGGCGCTGGGTTTTGGTGTGGTGCTGGGTTGTGGTGTGGTGCTGGGTTGTGGTGTGGTGCTGGGTTGTGGTGTGGTGTTGGGTTGTGGTGTGGTGTTGGGTTGTGGTGTGGTGGTGGGTTGTTGTTGTGGTGTTGGGTTGTGGTGTGGTGTTGGGTTGTGGCGTTGGGTTGTGGGGTGGCGTTGGGTTGTGGTGTGGCGGTGGGTTGTGGTGTGGCGGTGGGTTGTGGTGTGGCGCTGGGTTGTGGTGTGGCGCTGGGTTGTGGTGTGGCGCTGGGTTGTGGTGTGGTGCTGGGTTGTGGTGTGGTGTTGGGTTGTGGTGTGGCGCTGGGTTGTGGTGTGGTGCTGGGTTGTTTTGTGGAGCTGGTTTGTGGTGTGGCGCTGGGTTGTGGTGTGGCGCTGGTTTCTGGTGTGTGCTGGGTTGTGGTGTGATGCTGGCTTGTGGTGTGATGCTGGGTTGTGGCGTGGTGTTGGGTTGTGGAGTGGTGTTGGGTTCTGGTGTGGTGCTGGGTTGTGGTGTGATGCTGGGTTGTGGTGTGGTGTTGGGTTGGGGTGTGGCGCTGGGTTGTGGTGTGGTGCTGGGTTGTGGTGTGGTGCTGGGTTGTGGTGTGGTGCTGGGTTGTGGTGTGGTGCTGGGTTGTGGTGTGGTGTTGGGTTGTGGTGTGTTGCTGGGTTGTGGTGTGGTGTTGGGTTGTGGTGTGGTGGTGGGTTGTTGTTGTGGTGTTGGGTTGTGGTGTGGTGTTGTGTTGTGGCGTTGGGTTGTGGGGTGGCGTTGGGTTGTGGTGTGGCGTGGCGCTGGGTTGTGGTGTGGTGCTGGGTTGTGGTGTGGAGCTGGGTTGTGGTGTGGCGCTGGGTTGTGGTGTGGCGCTGGGTTGTGGTGTGGCGCTGGTTTCTGGTGTGGTGCTGGGTTGTGGTGTGATGCTGGGTTGTGGTGTGGTGTTGGGTTGTTGTGTGGCGCTGGGTTGTGGTGTGGTGGTGGGTTGTTGTTGTGGTGTTGGGTTGTGGTGTGGTGTTGGGTTGTGGTGTGGTGGTGGGATGTTGTTGTGGTGTTGGGTTGTGGTGTGGTGTTGGGTTGTGGCGTTGGGTTGTGGGGTGGCGTTGGGTTGTGGTGTGGCGTGGCGCTGGGTTGTGGTGTGGCGCTGGGTTGTGGTGTGGCGCTGGTTTCTTGTGTGGTGCTGGGTTGTGGTGTGATGCTGGGTTGTGGTGTGGTGTTGGGTTGTTGTGTGGCGCTGGGTTGTGGTGTGGTGGTGGGTTGTTGTTGTGGTGTTGGGTTGTGGTGTGGTGTTGGGTTGTGGTGTGGTGGTGGGATGTTGTTGTGGTGTTGGGTTGTGGTGTGGTGTTGGGTTGTGGCGTTGGGTTGTGGTGTGGTGTTGGGTTGTGGTGTGGTGGTGGGATGTTGTTGTGGTGTTGGGTTGTGGTGTGGCGCTGGGTTGTGGTGTGGCGCTGGTTTCTGGTGTGGTGCTGGGTTGTGGTGTGATGCTGGGTTGTGGTGCGGCGCTGGGTTGTGGTGCGGCGTTGGGTTGTGGTGTGGCGCTGGGTTGTGGTGTGGCGCTGGGTTGTGGTTTGGCGCTGGGTTGTGGTGTGGTGCTGGATTGTGGTGTGGTGCTGGGTTGTGGTGTGGTGCTGGGTTGTGGTGTGGTGCTGGGTTGTGGTGTGGTGCTGGGTTGTGGTGTGGTGTTGGGTTGTGGTGTGGTGGTGGGTTGTTGTTGTGGTGTTGGGTTGTGGTGTGGTGTTGGGTTGTGGCGTTGGGTTGTGGGGTGGCGTTGGGTTGTGGGGTGGCGTTGGGTTGTGGTGGGGCGGTGGGTTTTGGTGCGGCGCTGGGTTTTGGTGCGGCGCTGGGATTTGGTGCGGCGCTGGGTTGTGGTGCGGCGCTGGGTTGTGGTGCGGCGCTGGGTTGTGGTGCGGCGCTGGGTTGTGGTGCGGCGCTGGGTTGTGGTGCGGCGTTGGGTTGTGGTGTGGCGCTGGGTTGTGGTGTGGCGCTGGGTTGTGGTGTGGCGCTGGGTTTTGGTGTGGTGCTGGGTTGTGGTGTGGTGCTGGGTTGTGGTGTGGTGTTGGGTTGTGGTGTGGTGTTGGGTTGTGGTGTGGTGTAGGGTTTTGGTGTGGTGCTGGGTTGTGGTGTGATGCTGGGTTGTGGTGTGGTGCTGGGTTGTGGTGTGGTGCTGGGTTGTGGTGTGGTGCTGGGTTGTGGTGTGATGCTGTGTTGTGGTGTGGTGTTGGGTTGTGGTGTGGTGTTGGGCTCTGGTGTGGTGCTGGGTTGTGGTGTGGTGTTGGGTTGTGGTGTGGTGTTGGGTTGTGGTGTGGTGTTGGGTTCTGGTGTGGTGCTGGGTTGTGGTGTGATGCTGGGTTGTGGTGTGGTGTTGGGTTGTGGTTTGGCGCTGCGTTGTGGTGTGGTGCTGGGTTGTGGTGTGGTGCTGGGTTGTGGTGTGGTGCTGGGTTGTGGTGCGGCGCTGGGTTGTGGTGCGGCGCTGGGTTTTGGTGCGGCGCTGGGTTTTGGTGCGGCGCTGGGTTTTGGTGCGGCGCTGGGTTTTGGTGCGGCGCTGGGTTGTGGTGCGGCGCTGGGTTGTGGTGCGGCGCTGGGTTGTGGTGCGGCGCTGGGTTTTGGTGCGGCGCTGGGTTTTGGTGCGGCGCTGGGTTTTGGTGCGGCGCTGGGTTGTGGTGCGGCGCTGGGTTGTGGTGCGGCGCTGGGTTGTGGTGCGGCGCTGGGTTGTGGTGCGGCGCTGGGTTTTGGTGCGGCGCTGGGTTTTGGTGCGGCGCTGGGTTGTGGTGCGGCGCTGGGTTGTGGTGAGGCGCTGGGTTGTGGTGCGGCGCTGGGTTGTGGTGCGGCGCTGGGTTGTGGTGCGGCGCTGGGTTGTGGTGCGGCGCTGGGTTGTGGTGCGGCGCTGGGTTGTGGTGCGGCGCTGGGTTGTGGTGTGGCGCTGGGTTTTGGTGTGGTGCTGGGTTGTGGTGTGGTGTTGGGTTGTGGTGTGGTGTTGGGTTTTGGTGTGGTGCTGGGTTGTGGTGTGATGCTGGGTTGTGGTGTGGTGTTGGGTTGTGGTGTGGCGTTGGGTTGTGGTGTGGTGCTGGGTTGTGGTGTGGTGCTGGGTTGTGGTGTGGTGCTGGGTTGTGGTGTGTTGCTGGGTTGTGGTGTGGTGTTGGGTTGTGGTGTGGTGGTGGGTTGTTGTTGTGGTGTTGGGTTGTGGTGTGGTGTTGGGTTGTGGCGTTGGGTTGTGGGGTGGCGTTGGGTTGTCGTGTGGCGGTGGGTTGTGTTGTGGCGGTGGGTTGTGGTGTGGCGCTGGGTTGTGGTGTGGCGCTGGGTTGTGGTGTGGCGCTGGGTTGTGGTGTGGTGCTGGGTTGTGTTGTGGTGTTGGGTTGTGGTATGGCGCTGGGTTGTGGTGTGGTGCTGGGTTGTGGTGTGGTGCTGGGTTGTGGTGTGGAGGTGGTTTGTGGTGTGGCGCTGGGTTGTGGTGTGGCGCTGGTTTCTGGTGTGTGCTGGGTTGTGGTGTGATGCTGGGTTGTGGTGTGATGCTGGGTTGTGGCGTGGTGTTGGGTTGTGGTGTGGGGTTGGGTTCTGGTGTGGTGCTGGGTTGTGGTGTGATTCTGGGTTGTGGTGTGGTGTTGGGTTGGGGTGTGGCACTGGGTTGTGGTGTGGCACTGGGTTGTGGTGTGGTGCTGGGTTGTGGTGTGGCGCTGGGTTGTGGTGTGGTGCTGGGTTGTGGTGTGGAGCTGGTTTGTGGTGTGGCGCTGGGTTGTGGTGTGGCGCTGGGTTGTGGTGTGGCGCTGGTTTCTGGTGTGTGCTGGGTTGTGGTGGTGGGTTGTTGTTGTGGTGTGGTGTTGGGTTGTGGCGTTGGGTTGTGGGGTGGCGTTGGGTTGTGGTGTGGCGGTGGGTTGTGGTGTGGCGGTGGGTTGTGGTGTGGCGCTGGGTTGTGGTGTGGCGCTGGGTTGTGGTGTGGCGCTGGGTTGTGGTGTGGTGCTGGGTTGTGGTGTGGTGTTGGGTTGTGGTGTGGCGCTGGGTTGTGGTGTGGTGCTGGGTTGTGGTGTGGAGCTGGTTTGTGGTGTGGCGCTGGGTTGTGGTGTGGCGCTGGTTTCTGGTGTGTGCTGGGTTGTGGTGTGATGCTGGGTTGTGGTGTGATGCTGGGTTGTGGCGTGGTGTTGGGTTGTGGTGTGGTGTTGGGTTCTGGTGTGGTGCTGGGTTGTGGTGTGATGCTGGGTTGTGGTGTGGTGTTGGGTTGGGGTGTGGCGCTGGGTTGTGGTGTGGTGCTGGGTTGTGGTGTGGTGCTGGGTTGTGGTGTGGTGCTGGGTTGTGGTGTGGTGTTGGGTTGTGGTGTGTTGCTGGGTTGTGGTGTGGTGTTGGGTTGTGGTGTGATGCTGGGTTGTGGTGTGGTGTTGGGTTGGGGTGTGGCGCTGGGTTGTGGTGTGGTGCTGGGTTGTGGTGTGGTGCTGGGTTGTGGTGTGGTGTTGGGTTGTTGTGTGGCGCTGGGTTGTGGTGTGGTGGTGGGTTGTTGTTGTGGTGTTGGGTTGTGGTGTGGTGGTGGGTTGTTGTTGTGGTGTGGTGCTGGGTTGTGGTGTGGAGCTGGTTTGTGGTGCGGCGCTGGGTTGTGGTGCGGCGCTGGGTTGTGGTGCGGCGCTGGGTTGTGGTGCGGCGCTGGGTTGTGGTGAGGCGCTGGGTTGTGGTGATGCGCTGGGTTTTGGTGCGGCGCTGGGTTTTGGTGCGGCGCTGTGTTGTGGTGCGGCGCTGGGTTGTGGCGCTGTGTGGTGTTGCGTTGTGGTGTGGTGTTGGGCTCTGGTGTGGTGCTGGGTTGTGGTGTGGTGTTGGGTTGTGGTGCGGCGCTGGGTTGTGGTGAGGCGCTGGGTTGTGGTGTGGCGCTGGGTTGTGGTGCGGCGCTGGGTTGTGGTGCGGCGCTGGGTTGTGGTGCGGCGCTGGGTTGTGGTGCGGCGCTGGGTTGTGGTGCGGCGCTGGGTTGTGGTGCGGCGCTGGGTTGTGGTGATGCGCTGGGTTTTGGTGCGGCGCTGGGTTTTGGTGCGGCGCTGTGTTGTGGTGCGGCGCTGGGTTGTGGCGCTGTGTGGTGTTGCGTTGTGGTGTGGTGTTGGGCTCTGGTGTGGTGCTGGGTTGTGGTGTGGTGTTGGGTTGTGGTGTGGTGTTGGGTTGTGGTGTGGTGTTGGGTTGTGGTGTGGTGCTGGGTTGTGGTGTGGTGCTGGGTTGTGGTGTGGTGCTGGGTTGTGGTGTGGTGTTGGGTTGTGGTGTGGTGGTGGGTTGTTGTTGTGGTGTTGGGTTGTGGTGTGGTGTTGGGTTGTGGCGTTGGGTTGTGGGGTGGCGTTGGGTTGTGGTGCGGCGCTGGGTTGTGGTGCGGCGCTGGGTTGTGGTGCGGCGCTGGGTTGTGGTGCGGCGCTGGGTTGTGGTGCGGCGCTGGGTTGTGGTGCGGCGCTGGGTTGTGGTGCGGCGCTGGGTTGTGGTGAGGCGCTGGGTTGTGGTGTGGTGCTGGGTTGTGGTGTGGTGTTGGGTTGTGGTGTGGTGGTGGGTTGTTGTTGTGGTGTTGGGTTGTGGTGTGGTGTTGGGTTGTGGCGTTGGGTTGTGGGGTGGCGTTGGGTTGTGGGGTGGCGTTGGGTTGTGGTGTGGCGCTGGGTTTTGGTGCGGCGCTGGGTTTTGGTGCGGCGCTGGGATTTGGTGCGGCGCTGGGTTGTGGTGCGGCGCTGGGTTGTGGTGCGGCGCTGGGTTGTGGTGCGGCGCTGGGTTGTGGTGCGGCGCTGGGTTGTGGTGCGGCGCTGGGTTGTGGTGCGGCGTTGGGTTGTGGTGTGGCGCTGGGTTGTGGTGTGGCGCTGGGTTGTGGTGTGGCGCTGGGTTTTGGTGTGGTGCTGGGTTGTGGTGTGGTGCTGGGTTGTGGTGTGGTGCTGGGTTGTGGTGTGGTGTTGGGTTGTGGTGTGGTGTTGGGTTGTGGTGTGGTGTTGGGTTTTGGTGTGGTGCTGGGTTGTGGTGTGATGCTGGGTTGTGGTGTGGTGTTGGGTTGTGGTGTGGCGCTGGGTTGTGGTGTGGTGCTGGGTTGTGGTGTGGTGCTGGGTTGTGGTGTGGTGCTGGGTTGTGGTGTGTTGCTGGGTTGTGGTGTGGTGTTGGGTTGTGGTGTGGTGGTGGGTTGTTGTTGTGGTGTTGGGTTGTGGTGTGGTGTTGGGTTGTGGCGTTGGGTTGTGGGGTGGCGTTGGGTTGTGGTGTGGCGGTGGGTTTTGGTGTGGCGGTGGGTTGTGGTGTGGCGCTGGGTTGTGGTGTGGCGCTGGGTTGTGGTGTGGCGCTGGGTTGTGGTGTGGTGCTGGGTTGTGGTGTGGTGTTGGGTTGTGGTGTGGCGCTGGGTTGTGGTGTGGTGCTGGGTTGTGGTGTGGAGCTGGTTTGTGGTGTGGCGCTGGGTTGTGGTGTGGCGCTGGCTTCTGGTGTGTGCTGGGTTGTGGTGTGATGCTGGCTTGTGGTGTGATGCTGGGTTGTGGCGTGGTGTTGGGTTGTGGTGTGGTGTTGGGTTCTGGTGTGGTGCCGGGTTGTGGTGTGATGCTGGGTTGTGGTGTGGTGTTGGGTTGGGGTGTGGCGCTGGGTTGTGGTGTGGTGCTGGGTTGTGGTGTGGTGCTGTATTGTGGTGTGGTGCTGGGTTGTGGTGTGGTGCTGGGTTGTGGTGTGGTGTTGGGTTGTGGTGTGTTGCTGGGTTGTGGTGTGGTGTTGGGTTGTGGTGTGGTGGTGGGTTGTTGTTGTGGTGTTGGGTTGTGGTGTGGTGTTGGGTTGTGGCGTTGGGTTGTGGGGTGGCGTTGGGTTGTGGTGTGGCGTGGCGCTGGGTTGTGGTGTGGTGCTGGGTTGTGGTGTGGAGCTGGGTTGTGGTGTGGCGCTGGGTTGTGGTGTGGCGCTGGTTTCTGGTGTGGTGCTGGGTTGTGGTGTGATGCTGGGTTGTGGTGTGGTGTTGGGTTGTTGTGTGGCGCTGGGTTGTGGTGTGGTGGTGGGTTGTTGTTGTGGTGTTGGGTTGTGGTGTGGTGTTGGGTTGTGGTGTGGTGGTGGGTTGTTGTTGTGGTGTTGGGTTGTGGTGTGGTGTTGGGTTGTGGCGTTGGGTTGTGGGGTGGCGTTGGGTTGTGGTGTGGCGGTGGGTTGTGGTGTGGCGCTGGGTTGTGGTGAGGCGCTGGGTTGTGGTGATGCGCTGGGTTTTGGTGCGGCGCTGGGTTTTGGTGCGGCGCTGTGTTGTGGTGCGGCGCTGGGTTGTGGCGCTGGGTTGTGGTGTGGTGTTGGGTTGTGGTGTGGCGCTGGGTTGTGGTGTGGCGCTGGGTTGTGGTGTGGTGCTGGGTTGTGGTGTGGTGTTGGGTTGTGGTGTGGCGCTGGGTTGTGGTGTGGTGCTGGGTTGTGGTGTGGCGCTGGGTTGTGGTGTGGCGCTGGGTTTTGGTGTGGTGCTGGGTTGTGGTGTGGAGCTGGGTTGTGGTGTGGTGTTGGGTTGTGGTGTGGTGTTGGGTTGTGGTGTGGTGCTGGGTTGTGGTGTGATGCTGGGTTGTGGTGTGGTGGTGGGTTGTGGTGTGGTGGTGGGTTGTTGTTGTGGTGTTGGGTTGTGGTGTGGTGCTGGGTTGTGGTGTGGTGCTGGGTTGTGGTGTGATGCTGTGTTGTGGTGTGGTGTTGGGTTGTGGTGTGGTGTTGGGCTCTGGTGTGGTGCTGGGTTGTGGTGTGGTGTTGGGTTGTGGTGTGGTGTTGGGTTGTGGTGTGGTGTTGGGTTCTGGTGTGGTGCTGGGTTGTGGTGTGATGCTGGGTTGTGGTGTGGTGTTGGGTTGTGGTTTGGCGCTGGGTTGTGGTGTGGTGCTGGGTTGTGGTGTGGTTCTGGGTTGTGGTGTGGTGCTGGGTTGTGGTGTGGTGCTGGGTTGTGGTGTGGTGCTGGGTTGTGGTGTGGTGTTGGGTTGTGGTGTGGTGGTGGGTTGTTGTTGTGGTGTTGGGTTGTGGTGTGGTTTTGGGTTGTGGCGTTGGGTTGTGGGGTGGCGTTGGGTTGTGGGGTGGCGTTGGGTTGTGGTGTGGCGGTGGGTTTTGGTGCGGCGCTGGGTTTTGGTGCGGCGCTGGGATTTGGTGCGGCGCTGGGTTGTGGTGCGGCGCTGGGTTGTGGTGCGGCGCTGGGTTGTGGTGCGGCGCTGGGTTGTGGTGCGGCGTTGGGTTGTGGTGTGGCGCTGGGTTGTGGTGTGGCGCTGGGTTGTGGTGTGGCGCTGGGTTTTGGTGTGGTGCTGGGTTGTGGTGTGGTGCTGGGTTGTGGTGTGGTGTTGGGTTGTGGTGTGGTGTTGGGTTTTGGTGTGGTGCTGGGTTGTGGTGTGATGCTGGGTTGTGGTGTGGTGTTGGGTTGTGGTGTGGCGTTGGGTTGTGGTGTGGTGCTGGGTTGTGGTGTGGTGCTGGGTTGTGGTGTGGTGCTGGGTTGTGGTGTGGTGCTGGGTTGTGGTGTGTTGCTGGGTTGTGGTGTGGTGTTGGGTTGTGGTGTGGTGGTGGGTTGTTGTTGTGGTGTTGGGTTGTGGTGTGGTGTTGGGTTGTGGCGTTGGGTTGTGGGGTGGCGTTGGGTTGTGGTGTGGCGGTGGGTTGTGTTGTGGCGGTGGGTTGTGGTGTGGCGCTGGGTTGTGGTGTGGCGCTGGGTTGTGGTGTGGCGCTGGGTTGTGGTGTGGTGCTGGGTTGTGGTGTGGTGTTGGGTTGTGGTATGGCGCTGGGTTGTGGTGTGGTGCTGGGTTGTGGTGTGGTGCTGGGTTGTGGTGTGGAGGTGGTTTGTGGTGTGGCGCTGGGTTGTGGTGTGGCGCTGGTTTCTGGTGTGTGCTGGGTTGTGGTGTGATGCTGGGTTGTGGTGTGATGCTGGGTTGTGGCGTGGTGTTGGGTTGTGGTGTGGGGTTGGGTTCTGGTGTGGTGCTGGGTTGTGGTGTGATTCTGGGTTGTGGTGTGGTGTTGGGTTGGGGTGTGGCACTGGGTTGTGGTGTGGTGCTGGGTTGTGGTGTGGTGCTGGGTTGTGGTGTGGTGCTGGGTTGTGGTGTGGTGTTGGGTTGTGGTGTGTTGCTGGGTTGTGGTGTGGTGTTGGGTTGTGGTGTGGTGGTGGGTTGTTGTTGTGGTGTTGGGTTGTGGTGTGGTGTTGGGTTGTGGCGTTGGGTTGTGGGGTGGCGTTGGGTTGTGGTGTGGCGTGGCGCTGGGTTGTGGTGTGGTGCTGGGTTGTGGTGTGGAGCTGGGTTGTGGTGTGGCGCTGGGTTGTGGTGTGGCGCTGGGTTGTGGTGTGGTGTTGGGTTGTGGTGTGGCGCTGGGTTGTGGTGTGGTGCTGGGTTGTGGTGTGGAGCTGGTTTGTGGTGTGGCGCTGGGTTGTGGTGTGGCGCTGGTTTCTGGTGTGTGCTGGGTTGTGGTGGTGGGTTGTTGTTGTGGTGTGGTGTTGGGTTGTGGCGTTGGGTTGTGGGGTGGCGTTGGGTTGTGGTGTGGCGGTGGGTTGTGGTGTGGCGGTGGGTTGTGGTGTGGCGCTGGGTTGTGGTGTGGCGCTGGGTTGTGGTGTGGCGCTGGTTTGTGGTGTGGCGCTGGGTTGTGGTGTGGCGCTGGTTTCTGGTGTGTGCTGGGTTGTGGTGTGATGCTGGGTTGTGGTGTGATGCTGGGTTGTGGCGTGGTGTTGGGTTGTGGTGTGGTGTAGGGTTCTGGTGTGGTGCTGGGTTGTGGTGTGATGCTGGGTTGTGGTGTGGTGTTGGGTTGGGGTGTGGCGCTGGGTTGTGGTGTGGTGCTGGGTTGTGGTGTGGTGCTGGGTTGTGGTGTGGTGCTGGGTTGTGGTGTGGTGTTGGGTTGTGGTGTGTTGCTGGGTTGTGGTGTGGTGTTGGGTTGTGGTGTGGTGGTGGGTTGTTGTTGTGGTGTTGGGTTGTGGTGTGGTGTTGGGTTGTGGTGTGGAGCTGGGTTGTGGTGTGGCGCTGGGTTGTGGTGTGGCGCTGGTTTCTGGTGTGGTGCTGGGTTGTGGTGTGATGCTGGGTTGTGGTGTGGTGTTGGGTTGTTGTGTGGCGCTGGGTTGTGGTGTGGTGGTGGGTTGTTGTTGTGGTGTTGGGTTGTGGTGTGGTGTTGGGTTGTGGTGTGGTGGTGGGTTGTTGTTGTGGTGTGGTGCTGGGTTGTGGTGTGGAGCTGGTTTGTGGTGTGGCGCTGGGTTGTGGTGTGGCGCTGGTTTCTGGTGTGTGCTGGGTTGTGGTGTGATGCTGGGTTGTGGTTTGATGCTGGGTTGTGGCGTGGTGTTGGGTTGTGGTGTGGTGTTGGGTTCTGCTGTGGTGCTGGGTTGTGGTGTGATGCTGGGTTGTGGTGTGGTGTTGGGTTCTGGTGTGGTGCTGGGTTGTGGTGTGATGCTGGGTTGTGGTGTGGTGTTGGGTTGGGGTGTGGCGCTGGGTTGTGGTGTGGTGCTGGGTTGTGGTGTGGTGCTGGGTTGTGGTGTGGTGGTGGGTTGTTGTTGTGGTGTTGGGTTGTGGTGTGTTGTTGGGTTGTGGCGTTGGGTTGTGGTGTGGTGTGGTGCTGGGTTGTGGTGTGGTGCTGGGTTGTGGTGTGGTGCTGGGTTGTGGTGTGATGCTGTGTTGTGGTGTGGTGTTGGGTTGTGGTGTGGTGTTGGGCTCTGGTGTGGTGCTGGGTTGTGGTGTGGTGTTGGATTGTGGTGTGGTGTTGGGTTGTGGTGTGGTGGTGGGTTGTTGTTGTGGTGTTGGGTTGTGGTGTGGTGTTGGGTTGTGGCGTTGGGTTGTGGGGTGGCGTGGCGCTGGGTTGTGGTGTGGTGCTGGGTTGTGGTGTGGAGCTGGGTTTTGGTGTGGCGCTGGGTTGTGGTGTGGCGCTGGTTTCTGGTGTGGTGCTGGGTTGTGGTGTGATGCTGGGTTGTGGTGTGGTGTTGGGTTGTTGTGTGGCGCTGGGTTGTGGTGTGGTGCTGGGTTGTGGTGTGGTGCTGGGTTGTGGTGTGGTGCTGGGTTGTGGTGTGTTGCTGGGTTGTGGTGTGGTGTTGGGTTGTGGTGTGGTGGTGGGTTGTTGTTGTGGTGTTGGGTTGTGGTGTGGTGTTGGGTTGTGGCGTTGGGTTGTGGGGTGGCGTTGGGTTTTGGTGTGGTGTGGTGCTGGGTTGTGGTGTGGTGCTGGGTTGTGGTGTGGTGCTGGGTTGTGGTGTGATGCTGTGTTGTGGTGTGGTGTTGGGTTGTGGTGTGGTGTTGGGCTCTGGTGTGGTGCTGGGTTGTGGTGTGGTGTTGGGTTGTGGTGTGGTGTTGGGTTGTGGTGTGGTGTTGGGTTCTGGTGTGGTGCTGGGTTGTGGTGTGATGCTGGGTTGTGGTGTGGTGTTGGGTTGTGGTTTGGCGCTGGGTTGTGGTGTGGTGCTGGGTTGTGGTGTGGTGCTGGGTTGTGGTGTGGTGCTGGGTTGTGGTGCGGCGCTGGGTTGTGGTGCGGCGCTGGGTTTTGGTGCGGCGCTGGGTTTTGGTGCGTCGCTGGGTTTTGGTGCGGCGCTGGGTTTTGGTGCGGCGCTGGGTTGTGGTGCGGCGCTGGGTTTTGGTGCGGCGCTGGGTTGTGGTGCGGCGCTGGGTTGTGGTGCGGCGCTGGGTTGTGGTGCGTCGCTGGGTTGTGGTGCGGCGCTGGGTTGTGGTGCGGCGCTGGGTTTTGGTGCGGCGCTGGGTTTTGGTGCGGCGCTGGGTTTTGGTGCGGCGCTGGGTTTTGGTGCGGCGCTGGGTTGTGGTGCGGCGCTGGGTTGTGGTGCGGCGCTGGGTTGTGGTGCGGCGCTGGGTTTTGGTGCGGCGCTGTGTTTTGGTGCGGCGCTGGGTTTTGGTGCGGCGCTGTGTTTTGGTGCGGCGCTGGGTTGTGGCGCTGGGTTGTGGTGTGGTGTTGGGTTGTGGTGTGGCGCTGGGTTGTGGTGTGGTGCTGGGTTGTGGTGTGGTGCTGGGTTGTGGTGTGGTGTTGGGTTGTGGTGTGGTGTTGGGTTGTGGTGTGGTGTTGGGTTGTGGTGTGGTGCTGGGTTGTGGTGTGATGCTGGGTTGTGGTGTGGTGGTGGGTTGTGGTGTGGTGGTGGGTTGTTGTTGTGGTGTTGGGTTGTGGTGTGGTGTTGGGTTGTGGCGTTGGGTTGTGGGGTGGCGTTGGGTTGTGGTGTTGCGGTGGGTTGTGGTATGGCGCTGGGTTGTGGTGTGGCCCTGGGTTGTGGTGTGGCGCTGGGTTGTGTTGTGGCGTTGGGTTGTGGTGTGGTGTTGGGTTGTGGTGCGGCGCTGGGTTGTGGTGCGGCGCTGGGTTGTGGTGTGATGCTGGGTTGTGGTGTGGTGTTGGGTTGTGGTGTGGCGCTGGGTTGTGGTGTGGTGCTGGGTTGTGGTGTGGTGCTGGGTTGTGGTGTGGTGCTGGGTTGTGGTGTGGTGCTGGGTTCTGGTGCGTCGCTGGGTTGTGGTGTGGCGCTGGGTTTTGGTGCGGCGCTGGGTTGTGGTGCGGCGCTGGGTTGTGGTGCGGCGCTGAGTTGTGGTGCGGCGCTGGGTTGTGGTGCGTCGCTGGGTTGTGGTGCGTCGCTGGGTTTTGGTGCGGCGCTGGGTTTTGTTGCGGCGCTGGGTTGTGGTGCGGCGCTGGGTTGTGGTGCGGCGCTGGGTTGTGGTGCGTCGCTGGGTTGTGGTGCGGCGCTGGGTTGTGGTGTGGCGCTGGGTTGTGGTGTGGCGCTGGGTTTTGGTGCGGCGCTGGGTTTTGGTGCGGCACTGGGTTTTGGTGCGGCGCTGGGTTGTGGTGCGGCGCTGGGTTGTGGTGCGGCGCTGGGTTGTGGTGCGGCGCTGGGTTGTGGTGCGGCGCTGGGTTGTGGTGTGGTGCTGGGTTGTGGTGTGGTGTTGGGTTGTGGTGTGGCGCTGGGTTGTGGTGTGGTGCTGGGTTGTGGTGTGGCTCTGGGTTGTGGTGTGGCGCTGGGTTTTGGTGTGGTGCTTGGTTGTGGTGTGGTGCTGGGTTGTGGTGTGGTGTTGGGTTGTGGTGTGGTGTTGGGTTGTGGTGTGGTGCTGGGTTGTGGTGTGATGCTGGGTTGTGGTGTGGTGGTGGGTTGTGGTGTGGTGGTGGGTTGTTGTTGTGGTGTTGGGTTGTGGTGTGGTGCTGGGTTGTGGTGTGGTGCTGGGTTGTGGTGTGATGCTGTGTTGTGGTGTGGTGTTGGGTTGTGGTGTGGTGTTGGGCTCTGGTGTGGTGCTGGGTTGTGGTGTGGTGTTGGGTTGTGGTGTGGTGTTGGGTTGTGGTGTGGTGTTGGGTTCTGGTGTGGTGCTGGGTTGTGGTGTGATGCTGGGTTGTGGTGTGGTGTTGGGTTGTGGTTTGGCGCTGGGTTGTGGTGTGGTGCTGGGTTGTGGTGTGGTGCTGGGTTGTGGTGCGGCGCTGGGTTGTGGTGCGGCGCTGGGTATTGGTGCGGCGCTGGGTTTTGGTGCGGCGCTGGGTTTTGGTGCGGCGCTGGGTTTTGGTGCGGCGCTGGGTTGTGGTGCGGAGCTGGGTTGTGGTGCGGCGCTGGGTTGTGGTGCGGCGCTGGGTTGTGGTGCGGCGCTGGGTTGTGGTGCGGCGCTGGGTTGTGGTGTGGCGCTGGGTTGTGGTGTGGCGCTGGGTTGTGGTGTGGCGCTGGGTTGTGGTTCGTCGCTGGGTTGTGGTGCGGCGCTGGGTTGTGGTGCGGCGCTGGGTTGTGGTGCGGCGCTGGGTTGTGGTGCGGCGCTGGGTTGTGGTGAGGCGCTGGGTTTTGGTGCGGCGCTGGGTTTTGGTGCGGCGCTGTGTTGTGGTGTGGTGTTGGGTTGTGGTGTGGCGCTGGGTTGTGGTGTGGTGTTGGGTTGTGGTGTGGCGCTGGGTTGTGGTGTGGTGCTGGGTTGTGGTGTGGTGTTGGGTTGTGGTGTGGCGCTGGGTTGTGGTGTGGTGCTGGGTTGTGGTGTGGCGCTGGGTTGAGGTGTGGCGCTGGGTTTTGGTGTGGTGCTGGGTTGTGGTGTGGTGCTGGGTTGTGGTGTGGTGTTGGGTTGTGGTGTGGTGTTGGGTTGTGGTGTGGTGCTGGGTTGTGGTGTGATGCTGGGTTGTGGTGTGGTGGTGGGTTGTGGTGTGGTGGTGGGTTGTTGTTGTGGTGTTGGGTTGTGGTGTGGTGCTGGGTTGTGGTGCTGGGTTGTGGTGTGATGCTGGGTTGTGGTGTGGTGGTGGGTTGTTGTTGTGGTGTTGGGTTGTTGGTGTGGTGCTGGGTTGTGGTGTGGTGCTGGGTTGTGGTGTGATGCTGTGTTGTGGTGTGGTGTTGGGTTGTGGTGTGGTGTTGGGCTCTGGTGTGGTGCTGGGTTGTGGTGTGGTGTTGGGTTGTGGTGTGGTGTTGGGCTCTGGTGTGGTGCTGGGTTGTGGTGTGGTGTTGGGTTGTGGTGTGGTGTTGGGTTGTGGTGTGGTGTGGTGTTGGGTTGTGGTGTGGTGCTGGGTTGTGGTGTGATGCTGGGTTGTGGTGTGGTGTTGGGTTGTGGTTTGGCGCTGGGTTTTGGTGTGGTGCTTCGTTGTGGTGTAGTGCTGGGTTGTGGTGTGGTGTTGGGTTGTGGTGTGGTGTTGGGTTGTGGTGTGGTGCTGGGTTGTGGTGTGATGCTGGGTTGTGGTGTGGTGGTGGGTTGTGGTGTGGTGGTGGGTTGTTGTTGTGGTGTTGGGTTGTGGTGTGGTGCTGGGTTGTGGTGTGGTGCTGGGTTGTGGTGTGATGCTGTGTTGTGGTGTGGTGTTGGGTTGTGGTGTGGTGTTGGGCTCTGGTGTGGTGCTGGGTTGTGGTGTGGTGTTGGGTTGTGGTGTGGTGTTGGGTTGTGGTGTGGTGTTGGGTTGTGGTGTGGTGTTGGGTTCTGGTGTGGTGCTGGGTTGTGGTGTGATGCTGGGTTGTGGTGTGGTGTTGGGTTGTGGTTTGGCGCTGGGTTGTGGTGTGGTGCTGGGTTGTGGTGTGGTGCTTAGTTGTGGTGCGGCGCTGGGTTTTGGTGCGGCGCTGGGTTTTGGTGCGGCGCTGGGTTTTGGTGCGGCGCTGGGTTTTGGTGCGGCGCTGGGTTGTGGTGCGGCGCTGGGTTGTGGTGCGGCGCTGGGTTTTGGTGCGGCGCTGTGTTTTGGTGCGGCGCTGGGTTTTGGTGCGGCGCTGTGTTTTGGTGCGGCGCTGGGTTGTGGCGCTGGGTTGTGGTGTGGTGTTGGGTTGTGGTGTGGCGCTGGGTTGTGGTGTGGTGCTGGGTTGTGGTGTGGTGCTGGGTTGTGGTGTGGTGTTGGGTTGTGGTGTGGTGTTGGGTTGTGGTGTGGTGTTGGGTTGTGGTGTGGTGCTGGGTTGTGGTGTGATGCTGGGTTGTGGTGTGGTGGTGGGTTGTGGTGTGGTGTTGGGTTGTGGTGTGGTGTTGGGCTCTGGTGTGGTGCTGGGTTGTGGTGTGGTGTTGGGTTGTGGTGTGGTGTTGGGTTGTGGTGTGGTGTTGGGTTCTGGTGTGGTGCTGGGTTGTGGTGTGATGCTGGGTTGTGGTGTGGTGTTGGGTTGTGGTGTGGTGTTGGGTTGTGGTTTGGCGCTGGGTTGTGGTGTGGTGCTGGGTTGTGGTGTGGTGCTGGGTTGTGGTGTGGTGCTGGGTTGTGGTGTGGTGCTGGGTTGTGGTGTGGTGCTGGGTTGTGGTGTGGTGCTGGGTTGTGGTGTAGTGCTGGGTTGTGGTGCGGCGCTGGGTTGTGGTGCGGCGCTGGGTTTTGGTGCGGCGCTGGGTTTTGGTGCGGCGCTGGGTTGTGGTGTGGTGCTGGGTTGTGGTGTGGTGCTGGGTTGTGGTGTGGTGCTTGGTTTTGGTGTTGTGCTGGGTTGTGGTGTGGGGCTGGGTTGTGGTGTGGTGTTGGGTTGTGGTGGGGCGCTGGGTTGTGGTGTGGCGCTGGGTTGTGGTGTGGCGCTGGGTTGTGGTGCGGCGCTGGGTTGTGGTGCGGCGCTGGGTTGTGGTGCGGCGCTGGGTTGTGGTGTGGCGCTGGGTTTTGGTGTGGTGCTGGGTTGTGGTCTAGTGCTGGGTTGTGGTGCGGCGCTGGGTTGTGGTGCGGCGCTGGGTTTTGGTGCGGCGCTGGGTTTGGTGCGGCGCTGGGTTGTGGTGTGGTGGTGGGTTGTGGTGTGGTGGTGGGTTGTTGTTGTGGTGTTGGGTTGTGGTGTGGTGCTGGGTTGTGGTGTGGTGCTGGGTTGTGGTGTGATGCTGTGTTGTGGTGTGGTGTTGCGTTGTGGTGTGGTGTTGGGCTCTGGTGTGGTGCTGGGTTGTGGTGTGGTGTTGGGTTGTGGTGTGGTGTTGGGTTGTGGTGTGGTGTTGGGTTCTGGTGTGGTGCTGGGTTGTGGTGTGATGCTGGGTTGTGGTGTGGTGTTGGGTTGTGGTTTGGCGCTGGGTTGTGGTGTGGTGCTGGGTTGTGGTGTGGTGCTGGGTTGTGGTGTGGTGCTGGGTTGTGGTGTGGTGCTGGGTTGTGGTGTGGTGCTGGGTTGTGGTGTGGTGTTGGGTTGTGGTGTGGTGGTGGGTTGTTGTGGTGTTGGGTTGTGGTGTGGTGTTGGGTTGTGGCGTTGGGTTGTGGGGTGGCGTTGGGTTGTGGGGTGGCGTTGGGTTGTGGTGTGGCGGTGGGTTGTTGTGGTGTTGGGTTGTGGTGTGGTGTTGGGTTGTGGCGTTGGGTTGTGGTGTGGTGTTGGGTTGTGGTGTGGTGGTGGGTTGTTGTTGTGGTGTTGGGTTGTGGTGTGGTGTTGGGTTGTGGCGTTGGGTTGTGGGGTGGCGTTGGGTTGTGGTGTGGCGGTGGGTTGTGGTGTGGCGGTGGGTTGTGGTGTGGCGCTGGGTTGTGGTGTGGCGCTGGGTTGTGGTGTGGCGCTGGGTTGTGGTGTGGTGCTGGGTTGTGGTGTGGTGTTGGGTTGTGGTGTGGCGCTGGGTTGTGGTGTGGTGCTGGGTTGTTTTGTGGAGCTGGTTTGTGGTGTGGCGCTGGGTTGTGGTGTGGCGCTGGTTTCTGGTGTGTGCTGGGTTGTGGTGTGATGCTGGCTTGTGGTGTGATGCTGGGTTGTGGCGTGGTGTTGGGTTGTGGTGTGGTGTTGGGTTCTGGTGTGGTACTGGGTTGTGGTGTGATGCTGGGTTGTGGTGTGGTGTTGGGTTGGGGTGTGGCGCTGGGTTGTGGTGTGGCGTGGCGCTGGGTTGTGGTGTGGTGCTGGGTTGTGGTGTGATGCTGGGTTGTGATGTGGTGTTGGGTTGTTGTGTGGCGCTGGGTTGTGGTGTGGTGGTGGGTTGTTGTTGTGGTGCTGGGTTGTGGTGTGGTGCTGGGTTGTGGTGTGATGCTGTGTTGTGGTGTGGTGTTGGGTTGTGGTGTGGTGTTGGGCTCTGGTGTGGTGCTGGGTTGTGGTGTGGTGTTGGGTTGTGGTGTGGTGTTGGGTTGTGGTGTGGTGTTGGGTTCTGGTGTGGTGCTGGGTTGTGGTGTGATGCTGGGTTGTGGTGTGGTGTTGGGTTGTGGTTTGGCGCTGGGTTGTGGTGTGGTGCTGGGTTGTGGTGTGGTGCTGGGTTGTGGTGTGGTGCTGGGTTGTGGTGCGGCGCTGGGTTGTGGTGCGGCGCTGGGTTTTGGTGCGGCGCTGGGTTTTGGTGCGTCGCTGGGTTTTGGTGCGGCGCTGGGTTTTGGTGCGGCGCTGGGTTGTGGTGCGGCGCTGGGTTTTGGTGCGGCGCTGGGTTGTGGTGCGGCGCTGGGTTGTGGTGCGGCGCTGGGTTGTGGTGCGTCGCTGGGTTGTGGTGCGGCGCTGGGTTGTGGTGCGGCGCTGGGTTTTGGTGCGGCGCTGGGTTTTGGTGCGGCGCTGGGTTTTGGTGCGGCGCTGGGTTGTGGTGCGGCGCTGGGTTGTGGTGCGGCGCTGGGTTGTGGTGCGGCGCTGGGTTGTGGTGCGGCGCTGGGTTTTGGTGCGGCGCTGTGTTTTGGTGCGGCGCTGGGTTTTGGTGCGGCGCTGTGTTTTGGTGCGGCGCTGGGTTGTGGCGCTGGGTTGTGGTGTGGTGTTGGGTTGTGGTGTGGCGCTGGGTTGTGGTGTGGTGCTGGGTTGTGGTGTGGTGCTGGGTTGTGGTGTGGTGTTGGGTTGTGGTGTGGTGTTGGGTTGTGGTGTGGTGTTGGGTTGTGGTGTGGTGCTGGGTTGTGGTGTGATGCTGGGTTGTGGTGTGGTGGTGGGTTGTGGTGTGGTGGTGGGTTGTTGTTGTGGTGTTGGGTTGTGGTGTGGTGTTGGGTTGTGGCGTTGGGTTGTGGGGTGGCGTTGGGTTGTGGTGTTGCGGTGGGTTGTGGTATGGCGCTGGGTTGTGGTGTGGCCCTGGGTTGTGGTGTGGCGCTGGGTTGTGTTGTGGCGTTGGGTTGTGGTGTGGTGTTGGGTTGTGGTGCGGCGCTGGGTTGTGGTGCGGCGCTGGGTTGTGGTGTGATGCTGGGTTGTGGTGTGGTGCATGGTTGTGGTGTGGTGCTGGGTTCTGGTGCGTCGCTGGGTTGTGGTGTGGCGCTGGGTTTTGGTGCGGCGTTGGGTTGTGGTGCGGCGCTGGGTTGTGGTGTGATGCTGGGTTGTGGTGTGGTGCTGGGTTGTGGTGTGGTGCTGGGTTCTGGTGCGTCGCTGGGTTGTGGTGTGGCGCTGGGTTTTGGTGCGGCGCTGGGTTGTGGTGCGGCGCTGGGTTTTGTTGCGGCGCTGGGTTGTGGTGCGGCGCTGGGTTGTGGTGCGGCGCTGGGTTGTGGTGCGTCGCTGGGTTGTGGTGCGGCGCTGGGTTGTGGTGTGGCGCTGGGTTGTGGTGTGGCGCTGGGTTTTGGTGCGGCGCTGGGTTTTGGTGCGGCACTGGGTTTTGGTGCGGCGCTGGGTTGTGGTGCGGCGCTGGGTTGTGGTGCGGCGCTGGGTTGTGGTGCGGCGCTGGGTTGTGGTGTGGTGCTGGGTTGTGGTGTGGTGTTGGGTTGTGGTGTGGCGCTGGGTTGTGGTGTGGTGCTGGGTTGTGGTGTGGCGCTGGGTTGTGGTGTGGCGCTGGGTTTTGGTGTGGTGCTTGGTTGTGGTGTGGTGCTGGGTTGTGGTGTGGTGTTGGGTTGTGGTGTGGTGTTGGGTTGTGGTGTGGTGCTGGGTTGTGGTGTGATGCTGGGTTGTGGTGTGGTGGTGGGTTGTGGTGTGGTGGTGGGTTGTTGTTGTGGTGTTGGGTTGTGGTGTGGTGCTGGGTTGTGGTGTGGTGCTGGGTTGTGGTGTGATGCTGTGTTGTGGTGTGGTGTTGGGTTGTGGTGTGGTGTTGGGCTCTGGTGTGGTGCTGGGTTGTGGTGTGGTGTTGGGTTGTGGTGTGGTGTTGGGTTGTGGTGTGGTGTTGGGTTCTGGTGTGGTGCTGGGTTGTGGTGTGATGCTGGGTTGTGGTGTGGTGTTGGGTTGTGGTTTGGCGCTGGGTTGTGGTGTGGTGCTGGGTTGTGGTGTGGTGCTGGGTTGTGGTGCGGCGCTGGGTTGTGGTGCGGCGCTGGGTATTGGTGCGGCGCTGGGTTTTGGTGCGGCGCTGGGTTTTGGTGCGGCGCTGGGTTTTGGTGCGGCGCTGGGTTGTGGTGCGGAGCTGGGTTGTGGTGCGGCGCTGGGTTGTGGTGCGGCGCTGGGTTGTGGTGCGGCGCTGGGTTGTGGTGCGGCGCTGGGTTGTGGTGTGGCGCTGGGTTGTGGTGTGGCGCTGGGTTGTGGTGTGGCGCTGGGTTGTGGTTCGTCGCTGGGTTGTGGTGCGGCGCTGGGTTGTGGTGCGGCGCTGGGTTGTGGTGCGGCGCTGGGTTGTGGTGCGGCGCTGGGTTGTGGTGAGGCGCTGGGTTTTGGTGCGGCGCTGGGTTTTGGTGCGGCGCTGTGTTGTGGTGTGGTGTTGGGTTGTGGTGTGGCGCTGGGTTGTGGTGTGGTGTTGGGTTGTGGTGTGGCGCTGGGTTGTGGTGTGGCGCTGGGTTGTGGTGTGGTGCTGGGTTGTGGTGTGGTGTTGGGTTGTGGTGTGGCGCTGGGTTGTGGTGTGGTGCTGGGTTGTGGTGTGGCGCTGGGTTGAGGTGTGGCGCTGGGTTTTGGTGTGGTGCTGGGTTGTGGTGTGGTGCTGGGTTGTGGTGTGGTGTTGGGTTGTGGTGTGGTGTTGGGTTGTGGTGTGGTGCTGGGTTGTGGTGTGATGCTGGGTTGTGGTGTGGTGGTGGGTTGTGGTGTGGTGGTGGGTTGTTGTTGTGGTGTTGGGTTGTGGTGTGGTGCTGGGTTGTGGTGCTGGGTTGTGGTGTGATGCTGGGTTGTGGTGTGGTGGTGGGTTGTTGTTGTGGTGTTGGGTTGTTGGTGTGGTGCTGGGTTGTGGTGTGGTGCTGGGTTGTGGTGTGATGCTGTGTTGTGGTGTGGTGTTGGGTTGTGGTGTGGTGTTGGGCTCTGGTGTGGTGCTGGGTTGTGGTGTGGTGTTGGGTTGTGGTGTGGTGTTGGGCTCTGGTGTGGTGCTGGGTTGTGGTGTGGTGTTGGGTTGTGGTGTGGTGTTGGGTTGTGGTGTGGTGTGGTGTTGGGTTGTGGTGTGGTGCTGGGTTGTGGTGTGATGCTGGGTTGTGGTGTGGTGTTGGGTTGTGGTTTGGCGCTGGGTTTTGGTGTGGTGCTTCGTTGTGGTGTAGTGCTGGGTTGTGGTGTGGTGTTGGGTTGTGGTGTGGTGTTGGGTTGTGGTGTGGTGCTGGGTTGTGGTGTGATGCTGGGTTGTGGTGTGGTGGTGGGTTGTGGTGTGGTGGTGGGTTGTTGTTGTGGTGTTGGGTTGTGGTGTGGTGCTGGGTTGTGGTGTGGTGCTGGGTTGTGGTGTGATGCTGTGTTGTGGTGTGGTGTTGGGTTGTGGTGTGGTGTTGGGCTCTGGTGTGGTGCTGGGTTGTGGTGTGGTGTTGGGTTGTGGTGTGGTGTTGGGTTGTGGTGTGGTGTTGGGTTGTGGTGTGGTGTTGGGTTCTGGTGTGGTGCTGGGTTGTGGTGTGATGCTGGGTTGTGGTGTGGTGTTGGGTTGTGGTTTGGCGCTGGGTTGTGGTGTGGTGCTGGGTTGTGGTGTGGTGCTTAGTTGTGGTGCGGCGCTGGGTTTTGGTGCGGCGCTGGGTTTTGGTGCGGCGCTGGGTTTTGGTGCGGCGCTGGGTTGTGGTGCGGCGCTGGGTTGTGGTGCGGCGCTGGGTTGTGGTGCGTCGCTGGGTTGTGGTGCGGCGCTGGGTTGTGGTGCGGCGCTGGGTTTTGGTGCGGCGCTGGGTTTTGGTGCGGCGCTGGGTTTTGGTGCGGCGCTGGGTTGTGGTGCGGCGCTGGGTTGTGGTGCGTCGCTGGGTTGTGGTGCGGCGCTGGGTTGTGGTGCGGCGCTGGGTTTTGGTGCGGCGCTGGGTTTTGGTGCGGCGCTGGGTTTTGGTGCGGCGCTGGGTTTTGGTGCGGCGCTGGGTTGTGGTGCGGCGCTGGGTTGTGGTGCGGCGCTGGGTTGTGGTGCGGCGATGGGTTGTGGTGCGGCGCTGGGTTGTGGTGCGGCGCTGGGTTGTGGTGCGGCGCTGGGTTGTGGTGCGGCGCTGGGTTGTGGTGCGGCGCTGGGTTGTGGTGCGGCGCTGGGTTGTGGTGCGGCGCTGGGTTGTGGTGAGGCGCTGGGTTGTGGTGAGGCGCTGGGTTTTGGTGCGGCGCTGGGTTTTGGTGCGGCGCTTTGTTTTGGTGCGGCGCTGGGTTGTGGCGCTGGGTTGTGGTGTGGTGTTGGGTTGTGGTGTGGCGCTGGGTTGTGGTGTGGTGTTGGGTTGTGGTGTGGCGCTGGGTTGTGGTGTGGCGCTGGGTTGTGGTGTGGTGCTGGGTTGTGGTGTGGTGTTGGGTTGTGGTGTGGCGCTGGGTTGTGGTGTGGTGCTGGGTTGTGGTGTGGCGCTGGGTTGTGGTGTGGCGCTGGGTTTTGGTGTGGTGCTGGGTTGTGGTGTGGTGCTGGGTTGTGGTGTGGTGTTGGGTTGTGGTGTGGTGTTGGGTTGTGGTGTGGTGCTGGGTTGTGGTGTGATGCTGGGTTGTGGTGTGGTGGTGGGTTGTGGTGTGGTGGTGGGTTGTTGTTGTGGTGTTGGGTTGTGGTGTGGTGCTGGGTTGTGGTGTGGTGCTGGGTTGTGGTGTGATGCTGTGTTGTGGTGTGGTGTTGGGTTGTGGTGTGGTGTTGGGCTCTGGTGTGGTGCTGGGTTGTGGTGTGGTGTTGGGTTGTGGTGTGGTGTTGGGTTGTGGTGTGGTGTTGGGTTCTGGTGTGGTGCTGGGTTGTGGTGTGATGCTTGGTTGTGGTGTGGTGTTGGGTTGTGGTTTGGCGCTGGGTTGTGGTGTGGTGCTGGGTTGTGGTGTGGTGCTGGGTTGTGGTGTGGTGCTGGGTTGTGGTGTGGTGCTGGGTTGTGGTGTGGTGCTGGGTTGTGGTGCGGCGCTGGGTTGTGGTGCGGCGCTGGGTTTTGGTGCGGCGCTGGGTTTTGGTGCGGCGCTGGGTTGTGGTGCGGCGCTGGGTTGTGGTGTGGTGCTGGGTTGTGGTGTGGTGCTGGGTTGTGGTGTGGTGCTTGGTTTTGGTGTTGTGCTGGGTTGTGGTGTGGGGCTGGGTTGTGGTGTGGTGTTGGGTTGTGGTGTGGCGCTGGGTTGTGGTGTGGCGCTGGTTGTGGTGTGGCGCAGGGTTGTGGTGCGGCGCTGGGTTGTGGTGCGGCGCTGGGTTGTGGTGCGGCGCTGGGTTGTGGTGTGGCGCTGGGTTTTGGTGTGGTGCTGGGTTGTGGTGTAGTGCTGGGTTGTGGTGCGGCGCTGGGTTTTGGTGTGGTGCTGGGTTGTGGTGTGGTGCTGGGTTGTGTTGTGGTGTTGGGTTGTGGTGTGGTGTTGGGTTGTGGTGTGGTGCTGGGTTGTGGTGTGATGCTGGGTTGTGGTGTGGTGGTGGGTTGTGGTGTGGTGGTGGGTTGTTGTTGTGGTGTTGGGTTGTGGTGTGGTGCTGGGTTGTGGTGTGGTGCTGGGTTGTGGTGTGATGCTGTGTTGTGGTGTGGTGTTGGGTTGTGGTGTGGTGTTGGGCTCTGGTGTGGTGCTGGGTTGTGGTGTGGTGTTGGGTTGTGGTGTGGTGTTGGGTTGTGGTGTGGTGTTGGATTCTGGTGTGGTGCTGGGTTGTGGTGTGATGCTGGGTTGTGGTGTGGTGTTGGGTTGTGGTGTGGTGTTGGGTTGTGGTTTGGCGCTGGGTTGTGGTGTGGTGCTGGGTTGTGGTGTGGTGCTGGGTTGTGGTGTGGTGCTGGGTTGTGGTGTGGTGCTGGGTTGTGGTGTGGTGCTGGGTTGTGGTGTGGTGCTGGGTTGTGGTGTAGTGCTGGGTTGTGGTGCGGCGCTGGGTTGTGGTGCGGCGCTGGGTTTTGGTGCGGCGCTGGGTTTTGGTGCGGCGCTGGGTTGTGGTGTGGTGCTGGGTTGTGGTGTGGTGCTGGGTTGTGGTGTGGTGCTTGGTTTTGGTGTTGTGCTGGGTTGTGGTGTGGGGCTGGGTTGTGGTGTGGTGTTGGGTTGTGGTGGGGCGCTGGGTTGTGGTGTGGCGCTGGGTTGTGGTGTGGCGCTGGGTTGTGGTGCGGCGCTGGGTTGTGGTGCGGCGCTGGGTTGTGGTGCGGCGCTGGGTTGTGGTGTGGCGCTGGGTTTTGGTGTGGTGCTGGGTTGTGGTGTAGTGCTGGGTTGTGGTGCGGCGCTGGGTTGTGGTGCGGCGCTGGGTTTTGGTGCGGCGCTGGGTTTGGTGCGGCGCTGGGTTGTGGTGTGGTGGTGGGTTGTGGTGTGGTGGTGGGTTGTTGTTGTGGTGTTGGGTTGTGGTGTGGTGCTGGGTTGTGGTGTGGTGCTGGGTTGTGGTGTGATGCTGTGTTGTGGTGTGGTGTTGCGTTGTGGTGTGGTGTTGGGCTCTGGTGTGGTGCTGGGTTGTGGTGTGGTGTTGGGTTGTGGTGTGGTGTTGGGTTGTGGTGTGGTGTTGGGTTCTGGTGTGGTGCTGGGTTGTGGTGTGATGCTGGGTTGTGGTGTGGTGTTGGGTTGTGGTTTGGCGCTGGGTTGTGGTGTGGTGCTGGGTTGTGGTGTGGTGCTGGGTTGTGGTGTGGTGCTGGGTTGTGGTGTGGTGCTGGGTTGTGGTGTGGTGCTGGGTTGTGGTGTGGTGTTGGGTTGTGGTGTGGTGGTGGGTTGTTGTGGTGTTGGGTTGTGGTGTGGTGTTGGGTTGTGGCGTTGGGTTGTGGGGTGGCGTTGGGTTGTGGGGTGGCGTTGGGTTGTGGTGTGGCGGTGGGTTTTGGTGCGGCGCTGGGTTTTGGTGCGGCGCTGGGATTTGGTGCGGCGCTGGGTTGTGGTGCGGCGCTGGGTTGTGGTGCGGCGCTGGGTTGTGGTGCGGCGCTGGGTTGTGGTGCGGCGCTGGGTTGTGGTGCGGCGCTGGGTTGTGGTGCGGCGTTGGGTTGTGGTGTGGCGCTGGGTTGTGGTGTGGCGCTGGGTTGTGGTGTGGCGCTGGGTTTTGGTGTGGTGCTGGGTTGTGGTGTGGTGCTGGGTTGTGGTGTGGTGCTGGGTTGTGGTGTGGTGTTGGGTTGTGGTGTGGTGTTGGGTTGTGGTGTGGTGGTGGGTTGTTGTTGTGGTGTTGGGTTGTGGTGTGGTGTTGGGTTGTGGCGTTGGGTTGTGGGGTGGCGTTGGGTTGTGGTGTGGCGGTGGGTTGTGGTGTGGCGGTGGGTTGTGGTGTGGCGCTGGGTTGTGGTGTGGCGCTGGGTTGTGGTGTGGCGCTGGGTTGTGGTGTGGTGCTGGGTTGTGGTGTGGTGTTGGGTTGTGGTGTGGCGCTGGGTTGTGGTGTGGTGCTGGGTTGTTTTGTGGAGCTGGTTTGTGGTGTGGCGCTGGGTTGTGGTGTGGCGCTGGTTTCTGGTGTGTGCTGGGTTGTGGTGTGATGCTGGCTTGTGGTGTGATGCTGGGTTGTGGCGTGGTGTTGGGTTGTGGTGTGGTGTTGGGTTCTGGTGTGGTGCTGGGTTGTGGTGTGATGCTGGGTTGTGGTGTGGTGTTGGGTTGGGGTGTGGCGCTGGGTTGTGGTGTGGTGCTGGGTTGTGGTGTGGTGCTGGGTTGTGGTGTGGTGCTGGGTTGTGGTGTGGTGCTGGGTTGTGGTGTGGTGTTGGGTTGTGGTGTGTTGCTGGGTTGTGGTGTGGTGTTGGGTTGTGGTGTGGTGGTGGGTTGTTGTTGTGGTGTTGGGTTGTGGTGTGGTGTTGTGTTGTGGCGTTGGGTTGTGGGGTGGCGTTGGGTTGTGGTGTGGCGTGGCGCTGGGTTGTGGTGTGGTGCTGGGTTGTGGTGTGGAGCTGGGTTGTGGTGTGGCGCTGGGTTGTGGTGTGGCGCTGGTTTCTGGTGTGGTGCTGGGTTGTGGTGTGATGCTGGGTTGTGGTGTGGTGTTGGGTTGTTGTGTGGCGCTGGGTTGTGGTGTGGTGGTGGGTTGTTGTTGTGGTGTTGGGTTGTGGTGTGGTGTTGGGTTGTGGTGTGGTGGTGGGTTGTTGTTGTGGTGTTGGGTTGTGGTGTGGTGTTGGGTTGTGGTGTGGTGTTGGGTTGTGGCGTTGGGTTGTGGCGTTGGGTTGTGGTGTGGCGTGGCGCTGGGTTGTGGTGTGGCGCTGGGTTGTGGTGCGGCGCTGGGTTGTGGTGAGGCGCTGGGTTGTGGTGATGCGCTGGGTTTTGGTGCGGCGCTGGGTTTTGGTGCGGCGCTGTGTTGTGGTGCGGCGCTGGGTTGTGGCGCTGGGTTGTGGTGTGGTGTTGGGTTGTGGTGTGGCGCTGGGTTGTGGTGTGGCGCTGGGTTGTGGTGTGGTGCTGGGTTGTGGTGTGGTGTTGGGTTGTGGTGTGGCGCTGGGTTGTGGTGTGGTGCTGGGTTGTGGTGTGGCGCTGGGTTGTGGTGTGGCGCTAGGTTTTGGTGTGGTGCTGGGTTGTGGTGTGGTGCTGGGTTGTGGTGTGGTGTTGGGTTGTGGTGTGGTGTTGGGTTGTGGTGTGGTGCTGGGTTGTGGTGTGATGCTGGGTTGTGGTGTGGTGGTGGGTTGTGGTGTGGTGGTGGGTTGTTGTTGTGGTGTTGGGTTGTGGTGTGGTGCTGGGTTGTGGTGTGGTGCTGGGTTGTGGTGTGATGCTGTGTTGTGGTGTGGTGTTGGGTTGTGGTGTGGTGTTGGGCTCTGGTGTGGTGCTGGGTTGTGGTGTGGTGTTGGGTTGTGGTGTGGTGTTGGGTTGTGGTGTGGTGTTGGGTTCTGGTGTGGTGCTGGGTTGTGGTGTGATGCTGGGTTGTGGTGTGGTGTTGGGTTGTGGTTTGGCGCTGGGTTGTGGTGTGGTGCTGGATTGTGGTGTGGTGCTGGGTTGTGGTGTGGTGCTGGGTTGTGGTGTGGTGCTGGGTTGTGGTGTGGTGCTGGGTTGTGGTGTGGTGTTGGGTTGTGGTGTGGTGGTGGGTTGTTGTTGTGGTGTTGGGTTGTGGTGTGGTGTTGGGTTGTGGCGTTGGGTTGTGGGGTGGCGTTGGGTTGTGGTGTGGCGGTGGGTTTTGGTGCGGCGCTGGGTTTTGGTGCGGCGCTGGGATTTGGTGCGGCGCTGGGTTGTGGTGCGGAGCTGGGTTGTGGTGCGGCGCTGGGTTGTGGTGCGGCGCTGGGTTGTGGTGCGGCGTTGGGTTGTGGTGTGGCGCTGGGTTGTGGTGTGGCGCTGGGTTGTGGTGTGGCGCTGGGTTTTGGTGTGGTGCTGGGTTGTGGTGTGGTGCTGGGTTGTGGTGTGGTGTTGGGTTGTGGTGTGGTGTTGGGTTGTAGTGTGGTGTAGGGTTTTGGTGTGGTGCTGGGTTGTGGTGTGATGCTGGGTTGTGGTGTGGTGTTGGGTTGTGGTGTGGTGCTGGGTTGTGGTGTGGTGCTGGGTTGTGGTGTGATGCTGTGTTGTGGTGTGGTGTTGGGTTGTGGTGTGGTGTTGGGCTCTGGTGTGGTGCTGGGTTGTGGTGTGGTGTTGGGTTGTGGTGTGGTGTTGGGTTGTGGTGTGGTGTTGGGTTCTGGTGTGGTGCTGGGTTGTGGTGTGATGCTGGGTTGTGGTGTGGTGTTGGGTTGTGGTTTGGCGCTGCGTTGTGGTGTGGTGCTGGGTTGTGGTGTGGTGCTGGGTTGTGGTGTGGTGCTGGGTTGTGGTGCGGCGCTGGGTTGTGGTGCGGCGCTGGGTTTTGGTGCGGCGCTGGGTTTTGGTGCGGCGCTGGGTTTTGGTGCGGCGCTGGGTTGTGGTGCGGCGCTGGGTTGTGGTGCGGCGCTGGGTTGTGGTGGGGCGCTGGGTTGTGGTGCGGCGCTGGGTTTTGGTGCGGCGCTGGGTTTTGGTGCGGCGCTGGGTTTTGGTGCGGCGCTGGGTTGTGGTGCGGCGCTGGGTTGTGGTGCGGCGCTGGGTTGTGGTGCGGCGCTGGGTTGTGGTGCGGCGCTGGGTTGTGGTGCGGCGCTGGGTTTTGGTGCGGCGCTGGGTTTTGGTGCGGCGCTGGGTTTTGGTGCGGCGCTGGGTTGTGGTGCGGCGCTGGGTTGTGGTGAGGCGCTGGGTTGTGGTGCGGCGCTGGGTTGTGGTGCGGCGCTGAGTTGTGGTGCGGCGCTGGGTTGTGGTGCGGCGCTGGGTTGTGGTGAGGCGCTGGGTTGTGGTGAGGCGCTGGGTTTTGGTGCGGCGCTGGGTTTTGGTGCGGCGCTGTGTTTTGGTGCGGCGCTGGGTTGTGGCGCTGGGTTTTGGTGCGGCGCTGGGTTGTGGTGTGGCGCTGAGTTGTGGTGTGGTGCTGGGTTGTGGTGTGGTGCTGGGTTGTGGTGTGGTGCTTGGTTTTGGTGTTGTGCTGGGTTGTGGTGTGGGGCTGGGTTGTGGTGTGGTGTTGGGTTGTGGTGTGGCGCTGGGTTGTGGTGTGGCGCTGGGTTGTGGTGTGGCGCTGGGTTGTGGTGCGGCGCTGGGTTGTGGTGCGGCGCTGGGTTGTGGTGCGGCGCTGGGTTGTGGTGTGGCGCTGGGTTTTGGTGTGGTGCTGGGTTGTGGTGTAGTGCTGGGTTGTGGTGCGGCGCTGGGTTGTGGTGCGGCGCTGGGTTTTGGTGCGGCGCTGGGTTTTTTGTGCGGCGCTGGGTTGTGGTGTGGTGGTGGGTTGTGGTGTGGTGGTGGGTTGTTGTTGTGGTGTTGGGTTGTGGTGTGGTGCTGGGTTGTGGTGTGGTGCTGGGTTGTGGTGTGATGCTGTGTTGTGGTGTGGTGTTGCGTTGTGGTGTGGTGTTGGGCTCTGGTGTGGTGCTGGGTTGTGGTGTGGTGTTGGGTTGTGGTGTGGTGTTGGGTTGTGGTGTGGTGCTGGGTTGTGGTGTGGTGCTGGGTTGTGGTGTGGTGCTGGGTTGTGGTGTGGTGCTGGGTTGTGGTGTGGTGCTGGGTTGTGGTTTGGTGTTGGGTTGTGGTGTGGTGGTGGGTTGTTGTGGTGTTGGGTTGTGGTGTGGTGTTGGGTTGTGGCGTTGGGTTGTGGGGTGGCGTTGGGTTGTGGGGTGGCGTTGGGTTGTGGTGTTGCGGTGGGTTTTGGTGCGGCGCTGGGTTTTGGTGCGGCGCTGGGATTTGGTGCGGCGCTGGGTTGTGGTGCGGCGCTGGGTTGTGGTGCGGCGCTGGGTTGTGGTGCGGCGCTGGGTTGTGGTGCGGCGCTGGGTTGTGGTGCGGCGCTGGGTTGTGGTGCGGCGTTGGGTTGTGGTGTGGCGCTGGGTTGTGGTGTGGCGCTGGGTTGTGGTGTGGCGCTGGGTTTTGGTGTGGTGCTGGGTTGTGGTGTGGTGCTGGGTTGTGGTGTGGTGCTGGGTTGTGGTGTGGTGTTGGGTTGTGGTGTGGTGTTGGGTTGTGGTGTGGTGGTGGGTTGTTGTTGTGGTGTTGGGTTGTGGTGTGGTGTTGGGTTGTGGCGTTGGGTTGTGGGGTGGCGTTGGGTTGTGGTGTGGCGGTGGGTTGTGGTGTGGCGGTGGGTTGTGGTGTGGCGCTGGGTTGTGGTGTGGCGCTGGGTTTTGGTGCGGCGCTGGGTTTTGGTGCGGCGCTGGGTTGTGGTGTGGTGGTGGGTTGTGGTGTGGTGGTGGGTTGTTGTTGTGGTGTTGGGTTGTGGTGTGGTGCTGGGTTGTGGTGTGGTGCTGGGTTGTGGTGTGATGCTGTGTTGTGGTGTGGTGTTGCGTTGTGGTGTGGTGTTGGGCTCTGGTGTGGTGCTGGGTTGTGGTGTGGTGTTGGGTTGTGGTGTGGTGTTGGGTTGTGGTGTGGTGCTGGGTTGTGGTGTGGTGCTGGGTTGTGGTGTGGTGCTGGGTTGTGGTGTGGTGCTGGGTTGTGGTGTGGTGTTGGGTTGTGGTGTGGTGGTGGGTTGTTGTGGTGTTGGGTTGTGGTGTGGTGTTGGGTTGTGGCGTTGGGTTGTGGGGTGGCGTTGGGTTGTGGGGTGGCGTTGGGTTGTGGTGTGGCGGTGGGTTTTGGTGCGGCGCTGGGTTTTGGTGCGGCGCTGGGATTTGGTGCGGCGCTGGGTTGTGGTGCGGGTTTTGGTGCGGCGCTGGGTTTTGGTGCGGCGCTGGGTTGTGGTGTGGTGGTGGGTTGTGGTGTGGTGGTGGGTTGTTGTTGTGGTGTTGGGTTGTGGTGTGGTGCTGGGTTGTGGTGTGGTGCTGGGTTGTGGTGTGATGCTGTGTTGTGGTGTGGTGTTGCGTTGTGGTGTGGTGTTGGGCTCTGGTGTGGTGCTGGGTTGTGGTGTGGTGTTGGGTTGTGGTGTGGTGTTGGGTTGTGGTGTGGTGTTGGGTTCTGGTGTGGTGCTGGGTTGTGGTGTGATGCTGGGTTGTGGTGTGGTGTTGGGTTGTGGTTTGGCGCTGGGTTGTGGTGTGGTGCTGGGTTGTGGTGTGGTGCTGGGTTGTGGTGTGGTGCTGGGTTGTGGTGTGGTGCTGGGTTGTGGTGTGGTGCTGGGTTGTGGTGTGGTGTTGGGTTGTGGTGTGGTGGTGGGTTGTTGTGGTGTTGGGTTGTGGTGTGGTGTTGGGTTGTGGCGTTGGGTTGTGGGGTGACGTTGGGTTGTGGGGTGGCGTTGGGTTGTGGTGTGGCGGTGGGTTTTGGTGCGGCGCTGGGTTTTGGTGCGGCGCTGGGATTTGGTGCGGCGCTGGGTTGTGGTGCGGCGCTGGGTTGTGGTGCGGCGCTGGGTTGTGGTGCGGCGCTGGGTTGTGGTGCGGCGCTGGGTTGTGGTGCGGCGCTGGGTTGTGGTGCGGCGTTGGGTTGTGGTGTGGCGCTGGGTTGTGGTGTGGCGCTGGGTTGTGGTGTGGCGCTGGGTTTTGGTGTGGTGCTGGGTTGTGGTGTGGTGCTGGGTTGTGGTGTGGTGCTGGGTTGTGGTGTGGTGTTGGGTTGTGGTGTGGTGTTGGGTTGTGGTGTGGTGGTGGGTTGTTGTTGTGGTGTTGGGTTGTGGTGTGGTGTTGGGTTGTGGCGTTGGGTTGTGGGGTGGCGTTGGGTTGTGGTGTGGCGGTGGGTTGTGGTGTGGCGGTGGGTTGTGGTGTGGCGCTGGGTTGTGGTGTGGCGCTGGGTTGTGGTGTGGCGCTGGGTTGTGGTGTGGTGCTGGGTTGTGGTGTGGTGTTGGGTTGTGGTGTGGCGCTGGGTTGTGGTGCGGCGCTGGGTTGTGGTGCGGCGATGGGTTGTGGTGCGGCGCTGGGTTGTGGTGCGGCGCTGGGTTGTGGTGCGGCGCTGGGTTGTGGTGCGGCGCTGGGTTGTGGTGCGGCGCTGGGTTGTGGTGCGGCGCTGGGTTGTGGTGCGGCGCTGGGTTGTGGTGAGGCGCTGGGTTGTGGTGAGGCGCTGGGTTTTGGTGCGGCGCTGGGTTTTGGTGCGGCGCTTTGTTTTGGTGCGGCGCTGGGTTGTGGCGCTGGGTTGTGGTGTGGTGTTGGGTTGTGGTGTGGCGCTGGGTTGTGGTGTGGTGTTGGGTTGTGGTGTGGCGCTGGGTTGTGGTGTGGCGCTGGGTTGTGGTGTGGTGCTGGGTTGTGGTGTGGTGTTGGGTTGTGGTGTGGCGCTGGGTTGTGGTGTGGTGCTGGGTTGTGGTGTGGCGCTGGGTTGTGGTGTGGCGCTGGGTTTTGGTGTGGTGCTGGGTTGTGGTGTGGTGCTGGGTTGTGGTGTGGTGTTGGGTTGTGGTGTGGTGTTGGGTTGTGGTGTGGTGCTGGGTTGTGGTGTGATGCTGGGTTGTGGTGTGGTGGTGGGTTGTGGTGTGGTGGTGGGTTGTTGTTGTGGTGTTGGGTTGTGGTGTGGTGCTGGGTTGTGGTGTGGTGCTGGGTTGTGGTGTGATGCTGTGTTGTGGTGTGGTGTTGGGTTGTGGTGTGGTGTTGGGCTCTGGTGTGGTGCTGGGTTGTGGTGTGGTGTTGGGTTGTGGTGTGGTGTTGGGTTGTGGTGTGGTGTTGGGTTCTGGTGTGGTGCTGGGTTGTGGTGTGATGCTTGGTTGTGGTGTGGTGTTGGGTTGTGGTTTGGCGCTGGGTTGTGGTGTGGTGCTGGGTTGTGGTGTGGTGCTGGGTTGTGGTGTGGTGCTGGGTTGTGGTGTGGTGCTGGGTTGTGGTGTGGTGCTGGGTTGTGGTGCGGCGCTGGGTTGTGGTGCGGCGCTGGGTTTTGGTGCGGCGCTGGGTTTTGGTGCGGCGCTGGGTTGTGGTGCGGCGCTGGGTTGTGGTGTGGTGCTGGGTTGTGGTGTGGTGCTGGGTTGTGGTGTGGTGCTTGGTTTTGGTGTTGTGCTGGGTTGTGGTGTGGGGCTGGGTTGTGGTGTGGTGTTGGGTTGTGGTGTGGCGCTGGGTTGTGGTGTGGCGCTGGTTGTGGTGTGGCGCTGGGTTGTGGTGCGGCGCTGGGTTGTGGTGCGGCGCTGGGTTGTGGTGCGGCGCTGGGTTGTGGTGTGGCGCTGGGTTTTGGTGTGGTGCTGGGTTGTGGTGTAGTGCTGGGTTGTGGTGCGGCGCTGGGTTTTGGTGTGGTGCTGGGTTGTGGTGTGGTGCTGGGTTGTGTTGTGGTGTTGGGTTGTGGTGTGGTGTTGGGTTGTGGTGTGGTGCTGGGTTGTGGTGTGATGCTGGGTTGTGGTGTGGTGGTGGGTTGTGGTGTGGTGGTGGGTTGTTGTTGTGGTGTTGGGTTGTGGTGTGGTGCTGGGTTGTGGTGTGGTGCTGGGTTGTGGTGTGATGCTGTGTTGTGGTGTGGTGTTGGGTTGTGGTGTGGTGTTGGGCTCTGGTGTGGTGCTGGGTTGTGGTGTGGTGTTGGGTTGTGGTGTGGTGTTGGGTTGTGGTGTGGTGTTGGATTCTGGTGTGGTGCTGGGTTGTGGTGTGATGCTGGGTTGTGGTGTGGTGTTGGGTTGTGGTGTGGTGTTGGGTTGTGGTTTGGCGCTGGGTTGTGGTGTGGTGCTGGGTTGTGGTGTGGTGCTGGGTTGTGGTGTGGTGCTGGGTTGTGGTGTGGTGCTGGGTTGTGGTGTGGTGCTGGGTTGTGGTGTGGTGCTGGGTTGTGGTGTAGTGCTGGGTTGTGGTGCGGCGCTGGGTTGTGGTGCGGCGCTGGGTTTTGGTGCGGCGCTGGGTTTTGGTGCGGCGCTGGGTTGTGGTGTGGTGCTGGGTTGTGGTGTGGTGCTGGGTTGTGGTGTGGTGCTTGGTTTTGGTGTTGTGCTGGGTTGTGGTGTGGGGCTGGGTTGTGGTGTGGTGTTGGGTTGTGGTGGGGCGCTGGGTTGTGGTGTGGCGCTGGGTTGTGGTGTGGCGCTGGGTTGTGGTGCGGCGCTGGGTTGTGGTGCGGCGCTGGGTTGTGGTGCGGCGCTGGGTTGTGGTGTGGCGCTGGGTTTTGGTGTGGTGCTGGGTTGTGGTGTAGTGCTGGGTTGTGGTGCGGCGCTGGGTTGTGGTGCGGCGCTGGGTTTTGGTGCGGCGCTGGGTTTGGTGCGGCGCTGGGTTGTGGTGTGGTGGTGGGTTGTGGTGTGGTGGTGGGTTGTTGTTGTGGTGTTGGGTTGTGGTGTGGTGCTGGGTTGTGGTGTGGTGCTGGGTTGTGGTGTGATGCTGTGTTGTGGTGTGGTGTTGCGTTGTGGTGTGGTGTTGGGCTCTGGTGTGGTGCTGGGTTGTGGTGTGGTGTTGGGTTGTGGTGTGGTGTTGGGTTGTGGTGTGGTGTTGGGTTCTGGTGTGGTGCTGGGTTGTGGTGTGATGCTGGGTTGTGGTGTGGTGTTGGGTTGTGGTTTGGCGCTGGGTTGTGGTGTGGTGCTGGGTTGTGGTGTGGTGCTGGGTTGTGGTGTGGTGCTGGGTTGTGGTGTGGTGCTGGGTTGTGGTGTGGTGCTGGGTTGTGGTGTGGTGTTGGGTTGTGGTGTGGTGGTGGGTTGTTGTGGTGTTGGGTTGTGGTGTGGTGTTGGGTTGTGGCGTTGGGTTGTGGGGTGGCGTTGGGTTGTGGGGTGGCGTTGGGTTGTGGTGTGGCGGTGGGTTTTGGTGCGGCGCTGGGTTTTGGTGCGGCGCTGGGATTTGGTGCGGCGCTGGGTTGTGGTGCGGCGCTGGGTTGTGGTGCGGCGCTGGGTTGTGGTGCGGCGCTGGGTTGTGGTGCGGCGCTGGGTTGTGGTGCGGCGCTGGGTTGTGGTGCGGCGTTGGGTTGTGGTGTGGCGCTGGGTTGTGGTGTGGCGCTGGGTTGTGGTGTGGCGCTGGGTTTTGGTGTGGTGCTGGGTTGTGGTGTGGTGCTGGGTTGTGGTGTGGTGCTGGGTTGTGGTGTGGTGTTGGGTTGTGGTGTGGTGTTGGGTTGTGGTGTGGTGGTGGGTTGTTGTTGTGGTGTTGGGTTGTGGTGTGGTGTTGGGTTGTGGCGTTGGGTTGTGGGGTGGCGTTGGGTTGTGGTGTGGCGGTGGGTTGTGGTGTGGCGGTGGGTTGTGGTGTGGCGCTGGGTTGTGGTGTGGCGCTGGGTTGTGGTGTGGCGCTGGGTTGTGGTGTGGTGCTGGGTTGTGGTGTGGTGTTGGGTTGTGGTGTGGCGCTGGGTTGTGGTGTGGTGCTGGGTTGTTTTGTGGAGCTGGTTTGTGGTGTGGCGCTGGGTTGTGGTGTGGCGCTGGTTTCTGGTGTGTGCTGGGTTGTGGTGTGATGCTGGCTTGTGGTGTGATGCTGGGTTGTGGCGTGGTGTTGGGTTGTGGTGTGGTGTTGGGTTCTGGTGTGGTGCTGGGTTGTGGTGTGATGCTGGGTTGTGGTGTGGTGTTGGGTTGGGGTGTGGCGCTGGGTTGTGGTGTGGTGCTGGGTTGTGGTGTGGTGCTGGGTTGTGGTGTGGTGCTGGGTTGTGGTGTGGTGCTGGGTTGTGGTGTGGTGTTGGGTTGTGGTGTGTTGCTGGGTTGTGGTGTGGTGTTGGGTTGTGGTGTGGTGGTGGGTTGTTGTTGTGGTGTTGGGTTGTGGTGTGGTGTTGTGTTGTGGCGTTGGGTTGTGGGGTGGCGTTGGGTTGTGGTGTGGCGTGGCGCTGGGTTGTGGTGTGGTGCTGGGTTGTGGTGTGGAGCTGGGTTGTGGTGTGGCGCTGGGTTGTGGTGTGGCGCTGGTTTCTGGTGTGGTGCTGGGTTGTGGTGTGATGCTGGGTTGTGGTGTGGTGTTGGGTTGTTGTGTGGCGCTGGGTTGTGGTGTGGTGGTGGGTTGTTGTTGTGGTGTTGGGTTGTGGTGTGGTGTTGGGTTGTGGTGTGGTGGTGGGTTGTTGTTGTGGTGTTGGGTTGTGGTGTGGTGTTGGGTTGTGGTGTGGTGTTGGGTTGTGGCGTTGGGTTGTGGCGTTGGGTTGTGGTGTGGCGTGGCGCTGGGTTGTGGTGTGGCGCTGGGTTGTGGTGCGGCGCTGGGTTGTGGTGAGGCGCTGGGTTGTGGTGATGCGCTGGGTTTTGGTGCGGCGCTGGGTTTTGGTGCGGCGCTGTGTTGTGGTGCGGCGCTGGGTTGTGGCGCTGGGTTGTGGTGTGGTGTTGGGTTGTGGTGTGGCGCTGGGTTGTGGTGTGGCGCTGGGTTGTGGTGTGGTGCTGGGTTGTGGTGTGGTGTTGGGTTGTGGTGTGGCGCTGGGTTGTGGTGTGGTGCTGGGTTGTGGTGTGGCGCTGGGTTGTGGTGTGGCGCTAGGTTTTGGTGTGGTGCTGGGTTGTGGTGTGGTGCTGGGTTGTGGTGTGGTGTTGGGTTGTGGTGTGGTGTTGGGTTGTGGTGTGGTGCTGGGTTGTGGTGTGATGCTGGGTTGTGGTGTGGTGGTGGGTTGTGGTGTGGTGGTGGGTTGTTGTTGTGGTGTTGGGTTGTGGTGTGGTGCTGGGTTGTGGTGTGGTGCTGGGTTGTGGTGTGATGCTGTGTTGTGGTGTGGTGTTGGGTTGTGGTGTGGTGTTGGGTTGTGGTGTGGTGCTGGGTTGTGGTGTGATGCTGGGTTGTGGTGTGGTGGTGGGTTGTGGTGTGGTGGTGGGTTGTTGTTGTGGTGTTGGGTTGTGGTGTGGTGCTGGGTTGTGGTGTGGAGCTGGGTTGTGGTGTGGCGCTGGGTTGTGGTGTGGCGCTGGTTTCTGGTGTGGTGCTGGGTTGTGGTGTGATGCTGGGTTGTGGTGTGGTGTTGGGTTGTTGTGTGGCGCTGGGTTGTGGTGTGGTGGTGGGTTGTTGTTGTGGTGTTGGGTTGTGGTGTGGTGTTGGGTTGTGGTGTGGTGGTGGGTTGTTGTTGTGGTGTTGGGTTGTGGTGTGGTGTTGGGTTGTGGCGTTGGGTTGTGGGGTGGCGTTGGGTTGTGGTGTGGCGGTGGGTTGTGGTGTGGCGCTGGGTTGTGGTGAGGCGCTGGGTTGTGGTGATGCGCTGGGTTTTGGTGCGGCGCTGGGTTTTGGTGCGGCGCTGTGTTGTGGTGCGGCGCTGGGTTGTGGCGCTGGGTTGTGGTGTGGTGTTGGGTTGTGGTGTGGCGCTGGGTTGTGGTGTGGCGCTGGGTTGTGGTGTGGTGCTGGGTTGTGGTGTGGTGTTGGGTTGTGGTGTGGCGCTGGGTTGTGGTGTGGTGCTGGGTTGTGGTGTGGCGCTGGGTTGTGGTGTGGCGCTGGGTTTTGGTGTGGTGCTGGGTTGTGGTGTGGAGCTGGGTTGTGGTGTGGTGTTGGGTTGTGGTGTGGTGTTGGGTTGTGGTGTGGTGCTGGGTTGTGGTGTGATGCTGGGTTGTGGTGTGGTGGTGGGTTGTGGTGTGGTGGTGGGTTGTTGTTGTGGTGTTGGGTTGTGGTGTGGTGCTGGGTTGTGGTGTGGTGCTGGGTTGTGGTGTGATGCTGTGTTGTGGTGTGGTGTTGGGTTGTGGTGTGGTGTTGGGCTCTGGTGTGGTGCTGGGTTGTGGTGTGGTGTTGGGTTGTGGTGTGGTGTTGGGTTGTGGTGTGGTGTTGGGTTCTGGTGTGGTGCTGGGTTGTGGTGTGATGCTGGGTTGTGGTGTGGTGTTGGGTTGTGGTTTGGCGCTGGGTTGTGGTGTGGTGCTGGGTTGTGGTGTGGTTCTGGGTTGTGGTGTGGTGCTGGGTTGTGGTGTGGTGCTGGGTTGTGGTGTGGTGCTGGGTTGTGGTGTGGTGTTGGGTTGTGGTGTGGTGGTGGGTTGTTGTTGTGGTGTTGGGTTGTGGTGTGGTTTTGGGTTGTGGCGTTGGGTTGTGGGGTGGCGTTGGGTTGTGGGGTGGCGTTGGGTTGTGGTGTGGCGGTGGGTTTTGGTGCGGCGCTGGGTTTTGGTGCGGCGCTGGGATTTGGTGCGGCGCTGGGTTGTGGTGCGGCGCTGGGTTGTGGTGCGGCGCTGGGTTGTGGTGCGGCGCTGGGTTGTGGTGCGGCGTTGGGTTGTGGTGTGGCGCTGGGTTGTGGTGTGGCGCTGGGTTGTGGTGTGGCGCTGGGTTTTGGTGTGGTGCTGGGTTGTGGTGTGGTGCTGGGTTGTGGTGTGGTGTTGGGTTGTGGTGTGGTGTTGGGTTTTGGTGTGGTGCTGGGTTGTGGTGTGATGCTGGGTTGTGGTGTGGTGTTGGGTTGTGGTGTGGCGTTGGGTTGTGGTGTGGTGCTGGGTTGTGGTGTGGTGCTGGGTTGTGGTGTGGTGCTGGGTTGTGGTGTGGTGCTGGGTTGTGGTGTGTTGCTGGGTTGTGGTGTGGTGTTGGGTTGTGGTGTGGTGGTGGGTTGTTGTTGTGGTGTTGGGTTGTGGTGTGGTGTTGGGTTGTGGCGTTGGGTTGTGGGGTGGCGTTGGGTTGTGGTGTGGCGGTGGGTTGTGTTGTGGCGGTGGGTTGTGGTGTGGCGCTGGGTTGTGGTGTGGCGCTGGGTTGTGGTGTGGCGCTGGGTTGTGGTGTGGTGCTGGGTTGTGGTGTGGTGTTGGGTTGTGGTATGGCGCTGGGTTGTGGTGTGGTGCTGGGTTGTGGTGTGGTGCTGGGTTGTGGTGTGGAGGTGGTTTGTGGTGTGGCGCTGGGTTGTGGTGTGGCGCTGGTTTCTGGTGTGTGCTGGGTTGTGGTGTGATGCTGGGTTGTGGTGTGATGCTGGGTTGTGGCGTGGTGTTGGGTTGTGGTGTGGGGTTGGGTTCTGGTGTGGTGCTGGGTTGTGGTGTGATTCTGGGTTGTGGTGTGGTGTTGGGTTGGGGTGTGGCACTGGGTTGTGGTGTGGTGCTGGGTTGTGGTGTGGTGCTGGGTTGTGGTGTGGTGCTGGGTTGTGGTGTGGTGTTGGGTTGTGGTGTGTTGCTGGGTTGTGGTGTGGTGTTGGGTTGTGGTGTGGTGGTGGGTTGTTGTTGTGGTGTTGGGTTGTGGTGTGGTGTTGGGTTGTGGCGTTGGGTTGTGGGGTGGCGTTGGGTTGTGGTGTGGCGTGGCGCTGGGTTGTGGTGTGGTGCTGGGTTGTGGTGTGGAGCTGGGTTGTGGTGTGGCGCTGGGTTGTGGTGTGGCGCTGGGTTGTGGTGTGGTGTTGGGTTGTGGTGTGGCGCTGGGTTGTGGTGTGGTGCTGGGTTGTGGTGTGGAGCTGGTTTGTGGTGTGGCGCTGGGTTGTGGTGTGGCGCTGGTTTCTGGTGTGTGCTGGGTTGTGGTGGTGGGTTGTTGTTGTGGTGTGGTGTTGGGTTGTGGCGTTGGGTTGTGGGGTGGCGTTGGGTTGTGGTGTGGCGGTGGGTTGTGGTGTGGCGGTGGGTTGTGGTGTGGCGCTGGGTTGTGGTGTGGCGCTGGGTTGTGGTGTGGCGCTGGTTTGTGGTGTGGCGCTGGGTTGTGGTGTGGCGCTGGTTTCTGGTGTGTGCTGGGTTGTGGTGTGATGCTGGGTTGTGGTGTGATGCTGGGTTGTGGCGTGGTGTTGGGTTGTGGTGTGGTGTAGGGTTCTGGTGTGGTGCTGGGTTGTGGTGTGATGCTGGGTTGTGGTGTGGTGTTGGGTTGGGGTGTGGCGCTGGGTTGTGGTGTGGTGCTGGGTTGTGGTGTGGTGCTGGGTTGTGGTGTGGTGCTGGGTTGTGGTGTGGTGTTGGGTTGTGGTGTGTTGCTGGGTTGTGGTGTGGTGTTGGGTTGTGGTGTGGTGGTGGGTTGTTGTTGTGGTGTTGGGTTGTGGTGTGGTGTTGGGTTGTGGTGTGGAGCTGGGTTGTGGTGTGGCGCTGGGTTGTGGTGTGGCGCTGGTTTCTGGTGTGGTGCTGGGTTGTGGTGTGATGCTGGGTTGTGGTGTGGTGTTGGGTTGTTGTGTGGCGCTGGGTTGTGGTGTGGTGGTGGGTTGTTGTTGTGGTGTTGGGTTGTGGTGTGGTGTTGGGTTGTGGTGTGGTGGTGGGTTGTTGTTGTGGTGTGGTGCTGGGTTGTGGTGTGGAGCTGGTTTGTGGTGTGGCGCTGGGTTGTGGTGTGGCGCTGGTTTCTGGTGTGTGCTGGGTTGTGGTGTGATGCTGGGTTGTGGTTTGATGCTGGGTTGTGGCGTGGTGTTGGGTTGTGGTGTGGTGTTGGGTTCTGCTGTGGTGCTGGGTTGTGGTGTGATGCTGGGTTGTGGTGTGGTGTTGGGTTCTGGTGTGGTGCTGGGTTGTGGTGTGGTGTTGGGTTGGGGTGTGGCGCTGGGTTGTGGTGTGGTGCTGGGTTGTGGTGTGGTGCTGGGTTGTGGTGTGGTGGTGGGTTGTTGTTGTGGTGTTGGGTTGTGGTGTGTTGTTGGGTTGTGTTGTTGGGTTGTGGTGTGGTGTGGTGCTGGGTTGTGGTGTGGTGCTGGGTTGTGGTGTGGTGCTGGGTTGTGGTGTGATGCTGTGTTGTGGTGTGGTGTTGGGTTGTGGTGTGGTGTTGGGCTCTGGTGTGGTGCTGGGTTGTGGTGTGGTGTTGGGTTGTGGTGTGGTGTTGGGTTGTGGTGTGGTGGTGGGTTGTTGTTGTGGTGTTGGGTTGTGGTGTGGTGTTGGGTTGTGGCGTTGGGTTGTGGGGTGGCGTTGGGTTGTGGTGTGGCGTGGCGCTGGGTTGTGGTGTGGTGCTGGGTTGTGGTGTGGAGCTGGGTTTTGGTGTGGCGCTGGGTTGTGGTGTGGCGCTGGTTTCTGGTGTGGTGCTGGGTTGTGGTGTGATGCTGGGTTGTGGTGTGGTGTTGGGTTGTTGTGTGGCGCTGGGTTGTGGTGTGGTGCTGGGTTGTGGTGTGGTGCTGGGTTGTGGTGTGGTGCTAGGTTGTGGTGTGTTGCTGGGTTGTGGTGTGGTGTTGGGTTGTGGTGTGGTGGTGGGTTGTTGTTGTGGTGTTGGGTTGTGGTGTGGTGTTGGGTTGTGGCGTTGGGTTGTGGGGTGGCGTTGGGTTGTGGTGTGGTGTGGTGCTGGGTTGTGGTGTGGTGCTGGGTTGTGGTGTGATGCTGTGTTGTGGTGTGGTGTTGGGTTGTGGTGTGGTGTTGGGCTCTGGTGTGGTGCTGGGTTGTGGTGTGGTGTTGGGTTGTGGTGTGGTGTTGGGTTGTGGTGTGGTGTTGGGTTCTGGTGTGGTGCTGGGTTGTGGTGTGATGCTGGGTTGTGGTGTGGTGTTGGGTTGTGGTTTGGCGCTGGGTTGTGGTGTGGTGCTGGGTTGTGGTGTGGTGCTGGGTTGTGGTGTGGTGCTGGGTTGTGGTGCGGCGCTGGGTTGTGGTGCGGCGCTGGGTTTTGGTGCGGCGCTGGGTTTTGGTGCGTCGCTGGGTTTTGGTGCGGCGCTGGGTTTTGGTGCGGCGCTGGGTTGTGGTGCGGCGCTGGGTTTTGGTGCGGCGCTGGGTTGTGGTGCGGCGCTGGGTTGTGGTGCGGCGCTGGGTTGTGGTGCGTCGCTGGGTTGTGGTGCGGCGCTGGGTTGTGGTGCGGCGCTGGGTTTTGGTGCGGCGCTGGGTTTTGGTGCGGCGCTGGGTTTTGGTGCGGCGCTGGGTTTTGTGCGGCGCTGGGTTGTGGTGCGGCGCTGGGTTGTGGTGCGGCGCTGGGTTGTGGTGCGGCGCTGGGTTGTGGTGCGGCGCTGGGTTGTGGTGCGGCGCTGGGTTGTGGTGCGGCGCTGGGTTGTGGTGCGGCGCTGGGTTGTGGTGCGGCGCTGGGTTGTGGTGCGGCGCTGGGTTGTGGCGCTGGGTTGTGGTGTGGTGTTGGGTTGTGGTGTGGCGCTGGGTTGTGGTGTGGCGCTGGGTTGTGGTGTGGTGCTGGGTTGTGGTGTGGTGTTGGGTTGTGGTGTGGCGCTGGGTTGTGGTGTGGTGCTGGGTTGTGGTGTGGCGCTGGGTTGTGGTGTGGCGCTGGGTTTTGGTGTGGTGCTGGGTTGTGGTGTGGTGCTGGGTTGTGGTGTGGTGTTGGGTTGTGGTGTGGTGTTGGGTTGAGGTGTGGTGCTGGGTTGCGGTGTGATGCTGGGTTGTGGTGTGGTGGTGGGTTGTGGTGTGGTGGTGGGTTGTTGTTGTGGTGTTGGGTTGTGGTGTGGTGCTGGGTTCTGGTGTGGTGCTGGGTTGTGGTGTGATGCTGGGTTGTGGTGTGGTGTTGGGTTGTGGTTTGGCGCTGGGTTGTGGTGTGGTGCTGGGTTGTGGTGTGGTGCTGGGTTGTGGTGTGGTGCTGGGTTGTGGTGTGGTGCTGGGTTGTGGTGTGGTGCTGGGTTGTGGTGTGGCGCTGGGTTTTGGTGTGGTGCTGTGTTGTGGTGTGGTGCTGGGTTGTGGTGTGGTGCTGGGTTGTGGTGTGGTGCTGGGTTGTGGTGTGGTGCTGGGTTGTGGTGTGGTGCTGGGTTGTGGTGTGGTGTTGGGTTGTGGTGTGGTGGTGGGTTGTTGTTGTGGTGTTGGGTTGTGGTGTGGTGTTGGGTTGTGGCGTTGGGTTGTGGGGTGGCGTTGGGTTGTGGGGTGGCGTTGGGTTGTGGTGTGGCGGTGGGTTTTGGTGCGGCGCTGGGTTTTGGTGCGGCGCTGGGATTTGGTGCGGCGCTGGGTTGTGGTGCGGCGCTGGGTTGTGGTGCGGCGCTGGGTTGTGGTGCGGCCCTGGGTTGTGGTGCGGCGTTGGGTTGTGGTGCGGCGCTGGGTTGTGGTGTGGTGCTGGGTTGCGGTGTGGTGTTGGGTTGTGGTGTGGTGTTGGGTTGTGGTGTGGTGTTGGGTTTTGGTGTGGTGCTGGGTTGTGGTGTGATGCTGGGTTGTGGTGTGGTGTTGGGTTGTGGTGTGGTGCTGGGTTGTGGTGTGGTGCTGGGTTGTGGTGTGATGCTGTGTTGTGGTGTGGTGTTGGGTTGTGGTGTGGTGTTGGGCTCTGGTGTGGTGCTGGGTTGTGGTGTGGTGTTGCGTTGTGGTGTGGTGTTGGGTTGTGGTGTGGTGTTGGGTTCTGGTGTGGTGCTGGGTTGTGGTGTGATGCTGAGTTGTGGTGTGGTGTTGGGTTGTGGTTTGGCGCTGGGTTGTGGTGTGGTGCTGGGTTGTGGTGTGGTGCTGGGTTGTGGTGCGGCGCTGGGTTGTGGTGCGGCGCTGGGTTTTGGTGCGGCGCTGGGTTTTGGTGCGGCGCTGGGTTGTGGTGCGGCGCTGGGTTGTGGTGGGTTGTTGTTGTGGTGTTGGGTTGTGGTGTGGTGTTGGGTTGTGGCGTTGGGTTGTGGGGTGGCGTTGGGTTGTGGGGTGGCGTTGGGTTGTGGTGTGGCGGTGGGTTTTGGTGCGGCGCTGGGTTTTGGTGCGGCGCTGGGATTTGGTGCGGCGCTGGGTTGTGGTGCGGCGCTGGGTTGTGGTGCGGCGCTGGGTTGTGGTGCGGCGCTGGGTTGTGGTGCGGCGTTGGGTTGTGGTGCGGCGCTGGGTTGTGGTGTGGTGCTGGGTTGCGGTGTGGTGTTGGGTTGTGGTGTGGTGTTGGGTTGTGGTGTGGTGTTGGGTTTTGGTGTGGTGCTGGGTTGTGGTGTGATGCTGGGTTGTGGTGTGGTGTTGGGTTTTGGTGCGGCGCTGGGTTTTGGTGCGGCGCTGGGTTTTGGTGCGGCGCTGGGTTTTGGTGCGGCGCTGGGTTGTGGTGCGGCGCTGGGTTGTGGTGCGGCGCTGGGTTGTGGTGCGGCGCTGGGTTGTGGTGCGGCGCTGGGTTTTGGTGCGGCGCTGGGTTTTGGTGCGGCGCTGGGTTTTTTTGCGGCGCTGGGTTGTGGTGCGGCGCTGGGTTGTGGTGCGGCGCTTGGTTGTGGTGCGTTGCTGGGTTGTGGTGCGGCGCTGGGTTGTGGTGCGGCGCTGGGTTTTGGTGCGGCGCTGGGTTTTGGTGCGGCGCTGGGTTTTGGTGCGGCGCTGGGTTGTGGTGCGGCGCTGGGTTGTGGTGTGGCGCTGGGTTGTGGTGCGGCGCTGGGTTGTGGTGCGGCGCTGGGTTGTGGTGCGGCGCTGGGTTGTGGTGCGGCGCTGGGTTGTGGTGCGGCGCTGGGTTGTGGTGCGGCGCTGGGTTGTGGTGAGGCGCTGGGTTGTGGTGAGGCGCTGGGTTTTGGTGCGGCGCTGGGTTTTGGTGCGGCGCTGTGTTTTGGTGCGGCGCTGGGTTGTGGCGCTGGGTTGTGGTGTGGTGTTGGGTTGTGGTGTGGCGCTGGGTTGTGGTGTGGCGCTGAGTTGTGGTGTGGTGCTGGGTTGTGGTGTGGTGTTGGGTTGTGGTGTGGCGCTGGGTTGTGGTGTGGTGCTGGGTTGTGGTGTGGCGCTGGGTTGTGGTGTGGCGCTGGGTTTTGGTGTGGTGCTGGGTTGTGGTGTGGTGCTGGGTTGTGGTGTGGTGTTGGGTTGTGGTGTGGTGTTGGGTTGTGGTGTGGTGCTGGGTTGTGGTGTGATGCTGGGTTGTGGTGTGGTGGTGGGTTGTGGTGTGGTGGTGGGTTGTTGTTGTGGTGTTGGGTTGTGGTGTGGTGCTGGGTTGTGGTGTGGTGCTGGGTTGTGATGTGATGCTGTGTTGTGGTGTGGTGTTGGGTTGTGGTGTGGTGTTGGGCTCTGGTGTGGTGCTGGGTTGTGGTGTGGTGTTGGGTTGTGGTGTGGTGTTGGGTTGTGGTGTGGTGTTGGGTTCTGTTGTGGTGCTGGGTTGTGGAGTGATGCTGGGTTGTGGTGTGGTGTTGGGTTGTGGTTTGGCGCCGGGTTGTGGTGTGGTGCTGGGTTGTGGTGTGGTGCTGGGTTGTGGTGTGGTGCTGGGTTGTGGTGTGGTGCTGGGTTGTGGTGTGGTGCTGGGTTGTGGTGTAGTGCTGGGTTGTGGTGCGGCGCTGGGTTGTGGTGCGGCGCTGGGTTTTGGTGCGACGCTGGGTTTTGGTGCGGCGCTGGGTTGTGGTGTGGTGCTGGGTTGTGGTGTGGTGCTGGGTTGTGGTGTGGTGCTTGGTTGTGGTGTTGTGCTGGGTTGTGGTGTGGTGTTGGGTTGTGGTGTGGCGCTGGGTTGTGGTGTGGCGCTGGGTTGTGGTGTGGCGCTGGGTTGTGGTGCGGCGCTGGGTTGTGGTACGGCGCTGGGTTGTGGTGCGGCGCTGGGTTGTGGTGTGGCGCTGGGTTGTGGTGCGGCGCTGGGTTGTGGTGCGGCGCTGGGTTGTGGTGCGGCGCTGGGTTGTGGTGCGGCGCTGGGTTGTGGTGCGGCGCTGGGTTGTGGTGAGGCGCTGGGTTGTGGTGGGGCGCTGGGTTGTGGTGCGGCGCTGGGTTGTGGTGCGGCGCTGGGTTGTGGTGCGGCGCTGGGTTGTGGTGCGGCGCTGGGTTGTGGTGCGGCGCTGGGTTGTGGTGAGGCGCTGGGTTGTGGTGATGCGCTGGGTTTTGGTGCGGCGCTGGGTTTTGGTGCGGCGCTGTGTTGTGGTGCGGCGCTGGGTTGTGGCGCTGTGTGGTGTTGCGTTGTGGTGTGGTGTTGGGCTCTGGTGTGGTGCTGGGTTGTGGTGTGGTGTTGGGTTGTGGTGTGGTGTTGGGTTGTGGTGTGGTGTTGGGTTGTGGTGTGGTGCTGGGTTGTGGTGTGGTGCTGGGTTGTGGTGTGGTGCTGGGTTGTGGTGCGGCGTTGGGTTGTGGTGTGGCGCTGGGTTGTGGTGCGGCGCTGGGTTGTGGTGCGGCGCTGGGTTGTGGTGCGGCGCTGGGTTGTGGTGCGGCGTTGGGTTGTGGTGTGGCGCTGGGTTGTGGTGTGGCGCTGGGTTGTGGTGTGGCGCTGGGTTTTGGTGTGGTGCTGGGTTGTGGTGTGGTGCTGGGTTGTGGTGTGGTGCTGGGTTGTGGTGTGGTGTTGGGTTGTGGTGTGGTGTTGGGTTGTGGTGTGGTGTTGGGTTGTGGTGTGGTGTTGGGTTTTGGTGTGGTGCTGGGTTGTGGTGTGATGCTGGGTTGTGGTGTGGTGTTGGGTTGTGGTGTGGCGCTGGGTTGTGGTGTGGTGCTGGGTTGTGGTGTGGTGCTGGGTTGTGGTGTGGTGCTGGGTTGTGGTGTGGTGTTGGGTTGTGGCGTTGGGTTGTGGGGTGGCGTTGGGTTGTGGTGTGGCGGTGGGTTTTGGTGTGGCGGTGGGTTGTGGTGTGGCGCTGGGTTGTGGTGTGGCGCTGGGTTGTGGTGTGGTGCTGGGTTGTGGTGTGGTGCTGGGTTGTGGTGTGGTGTTTGGTTGTGGTGTGGTGTTGGGTTGTGGTGTGGTGCTGGGTTGTGGTGTGATGCTGGGTTGTGGTGTGGTGGTGGGTTGTGGTGTGGTGGTGGGTTGTTGTTGTGGTGTTGGGTTGTGGTGTGGTGCTGGGTTGTGGTGTGGTGCTGTGTTGTGGTGTGATGCTGTGTTGTGGTGTGGTGTTGGGTTGTGGTGTGGTGTTGGGCTCTGGTGTGGTGCTGGGTTGTGGTGTGGTGTTGGGTTGTGGTGTGGTGTTGGGTTCTGGTGTGGTGCTGGGTTGTGGTGTGATGCTGGGTTGTGGTGTGGTGTTGGGTTGTGGTTTGGCGCTGGGTTGTGGTGTGGTGCTGGGTTGTGGTGTGGTTCTGGGTTGTGGTGTGGTGCTGGGTTGTGGTGTGGTGCTGGGTTGTGGTGTGGTGCTGGGTTGTGGTGTGGTGTTGAGTTGTGGTGTGGTGGTGGGTTGTTGTTGTGGTGTTGGGTTGTAGCGTGGTTTTGGGTTGTGGCGTTGGGTTGTGGGGTGGCGTTGGGTTGTGGGGTGGCGTTGGGTTGTGGGGTGGCGTTGGGTTGTGGTGTGGCGGTGGGTTTTGGTGCGGCGCTGGGTTTTGGTGCGGCGCTGGGATTTGGTGCGGCGCTGGGTTGTGGTGCGGCGCTGGGTTGTGGTGCGGCGCTGGGTTGTGGTGCGGCGCTGGGTTGTGGTGCGGCGTTGGGTTGTGGTGTGGCGCTGGGTTGTGGTGTGGCGCTGGGTTGTGGTGTGGCGCTGGGTTTTGGTGTGGTGCTGGGTTGTGGTGTGGTGCTGGGTTGTGGTGTGGTGTTGGGTTGTGGTGTGGTGTTGGGTTTTGGTGTGGTGCTGGGTTGTGGTGTGATGCTGGGTTGTGGTGTGGTGTTGGGTTGTGGTGTGGCGCTGGGTTGTGGTGTGGTGCTGGGTTGTGGTGTGGTGCTGGGTTGTGGTGTGGTGCTGGATTGTGGTGTGGTGCTGGGTTGTGGTGTGTTGCTGGGTTGTGGTGTGGTGTTGGGTTGTGGTGTGGTGGTGGGTTGTTGTTGTGGTGTTGGGTTGTGGTGTGGTGTTGGGTTGTGGCGTTGGGTTGTGGGGTGGCGTTGGGTTGTGGTGTGGCGTGGCGCTGGGTTGTGGTGTGGTGCTGGGTTGTGGTGTGGAGCTGGGTTGTGGTGTGGCGCTGGGTTGTGGTGTGGCGCTGGGTTGTGGTGTGGTGTTGGGTTGTGGTGTGGCGCTGGGTTGTGGTGTGGCGCTGGGTTGTGGTGTGGCGCTGGGTTGTGGTGTGGCGCTGGGTTTTGGTGTGGTGCTGGGTTGTGGTGTGGTGCTGGGTTGTGGTGTGGTGTTGGGTTGTGGTGTGGTGTTGGGTTGTGGTGTGGTGCTGGGTTGTGGTGTGATGCTGGGTTGTGGTGTGATGCTGGGTTGTGGTGTGGTGGTGGGTTTTGGTGTGGTGGTGGGTTGTTGTTGTGGTGTTGGGTTGTGGTGTGGTGCTGGGTTGTGGTGTGGTGCTGGGTTGTGGTGTGATGCTGTGTTGTGGTGTGGTGTTGGGTTGTGGTGTGGTGTTGGGCTCTGGTGTGGTGCTGGGTTGTGGTGTGGTGTTGGGTTGTGGTGTTGTGTTGGGTTGTGGTGTGGTGTTGGGTTCTGGTTTGGTGCTGTGTTGTGGTGTGATGCTGGGTTGTGGTGTGGTGCTTGGTTGTGGTGTTGTGCTGGGTTGTGGTGTGGGGCTGGGTTGTGGTGTGGTGTTGGGTTGTGGTGTGGCGCTGGGTTGTGGTGTGGCGCTGGGTTGTGGTGTGGCGCTGGGTTGTGGTGCGGCGCTGGGTTGTGGTGCGGCGCTGGGTTGTGGGGCGGCGCTGGGTTGTGGTGTGGCGCTGGGTTGTGGTGCGGCGCTGGGTTGTGGTGCGGCGCTGGGTTGTGGTGCGGCGCTGGGTTGTGGTGCGGCGCTGGGTTGTCGTGCGGCGCTGGGTTGTGGTGCGGCGTTGGGTTGTGGTGTGGCGCTGGGTTGTGGTGTGGCGCTGGGTTGTGGTGTGGCGCTGGGTTTTGGTGTGGTGCTGGGTTGTGGTGTGGTGCTGGGTTGTGGTGTGGTGTTGGGTTGTGGTGTGGTGTTGGGTTGTGGTGTGGTGTTGGGTTTTGGTGTGGTGCTGGGTTGTGGTGTGATGCTGGGTTGTGGTGTGGTGTTGGGTTGTGGTGTGGCGCTGGGTTGTGGTGTGGTGCTGGGTTGTGGTGTGGTGCTGGGTTGTGGTGTGGTGCTGGGTTGTGGTGTGGTGCTGGGTTGTGGTGTGTTGCTGGGTTGTGGTGTGGTGTTGGGTTGTGGTGTGGTGGTGGGTTGTTGTTGTGGTGTTGGGTTGTGGTGTGGTGTTGGGTTGTGGCGTTGGGTTGTGGGGTGGCGTTGGGTTGTGGTGTGGCGGTGGGTTGTGGTGTGGCGGTGGGTTGTGGTGCGGCGCTGGGTTGTGGTGCGGCGTTGGGTTGTGGTGTGGCGCTGGGTTGTGGTGTGGCGCTGGGTTGTGGTGTGGCGCTGGGTTTTGGTGTGGTGCTGGGTTGTGGTGTGGTGCTGGGTTGTGGTGTGGTGCTGGGTTGTGGTGTGGTGTTGGGTTGTGGTGTGGTGTTGGGTTGTGGTGTGGTGTTGGGTTGTGGTGTGGTGTTGGGTTGTGGTGTGGTGCTGGGTTGTGGTGTGGTGCTGGGTTGTGGTGTGGTGTTGGGTTGTGGTGTGGTGTTGGGTTGTGGTGTGGTGTTGGGTTGTGGTGTGGTGTTGGGTTTTGGTGTGGTGCTGGGTTGTGGTGTGATGCTGGGTTGTGGTGTGGTGTTGGGTTGTGGTTTGGCGCTGGGTTGTGGTGTGGTGCTGGGTTGTGGTGTGGTGCTGGGTTGTGGTGTGGTGCTGGGTTGTGGTGCGGCGCTGGGTTGTGGTGCGGCGCTGGGTTTTGGTGCGGCGCTGGGTTTTGGTGCGTCGCTGGGTTTTGGTGCGGCGCTGGGTTTTGGTGCGGCGCTGGGTTGTGGTGCGGCGCTGGGTTTTGGTGCGGCGCTGGGTTGTGGTGCGGCGCTGGGTTGTGGTGCGGCGCTGGGTTGTGGTGCGTCGCTGGGTTGTGGTGCGGCGCTGGGTTGTGGTGCGGCGCTGGGTTTTGGTGCGGCGCTGGGTTTTGGTGCGGCGCTGGGTTTTGGTGCGGCGCTGGGTTTTGTGCGGCGCTGGGTTGTGGTGCGGCGCTGGGTTGTGGTGCGGCGCTGGGTTGTGGTGCGGCGCTGGGTTGTGGTGCGGCGCTGGGTTGTGGTGCGGCGCTGGGTTGTGGTGCGGCGCTGGGTTGTGGTGCGGCGCTGGGTTGTGGTGCGGCGCTGGGTTGTGGTGCGGCGCTGGGTTGTGGCGCTGGGTTGTGGTGTGGTGTTGGGTTGTGGTGTGGCGCTGGGTTGTGGTGTGGCGCTGGGTTGTGGTGTGGTGCTGGGTTGTGGTGTGGTGTTGGGTTGTGGTGTGGCGCTGGGTTGTGGTGTGGTGCTGGGTTGTGGTGTGGCGCTGGGTTGTGGTGTGGCGCTGGGTTTTGGTGTGGTGCTGGGTTGTGGTGTGGTGCTGGGTTGTGGTGTGGTGTTGGGTTGTGGTGTGGTGTTGGGTTGAGGTGTGGTGCTGGGTTGCGGTGTGATGCTGGGTTGTGGTGTGGTGGTGGGTTGTGGTGTGGTGGTGGGTTGTTGTTGTGGTGTTGGGTTGTGGTGTGGTGCTGGGTTCTGGTGTGGTGCTGGGTTGTGGTGTGATGCTGGGTTGTGGTGTGGTGTTGGGTTGTGGTTTGGCGCTGGGTTGTGGTGTGGTGCTGGGTTGTGGTGTGGTGCTGGGTTGTGGTGTGGTGCTGGGTTGTGGTGTGGTGCTGGGTTGTGATGTGGTGCTGGGTTGTGGTGTGGTGCTGGGTTGTGGTGTGGCGCTGGGTTTTGGTGTGGTGCTGTGTTGTGGTGTGGTGCTGGGTTGTGGTGTGGTGCTGGGTTGTGGTGTGGTGCTGGGTTGTGGTGTGGTGCTGGGTTGTGGTGTGGTGCTGGGTTGTGGTGTGGTGTTGGGTTGTGGTGTGGTGGTGGGTTGTTGTTGTGGTGTTGGGTTGTGGTGTGGTGTTGGGTTGTGGCGTTGGGTTGTGGGGTGGCGTTGGGTTGTGGGGTGGCGTTGGGTTGTGGTGTGGCGGTGGGTTTTGGTGCGGCGCTGGGTTTTGGTGCGGCGCTGGGATTTGGTGCGGCGCTGGGTTGTGGTGCGGCGCTGGGTTGTGGTGCGGCGCTGGGTTGTGGTGCGGCCCTGGGTTGTGGTGCGGCGTTGGGTTGTGGTGCGGCGCTGGGTTGTGGTGTGGTGCTGGGTTGCGGTGTGGTGTTGGGTTGTGGTGTGGTGTTGGGTTGTGGTGTGGTGTTGGGTTTTGGTGTGGTGCTGGGTTGTGGTGTGATGCTGGGTTGTGGTGTGGTGTTGGGTTGTGGTGTGGTGCTGGGTTGTGGTGTGGTGCTGGGTTGTGGTGTGATGCTGTGTTGTGGTGTGGTGTTGGGTTGTGGTGTGGTGTTGGGCTCTGGTGTGGTGCTGGGTTGTGGTGTGGTGTTGCGTTGTGGTGTGGTGTTGGGTTGTGGTGTGGTGTTGGGTTCTGGTGTGGTGCTGGGTTGTGGTGTGATGCTGAGTTGTGGTGTGGTGTTGGGTTGTGGTTTGGCGCTGGGTTGTGGTGTGGTGCTGGGTTGTGGTGTGGTGCTGGGTTGTGGTGCGGCGCTGGGTTGTGGTGCGGCGCTGGGTTTTGGTGCGGCGCTGGGTTTTGGTGCGGCGCTGGGTTGTGGTGCGGCGCTGGGTTGTGGTGGGTTGTTGTTGTGGTGTTGGGTTGTGGTGTGGTGTTGGGTTGTGGCGTTGGGTTGTGGGGTGGCGTTGGGTTGTGGGGTGGCGTTGGGTTGTGGTGTGGCGGTGGGTTTTGGTGCGGCGCTGGGTTTTGGTGCGGCGCTGGGATTTGGTGCGGCGCTGGGTTGTGGTGCGGCGCTGGGTTGTGGTGCGGCGCTGGGTTGTGGTGCGGCGCTGGGTTGTGGTGCGGCGTTGGGTTGTGGTGCGGCGCTGGGTTGTGGTGTGGTGCTGGGTTGCGGTGTGGTGTTGGGTTGTGGTGTGGTGTTGGGTTGTGGTGTGGTGTTGGGTTTTGGTGTGGTGCTGGGTTGTGGTGTGATGCTGGGTTGTGGTGTGGTGTTGGGTTTTGGTGCGGCGCTGGGTTTTGGTGCGGCGCTGGGTTTTGGTGCGGCGCTGGGTTTTGGTGCGGCGCTGGGTTGTGGTGCGGCGCTGGGTTGTGGTGCGGCGCTGGGTTGTGGTGCGGCGCTGGGTTGTGGTGCGGCGCTGGGTTTTGGTGCGGCGCTGGGTTTTGGTGCGGCGCTGGGTTTTTTTGCGGCGCTGGGTTGTGGTGCGGCGCTGGGTTGTGGTGCGGCGCTTGGTTGTGGTGCGTTGCTGGGTTGTGGTGCGGCGCTGGGTTGTGGTGCGGCGCTGGGTTTTGGTGCGGCGCTGGGTTTTGGTGCGGCGCTGGGTTTTGGTGCGGCGCTGGGTTGTGGTGCGGCGCTGGGTTGTGGTGTGGCGCTGGGTTGTGGTGCGGCGCTGGGTTGTGGTGCGGCGCTGGGTTGTGGTGCGGCGCTGGGTTGTGGTGCGGCGCTGGGTTGTGGTGCGGCGCTGGGTTGTGGTGCGGCGCTGGGTTGTGGTGAGGCGCTGGGTTGTGGTGAGGCGCTGGGTTTTGGTGCGGCGCTGGGTTTTGGTGCGGCGCTGTGTTTTGGTGCGGCGCTGGGTTGTGGCGCTGGGTTGTGGTGTGGTGTTGGGTTGTGGTGTGGCGCTGGGTTGTGGTGTGGCGCTGAGTTGTGGTGTGGTGCTGGGTTGTGGTGTGGTGTTGGGTTGTGGTGTGGCGCTGGGTTGTGGTGTGGTGCTGGGTTGTGGTGTGGCGCTGGGTTGTGGTGTGGCGCTGGGTTTTGGTGTGGTGCTGGGTTGTGGTGTGGTGCTGGGTTGTGGTGTGGTGTTGGGTTGTGGTGTGGTGTTGGGTTGTGGTGTGGTGCTGGGTTGTGGTGTGATGCTGGGTTGTGGTGTGGTGGTGGGTTGTGGTGTGGTGGTGGGTTGTTGTTGTGGTGTTGGGTTGTGGTGTGGTGCTGGGTTGTGGTGTGGTGCTGGGTTGTGATGTGATGCTGTGTTGTGGTGTGGTGTTGGGTTGTGGTGTGGTGTTGGGCTCTGGTGTGGTGCTGGGTTGTGGTGTGGTGTTGGGTTGTGGTGTGGTGTTGGGTTGTGGTGTGGTGTTGGGTTCTGTTGTGGTGCTGGGTTGTGGAGTGATGCTGGGTTGTGGTGTGGTGTTGGGTTGTGGTTTGGCGCCGGGTTGTGGTGTGGTGCTGGGTTGTGGTGTGGTGCTGGGTTGTGGTGTGGTGCTGGGTTGTGGTGTGGTGCTGGGTTGTGGTGTGGTGCTGGGTTGTGGTGTAGTGCTGGGTTGTGGTGCGGCGCTGGGTTGTGGTGCGGCGCTGGGTTTTGGTGCGACGCTGGGTTTTGGTGCGGCGCTGGGTTGTGGTGTGGTGCTGGGTTGTGGTGTGGTGCTGGGTTGTGGTGTGGTGCTTGGTTGTGGTGTTGTGCTGGGTTGTGGTGTGGTGTTGGGTTGTGGTGTGGCGCTGGGTTGTGGTGTGGCGCTGGGTTGTGGTGTGGCGCTGGGTTGTGGTGCGGCGCTGGGTTGTGGTACGGCGCTGGGTTGTGGTGCGGCGCTGGGTTGTGGTGTGGCGCTGGGTTGTGGTGCGGCGCTGGGTTGTGGTGCGGCGCTGGGTTGTGGTGCGGCGCTGGGTTGTGGTGCGGCGCTGGGTTGTGGTGCGGCGCTGGGTTGTGGTGAGGCGCTGGGTTGTGGTGGGGCGCTGGGTTGTGGTGCGGCGCTGGGTTGTGGTGCGGCGCTGGGTTGTGGTGCGGCGCTGGGTTGTGGTGCGGCGCTGGGTTGTGGTGCGGCGCTGGGTTGTGGTGAGGCGCTGGGTTGTGGTGATGCGCTGGGTTTTGGTGCGGCGCTGGGTTTTGGTGCGGCGCTGTGTTGTGGTGCGGCGCTGGGTTGTGGCGCTGTGTGGTGTTGCGTTGTGGTGTGGTGTTGGGCTCTGGTGTGGTGCTGGGTTGTGGTGTGGTGTTGGGTTGTGGTGTGGTGTTGGGTTGTGGTGTGGTGTTGGGTTGTGGTGTGGTGCTGGGTTGTGGTGTGGTGCTGGGTTGTGGTGTGGTGCTGGGTTGTGGTGCGGCGTTGGGTTGTGGTGTGGCGCTGGGTTGTGGTGCGGCGCTGGGTTGTGGTGCGGCGCTGGGTTGTGGTGCGGCGCTGGGTTGTGGTGCGGCGTTGGGTTGTGGTGTGGCGCTGGGTTGTGGTGTGGCGCTGGGTTGTGGTGTGGCGCTGGGTTTTGGTGTGGTGCTGGGTTGTGGTGTGGTGCTGGGTTGTGGTGTGGTGCTGGGTTGTGGTGTGGTGTTGGGTTGTGGTGTGGTGTTGGGTTGTGGTGTGGTGTTGGGTTGTGGTGTGGTGTTGGGTTTTGGTGTGGTGCTGGGTTGTGGTGTGATGCTGGGTTGTGGTGTGGTGTTGGGTTGTGGTGTGGCGCTGGGTTGTGGTGTGGTGCTGGGTTGTGGTGTGGTGCTGGGTTGTGGTGTGGTGCTGGGTTGTGGTGTGGTGTTGGGTTGTGGCGTTGGGTTGTGGGGTGGCGTTGGGTTGTGGTGTGGCGGTGGGTTTTGGTGTGGCGGTGGGTTGTGGTGTGGCGCTGGGTTGTGGTGTGGCGCTGGGTTGTGGTGTGGTGCTGGGTTGTGGTGTGGTGCTGGGTTGTGGTGTGGTGTTTGGTTGTGGTGTGGTGTTGGGTTGTGGTGTGGTGCTGGGTTGTGGTGTGATGCTGGGTTGTGGTGTGGTGGTGGGTTGTGGTGTGGTGGTGGGTTGTTGTTGTGGTGTTGGGTTGTGGTGTGGTGCTGGGTTGTGGTGTGGTGCTGTGTTGTGGTGTGATGCTGTGTTGTGGTGTGGTGTTGGGTTGTGGTGTGGTGTTGGGCTCTGGTGTGGTGCTGGGTTGTGGTGTGGTGTTGGGTTGTGGTGTGGTGTTGGGTTCTGGTGTGGTGCTGGGTTGTGGTGTGATGCTGGGTTGTGGTGTGGTGTTGGGTTGTGGTTTGGCGCTGGGTTGTGGTGTGGTGCTGGGTTGTGGTGTGGTTCTGGGTTGTGGTGTGGTGCTGGGTTGTGGTGTGGTGCTGGGTTGTGGTGTGGTGCTGGGTTGTGGTGTGGTGTTGAGTTGTGGTGTGGTGGTGGGTTGTTGTTGTGGTGTTGGGTTGTAGCGTGGTTTTGGGTTGTGGCGTTGGGTTGTGGGGTGGCGTTGGGTTGTGGGGTGGCGTTGGGTTGTGGTGTGGCGGTGGGTTTTGGTGCGGCGCTGGGTTTTGGTGCGGCGCTGGGATTTGGTGCGGCGCTGGGTTGTGGTGCGGCGCTGGGTTGTGGTGCGGCGCTGGGTTGTGGTGCGGCGCTGGGTTGTGGTGCGGCGCTGGGTTGTGGTG